>JAZDXN010000013.1:2400000-3035355 GCA_037013495.1 Hippophae tibetana | reverse complement strand
TACATAATACACATATTAGAAAAATAATAGAAAATAATACGAGATAAATAGAACATAAAAAAATAGTAAAACTTAAAACAAAAGATTATGTACAACAAACGTAAAATTTGGTAAAACTTAAATAAAACAAATAATTCAAAATAAAACAAATAAGACACATAGTAAAACAATACTATGAGATAAATAGACAATATATACATAAAAAATAATAAAACTTAAAACAACAAATAAACACACATACTAAAACAATACTATAATATAAATAGCTATATATACGTAAAGAATAGTAAAACTTAAAACAAAAGATTCCACCAATCGTTACAATTTATAAAATTAAATAAAACTCATATATATATGAATAAACATAATTAAAAATAGAACGGATGGAACATATAATAAAACAATAATTTCAGATAAATAAACAACATATACATAAAGACTAGTAAAACTTAAATCAAAAGATTATGTACGACAAACATTACAATTAATTAAATTTAAATAAAAATCTTATGTATATATATAAAAATAATTAAAAATAAAACGCATAACACACATATTAAAACAATAATTTCATATGAAAAGACAACATATACGTAAAGACTAGTAAGACAATACAATGAGATAAATAGACAAAATATACATAAAAAATAGTAAAACTTAAAACAACGAATAACATACTTACTAAAACAATACTATGAGATAAATAGACAACATATACGTAAAGAATATTAAAACTTAAAACAAAAGATAATACACAACAAACGTTACAATTTAAAAAACTTAAATAGAACACATATATATGGACAAACATAATTAAAAATAAAACGTATAATAAACACATAAATAGACAACATATAAGTATGACAAGTAAAACTTAAATAAAACTCTTATCTATATGGATAAAAATAATTAAAAATAAAATACATAATACACATATTAGAAAAATAATACCAGCTAAATAGAACATAAAAAATAGTAAAACTTAAAAGAAAAGATTATACACAACAAACCTAAAATTTGGTAAAACTTAAATAAAACAAATAATTCAAAATAAAACAAATAAGACACATAGTAAAACAATACTATGAGATAAATAGACAATATATACATAAAAAATAATAAAACTTAAAACAACAAATAACACACATACTAAAACAATACTATAATATAAATAGCTAATATATACGTAAAGAATAGTAAAACTTAAAACAAAAGATTCCACAAAAATCGTTACAATTTATAAAAATTAAATAAAACTCATATATATATGAATAAACATAATTAAAAATAGAACGGATAGAACAAATAATAAAACAATAATTTCAGATAAATAAACAACATATACATAAAGACTAGTAAAACTTAAATCAAAAGATTATGTACGACAAACATTACAATTAATTAAATTTAAATAAAACTCTTATGTATATAGATAAAAATAATTAAAAATAAAACGCATAACACACATATTAAAACAATAATTTTATATGAAAAGACAACATATACGTAAAGACTAGTAAGACAATACAATGAGATAAATAGACAAAATATACATAAAAAATAGTAAAACTTAAAACAACGAATAACACACTTACAAAAACAATACTATGAGATAAATAGACAACATATACGTAAATAATATTAAAACTTAAAACAAAAGATAATACACAACAAACGTTACAATTTATAAAACTTAAATAAAACACATATATATAGACAAACATAATTAAAAATAGAACGTATAATACACACATAAATAACCAACATATACGTATAACAAGTAAAACTTAAATAAAACTCTTATCTATATGGATAAAAATAAAACACATAATACACATATTAGAAAAATAATATCAGATAAATAGAAAATAAAAAATAGTAAAACTTAAAACAAAAGATTAGGCACAACAAACGTAAAATTTGGTAAAACTTAAATAAAACAAATAATTCAAAATAAAACAAATAAGACACATAGTAAAACAATACTATGAGATGAATAGACAACATATACATAAAAAATAATAAAACTTAAAACAACAAATAACACACATACTAAAACAATACTATAATATAAATAGCTAATATATACGTAAAGAATAGTAAAACTTAAAACAAAAGATTGCACAAAAATCTTTACAATTTATAAAAATTAAATAAAACTCATATATATATGAATAAAAATAATTAAAAATAGAACGGATAGAATACATAATAAAACAATAATTTCAGATAAATAAACAACATATACGTAAAGACTAGTAAAACTTAAATCAAAAGATTATGTACGACACACATTACAATTAATTAAATTTAAATAAAACTCTTATGTATATAGATAAAAATAATTAAAAATAAAACGCATAACAACCATATTAAAACAATAATTTCATATGAAATGACAATATATACGTAAAGACTAGTAAGACAATACAATGAGATAAATAGACAAAATATACATAAAAAATAGTAAAACTTAAAACAACGAATAACACACTTACTAAAACAATACTATGAGATAAATAGACAACATATACGTAAAGAATATTAAAACTTAAAACAAAAGATAATACACAACAAACGTTACAATTTAAAAAACTTAAATACAACACATATATATGGACAAACATAATTAAAAATAAAACGTATAATAAACACATAAATAGACAACATATACGTATGACAAGTAAAACTTAAATAAAACTCTTATCTATATGGATAAAAATAATTAAAAATAAAATACATAATACACATATTAGAAAAATAATACCAGATAAATAGAACATAAAAAATAGTAAAACTTAAAAGAAAAGATTATACACAACAAACGTAAAATTTGGTAAAACTTAAATAAAACAAATAATTCAAAATAAAACAAATAAGACACATAGTAAAGCAATACTATGAGATAAATAGACAATATATACATAAAAAATAATAAAACTTAAAACAACAAATAACACACATACTAAAACAATACTATAATATAAATAGCTAATATATACATAAAGAATAGTAAAACTTAAAACAAAAGATTCCACAAAAATCGTTACAATTTATAAAAATTAAATAAAACTCATATATATATGAATAAACATAATTAAAAATAGAACGGATAGAACAAATAATAAAACAATAATTTCAGATAAATAAACAACATATACATAAAGACTCGTAAAACTTAAATCAAAAGATTATGTACGACAAACATTACAATTAATTAAATTTAAATAAAACTCTTATGTATATAGATAAAAATAATTAAAAATAAAACGCATAACACCCATATTAAAACAATAATTTCATATGAAAAGACAACATATACGTAAAGACTAGTAAGACAATACAATGAGATAAATAGACAAAATATACATAAAAAATAGTAAAACTTAAAACAACGAATAACACACTTACAAAAACAATAATATGAGCTAAATAGACAACATATACGTAAAGAATATTAAAACTTAAAACAAAAGATAATACACAACAAACGTTACAATTTATAAAACTTAAATAAAACACATATATATAGACAAACATAATTAAAAATAGAACGTATAATACACACATAAATAACCAACATATACGTATAACAAGTAAAACTTAAATAAAACTCTTATCTATATGGATAAAAATAAAACACATAATACACATATTAGAAAAATAATATCAGATAAATAGAAAATAAAAAATAGTAAAACTTAAAACAAAAGATTAGGCACAACAAACGTAAAATTTGGTAAAACTTAAATAAAACAAATAATTCAAAATAAAACAAATAAGACACATAGTAAAACAATACTATGAGATGAATAGACAACATATACATAAAAAATAATAAAACTTAAAACAACAAATAACACACATACTAAAACAATACTATAATATAAATAGCTAATATATACGTAAAGAATAGTAAAACTTAAAACAAAAGATTGCACAAAAATCTTTACAATTTATAAAAATTAAATAAAACTCATATATATATGAATAAACATAATTAAAAATAGAACGGATAGAACAAATAATAAAACAATAATTTCAGATAAATAAACAACATATACATAAAGACTCGTAAAACTTAAATCAAAAGATTATGTACGACAAACATTACAATTAATTAAATTTAAATAAAACTCTTATGTATATAGATAAAAATAATTAAAAATAAAACGCATAACACACATATTAAAACAATAATTTTATATGAAAAGACAACATATACGTAAAGACTAGTAAGACAATACAATGAGATAAATAGACAAAATATACATAAAAAATAGTAAAACTTAAAACAACGAATAACACACTTACAAAAACAATAATATGAGCTAAATAGACAACATATACGTAAATAATATTAAAACTTAAAACAAAAGATAATACACAACAAACGTTACAATTTATAAAACTTAAATAAAACACATATATATAGACAAACATAATTAAAAATAGAACGTATAATACACACATAAATAACCAACATATACGTATAACAAGTAAAACTTAAATAAAACTCTTATCTATATGGATAAAAATAAAACACATAATACACATATTAGAAAAATAATATCAGATAAATAGAAAATAAAAAATAGTAAAACTTAAAACAAAAGATTAGGCACAACAAACGTAAAATTTGGTAAAACTTAAATAAAACAAATAATTCAAAATAAAACAAATAAGACACATAGTAAAACAATACTATGAGATGAATAGACAACATATACATAAAAAATAATAAAACTTAAAACAACAAATAACACACATACTAAAACAATACTATAATATAAATAGCTAATATATACGTAAAGAATAGTAAAACTTAAAACAAAAGATTGCACAAAAATCTTTACAATTTATAAAAATTAAATAAAACTCATATATATATGAATAAAAATAATTAAAAATAGAACGGATAGAATACATAATAAAACAATAATTTCAGATAAATAAACAACATATACGTAAAGACTAGTAAAACTTAAATCAAAAGATTATGTACGACACACATTACAATTAATTAAATTTAAATAAAACTATTATGTATATAGATAAAAATAATTAAAAATAAAACGCATAACAACCATATTAAAACAATAATTTCATATGAAATGACAATATATACGTAAAGACTAGTAAGACAATACAATGAGATAAATACACAAAATATACATAAAAAATAGTAAAACTTAAAACAACGAATAACACACTTACTAAAACAATACTATGAGATAAATAGACAACATATACGTAAAGAATATTAAAACTTAAAACAAAAGATAATACACAACAAACGTTAAAATTTATAAAACTTAAATAAAACACATATATATGGACAAACATAATTAAAAATAGAACGTATAATACACACATAAATAGACAACATCTACGTATAACAAGTAAAACTTAAATAAAACTCTTATCTATATGGATAAAAATAATTAAAAATAAAACACATAATACCCATATTAGAAAAATAATACGAGATAAATAGAACATAAAAAATAGTAAAACTTAAAAGAAAAGATTAGCCACAACAAACGTAAAATTTGGTAAAACTTAAATAAAACAAATAATTCAAAATAAAACAAATAAGACACATAATAAAACAATACTATGAGATGAATAGACAACATATACATAAAAAATAATAAAACTTAAAACAACAAATAACACACATACTAAAACAATACTATCATATAAATAGCAAATATATACGTAAAGAATAGTAAAACTTAAAACAAAAGATTCCACAAAAATCGTTACAATTTATAAAAATTAAATAAAACTCATATATATATGAATAAACATAATTAAAAATAGAACGGATAGAACACATAATAAAACAATAATTTCAGATAAATAAACAACATATACGTAAAGACTAGTAAAACTTAAATCAAAAGATTATGTACGACAAATATTACAATTAATTAAATTTAAATAAACTCTTATGTATATAGATAAAAATAATTAAAAATAAAACGCATAACACTCATATTAAAACAATAATTTCATATGAAATGACCACATATACGTAAAGACTAACAAGACAATACAATGAGATAAATAGACAATATATACATAAAAAATATTAAAACTTAAAACAACGAATAACACACTTACAAAAACAATAATATGAGCTAAATAGACAACATATACGTAAAGAATATTAAAACTTAAAACAAAAGATAATACACAACAAACGTTACAATTTATAAAACTTAAATAAAACACATATATATGGACCAACATAATTAAAAATAGAACGTATAATAAACACATAAATAACCAACATATACGTATAACAAGTAAAACTTAAATAAAACTCTTATCTATATGGATAAAAATAAAACACATAATACACATATTAGAAAAATAATATCAGATAAATAGAAAATAAAAAATAGTAAAACTTAAAACAAAAGATTAGGCACAACAAACGTAAAATTTGGTAAAACTTAAATAAAACAAATAATTCAAAATAAAACAAATAAGACACATAGTAAAACAATACTATGAGATGAATAGACAACATATACATAAAAAATAATAAAACTTAAAACAACAAATAACACACATACTAAAACAATACTATCATATAAATAGCAAATATATACGTAAAGAATAGTAAAACTTAAAACAAAAGATTCCACAAAAATCGTTACAATTTATAAAAATTAAATAAAACTCATATATATATGAATAAACATAATTAAAAATAGAACGGATAGAACACATAATAAAACAATAATTTCAGATAAATAAACAACATATACGTAAAGACTAGTAAAACTTAAATCAAAAGATTATGTACGACAAATATTACAATTAATTAAATTTAAATAAACTCTTATGTATATAGATAAAAATAATTAAAAATAAAACGCATAACACTCATATTAAAACAATAATTTCATATGAAATGACCACATATACGTAAAGACTAACAAGACAATACAATGAGATAAATAGACAATATATACATAAAAAATATTAAAACTTAAAACAACGAATAACTCACTTACTAAAACAATACTATGAGATAAATAGACAACATATACGTAAAGAATATTAAAACTTAAAACAAAAGATAATACACAACAAACGTTACAATTTATAAAACTTAAATAAAACACATATATATGGACCAACATAATTAAAAATAGAACGTATAATAAACACATAAATAGACAACATATACGTATAACAAGTAAAACTTAAATAAAACTCTTATCTATATGGATAAAAATAAAACACATAATACACATATTAGAAAAATAATATCAGATAAATAGAAAATAAAAAATAGTAAAACTTAAAACAAAAGATTAGGCACAACAAACGTAAAATTTGGTAAAACTTAAATAAAACAAATAATTCAAAATAAAACAAATAAGACACATAGTAAAACAATACTATGAGATGAATAGACAACATATACATAAAAAATAATAAAACTTAAAACAACAAATAACACACATACTAAAACAATACTATAATATAAATAGCTAATATATACGTAAAGAATAGTAAAACTTAAAACAAAAGATTGCACAAAAATCTTTACAATTTATAAAAATTAAATAAAACTCATATATATATATGAATAAAAATAATTAAAAATAGAACGGATAGAATACATAATAAAACAATAATTTCAGATAAATAAACAACATATACGTAAAGACTAGTAAAACTTAAATCAAAAGATTATGTACGACACACATTACAATTAATTAAATTTAAATAAAACTCTTATGTATATAGATAAAAATAATTAAAAATAAAACGCATAACAACCATATTAAAACAATAATTTCATATGAAATGACAATATATACGTAAAGACTAGTAAGACAATACAATGAGATAAATAGACAAAATATACATAAAAAATAGTAAAACTTAAAACAACGAATAACACACTTACTAAAACAATACTATGAGATAAATAGACAACATATACGTAAAGAATATTAAAACTTAAAACAAAAGATAATACACAACAAACGTTACAATTTAAAAAACTTAAATACAACACATATATATGGACAAACATAATTAAAAATAAAACGTATAATAAACACATAAATAGACAACATATACGTATGACAAGTAAAACTTAAATAAAACTCTTATCTATATGGATAAAAATAATTAAAAATAAAATACATAATACACATATTAGAAAAATAATACCAGATAAATAGAACATAAAAAATAGTAAAACTTAAAAGAAAAGATTATACACAACAAACGTAAAATTTGGTAAAACTTAAATAAAACAAATAATTCAAAATAAAACAAATAAGACACATAATAAAACAATACTATGAGATGAATAGACAACATATACATAAAAAATAATAAAACTTAAAACAACAAATAACACACATACTAAAACAATACTATAATATAAATAGCTAATATATACATAAAGAATAGTAAAACTTAAAACAAAAGATTCCACAAAAATCGTTACAATTTATAAAAATTAAATAAAACTCATATATATATGAATAAACATAATTAAAAATAGAACGGATAGAACAAATAATAAAACAATAATTTCAGATAAATAAACAACATATACATAAAGACTCGTAAAACTTAAATCAAAAGATTATGTACGACAAACATTACAATTAATTAAATTTAAATAAAACTCTTATGTATATAGATAAAAATAATTAAAAATAAAACGCATAACACCCATATTAAAACAATAATTTCATATGAAAAGACAACATATACGTAAAGACTAGTAAGACAATACAATGAGATAAATAGACAAAATATACATAAAAAATAGTAAAACTTAAAACAACGAATAACACACTTACAAAAACAATAATATGAGCTAAATAGACAACATATACGTAAAGAATATTAAAACTTAAAACAAAAGATAATACACAACAAACGTTACAATTTATAAAACTTAAATAAAACACATATATATAGACAAACATAATTAAAAATAGAACGTATAATACACACATAAATAACCAACATATACGTATAACAAGTAAAACTTAAATAAAACTCTTATCTATATGGATAAAAATAAAACACATAATACACATATTAGAAAAATAATATCAGATAAATAGAAAATAAAAAATAGTAAAACTTAAAACAAAAGATTAGGCACAACAAACGTAAAATTTGGTAAAACTTAAATAAAACAAATAATTCAAAATAAAACAAATAAGACACATAGTAAAACAATACTATGAGATGAATAGACAACATATACATAAAAAATAATAAAACTTAAAACAACAAATAACACACATACTAAAACAATACTATAATATAAATAGCTAATATATACGTAAAGAATAGTAAAACTTAAAACAAAAGATTGCACAAAAATCTTTACAATTTATAAAAATTAAATAAAACTCATATATATATGAATAAACATAATTAAAAATAGAACGGATAGAACAAATAATAAAACAATAATTTCAGATAAATAAACAACATATACATAAAGACTAGTAAAACTTAAATCAAAAGATTATGTACGACAAACATTACAATTAATTAAATTTAAATAAAACTCTTATGTATATAGATAAAAATAATTAAAAATAAAACGCATAACACACATATTAAAACAATAATTTTATATGAAAAGACAACATATACGTAAAGACTAGTAAGACAATACAATGAGATAAATAGACAAAATATACATAAAAAATAGTAAAACTTAAAACAACGAATAACACACTTACAAAAACAATACTATGAGATAAATAGACAACATATACGTAAATAATATTAAAACTTAAAACAAAAGATAATACACAACAAACGTTACAATTTATAAAACTTAAATAAAACACATATATATAGACAAACATAAAAATAGAACGTATAATACACACATAAATAACCAACATATACGTATAACAAGTAAAACTTAAATAAAACTCTTATCTATATGGATAAAAATAAAACACATAATACACATATTAGAAAAATAATACCAGATAAATAGAACATAAAAAATAGTAAAACTTAAAAGAAAAGATTATACACAACAAACGTAAAATTTGGTAAAACTTAAATAAAACAAATAATTCAAAATAAAACAAATAAGACACATAGTAAAGCAATACTATGAGATAAATAGACAATATATACATAAAAAATAATAAAACTTAAAACAACAAATAACACACATACTAAAACAATACTATAATATAAATAGCTAATATATACATAAAGAATAGTAAAACTTAAAACAAAAGATTCCACAAAAATCGTTACAATTTATAAAAATTAAATAAAACTCATATATATATGAATAAACATAATTAAAAATAGAACGGATAGAACACATAATAAAACAATAATTTCAGATAAATAAACAACATATACGTAAAGACTAGTAAAACTTATATCAAAAGATTATGTACGACAAATATTACAATTAATTAAATTTAAATAAACTCTTATATATATAGATAAAAATAATTAAAAATAAAACGCATAACACTCATATTAAAACAATAATTTCATATGAAATGACCACATATACGTAAAGACTAACAAGACAATACAATGAGATAAATAGACAATATATACATAAAAAATATTAAAACTTAAAACAACGAATAACTCACTTACTAAAACAATACTATGAGATAAATAGACAACATATACGTAAAGAATATTAAAACTTAAAACAAAAGATAATACACAACAAACGTTACAATTTATAAAACTTAAATAAAACACATATATATGGACAAACATAATTAAAAATAAAACGTATAATACACACATAAATAGACAACATCTACGTATGACAAGTAAAACTTAAATAAAATTCTTATCTATATGGATAAAAATAATTAAAAATAAAACACATAATACACATATTAGAAAAATAATATCAGATAAATAAAATATAAAGAATAGTAAAACTTAAAACAAAAGATTATGCACAACAAACGTAAAATTTGGTAAAACTTAAATAAAACAAATATTTCAAAATAAAACAAATAAGACACATAGTAAAACAATACTATGAGATAAATAGACAATATATATATAAAAAATAAGAAAACGTAAAACAACAAATAACACATATACTAAAATAATACTATCATATAAATAGCAAATATATACGTAAAGAATAGTAAAACTTAAAACAAAAGATTGCACAAAAATCGTTACAATTTATAAAAATTAAATAAAACTCATATATATATGAATAAACATAATTAAAAATAGAACGGATAGAACACATAATAAAACAATAATTTCAGATAAATAAACAACATATACGTAAAGACAAGTAAAATTTAAATCAAAAGATTATGTACGACAAACATTACAATTAATTAAATTTAAATAAAACTCTTATTTATATAGATAAAAATAATTAAAAATAAAACGCATAACACTCATATTAAAACAATAATTTCATATGAAATAACAACATATACGTAAAGACTAGTAAGACAATAAAATGAGATAAATAGACAATATATACATAAACGAATAACACACTTACTAAAACAATACTATGAGATAAATAGACAACATATACGTAAATAATATTAAAACTTAAAACAAAAGATAATACACAACATACGTTCCAATTTATAAAACTTAAATAAAACACATATATATGGACAAACATAATTAAAAATAGAACGTATAATAAACACATAAATAGACAACATATACGTATGACATATAAAACTTATATAAAACTTTTATCTATATGGATAAAAATAATTAAAAATAAAACACATAAGACACATATTAAAAAAATATAAGATATATAGAAATACATAAAGAATAGTAAAACTTAAAACAAAAGATTATACTAAACAAACGTTAAAATTTATAAAACTTAAATAAAACTAATATATATGGATAAACATAATTAAAAATAGAACAAATATCACACAGATAAATAGATAACATATACGTATGACAAGTAAAACATAAATGAAAAGATTATGTACAACAAACATTACAATAGATTAAATTTAAATAAAACGCTTATGGATATAGATAAAAGTAATTAAAAATAAAACGCATAACACTTATATTAAAACAATAATTTCATATGAAATGACAACATATACGTAAAGACTAGTAAGACAATACAATGAGATAAATAGACAATATATATACATAAAAAATAGTAAAACTTAAAACAACGAATAACACGCTTAATAAAACAATGCTATGAGTAAATAGACAACATATACGTAAATAATATTAAAACTTAAAACAAAAGATAATACACAACATACGTTCTAATTTATAAAACTTAAATAAAACACATATATATGGACAAACATAATTAAAAATAGAACCTATAATAAACACATAAATAGACAACATATACGTATGACATATAAAACTTAAATAAAACTATTATCTATATTGATAAAAATAATTAAAAATAAAACACATAATACACATATTAGAAAAATAAAACAGATAAATAGAACATAAAAAATAGTAAAACTTAAAACAAAAGATTATGCACAACAAACGTAAAATTTGGTAAAACTTAAATAAAACAAATAATTCAAAATAAAACATTAAGACACATAGTAAAACAATACTATAAGATAAATAGACAATATATACATAAAAAATAATAAAACTTAAAACAACAAATAACACACATACTAAAACAATACTATCATATAAATAGCAAATATATACGTAAAGAATAATAAAACTTAAAACAAAAGATTGCACAAAAATCTTTACAATTTATAAAAATTAAATAAAACTCATATATATATGAATAAAAATAATTAAAAATAGAACGGATAGAATACATAATAAAACAATAATTTCAGATAAATAAACAACATATACGTAAAGACTAGTAAAACTTAAATCAAAAGATTATGTACAACAAACATTACAATTAATTAAATTTAAATAAAACTCTTATGTATATAGATAAAAATTATTAAAAATAAAACGCATAACAGCCATATTAAAACAATAATTTCATATGAAAAGACAACATATACGTAAAGACTAGTAAGACAATACAATGAGATAAATAGACAAAATATACATAAAAAATAGTAAAACTTAAAACAACGAATAACACACTTACTAAAACAATACTATGAGATAAATAAACAACATATTCGTAAATAATATTAAAACTTAAAACAAAAGATAATATACAACAAACGTTACAATTTATAAAACTTAAATAAATAACATATATATGGACAAACATAATTAAAAATAGAACGTATAATACACACATAAATAGACAACATATACGTATGACAAGTAAAACTTAAATAAAACTCTTATCTATATTGATAAAAATAATTAAAAATAAAACACATAATACACATATTAGAAAAATAATACCAGTTAAATAGAACATAAAAAATAGTAAAACTTAAAACAAAAGATTATGCACAACAAACGTAAAATTTGGTAAAACTTAAATAAAACAAATAATTCAAAATAAAACATTAAGACACATAGTAAAACAATACTATAAGATAAATAGACAATATATACATAAAAAATAATAAAACTTAAAACAACAAATAACACACATACTAAAACAATACTATCATATAAATAGCAAATATATACGTAAAGAATAGTAAAACTTAAAATAAAAGATTGCACAAAAATCGTTATTATTTATAAAAATTAAATAAAACTCATATATATATGAATAAACATAATTAAAAATAGAACGGATAGAATACATAATAATAAAACAATAATTTCAGATAAATAAACAACATATACGTAAAGATTAGTAAAACTGAAAGCAAAAGATTATAGACAACAAACACTACAATTGATTAAATTTAAATAAAACTCTTATTTATATATATAAAAATAATTAAAAATAAAACGCATAACACCCATATGAAAACAATAATTTAATATGAAATGACAACATATACGTAAAGACTAGTAAGACTATACTATGAGATAAATAGACAATATATACATAAAAAATAGTAAAACTTAAATCAACGAATAACACACTTACTAAAACAATACTATGAGATAAATAGACAACATATACGTAAAAAATATTAAAACTTAAAACAAAACATAATACACAACAAACGTTAAAATTTATAAAACTTAAATAAAACACATATATGTGGACAAACATAATTAAAAATAGAACGTATAACACAGAGATAAATGGACAACATCTATGTATGACAAGTAAAACTTAAATAAAACTCTTATCTATATGGACAAAAATAATTAAAAATAAAACACATAAGACACATATTAAAAAAAATATAAGATATATAGAAATACATAAAGAATAGTAAAACTTAAAACAAAAGATTATACTAAACAAACGTTACAATTTATAAAACTTTAATAAAACTAATATATATGGATAAACATAATTAAAAATAGAACATATATCACACAGATAAATAGATAACATATACGTATGACAAGTAAAACTTAAATGAAAAGATTATGTACAACAAACATTACAATTGATTAAATTTAAATAAAACTCTTATAGATATAGATAAAAATAATTAAAAATAAAACGCATAACACCAATATGAAAACAATAATTTAATATGAAATGATAACATATACGTAAAGACTAGTAAGACTATACTATGAGATAAATAGACAATATATACATAAAAAATAGTAAAACTTAAAACAACGAATAACACATTTACTAAAACAATATTATGAGATAAATAGACAACATATACGTAAATAATATTAAAACTTAAAACAAAATATAATACACAACAAACGTTACAATTTATAAAATTTAAATAAAACACATATATATGGACAAACATAATTAAAAATAGAACATATAATACACACATAAATAGACAACATATACGTATGACAAGTAAAACTTTAATAAAACTCTTAACTATATGGATAAAAATAATTAAAAATAAAACACATAATACACATATTAGAAAAATAATATCAGATAAATAAAATATAAAGAATAGTAAAACTTAAAACAAAAGATTATGCACAACAAACGTAAAATTTGGTAAAACTTAAATAAAACAAATAATTCAAAATAAAACAAATAAGACACATAGTAAAACAATACTATGAGATAAATAGACAATATATACATAAAAAATAAGAAAACTGAAAACAACAAATAACACACATACTAAAACAATACTATCATATAAATAGCAAATATATACGTAAAGAATAGTAAAAGTTAAAACAAAAGATTGCACAAAAATCGTTACAATTTATAAAACTTAAATAAAACTCATATATATATGAATAAACATAATTAAAAATAGAACGGATAGAAAACATCATAAAACAATAATTTCAGATAAATAAACAACATATACGTAAAGACTAGTAAAACTTAAATCAAAAGATTATGTACAACAAACATTACAATTAATTAAATTTAAATAAAACTCTAATGAATATAGATAAAAATAAATAAAAATAAAACGCATAACACCCATACTAAAACAATAATTTCCTATGAAATGACAACATATACGTAAAGACAAGTAAAACAATACAATGAGATAAATACACAATATATACATAAAAAATAGTAAAACTTAAAACAACGAATAAGACATTTACTAAAACAATACTATGAGATAAATAGACAATATATACGTAAATAATATTAAAACTTAAAACAAAAGATAATATACAACAAACGTTACAATTTATAAAATTAAATAAAACACATATATATGGACAAACATAATTAAAAATAGAAGGTATAATAAAAACATAAATAGACAACATATACGTATGACAAGTAAAACTTAAATAAAACTCTTATCTATATGGATAAAAATAATTAAAAATAAAACACATATTAGAAAAATAATATGGGATAAATAGAACATAAAAAATAGTAAAACTTAAAACAAAAGATTATGCACAAAAAACGTAAAATTTGGTAAAACTTAAATAAAACAAAAAATTCAAAATAAAACAAATAAGACACATAGTAAAACAATACTATGAGATAAATAGACAATATATACATAAAATATAATAACACTGAAAACAACAAATAACACACATACTAAAACAATACAATCATATAAATTGCAAATATATACGTAAAGAATAGTAAAACTTAAAACAAAAGATTGCACAAAAATCGTTACAATTTATAAAAATTAAATAAAACTCATATATATATGAATAAACATAATTAAAAATAGAATAGATAGAGCACATAATAAAACAATTATTTCAGATAAATACACAACATATACTTAAAGACTAGTAAAACTTAAATCAAAAGATTATGTACGACAAACATTACAATTAATTAAATTTAAATAAAACTCTTATGTATATAGATAAAAATAATTAAAAATAAAACGCATAACAGTCATATTAAAACAATAATTTAATATAAAATTACAACATATACGTAAAGACTAGTAAGACAATACAATGAGATAAATAGACAAAATATACATAAAAAATAGTAAAACTTAAAACAACGAATAACACACTTACTAAAACAATACTATGAGATAAATAGACAACATATACGTAAAGAATATTAAAACTTAAAACAAAAGATAATACACAACAAAAGTTACAATTTATAAAACTTAAATAAAACACATATATATGGACAAACATATTTAAAAATAGAACCTATAATAAACACATAAATAGACAACATATACGTATGATAAGTAAAACTTAAATAAAAGTCTTATATATATGGATAAAATTAATTAAAAATAAAACACATAATACACATATTAGAAAAATAATACCAGATAAATAAAACATAAAAAATAGTAAAACTTAAAACAAATGATTATGCATAACAAACGTAAAATTTGGTAAAACTTAAATAAAACACATAGTAAAACAATACTATAAGAAAAATAGACAATATATACATAAAAAATAATAAAACTTAAAACAACAAATAACACACATACTAAAACAATACTATCATATAAATAGCAAATATATACGTAAAGAATAGTAAAACTTAAAACAAAAGATTCCACAAAAATAGTTACAATTTATAAAAATTAAATAAAACTCATATATATATAAATAAACATAATTAAAAATAGAACAGATAAAACACATAATAAAACAATAATTTCAGATAAATAAACAACATATACAGAAAGACTAGTAAAACTTAAATCAAAAGATTATGTACAACAAACATTACAATTAATTAAGTTTAAATAAAACTCTTATGTATATAAATAAAAATAAATAAAAATAAAACGCATAACACCCATATTAAAGCAATAATTTCATATGAAATGACAACATATACGTAAAGACTAGTAAGACAATACAATGAGATAAATAGACAATATATACATAAAAAATAATAAAACTTAAAACAACGAATAACACACTTACTAAAACAATACTATGATATAAATAGACAACATATACGTAAAGAATATTAAAACTTAAAACAAATATCATAAACAAAAAACGTTACAATTTATAAAACTTAAATAAAACACATATATATGGACAAACATAATTAAAAATAGAACGTATAATACACACATAAATAGACAACATATACGTATAACAAGTAAAACTTAAATAAAACTCTTATCTATATAAATAAAAATATATAAAAATAAAAAACATATTACACATATTACAAAAATAATATCAGATAAATAGAACATAAAAAATAGTAAAACTTAAAACAAAATATTATGCACAACAAACGTAAAATTTGGTAAAACTTAAATAAAACAAATAAGACACATAGTAAAACAATACTATGAGATAAATAGACAATATATACATAAAAAATACTAAAGCTTAAAACAACAAATAACACACATAATAAAACAATACTATCATATAAATAGCAAAAATATACGTAAAGAATAGTAAAAATTAAAACAAAAGATTGCAAAAAAATCATTACAATTTATAAAAATTAAATAAAACTCATATATATGAATAAAAATAATTAAAAATAGAACGGATAGAACACATAATAAAACAATAATTTCAAATAAATAAACAACATATACGTAAAGACTAGTAAAACTTAAATCAAAATATTATGTACAACAAACATTACAATTAATTAAAGTTAAATAAAACTCTTATATATAGATAAAAATAATTAAAAATAAAACGCATAACACCCATATTAAAACAATAATTTCATATGAAATGACAACATATACGTAAAGACTAGTAAGACAATACAATGAGATAAATAGATAATATATACATAAAAAATACTAAAACTTAAAACAGCTAATAAAACACTAAAACAATACTTTGAGATAAATAGACAACATATACGTAAAAAATATTAAAACTTAAAACAAAATATAATACACAACAAACGTTACAATTTATAAAACATAAATAAAACACATATATATGGACAAACATAATTAAAAATAGAACGTATAACACACAGATAAATAGACAACATCTACGTATGACAAGTAAAACTTAAATAAAACTCTTATCTATATGGATAAAAATAATTAAAAATAAAACACATAAGACATATATTAAAAAAAATATAAGATATATAGAAATATATAAAGAATAGTAAAACTTAAAACAAAATATTATACAACAAAAACGTTACAATTTATAAAACTTAAATAAAACTAATATATATGTATAAACATAATAAAAAATAGAACATATATCACATAGATAAATAGATAACATATACGTATGACAAGTAAAACTTAAATGAAAAGATTATGTACAACAAACATTAAAATTGATTAAATTTAAATAAAACTCTTATAGATATAGATAAAAATAATTAAAAATAAAACGCATAACACCAATATGAAAAAAATAATTTCATATGAAATGACAACATATACGTAAAGACTAGTAAGACTATAATATGAGATAAATAGACAATATATACATAAAAAAATAGTAAAACATAATACAACGAATAACACACTTACTAAAACAATATTATGATATAAATAGACAACATATACGTAAAAAATATTAAAACTTAAAACAAAATATAATACACAAAAAACGTTACAATTTATAAAACTTAAATAAAACACATATATATGGACAAACATAATTAAAAATAGAACGAATATCACATATAATAAAACAATAATTTCAGATAAATAAACATCATATGCGTAAAGACTAGTAAAACATATAGCAAAAGATTATGGATAACAAACATTACAATTGATTAAATTTAAATAAAACACGTATTTATAGATATAAAAATAATTAAAAATAGAGCACATTTCACATAATAAAACAATAATTTCAGATAAATAGACAACATATACGTAAAGAATATTAAACTTAAAACATAAGATAATACAAAACAAACGTTACAATTTATTAAACTTAAATAAAACTCATATATATATGGATAAAAATAATTAAAAATAGAACATATAGCACACAAATAAATAGACAACATATACGTATGATAGGTAAAACGTAAATAAAACTCTTTTCTATATGAATAAAAAAATTTAAAATTAGAACACATAAGACATATTAGAAAAATAAACAACATATACGTAACGACTAGTAAAACAATACTATGAGATAAATATACAATATATACATAAAAAAAAAGTAAAACTTAAAACAACGAATAACATACTTACAAAAACAAAACTATAAGATAAATAGACAACATATACGTAAAGACTAGTAAAACTTAAATCAAAAGATGATGTACAACAAATATTACAATTGATTAAATTTAAATAAAACACTTATGTATATAGATAAAAATTATTAAAAATAAAACGCATAACACCCATATTAAAACAATAATTTCATATGAAAAGACAACATATACTATTAAGACAATACAATGAGATAAATAGATAATATATGCATAAAAAATAGTAAAACTTAAAACAACGAATAACACACTTACTAAAACAATACTATGGGATAAATAGACAACATATACGTAAAGAATATTAAAACTTAAAACAAAAGAAAATACACAACAAACGTTACAATTTATAAAACTTAAATAAAACACATATATATGGACAAACATAATTAAAAATAGAACGTATAATACACACATAAATAGACAACATATACATATGAAAAGTAAAACTTAAATAAAACTCTTATCTATTTGGATAAAAATAATTAAAAATAAAACACATAATACACATATTAGAAAAATAATATCAGATAAATAGAACATAAAAAATAGTAAAACTTAAAACAAAAGATTATGCACAACTAACGTAAAATTTGGTAAAACTTAAATAAAACAAATAATTCAATATAAAACAAATAAGACACATAGTAGAACAATATTTTGAGATAAATAGAAAATATATACATAAAAAATAAGAAAACTTAAAACAACAAATAACACATATACTAAAACAATACTATCATATAAATAGCAAATATATATGTAAAGAATAATAAAACTTAAAACACAAGATTCCCAAAAAATCGTTACAATTTATAAAAATTAAATAAAACTCATATATATATATATATATGAATAAACATAATTAAAAATAAAACGAATAGAAAACATAATAAAACAATAATTTCAGATAAATAAACAACATATACGTAAAGACTAGTAAAACTTAAATCGAAAGATTATGTACAACAAACATTACAATTAATTAAATTTAAATAAAACTCTTATTGATATAGATAAAAATAATTAAAAATAAAACGCATAACAACCATATGAAAACAATAATTGACAACATATACGTAAAGACTAGTAAGACAATAAAATTAGATAAATAGACAATATATACATAAAAAATAGTAAAACTTAAAACAACGAATAACACACTTACTAAAACAATACTATGAGATAAATAGACAACATATACGTAAAGAATATTAAAACTTAAAACAAAAGATAATACACAACAAACGTTACAATTTGTAAAACTTAAATAAAAGACATATATATAGACAAACAAAATTAAAAATAAAACGTATAATAAATACATAAATAGATAACATATACGTATAACAAGTAAAACTTAAATAAAACTCTTATCTATATGGATAAAAATAATTAAAAGTATAACACATAATACACATTAGAAAAATAATACGAGATAAATAGAACATAAAAAATAGTAAAACTTAAAACAAAAGATTATGCACAACAAACGTAAAATTTGGTAAAACTTAAATAAAACAAATAATTTAAAATAAAACAAATAAGACACATAGTAAAACAATACTATGAGATAAATAGACAATATATACATAAAAAATAATAAAACTTAAAACAACAAATAACACATATACTAAAACAATACTATCATATAAATAGCAAATATATACGTAAAGAATAGTAAAACTTAAATCAAAAGATTATGTACAACAAACATTACAATTAATTAAGTTTAAATAAAACTCTTATTTATATAGAAAAAAATAATTAAAAATAAAAACGCATAACACCTATATTAAGGCAATAATTTCATATGAAATGACAACATATACGTAAATACTAGTAAGACAATACAATACGATAAATAGACAATGTATACATAAAAGAATAGTAAAACTTAAAACAACGAATAACACACTTAATAAAACAAGACTATAAGATAAATAGACAACATATACGTAAAGAATATTAAAACTTAAAACAAAAGATAATACACAAAAAACGCTATAATTTATAAAACTTAAATAAAACACATATATATGGACAAACATAATTAAAAATAGAACGGATAGCACATATAATAAAACAATAATTTCAGATAAATAAACATCATATGCGTAAAGACTAGTAAAACATATAGCAAAAGATTATGGATAACAAACATTACAATTGATTAAATTTAAATAAAACTCGTATTTATAGATATAAAAATAATTAAAAATAGAGCACATTTCACATAATAAAACAATAATTTCAAATAAATAAACAACATATACGTAAAGAATATTAAACTTAAAACAAAAGATAATACACAACAAACGTTACAATTTATTAAACTTAAATAAAACTCATATATATGGATAAAAATAATTAAAATAGAACATATAGCACACAAATAAATAGACAACATATAAGTATGACAGGTAAAACGTAAATAAAACTCTTTTCTATATGAATAATTTTTTTTAAAATTAGAACACATAAGACATATAAGAAAAATAAACAACATATACGTAAAGAATAGTAAAACATAAAACAAAAGATTGCACAACAAACGTTACAATTTATAAAATTTAAATAAAACTCATATATATGGATAAAACTAATTAAAAATAGAATGGATAGCACACATAATAAAACAATAATTTCAGATAAATAAACAACATATACGTAAAGAATACTAAAACTTAAAACAAAAGAAATACACAACAAACGTTACAATTTATAAAACTTAAATAAAACTCATATATATGGATAAACATAATTAAAAAAAGAACGTATAGCACACAAATAATTAGACAACATATACGTATAACTAGTAATACTTAAATAAAACTCTTATCTATATGGATAAAAATAATTAAAAAATAAAACGCATAACACCCTTAATAAAACCAGGATAAAAATAAGACTAGTAAGACAATACAATGAGATAAATAGGACAAAATATACATAAAAAATAGTAAAACTTAAAAAACGAATAACACACTTACTAAAACAATACTATGAGATAAATAGACAACATATACGTAAAGAATATTAAAACTTAAAACAAAAGATAATACACAACAAACGTTATAATTTATAAAACTTAAATAAAACTCATATATGTGGATAAACATAATTAAAAATAGAATATATAGCACACATAATAAAACAATAATTTCAGATAAATAAACAACATATACGTAATGACTACTAAAAATTAAAACAAAATAAATACAAAACAAACGTTACAGTTTATAAAATTTAAATAAAAGTCATATATGGATAAACACAATTAAAAATAAAACATATAGCACATAGATAAATAGACAACATATACGTATGACAGGTAAAACTTAAATAAAATTATTTTATAGATGTATAAAAATATTTAAAATTAGAACACATAGGACATATTAGAAAAATAATATCAGATAAATAGAAAACATATACGTAAAGAATAGTAAAACTTAAACAAAAGATTGCACAACAAACATTACAATGGATTAAATTTAAATAAAACGCTATGTATATAGATAAAAATAATTTAAAATAAAATGCATAACAACCAATAATAAAACAATAAATTCTTATGAAAGGAAAACATATAGGTAAAGGACTAGTAAGACAATTTATACATAAAAAAAATAGTAAAACTTAAAACAACAAATAACACACTTACTAAAACAATACTATTAGATAAATACACTAAAGAATAGTAAAACATAAAACAAAAGATAATACACAACAAACGTTACAATTTATAAAACTTAAATAAAACACATATATGGACAAATATAATTAAAAATATAACGTATAATACACACATAAATAGACAACATATATGTATGATAAGTAAAACTTAAATAAAATTATTATCTATATGGATAAAATTAATTAAAAATAAAACACATAAGACACATATTAAAAAAATAATATCAGATGAATAGAACATAAAGAATAGTAAACCTTTAAACAAAAGATAATAAACAAAAAACGTTAAAATTGATAAAACATAAATAAAACTAATAATTAAAAATAAAACGAATAAGAAACATAGTAAAACAATACTTTCAAATGAATAGCCAATAAATACATAAAAAATAGTAAAACTTAAAACAACAAATAACACATACTAAAACAATAATATTAGATAAATAGAAAATATATACGTAAAGAATAATAAAACTTAAAACAACAGATTAAAGAACAAACATCACTATTTATAAAACTTAAATAAAATTCATATTAATTAAAAATAGAACGATACCACACATAATAAAACAATAATTTCAGATAAATAAACAACATACGTAAAAACTAGTAAAACTAAAAGTAAAAGATTATAGACAACAAACATTACAATTGATTAAATTTAAATAAAACTCATATATATAGATAAAAATAATAAAAAATAAAAACACATAACACCCGTAATAAAACAATAATTTCATATGAAATTACAACATATACGTAAAGACTAGTAAGACAATAATATGAGATAAATAGACAATATATACATAAAAAATAGTAAAACTTAAAACAACAAATAACACACTTAATAAAACAATACTATTAGATAAATACAACATATACGTAAAGAATAGTAAAACTTAAAAAAAAAGATAATATACAACAAACGTTAAAGTTAATAAAACATAAATAAAACGAATAAGACACATAGTAAAACATGATAGACAATAAATACATAAAAAATAGAAAAACTTACAACAACAGATTGAACAAAACGTTAAAGTTTATAAAACTTAAATAAAAACTCATATATATGGATAAATATAATTAAAAATAGCACGTATAACACATAATAAATAACAATTTCAGTTAAATAAACAGCATATACGTAAAGAGTAGTAAGAGTAAAAAACAAAAGATTATAAACAACAAACATTACAATTCATTAAATTTAAATAAAACTCTTATATATAAATAAAAATAATTAAAAATAAAACGCATAACACACATAATAAAACAATAATTTCATATGAAATGACAACATATACGTAAAGACTAGTAAGACAATAATGTGAGATAAATAGACAATATATACATAAAAAAAATAGTAAAACTTAAAACAACAAATAACATACTTAATAAAACAATACTATCAAATAAATACAATATATACGTAAAGAATAATAAAACCTAAAACAAAAGATAAAAATAATTTAAAATAGAAAGTATATAACACAGATAAATAAAAAACATATACATAAAGACTACTAAAACTTATATAAAACTCTTATCTATACGGATAAAAATAAAACACATAAGAAATTAAAAAAATAATATCAGATATATAGAACATAAAGAATAGTAAAACAATACTTTCAAATGAATAGACATAAAAAATAGAAAAACTTAAAACAAACACATACTAAAACAATAATATCAGATAAATAGAAAATATATACGTAAAGAATAATAAAACTTAAAACAACAGATTGCATATCAAACGTTACTATTTATGAAACTTAAATAAAATTCATATATATATGGATAAACATAATTAAAAATAGAACGGTAGCACACATAATAAAACAATAATTTCAGATAAATAAACAAACATATACGTAAAAACTAGTAAAAATAAAAGCAAAAGATTATAGACAACAAACATTACAATTGATTAAATTTAAATAAAACTCTTATATATATAGATAAAAATAATAAAAAATAAAACGCATAACACCTATAATAAAACAATAATTTCATATGAAATGACAACATATACGTAAAGACTAGTAAGACAAGACAATACTATGAGATAAATAGACAATATATACATAAAAAATAGTAAAACTTAAAACAAAAAATAATATACTTACTAAAACAATAATATCAGATAAATACAACATATACGTAAAGAATAGTAAAACTTAAAACAAAAATATAATACACAACAAACGTTACAATTTATAAAAACTTAAATAAAACTCATATATATGGATAAACATAATTAAAAACAGAACGTATTACACACAGATAAATAGACAACCCAAGTAAAACTTAAATAAAACATAACAATAAAACACATGAGACACATATTAAAAAAATATCAGATAAATAGAATATAAAGAATAGTATACTATAAATTTTAAAAATATTTTCTTAATTTAATATAAAGAATAGTATACTATAAATTTTAAAAATATTTTCTTAATTTTTTAAACCAAAAATCAGCTAAATATATAATTACTCAAATTAAAAGCCCGTTTAATCATGATAAAAACACCAAAAATAACATATTGATGAAAACAAAACAAAGACAGATCAAGAGAAAAACAATAAAAAAAATAGTAAATCCACAACAATAAAGACTAAGAAATACAAGTTGTGAAAAGTCAATTCCCAAAAGAAAGATAAAAAAGATAAATAGAATACGAACTAAAAATAAATGAGATTAGAGGAGACCTTCAATTCTCTGGATGATTTTCTTCATTTTTCACTCGAGTACAAAAGTCTGTAAATTGGGGAAGAAAATAAAAAACAAAAGAAACATTGGAAACGACAAAACAATAAGATTCTTCGGGAAAATACTAAATACAACTTAGCTAGTAATAAAAGAAAAAAAAAAGTAACTTAATTGTTCAATGGAAACAAAAGGTGTTAAATAGTGAAAGACCTGAATCTTCGGGAGCTTAAAGTCTTCATCTTTGTTCATTTCTTAAGTGCTGTTTGAGGTGAAAAATCAAAACTTTCACTCTCTCAACAGGATAATCTAGAAAAAAAAAGTAACTTAATTGTTCAATGGAAACAAAAGGTGTTAAATAGTGAAAGACCTGAATCTTCGGGAGCTTAAAGTCTTCATCTTTGTTCATTTCTTAAGTGCTGTTTGAGGTGAAAAATCAAAACTTTCACTCTCTCAACAGGATAATCTTGGCCTCTCACTGAAATAAATGACTTTCAAGCACTACCCAAATCAGGTAGTTGGTCTCACAATCACTCACTTTCTTTATGAACTCTTGGATCATGGAGCTAATTAACCAAGAAGCAATTATTTGACCGGCTTACCCAGTACCTGAAATTTTCATTGATATTGCACTAGATACAAATACTTCAATTTCATAGCTTCTAAGAACTCTAATCAATTCAGGATAAATATCTTTATTGTGCTTGATAGAGATGATATATGATTATGGAAAGGGATCAATACCTTTTGTTGTTCTCCAGCTCTCTGGTGTTTGTGCATTTCTTTAATTGGATTTCTTAAATTGTTCTCCATTTTTCTGGCACGATAATTTTTGATATAGCTGTCCCAAAAAGAATTATAAAAATTTGTACTAGAAACCGCCTGAAAACCATTACCATTGGGGGACAGTTTTTACCTGCGACTAACGAGACGGATATTAAAAAAACAATCTATAAAAACCGTTTTCCCAAATTGTACTAACTAACAAGAGCTTGCTTATGTGTAAATTTTTCATTTGGATGATTGGGTCTTATGCAGAATCTATAGGAAGAGGTAAACAGGCAAAACTATTTAACTAATCTAACCATCAAATATAAATTGCCTGAATGAACAGACCACACAAAGTATAACTTTTAATGCAACAAAATATGGAGAAGTAAATCGTTTTTCTGAAGAAAAATATCAACTATGTGGTCTATATGTTAGCAGAAACATTCAAGTTACCCTTATTTCAAATCCAAAATACCTTTCAGAATGTGAAAATGTTACATAGACTAGAGTAATTGCAATCTCTCTGATGCATTTAGTAAAAACTATCTCATATGCAAATCATTTTGAAAAAGTCCACTGACAAAACCAACTCGACACGAAGCTCCTTCAGTCTTAAAAGCAAACATTTCAAATCTACAATAATAAGCACCAAACAGATTCAAAAGGCTACAATAAACTAAAAAATTGCCTGGAACCATTAGTAAGCAGAGTTTTCCTCCCAACCAGATTAAACCATAACACAGAAATTCATCTACAATCAGTGGAATGCTATATAATAAATAACTAATAATAAGTAATTACTATATAATAAATAAGTAATAAAATATAATAAATTGAATAAAAATGACTAAATAAGTAATAAAATATAATAAATTGAATAAAAATGACTTAAGAATAAATTATTATTATTAACATTAATAATGGGTGCAAACAATAAATAGATTCAATTGATTTGCTGATTTGCTTCAATTTTAAGTAGCCCCAACCACCCCCACAATAATAAACAAACATTTAAATAGAACACATAGCAGACACAACAATTAATAATATCAAAAAATAGACAACTTTTAGGAACATATATTATACATTAAATAAAAAACATATAAAAAAATAGTAAAACTTTTAATTAAACAAATCTAAGCATGAATAGACGTTACAATTGGATAAATTTAAATAGAACTCTACGGGGATAAAAATAATTATACATAAATAATTATTTTATAGTAATATATAATAAATATATAACTAAGAATATGCAAGTGGATAAAAATAAATAATATAATTAATAAATATGAGAATATAAATAACTAAGAATAAGTAATTACTATATAAGAAATAAGTACATAAAAAATAATTATTATATATATTATTAAAATATAATAAATAAATAAATATAAATAACTAAGAATAAGTAATTGTAACAATGAAAAGATTGCTCACATTCTCAAGTATCAAAGAAAACAAAACAAAATAATTTTACAGTTCATCACAAATAAATTGTAAATCATAATTTATGTAATAACATCCGATGCAATTTTGACTTTACCTTACTAATTAAACATCCAATCCAATTTGACAATAACTAAATGCATATATCATTATTCTTTCATATATCACGAAGAGAATAAAGCACTCTGATTTGATAAAATATTGACATTATGTTTCTCTTTTTAAAGCACAAAATTTCAAAAAAAAAAATATACACAAAAGTTTAAAAATAAATTAAAAAAATTTCAATCATAGTTAAAACATCCATCACACTAAATGTCAATTTGCATATAATAGCATCTGTTAAAAAGCAATCCCATAATTTTTCAATATCTTACATTTCAAATTTAACATCAAATCCAACAACGATACTTCACTTTACAAATAATACTATTTAAAAATAAAAAGAGAACCAAGTTAAGAGAAACACACGCAAAACATTAGATTTTAACATTCAGTGTTAAATATTTACAAATATCACAACCAATAATGAAAAGTAAAACTCACCATGCTCGTTCTTCCATAAAACGAAGAGCTTTCTCAAGAAAAGATGGAGATCCAATCTCTTCCAAAGCAAGCAGAATGGGGTCTCCCAATAATTTTAGTTACCATTGGCTTTTACGGTATCTACAAAAAAGACAAGCACCAAAAAATGGAAAAGAAAATAAAACACAGATTAGGACTTTGCAAATTAACAAACTCATAGGTTACATAGTAGTAAATTATTTGGGAAAATGATATTGGCAATCAGAAAATTTATACTCACAGAGGTTCGTCTTGCACTTTGCATAGATCCAACGTACACTAATGTGGTTTTCGGCATGCATGGTGATCGACACTAATATATGCCAACCTCGTTTCTAGAGAAGAATCTGCAACTACTCCAACAGATTCATTAGATATGGTCACTGAACTTCGAGAGATATTGATAATAGATTTTGCTCAACTTCATCAGTATCATTTCATGTGAATTTAGCCCCTAAGCCAAAACCAACTTCATTGTGCAAGTACATATGGAAATCTCCCAATATACGTTTTTAACTTTTAAAAAGATTAATAAATTAGTCATTATAGATGTAGATATATAGAGAAAGGAGAAACGCTTAATAAATTTTACAAGTAAATCATAATTTTGTTAGCAGGCATATATTATACATTAAAATAGAAAAGCATGTAAATAATTGTAAAGCTTTTAATTAAAATCTAACCATGTATGATACACACATTGAATTCAAATTTTTCCTCAAACAATAAAATATCATGCACAATAGACGTTATAATTGAATAAAATTAAATAAAACTCTTAGTACGGCGGATAAAAATAATTATTATAGCTTCTATTAGTATATAATAAATATATGAAAAAATATATAACTAATAATATTCAAGTGGATAAAAATAAATATTATAAATATATTAAATAAATATGTGAATATAAATAACTAAAAATAAATAATTACTACATAATAAATAAGTAGCTAAAAAATAATTATTATATATATTATTAAAATATAATAAATATGTGAACGTAAATAACTAAGAATAAGTAATTATTATTAACATTAACATGGGATAAATTCAAATTTTCCTAGAACAAAAGAAAATAGCCGTTACAATTAGATAAACTTAAATAGAACTCTTACTAAGTGTATAAAGAAAATTATAAATAAATAATTATTATAAATATAATTAATATATAATAAATAAATATGTGAATAAAAATAAATAAGAATAAGTAATTACTATATAATAAATATGTTGTTAAAAAAATAATTATTAAAATATAATAAATATGTAAATATAAATAACTAATAACTAAGCTTGTGGTTGGTACCCCAAGGAAAAAGTTTTCCCCAATTATGTCAAAAATCTGACCTTATTGTCCAATTACATCATAGGGAACATACTCTGGATCTTCTTTTAGCAAGTAAATTTCTTTAACAACAGAGAGACTTTTGTTTCCTACCATAAAAGATAAAGCAGAAACACATACAATATTTTAATGAAAGCAATCGTTCACTTATTATAACTCACGTCAAAGGGGAACAAAAATGTACAACACAAAATAATAAAAAAATCCAAAAGTTGTGATACATTTTAGCCTATTTAATTTATCATCTGTTGACTGCATGTATAATTAATGTTTCGTATCAGAATAACATATAAAGTTGTATATGAAGCTAGCAATGACTTCGAGTCAACAGCATTTGGGATGTAATATGAAGATTAGAAATCAACATTTTAAATAGTAACTACAAATCAACTGTATTGGGAATCTGGGAGCAGATGCAAGTCTTTCGGTTATCAATTCAGTCACCTGACCCCCAAAAGATTTTCCCCATGCCCATTTTCTCACAACACAGTTAACATTTTAACCAAAATGAAACCTAAAATTGGAAACTCTGGACCTACAATGACAAACGTTCAACTCCTTCAGTTTGCAGGCTCCCTTCACAAACATTTCTAATCTACAATGGAAGCACCAAACAGATTCAAAAGGTTGTTATTTTTGCTCATTTCTCATCAATGAAGATGGGAAAGCCTTGGCACCTCAAAGAAAGAAAGTGACCCATGAAAACACTTTGAAGATAATGGTTGCACAATGTTAAGCTGGCATCTTAGTTTGCAATTTCATAAAACATTTAGCAACCATCAACTAAACCAAATCAGCTTAAAGAAACTTCTTTTTACAAATAATTAAAAATGGATAAAAATACTACCATCATCCATTCATTTGGGTCATTGCAATAAGTCTAATAAACTAAAAAATTGCATCGAAACAAGCAGAGTTTTCCTCCCAACCAGGTTAACCATAACACAAAATTTCATCTACAGCCAGTCGAATGCTATAAACCTATCATAAGATAGGATAATAAAATAAAAATAATAAAAGAGAGTTTTATAAGTTGCCACTCATAAGAGCTTGATGAAAACAAAACAAAGACACATATAAAGAGAAAAACAATAAAAAAAAGAAAGAAATAGTAAATCCAAAACATGCAAAAGAAGAACAAAAATAATAAATATAAATAATCTTTTAAAAACATAAACAACAATAAAGAGTAAGAAATACAAGCATTAAAAAATAGAAATAAATTACAACAAAACATACCTAAAAAAATGTTACTTACTGCCTGAAAAATCATGATTCGGACAAAATTAAAAAGAAAAAGAAATAAAAGCAATAAAACACTACAACAAATAACTAAAGTAAAAAAAAAATTGAAACAAAGAATAATCGAAAAAATAATAGAAATGAAAATGAAAATAGTGAGATAAATATTTTCTCCGTCATTTTTTATTATTAAAACTCATTTATGTTTTTTTATATGAAAATTCTCATAAATTGTCTTATAATTGCCATTCTATTAGTCTCCCGGTTACTAACTTTATACCTTACTAATTTAACATTCAATCCAATTTGACTAACTTTTTTACCTTACTAATTTAACATCCAATCCAATTTGACAATAACTAAATGCATATACCATTATTCTTCCATATATCACGAAGAGAATAAAACACTCCATATATCACGAAGAGAATAAAACACTTTGACTTGGTAAAAAATTGACATTATGTTTCTCTTTTTAAAGCACAAAAATTTCAAAATAAATTAAATTTTTTTTCAATCATAGCTTAAAACATTCATTTCATCAGACTAAATGTCGATTTGCTTATAGCATCTATTAAAAAGCAATCCCATAATTTTTCACTATCTTACATTTCAAATTTAACATCAAATCCAACAACGATACTTCACTTGATACATATAATATTATTCAAAAATAAAAAGAGAACCAAGTTAACAGAGCACACGCAAAACATTAGATTTTAGCATTAAGTGTTAAATATTTACAAATATCACAACCAATAATGAAAAGTTAAAACTCACCATGCTCGCTCTTCCATAAAACGAAGAGCTTTCTCAAGAAAAGAAGAGCTTTCTCAAGAAAAGATGGAGATCAAACCTCTTCCAAAGCAAGCAGAATGGGTCTCCCAATAACTTTAGATACCATTGGCTTTTACGGTATTTAAAAAAAGACAAGCACCAAAAAATGGAAAAAGAAATAAAACACAGATTAAGACTTTGCAAATTAAGAAACTCATAGGTCATATAGTAGTAAATTATTTGGGAAAATGATATTGGCATCAGAAAATTTATACTCACAGATTCGTCTTGCACTTTGCATACATCCAACGTACACTAAAGTGGTTTTCGGCATGCATGGTGATCGACACTAATAATATGCCAATCTCGTTTATGGAGAAGAATCTGCAACTACTCCAACAGATTCATTAGATATGGTCACTGAACTTCGAGAGATATTGATAATAGATTTTGCACAACTTCATCAGTATCATTTGATTCATGTGAAACTTTTAAAAAGATTAATAAATTAGTCATTATAGATGTAGATATATAGAGAAATGAGAAACGCTTAATAAATTTTACAAGTAAATCATAATTTTGTTAGCACCATATATTATACATTAAATAGAAAAAACATGTAAATAATTGTAAAGCTTTTAATTAAAATCTAAGCATGTAATACACACATTGAAATCAAATTTTTCCTCAAACAATAAAATATCATGCACAATAGACGATATAATTCGATAAAATTAAATCAAACTCTTAGTACGCGGATAAAAATAATTATTATAACTTCTATTAGTATATAATAAATATATGAAAAATATATAACTAAGAATATTCAAGTGGATAAAAATAAATATTATAAATATATTAAATAAATATGTGAATATAAATAACTAAAAATAAATAATTACTACATAATAAATAAGTAGTTAAAAAATAATTATTATATATATTATTAAAATATAATAAATATGTGAATGTAAATAACTAAGAATAAATAATTATCATTAACATTAATATGGGATAAATTCAAATTTTCCTAGAAGAACAAAAGAAAATAGCAGTGACAATTATATAAAGAAAATAATAAATAAATAATTATTATAACTTCTATTAATATATAATAAATATATAAATATAATTAACGAAGAATAAATAATTAATATATCATAAATAAGTAGATAAAAAAGAATTATATTAAACTAAAATCTAAAAGGAAGTCTTAAATAACAAGTATACCTGAGCCTGCAACCTTAAGCACTTTTTGATTGAAAAGTTCATTTTTTTTTCCTTTTTTCCATTCTTTCTCTTCTTTTTTTTTTGGCAATAGTTGACAAAATAAAATCTTTCAGCTGCAACAAAGGTGTCTGCGAGGATCTAACTAGAAAAAATGTCTGATTTTTGTCCATGTTTAGCGGATTTGCTGTCGAATTGCTTTATCAAATCAACATTAGATGGAACTGCAGCCTTAGCAAGTCTGATTTCAGCTTCGTCTAATCTGTCCTGAGCAGTAAGTGATTTGATAACTTTTTTATCAGCTTTAGATTTAGCAGATTCCTCTGTCACCATGCCATAGATTCTTGTGATTTCTTAGTTGATTTCATAAGCTCCACATATTGTAGTTCAAATCTCGGTCATAGGCTTTCAACCTGCTCATGTTTTAGAAAAATGCACAGAGCCATTAGCACAACTATTAAACACTTGATTACAAAAAGACTCCCTCCTCTAGACAAATAATTAAATTATACCTAAAATAAAAAAGGAAGTCATAAATCACAAGTATACCTGAGCCTGTAACCTAAGCACTTCTTGATTCAAAAGTTCATTTTTTTTTCCTTTTTTCCATTCTTTCTCTTCTTTTTTTTTTTTGGCAATAGTTGACAAAATAAAATCTTTCAGCTGCAACAAAGGTGTCAGCGAGCATCTAACAAGAGAAAATGTCTGATTTTTGTCCATGTTTAGCGGATTTGCTGTCGAATTGCTTTATCAAATCAACATTAGATGGAACTGCAGCCTTAGCAAGTCTGATTTCAGCTTCATCTAATCTGTCCTGTGCAGTAAGTGATTTGATAACTTCTGCAGCTTTAGATTTAGCATATTCCTCGGTCACCAGTGCCATAGCTTCTTGTGCTTTCTTAGTGGATTTCACAAGCTCCACTTATTGCAGTTCACATCTCTGTCATAAACTTTCAACAAGATCATGTTTTTTAAAAATGCAAGGAGCTATTAGCTTAAGTATTAAACACTTGACTACTAAAAGACTCCTTCATCCAGACATATAATTAAATTAAAACTAAAATCAAAAAGGCAGTTCTAAATAACAAGTATACCTGAGCCCCTAACCTAAGCTCTTCTTGATTCAAAATTTCATTTTTTCCCCTTTCTTCTTTTTACTTTTCTTTCTCTTCTTTTTTTTTTCTTTTCTTTCTATTCTATTTTTTTCTTCTTTTCTTTCTCTTCTTCATATTTCTTTTCTTTTCCTTCTCTTCTTTTTTTTCCCTTTTTTTCTCTGCTTTTTTCTTTTTTTTTTCTTTTTTTTTGTTTCTCTTTTTTTTTCTTTTCCTCCTCTTTTTTTTTTCTTTTCTTTCTCTTCATTTTTTTTTGGCCATAGTTGACAAAACAACATCTTTCAGCTGCAAAAAAGGTGTCTGCGAGGATCTAACTAGAAAAAATGTTGCGGCTTTTGCTGTCGAATTGCTTTATCAAATCAACATTAGATGGAACTGCAGCCTTAGCAAGTCTGACTTCAGCTTCGTCTAATCTGTCCTGAGCAGTAAGTGATTTGATAACTTCTTTAGCAGCTTTAGATAAAGCAGATTCCTCTGTCACCAGTGCCATAGCTTCTTGTGATTTCTTAGTTGATTTCACAAGCTCCACATAATGTAGTTCAAATCTCGGTCTTAGGATTTCAACCTGCTCATGTTTTAGAAAAATGCACAGAACCATTAGCACAACTATTAAACACTTGACTACTAAAAGACTCCCTCCTCTAGACAAATAATTAAATTATACCTAAAATAAAAAAGGAAGTCATAACACACAAGTATAACTGAGCCAGTAACCTAAGCACTTCTTGATGCAAAAGTTCATTTTTTTTCCTTTTTTCCATTCTTTCTCTTCTTTTTTTTTTTGGCAATAGTTGACAAAATAAAATCTTTCAGCTGCAACAAAGGTGTCAGCGAGCATCTAACAAGAGAAAATGTCTGACTTTTGTCCATGTTTAGCGGATTTGCAGTCGAATTGCTTTATCAAATCAACATTAGATGGAACTGCAGCCTTAGCAAGTCTGACTTCAGCTTCGTCTAATCTGTCCTGAGCAGTAAGTGATTTGATAACTTCTTTAGCAGCTTTAGATTTAGCAGATTCCTCTGTCACCAGTGCCATAACTTCTTGTGATTTCTTAGTTGATTTCACAAGCTCCACATATTGTAGTTCAAATCTCGGTCTTAGGATTTCAACCTGCTCATGTTTTAGAAAATGCACAGAACCATTAGCACAACTATTAAACACTTGACTACTAAAAGACTCCCTCCTCTAGACAAATAATTAAATTATACCTAAAAAAAAAAAGGAAGTCATGAAACACAAGTATACCTGAGCCTGTAACCTAAGAACTTCTTGATGCAAAAGTTCATTTTTTTTTCCTTTTTTCCATTCTTTCTCTTCTTTTTGTTTTTGGCAATAGTTGACAAAATAAAATCTTTCAGCTGCAACAAAGGTGTCAGCGAGCATCAAACAAGAGAAAATGTCTGATTTTTGTCCATGTTTAGCGGATTTGCTGTCGAATTGCTTTATCAAATCAACATTAGATGGAACTGCAGCCTTAGCAAGTCTGATTTCAGCTTCGTCTAATCTGTCCTGAGCAGTAAGTGATTTGATAACTTTTTTATCAGCTTTAGATTTAGCAGATTCCTCTGTCACCAGTGCCATAGATTCTTGTGATTTCTTAGTTGATTTCACAAGCTCTACTTATTGCAGTTCACATCTCTGTCTTAAACTTTCAACCTGATCATGTTTTTTAAAAATGCAAGGAGCTATTAGCTTAAGTATTAAAAACTTGACTACTAAAAGACTCCTTCATCCAGACATATAATTAAATTAAAACTAAAATCAAAAAGGCAGTTCTAAATAACAAGTATACCTGAGCCCCTAACTTAGGCACTTCTTGATTCAAAATTTCATTTTTTCCCCATTCTTCTTTTTACTTTTCTTTCTCTTCTTTTTTTTTCTTTTCTTTCTCTTCTATTTTTTTCTTCTTTTCTTTCTCTTCTTCATATTTCTTTTCTTTTCCTTCTGTTCTTTTTTTTCGTTTTCTTTCTCTTCTTTTTTCTTTTTTTTCTTTCTCTTCTTTTTTTTTTTTTTGTTTCTCTTCTTTTTTTTTTCTTTTCCTCCTCTTCTTTTTTTTTTCTTTTCTTTCTCTTATTTTTTATTTGGCCATAGTTGACAAAACAACATCTTTCAGCTGCAATAAAGGTGTCTGCGAGGATATAACTAGAAAAAATGTCTCAAATTTTTTCCCTTGTTCTGCGGCTTTGCTGTCTAAGTGCTGTATCAAATCAAAATTAGATGGAACTGCAGACCTAGCATGTGTGATCTCAGCCTCCTCTAATCTGTCCTGAGCAGTAAGTGATTTGATAACTTCTTTAGCAGCTTCAGATTTAGCAGATTCCTCTGTCGCCATTGCCATAGCTTCATGTGCTTTCTTAGTTGATTTCACAAGCGCCACATATTGTAGTTCAAATCTCGGCCTTAGGATTTCAACCTGCTCATGTTTTAGAAAAATGCACAGAGCCATTAGCACAACTATTAAACACTTGACTACTGAAATACTCCTTCCTCTAGACAAATAATTAAATTATAACTAAAATAAAAAAGGAAGTCATAAATCACAAGTATACCTGAGCCTGTAACCTAAGAACTTCTTGATGCAAAAGTTCATTTTTTTTTCCTTTTTTCCATTCTTTCTCTTCTTTTTGTTTTTGGCAATATTTGACAAAAAAAAATCTTTCAGCTTCAACAAAGGTGTCAGCGAGCATCTAACAAGAGAAAATATCTGATTTTTGTCCATGTTTAGCGGATTTGCTGTCGATTGCTTTATCAAATCAACATTAGATGGAACTGCAGGCTTAGCACGTCTGATTTCAGCTTCATCTAATCTGTCCTGTGCAGTAAGTGATTTGATAACTTCTTTAGCAGCTTTAGATTTAGCAGATTCCTCGGTCACCAGTGCCATTAGCACAACTATTAAACACTTGACTACTAAAAGACTCCTTCCTCTAGACAAATAATTAAATTATACCTAAAATAAAAAAGGGAGTCATAAAACACAAGTATACCTGAGCCTGTAACCTAAGAACTTCTTGATGCAAAAGTTCATTTTTTTTCCTTTTTTCCATTCTTTCTCTTCTTTTTGTTTTTGGCAATAGTTGACAAAATAAAATCTTTCAGCTGCAACAAAGGTGTCAGCGAGCATCTAACAAGAGAAAATGTCTCAGATTTTTTTCCATGTTTAGCGAATTTGCTGTGGAATTGCTTTATCAAATCAACATTAGATGGAACTGCAGCCTTAGCAAGTCTGATTTCAGCTTCATCTATTCTGTCCTCTGCAGTAAGTGATTTGATAACTTCTTTAGCAGCTTTAGATTTAGCAGATTCCTTGGTCGCCAGTGCCATAGCTTCTTGTGCTTTCTTAGTTGATTTCACAAGCTCCACATATTGTAATTCAATCTCGGTCTTAAACTTTCAACCTGCTCCTGTTTTAGAAAAATGCACATAGCCATTAGAACAACTATTAAACACTTGACTACTAAATGATTCCTTCATCCAGACATATAATTAAATTAAAACTAAAATCAAAAAGGCAGTTCTAAATAACAAGTATACCTGAGCCCCTAACTTAAGCACTTCTTGATTCAAAATTTCATTTTTTCCCCTTTCTTCTTTTTTCTTTTCTTTCTCTTCTTTTTTCTTTTTTTTTTCTTTCTCTTCTTTTTCCTTTTTTTTGTTTCTTTTTTTTTTCTTTTGCTCCTCTTCTTTTTTTTTCTTTTCTTTCTCTTTTTTTTTTTTGGCCACAGTTGACAAAACAACATCTTTCAGCTGCAATAAAGGTGTCTGCGAGGATCTAACTAGAAAAAATGTCTCAGATTTTTTCCCTTGTTATGCGGCTTTGCTGTCGAATTGCTTTATCAAATCAACATTAGATGGAACTGCAGACCTACCATGTCTGATCTCAGCCTCCTCTAATCTGTCCTGAGCAGTAATTGATTTGATAACTTCTTTAGCAGCTTTAGATTTAGCAGATTCCTCTGTCGCCAGTGCCATAGCTTCTTGTGCTTTCTTAGTTGATTTCACAAGCTCCTCATATTGTAGTTCAAATCTCGGTCTTAGGATTTCAACCTGCTCATGTTTTAGAAAAATGCACAGAGCCATTAGCACAACAATTAAACACTTGACTACTAAAAGACTCCTTCCTCTAGACAAATAATTAAATTATACCTAAAATAAAAAAGGAAGTCATAAAACACAAGTATACCTGAGCCTGTAACCTAAGCACTTCTTGATGCAAAAGTTCATTTTTTTTTCCTTTTTTCCTTTCATTCTCTTCTTTTTTTTTTTTGGCAATAGTTGACAAAATAAAATCTTTCAGCTGCAACAAAGATGTCTGCGAGCATCTAACAAGAGAAAATGTCTCAAATTTTTTTCCATGTTTAGCGAATTTGCTGTGGAATTGCTTTATCAAATCAACATTAGATGGAACTGCAGCCTTAGCAAGTCTGATTTCAGCTTCATCTATTCTGTCCTCTGCAGTAAGTGATTTGATAACTTCTTTAGCAGCTTTAGATTTAGCAGATTCCTTGGTCGCCAGTGCCATAGCTTCTTGTGCTTTCTTAGTTGATTTCACAAGCTCCACATATTGTAATTCAATCTCGGTCTTAAACTTTCAACCTGCTCCTGTTTTAGAAAAATGCACATAGCCATTAGCACAACTATTAAACACTTGACTACTAAATGATTCCTTCATCCAGACATATAATTAAATTAAAACTAAAATCAAAAAGGCAGTTCTAAATAACAAGTATACCTGAGCCCCTAACTTAAACTTAAGCACTTCTTGATTCAAAATTTCATTTTTTCCCCTTTCTTCTTTTTTCTTTTCTTTCCCTTCTTTTTTTTTCTTTTCTTTCTCTTCTATTTTTTTCTTCTTTTCTTTCTCTTCTTCTTTTTTCTTTTCTTTTCCTTCTGTTCTTTTTTTTCTTTTTCTTTCTCTCCTTTTTTTTTCTTTTTTCTTTTTTTTTCTTTCTCTTCTTTTTTCTTTTTTTTTTGTTTCTCTTCTTTTCTTTTTTTTTCCTTCCATTCTTTTTTTTTTTTGTTTCTCTTCTTTTTTTTTTTGGCCATAGTTGACAAAACAACATCTTTCAGCTGCAATAAAGGTGTCTGCAAGGACCTAACTAGAAAACATTTCCCAGATTCCTTCCCTTGTTCTGCGGCTTTGCTGTCTAAGTGCTGTATCAAATCAACATTAGATGGAACTGCAGACCTAGCATGTCTGACCTCAGCCTCCTCTAATCTGTCCTGAGCAGTAAGTGATTTGATAACTTCTTTAGCAGCTTTAGATTTAGCAGATACCTCTGTCACCAGTGCCATAGTTTCTTGTGCTTTCTTAGTTGATTTCACAAGCTCCACATATTGTAGTTCAAATCTCGGTCTTAGGATTTCAACCTGCTCATGTTTTAGAAAAATGCACAGAGCCATTAGCACAACTATTAAACACTTGACTACTAAAAGACTCCTTCCTCTAGACAAATAATTAAATTATACCTAAAATAAAAAAGGAAGTCATAAAACACAAGTATACCTGAGAATGTAACCTAAGCACTTCTTGATGCAAAAGTTCATTTTTTTTTCTTTTTTCCATTCTTTCTCTTTTTTTTTTGGCAATAGTTGACAAAATAAAATCTTTCAGCTGTAACAAAGGTTTCAGCGAGCATCTAACAAGAGAAAATGTCTGATTTTTGTCCATGTTTAGCGGATTTGCTGTCGAATTGCTTTATCAAATCAACATTAGATGGAACTGCGGCCTTAGCAAGTCTGATTTCAGCTTCGTCTAATCTGTCCTGTGCAGTAAGTGATTTGATAACTTCTTCAGCACCTTTAGATTTAGCAGATTCCTCGGTCACCAGTGCCATAGTTTCTTGTGCTTTCTTAGTGGATTTCACAAGCTCCACTTATTGCAGTTCACATCTCTGTTTTAAACTTTCAACCTGATCATGTTTTTTAAAAATGCAAGGAGCTATTAGCTTAAGTAATAAACACTTGATTACTAAAAGACTCCTTCATCCAGCCATATAATTAAATTAAAACTAAAATCAAAAAGGCAGTTCTAAATAACAAGTATACCTGAGCCCCTAACTTAAGCACTTCTTTTTTCTTTTTTTTCTTTCTCTTCTTTTTTCTTTTTTTTTCTTTCTCTTCTTTTTTCTTTTTTTTCTTTCTCTTCTTTTTTCTTTTTTTTTCTTTCTTTTTTTTTCTTTTCCTTCTCTTCTTTTTTTTTTCTTTTCCTTCTCTTCTTTTTTTTTTCTTTTCTTTCTCTTCTCTTTTTTTTGGCCATAGTTGACAAAACAACATCTTTCAGCTGCAATAAAGGTGTCTGCGAGGATCTAACTAGAAAAAATGTCTCAAATTTTTTCCCTTGTTTTGCGGCTTTGCTGTCTAAGTGCTGTATCAAATCAACATTAGATGGAACTGCAGACTTAGCAAGTCTGATCTCAGCCTCCTCTTATCTGTCCTGAGCAGTAAGTGATTTGATAACTTCTTTAGCAGCTTTAGATTTAGCAGATTCCTCTGTCACCAGTGACATAGCTTCTTGTGCTTTCTTAGTTGATTTCACAAGCTCCACATATTGTAGTTCAAATCTAGGTCTTAGGCTTTCAACCTGCTCATGTTTTAGAAAAATGCACAGAGCCATTAGCACAACTATTAAACACTTGACTACTAAAAGACTCCTTCCTCTAGACAAATAATTAAATTATAACTAAAATAAAAAAGGAAGTCATAAATCACAAGTATACCTGAGCCTGTAACCTAAGCACTTCTTGATGCAAAAGTTCATTTTTTTTCCTTTTTTCCTTTCTTTCGCTTCTTTTTTTTTTGGCAATAGTTGACAAAATAACTTCTTCGAGCTGCAATAAAGGTGTCTGCGAGCATCTAACAAGAGAAAATGTCTGATATTTTTTCCATTGTTTTGTGACTTTGCTGTCTAATTGCTTTATCAAATCAACATTAGATGGAACTGCAGCCTTAGCAAGTCTGATTTCAGTTCTTCTATTCTGTCCTGTGCAGTAAGTGATTTGATAACTTCTTTAGCAGCTTTAGATTTAGCAGATTCCTTGGTCACCAGTGCCATAGCTTCTTGTGATTTCTTAGTTGATTTCACAAGCTCCACATATTGTAATTCAAATCTCGGTCTTAGGATTTCAACCTGCTCATGTTTTAGAAAAATGCACAGAGCTATTAGCACAACTATCAAAATCTTGACTACTAAAAGACTCCTTCATCCAGACATATAATTAAATTAAAACTAAAATCAAAAAGGCAGTTCTAAATAACAAGTATACCTGAGCCCCTAACTTAAGCACTTCTTGATTCAAAATTTCATTTTTTCCCCTTTCGTCTTTTATCTTTTCTTTCTCTTCTTTTTTTTCTTTTCTTTCTCTTCTATTTTTTTCTTCTAGTCTTTCTCTTCTTCTTTTTTCTTTTCTTTTCCTTTTGTTCTTTTTTTTCCTTTCCTTTCCTTTCTCTTCTTTTTTCTTTTTTTTTTCTTTCACTTCTTTTTTCTTTTTTTTTCTCTCTTTTCTTTTTTCTTTTCCTCCTTTTCTTTTTTTTTTCTTTTCTTGCTCTTCTTTTTTTTTTGGCCATAATTGACAAAACAACATCTTTCAGCTGCAATAAATGTCTCAGATTTTTTCCCTTGTTTTCCTGCTTTGCTGTCTAAGTGCTGTATCAAATCAACATTAGATGGAACTGCAGACTTAGCAGGTCTGATCTCAGCCTCCTCTTGTCTGTCCTGAGGAGTAAGTGATTTGATAACTTCTTTAGCAGCTTTCGATTTAGCAGATTCCTCTGTCACCAGTGACATAGCATCTTGTGCTTTCTTAGTTGATTTCACAAGCTCCACATATTGTAGTTCAAATCTCCGTCTTGGGCTTTCAACCTGCTCATGTTTTAGAAAAATGCACAGAGCCATTAGCACAACTATTAATCGCTTGACTACTAAAAGACTCCTTCCTCTAAACAAATAATTAAATTATAACTAAAATAAAAAAGAAGTCATAAATCACAAGTATACCTGAGCCTGTAACCTAAGCACTTCTTGATGCTGACAAAACAACTTCTTTGAGCTGCAATAAAGGTGTCTGCGAGCATCTAACAAGAGAAAATGTCATATATTTTTTCCATTGTTTTGTGACTTTGCTTTCGAATTGCTTTATCAAATCAACATTAGATGGAACTGCAGCCTTAGCAAGTCTGATTTCAGCTTCTTCTAATCTGTCCTGTGCAGTAAGTGATTTGATAACTTCTTTAGCAGCTTTAGATTTAGCAGATTCCTTGGTCACCAGTGCCATAGCTTCTTGTGATTTCTTAGTTGATTTCACAAGCTCCACATATTGTAATTCAAATCTCGGTCTTAGGATTTCAACCTGCTCATGTTTTAGAAAAATGCACAGAGCCATTAGCACAACTATTAAACACTACTAAAAGACTCCTTCATCCAGACATATAATTAAGTTAAAACTAAAATCAAAAAGGCAGTTCTAAATAACAAGTATACCTGAGCCCCTAACTTAAGCACTTCTTGATTCAAAATTTCAGTTTTTCCCCTGTCTTCTTTTATCTTTTCTTTCTCTTCTTTTTTTTCTTTTCTTTCTCTTCTATTTTTTTCTTCTTTTATTTCTCTTCTTCTTTTTTCTTTTCTTTTCCTTCTGTTCTTTTTTTTTTTCTTTCTTTTCTTTTTTTTTTCTTTCTCTTCTTTTTTCTTTTTTTTCTCTCTTCTTTTTTTTTCTTTTCTTTCTCTTATTTTTTTTTGGCCACAGTTGACAAAACAACATCTTTCAGCTGCAATAAAGGTGTCTGCGAGGAAATAACTAGAAAAAATGTCTCAGATTTTTTCCCTTGTTTTGCGGCTTTGCTGTCTAAGTGCTGTATCAAATCAACATTAGATGGAACTGCAGACCTAGCATGTCTGACCTCAGCCTCCTCTAATCTGTCCTGAGCAGTAAGTGATTTGATAACTTCTTTAGCAGCTTTAGATTTAGCAGATTCCTCTGTCACCAGTGCCATAGCTTCTTGTGCTTTCTTAGTTGATTTCACAAGCTCCACATATTGTAGTTCAAATCTCGGTCTTAGGCTTTCAACCTGCTCATGTTTTAGAAAAATGCACAGAGCCATTAGCACAACTATTAATCACTTGACTACTAAAAGACTCCTTCCTCTAGACAAATAATTATATTATAACTAAAATAAAAAAGGAAGTCATAAATCACAAGTATACCTGAGCCTGTAACCTAAGCACTTCTTGATGCAAAAGTTCATTTTTTTTTTCATTTTTCCATTCTTTCTCTTCTTCTTTTTTTGGCAATAGTTGACAAAATAAAATCTTTCAGCTGCAACAAAGGTGTCAGCGAGCATCTAACAAGAGAAAATGTCTGATTTTTGTACATGTTTAGCGGATTTGCTGTCGAATTGCTCTATCAAATCAACATTAGATGGAAGTGCAGCCTTAGCAAGTCTGATTTCAGCTTCGTCTAATCTGTCCTGAGCAGTAAGTGATTTGATAACTTCTTTAGCAGCTTTAGATTTAGCAGATTCCTCTGTCACCAGTGCCATAGCTTCTTGTGATTTCTTAGTTGATTTCACAAGCTCCACATATTGTAGTTCAAATCTCGGTCTTAGGCTTTCAACCTGCTCATGTTTTAGAAAAATGAACAGAGCCATTAGCACAACTATTAAACACTTGATTTAAAAAAGACTCCCTCCTCTAGACAAATAATTAAATTATACCTAAAATAAAAAAGGAAGTCATAAATCACAAGTATACCTGAGCCTGTAACCTAAGCACTTCTTGATTCAAAAGTTCATTTTTTTTTCCTTTTTTCCATTCTTTCTCTTCTTTTTTTTTTTGGCAATAGTTGACAAAATAAAATCTTTCAGCTGCAACAAAGGTGTCAGCAAGCATCTAACAAGAGAAAATGTCTGATTTTTGTCCATGTAGCGGATTTGCTGTCGAATTGCTTTATCAAATCAACATTAGATGAAACTGCAGCCTTAGCAAGTCTGATTTCAGCTTCATTTTATCTGTCCTGTGCAGTAAGTGATTTGATAACTTCTTTAGCAGCTTTAGATTTAGCATATTCCTCGGTCACAAGTGCCATAGCTTCTTGTGCTTTCTTAGTGGATTTCACAAGCTCCCCTTATTGCAGTTCACATCTCTGTCTTAAACATTCAACCTGATCATGTTTTTTAAAAATGCAAGGAGCTATTAGCTTAAGTATTAAACACTTGACTACTAAAAGACTCCTTCATCCAGACATATAATTAAATTAAAACTAAAATCAAAAAGGCAGTTCTAAATAACAAGTATACCTGAGCCCCTAACTTAAGCACTTCTTGATTCAAAATTTCATTTTTCCCCTTTCTTCTTTTTTCTTTTCTTTCCCTTCTCTTTTTTTCTTTTCTTTCTCTTCTTCTTTTTTTTTTCTTTTCCTTCTGTTCTTTTTTTTCCTTTTCTTTCTCTTCTTTTTTCTTTTTTTTTCTCTCTTCTTTTTTCTTTTTTTTTGTTTCTCTTCTTCTTTTTTTTCTTTTCCTTCTCTTCTCATTTTTTCTTTTCTTTCTCTTCTTTTTTTTTGGCCATAGTTGACAAAACAACATCTTTCAGCTCAATAAAGGTGTCTGCGAGGATCTAACTAGAAAAAATTTCTCAGATTTTTTCCCTTGTTTTGCGGCTTTGCTGTCTAAGTGCTGTATCAAATCAACATTAGATGGAACTGCAGACCTAGCAAGTCTGATCTCAGCCTCCTCTTATCTGTCCTGAGCAGTAAGTGATTTGATAACTTCTTTAGCAGCTTTAGATTTAGCAGATTCCTCTGTCACCAGTGACATAGCTTCTTGTGCTTTCTTAGTTGATTTCACAAGCTCCACATATTGTAGTTCAAATCTCGGTCTTAGGCTTTCAACCTGCTCATGTTTTAGAAAAATGCACAGAGCCATTAGCACAACTATTAATCACTTGACTACTAAAAGACTCCTTCCTCTAGACAAATAATTATATTATAACTAAAATAAAAAAGGAAGTCATAAATCACAAGTATACCTGAGCCTGTAACCTAAGCACTTCTTGATGCAAAAGTTCATTTTGTTTTCCATTTTTCCATTCTTTCTCTTCTTTTTTTGGCAATAGTTGACAAAATAAAATCTTTCAGCTGCAACAAAGGTGTCAGCGAGCATCTAACAAGAGAAAATGTCTGATTTTTGTACATGTTTAGCGGATTTGCTGTCGAATTGCTCTATCAAATCAACAATAGATGGAACTGCAGCCTTAGCAAGTCTGATCTCAGTCTTGTCTATTCTGTCCTGAGCAGTTAGTGATTTTATAACTTCTTTAGCAGCTTTAGATTTACCAGATTCCTTTGTCACCTGTGCCGTAGCTTCTTGTGCTTTTTAGTGGATTTCAGAAGCCCCACTTCTTGCGGTTCACATCTCTGTCTTAGGCTTTCAACCTGATCATGTTTTAGAAAAAGGCACAGAGCCATTAGCTTAAGTATTAAACACTTGACTACTAAAAGACTCCTTCCTCCAGGCATATCATTAAATTAAAACTAAAATCTAAAAGGAAGTCCTAAATCACAAGTATACCTGAGCCCGCAACTTAAGCACTTCTTTATTCAAAAGTTCATTTGTTTTCTTCAAACCATCCCTAATGCTTTTTGAGAACAAAAGTCCTGATGTAGTTGGAATGGTTATAGCAGAACGTTGGGGACTTGGTGTCCTTGAAAAATGTGACACAGACCTGGAGCTTACTCCAGATGCTGTCAGAACTGGCTTTGGCACAGTTTGCCGCAGATCAACAGCAGTTGACGAAATAACATCTTTCAGCTGCATAAAAGATGTGTCTGCGAGGATCTAATCTGAGAAAATGTCTTATATTTCTTTTCTTGTTTAGCTGTTTGCTGTCTAATTGGCTTTATCAAATCAACATTAGATGGTACTGCAGACTTAGAAAGTCTGATCTCAGTCTTTGTTTAATCTGTCCTTGTTCTCACCAGATGGCCAAGGGACAGCATTCCTTCTGTTATTACCAGCACTTTCTAAAACCTTGTTCAGTTTCACAAAGCAAGAGTCACAAATCAATAGGGGTTTCCAGGATTGGGGGCCAGTGCTGCTCTCATTGCTTTTTCCGAACTGCATGAATGGCAATGTACTAGTCCACAATTGTAGCAGTTGTGCCGTTTTCGCATGAACCAAAAGCTTACTGCAAGCAGAGCACTGAGACTGCTCAGCACTAGACACCCATTTTTTCTCTTTTTCCTTTTTCTTTTCCTTCTGACAGCAATATAAAACTACAACAAATAACTAAAGTAAAAAAAATGAAACAAAGAATAATTGAAAAAATAATAGAAATGAAAATGAATAATACCAACAAGAAGGTATGAAAATAGTGAGATAAAATATCTCTTGAAAAAAAATGAAAAGCACAAACAAACTTCAAAAAATGCAAAAGAGGACCTAAAAATGGAGAAAGATGAAACGTGAGCATTGAACGTGAAGTGAAATAGAGAAACAGGGCAAGCCATTAACAAAAAGAAAAGAAAAAATGAACCAAAAAATAAATGAAATCATGAAAGAAGAGAAGATGAAAATGGAGCCGTGTTAGCAAACGTCTGAAAATAGCGTGACTTCTTCAAGAACAGGGATTGGAAATTGGTAAATAATTGAGAAATTGTGTGATTACGTCAGTTAACACAACAAAAAAATAAAATGAAACGAGTAACCAACCTTGAATAAGAGGGGCTGAAAAGAATGAACCAAGAACAACAGCTGGAAAGCGAGCAAGGAATTTCGTGAACGTTAAAAAAATGACCTGAAGAGAAGAAACAAAGTAAGAACGAGGACTGGAAAAATGAACCAGAAAGAGTCTATGAAGGAGCTGAAATGGGTTTCACAAATAATGAGTTGATATCTATTCATAAAATAATAAAGGATAATAATGTAAATTGCTTATACCCGAAGCGAATGTGGTTTTCTACTTATAAAAAAAATGCTATTTACAATGAAAGAGTCTATAATGGGTAATTAAGTGAATTAATTTAATTATATTAATTTTAAAAATATTTTTTTAATTTTTCAAACAAAAAATCAGCTAAATAATTCTAATTACCCAAATTAAAAGCCCCTTTAATCCTGATATCTCTAAAAACGCCACAGATAACATATTGATGAAAACAAAACAAAGAGTCAAGAGAAAAACAATAAGGAAGGAAAGAAAATAGTAAATCCAAAACATGCTAGACAAGAACAAAAATAATAAATATAAATCATCTTTTAAAAGCATAAACAACAATAAAGACTAAGAAATACAAGTTGTGAAAAGTCAAGTCACAAAAGAATGATAAAGAAGACAATAGAATACGAACTAAAAATAAATGAGATAAAAGGAAAACACCTTCAATTATCTGAATGATTTTCTTCACTTTTTGCTTACACCCATCATAATGTATATTCACTCCGAGTACAAAAGTCTGTAAATTGGGGAAGAAAAAAAAACAAAAGAAACATTGGAAACATCAAAACAATAAGATTCTTAAGGAAAAGACTAAATACAACTTAGCAATTAATAAAAGAAAATAAAATTAGGGGTTAAATAGTGAAAGACCTCTGAATCTTCAGGAGCTTAAAGTCTTCATCTTCGGTCATTTCTTAAGTGCTGTTTGAGGTGAAAAATTAAAACTTCCTCTCTCTCCACTTCTCTGACTACAAGTAAAGAGAAAAGGGGATAAAATATCTACTGTCTAGGCTTAAAATTAGAATAGAGGAGTTGAAAGATAAAAAAAGGGTTGAACTTGAATTGTTGAAATGTAAGTTAAATTATTATTCCATGACTAGTACATTATTGTTGATTTGTTTATTGAGTTCTTCCTCCCTCAAAAGCAAACAAAACAAGAGCACATGGGTCTTCCGTTTAAGTGAAATAAATTATAATTATAAATGAATAAAAAGAAGAAAGTTAGATAACAATAAGAATACATTTACAGACCCAAATGCCAAAGCAAGGAACAAAAAATCACCAACAGAGAAAGGAGAAAATAAAAAGACAGAAGAAAGTCAGAAAGTGGGTTTTTTTAAAAGGAAAAAAGTAGAAAGAGTAAAATGTGAGAGGTAGAGGAGAAGAGAGGGTGAAAAAAGGAAAGAAAGGTTGTATGCTCTGAAAACTGAAAATTGAAATGATGTGAGGTAACGTTAAATACAGAGGTTGGACTTTGGAGATATTGAAATACAATAAAAGACGAATAGTGATTTGACCGTCCTACTTCTACTCCAGTAGCTACTCATGTGTACTCTTTCTTTGTGACATTGATTGTAGCTTTCACTTCTCTTGAGAATGCAATGAATATGTTATATATACTTCACCAGAAATTAAAGATTCTTATTAGTAATATCTATATATTCTAACTTAATAAAATTAAAATTAATGTAAATTCTTTTGAAAAATATATAATAAAAAATAATAAATAATAACTCATACTTTATACCAATTATATTTATAGCATATTAATTATTTATTTTTCTTAACAGATAATTTATACTGATATTTAATCTAATTAATATGGAATATCACATTCTTGATAAATAATTTATCTTCTACCATTGTGGTTTTTTTTAGCCTTATTGTACTAACAATATTTTCATAACGTAAAATATTAATATTCAAATAATTTAATGATGAGATATTTTTGTTAAACAAGTAGTAAACACTACACAAATACATTAGGAGTTGGTATTTTTGGAGTATTATTATTTTTATTTTGGTATTTTTTTAATTCTTAATCTCAACTATTAGCTTTAAATTACTCCTATTATTCATTTTGGTTGATTTAAACTTTAATAATACTTTTAAAGTATACTATTCATTGTGATTGTTGTTAAAATTGATCAAAATAACTATTAGTAATATAAATATGGATAATTAAAAGATATCATTCGAGAATAAAAATAAAAAAATATTAAAATAAGAATAAATATGCCTTAAATGTATCAAATCCGATACAATGGATAAATACGATACAATCTTAACAACATACCATTAATCTATCAAATAAGAGCACAGTTAAACTCTTTTCTTTTATTTTTGCAAAAATAACAAGAGCACAATTAGATTTCAAATTTTTATTATCTTAAAAATGTTAGAGAGATGAAATTGCCCATCACTCACTAGTTTAATGATAAAGAATTAAAGATGCTGCTTGTAATTTTGAAAAGCACAAACAAACTTCAAAAAATGCAAAAGAGGAACTAAAAATGGAGAAAGATGAAACGTGAGCACTGAACGTGAAGTAAAATGGAGAACCAGGGCAAGCCATTAACAAAAGGAAAACAAAAAAAGAACCAAAAAAAAAATGAAATCTTGAAAGAAGAGAAGCTGAAAATGGAGACGTGTTAGCAAACGTCTGAAAATAGCGTGACTTCGTCAAGAACGGGGATTGGAAATTGGTAAATAAGTGAGAAATGGCGTGATTTCTCCAAGGACGACGTCAGTTAACACGACCAAAAAGAAAATGAAACGAGAAGAAGAAGAGAAGCTGAAAACGAAAATCAAAAATAAAAAAATAAAGAAAATAGTAAATCCAAAACATGCAACAGAAGAACATAAATAATAAATATAAATCTTTTAACAAAACGTTCTTTCGATCGAAAAGGAATTTTCTGAGTTTACAAACATAAATTCATATGCAGTATTAATCCACAATACGACATCGGATTCAACAAGATCAAAGGGGTAGTTCAAACTACTCTGATCAAAGATTTTGCGATTATACCTGACAAAGATTAACTCCAGAAGCCCACCTCTGTACTGAAATCTTGAAAGAAGAAGCGAAGCTGAAAACGAAAATCAAAAATATAAAAAGAAAGAAAATAGTAAATCCAAAACATGCAACAGAAGAACAAAAATAATAAATATAAATCTTATAACAAAACGTTCTTTCGATCGAAAAGGAATTTTCTGAGTTTACAAACATAAATTCTTATGTAGTGTCGAATCGACAATACGACGTCGGATTCAACAAGATCAAAGGGGTTAACAAAGTTCAAACTACTCTGATCAAAGATTTTGCGATTATACCTGACAAAGATTAACTCCAAAAGCCCCCGAGATCATTTTGATTTCCTCGATCGCTTCATTTCCTCTTTCAGTCAATTTAATCCTCTCCAAAGACTGCGATTATATATTTTTTAACAAATAATAAAAGATCAGATTAAACAGATCTATACGCGATCTGATAAAAAAAATTGAAACCCTAAGAAAAAACACGAAGATAAACGAAATTCCAAATTCTAAGCGTTTCTTGATGTTCTGAACAAAGCGAAGGATGAGAACGTAAAAAAGATATTTGTGTAAAACAGATCTATAAGCGATCTCACAGGAAGTTTTCTGAATTTTCATTTCACAATACGCATAACACGTGGCACCATATTATTCGCTGTACGGATAAGAAGATACGTGGCGCATTCAGATTAGCGAGATGTGACCGCGCACGATTATTAAGTGGACCGGGTTTTGCCGCTGTGCGGAATAGCTGGCCTGTGGGAACAGTTGCAATATCGTCCACTCTCCCCATCCGCGTTTTCAATTCATTCTCCTGATCTCCACCGTTTAATTTCTGATCTGACGGTGCGTGGAAGATATAGTCAATCATGCGCGTGGTTCTTTCTTTCTACGCAGAAAACAATTTTTAATTCAATTTTTTGTTAATTGCATTTAAGCCCACTTTTTAATTCAATTTAAATTTTCAACTCTTATTATTAGCATTTAAGTCCTTTTTTAATTTAAATTGATTAATTTTTTCTAAAAATATAATTTCTTACAAAAATAACACTAAATAATAATTTAAGAACTTAAAATTAACTAAAAACATAAAAAACATAACAATTATAATTAATAAATTAGACAAAATAACTCTAAAATACAAAATTATCAAACTAGATACGTGAAAAGTCACTAATCTATGCAATTAATCTTTTTATTTAATAATTTTAGCAAATAATATAACCTTAATTCTAAAATTTAACTATCTTTTATGTTTGTTTGTCGTGGTAGCAATGAATACGTAAATAACATTTTTTTTCCTAAGTAGAAAAACGTTTTCGTTTTGGGTATAAGCAATTTACATCATTATCCTTTATTATTTTATGAATAGATATCAACTCATTATTTGTGAATCTCATTTCAGCTCATTCATTTACGTTATATTTTGCTCAACACATTTCTCATTTCCCAATATTGCGAATTCTCTACTCTTACACGTCTTTTTTGGTTCGTTTTCCAAATCCTAGTTCATACGTAAAGACTAGTAACACAATACAATAAGATAAATAGACAATATATACATAAAAAATAGTAAAACTTAAAACAAATAATAACACACTTAATAAAACAATACTATGAGATAAATAGATAACATATACGTAAAGAATATTAAAACTTAAAACAAAAGATAATACACAACAAACGTTACAATTTATAAAACTTAAATAAAACACATATATATGGACAAACATAATTAAAAATAGAACGTATAATACACACATAAATAGACAACATATACGTATGATGAGTAAAACTTATATAAAACTCTTATCTATATGGATAAAAATAATTAAAAATAAAACACATAAGACACATATTAAAAAAAATATAAGATATATAGAAATACATAAAGAATATTAAAACTTAAAACAAAAGATTATACTAAACAAACGTTACAATTTATAAAACTTAAATAAAACTAATATATATGGATAAACATAATTAAAAATAAAACAAATATCACAGAGATAAATAGATAACATATACGTATGACAAGTAAAACTTAAATGAAAAGATTATGTACAACAAACATTACAATTGATTAAATTTAAATAAAACGCTTATCGATATAGATAAAAATAATTAAAAATAAAACGCATAACACTCATATGAAAACAATAATTTCATATGAAATGACAACATATACGTAAAGACTAGTAAGACTATATAAATAGACAATATAAACACAAAAAATACTAAAACTTAAAACAACGAATAACACACTTACTAAAACAATATTATGAGATAAATAGACAACATATACGTAAAGAATATTAAAACTTAAAAAAAAAAGATAATACACAACAAACGTTACAATTTATAAAATTTAAATAAAACACATATATATGTACAAACATAATTAAAAATAGAACATATAATACACACATAAATAAACAACATATACGTATGACAAGTAAAACTTAAATAAAACTCTTATCTATATGGATAAAAATAATTAAAAATAAAACAAACAATACACATATTAGAAAAATAATATCAGATAAATAGAACATAAAGAATAGTAAAACTTAAAACAAAAGATTATGTACAACAAACGTAAAATTTGGTAAAACTTAAATAAAACAAATAATTCAAAATAAAACAAATAAGACACATAGTAAAACAATACTATGAGATAAATAGACAATATATACATAAAAAATAATAAAACTTAAAACAACAAATAACACACATACTAAAACAATACTATCATATAAATAGCAAATATAAACGTAAAGAATAGTAAAACTTAAAACAAAAGATTGCACAAAAATCGTTACAATTTATAAAAATTAAATAAAATTCATATATATATGAATAAACATAATTAAAAATAGAACGGATAGAACACATAATAAAGCAATAATTTCAGATAAATAAACAACATATACGTAAATACTAGTAAAACTTAAATCAAAAGATTATGTACAACAAACATTACAATTAATTAAATTTAAATAAAACTCTTATTTATATAGATAAAAATAATTAAAAATAAAACGCATAACACCCATATTAAAACAATAATTTCTTATGAAATGACAACATATACGTAAAGACTAGTAAGACAATACAATGAGATAAATAGACAATATATACATAAAAAATAGTAAAACTTAAAACAACTAATAACACACTTACTAAAAAAAATACTATGAGATAAATAGACAACATATACGTAAATAATCTTAAAACTTAAAACAAAAGATAATACACAACATACGTTCCAATTTATAAAACTTAAATAAAACACATATATATGGACAAACATAATTAAAAATAGAACGTATAATACACACATAAATAGACAACATATACGTATGACAAGTAAAACTTATATAAAACTCTTATCTATATGGATAAAAATAATTAAAAATAAAACACATAAGACACATATTAAAAAAATATAAGATATATAGAAATACATAAAGAATAGTAAAACTTAAAACAAAAGATTATACTAAACAAACGTTACAATTTCTAAAACTTAAATAAAACTAATATATATGGATAAACATAATTAAAAATAGAACAAATATCATAGAGATAAATAGATAACATATACGTATGACAAGTAAAACTTAAATGAAAAGATTATGTACAACAAACATTACAATTGATTAAATTTAAATAAAACTCTTATGGATATAGATAAAAATAATTAAAAATAAAACGCATAACACCCATATGAAAACAATAATTTCATATGAAATGACAACATATACGTAAAGACTAGTAAGACTATACTATGAGATAAATAGACAATATATACATAAAAAATAGTAAAACTTAAAACAACGAATAACACACTTACTAAAACAATATTATGAGATAAATAGACAACATATACGTTAAGAATATTAAACCTTAAAACAAAAGATAATACACAACAAACGTTAAAATTTATAAAACTTAAATAAAACACATATATATAGACAAACATAATTAAAAAGAGAACGTATAATAAACACATAAATAGACAACATATACGTATGACAAATAAAACTTAAATAAAACTCTTATCTATATGGATAAAAATAATCAAAAATAAAACACATAATACACATATTAGAAAAATAATACGAGATAAATAGAACATAAAAAATAGTAAAACTTAAAACAAAAGATTATGCACAACAAACGTAAAATTTGGTAAAACTTAAATAAAACAAATAATTCAAAATAAAACAAATAATTCAAAATAAAACAAATAAGACACATAGTAAAACAAAACTATGAGATAAATAGACAATATATATATAAAAAATAATAAAACTTAAAACAACAAATCACACACATACTAAAACAATACTATCATATAAATAGCAAATATATACGTAAAAAATAGTAAAACCTAAAACAAAAGATTGCACAAAAATCGTTACAATTTATAAAAATTAAATAAAACACATATATATATATATGAATAAACATAATTAAAAATAGAACGGATAGAACACATAATAAAATAATAATTTCAGATAAATAAACAACATATACGTAAAGACTAGTAAAACTTAAATAAAAAGATTATTTACAACAAACATTACAATTAATTAAATTTAAGTAAAACTCTTATGTATGTAGATAAAAATAATTAAAAATAAAACGCATAACACCCATATTAAAACAATAATTTCCTATGAAATTACAACATATACGTAAAGACTAGTAAGACAATACAATGAGATAAATAGACAATATATACATAAAAAATAGTAAAACTTAAAACAACGAATAACACACTTACTAAAACAATACTATGAGATAAATAAACAACATATACGTAAAGAATATTAAAACTTAAAACAAAAGATAATACACAACAAACGTTACAATTTATAAAACTTAAATAAAACACATATATATGGACAAACATAATTAAAAATAGAACGTATAATACACACATAAATAGACAACATATACGTATGATGAGTAAAACTTATATAAAACTCTTATCTATATGGATAAAAATAATTAAAAATAAAACACATAAGACACATATTAAAAAAAATATAAGATATATAGAAATACATAAAGAATATTAAAACTTAAAACAAAAGATTATACTAAACAAACGTTACAATTTATAAAACTTAAATAAAACTAATATATATGGATAAACATAATTAAAAATAAAACAAATATCACAGAGATAAATAGATAACATATACGTATGACAAGTAAAACTTAAATGAAAAGATTATGTACAACAAACATTACAATTGATTAAATTTAAATAAAACGCTTATGGATATAGATAAAAATAATTAAAAATAAAACGCATAACACTCATATGAAAACAATAATTTCATATGAAATGACAACATATACGTAAAGACTAGTAAGACTATATAAATAGACAATATAAACACAAAAAATACTAAAACTTAAAACAACGAATAACACACTTACTAAAACAATATTATGAGATAAATAGACAACATATACGTAAAGAATATTAAAACTTAAAAAAAAAAGATAATACACAACAAACGTTACAATTTATAAAATTTAAATAAAACACATATATATGTACAAACATAATTAAAAATAGAACATATAATACACACATAAATAAACAACATATACGTATGACAAGTAAAACTTAAATAAAACTCTTATCTATATGGATAAAAATAATTAAAAATAAAACAAACAATACACATATTAGAAAAATAATATCAGATAAATAGAACATAAAGAATAGTAAAACTTAAAACAAAAGATTATGTACAACAAACGTAAAATTTGGTAAAACTTAAATAAAACAAATAATTCAAAATAAAACAAATAAGACACATAGTAAAACAATACTATGAGATAAATAGACAATATATACATAAAAAATAATAAAACTTAAAACAACAAATAACACACATACTAAAACAATACTATCATATAAATAGCAAATATAAACGTAAAGAATAGTAAAACTTAAAACAAAAGATTGCACAAAAATCGTTACAATTTATAAAAATTAAATAAAATTCATATATATATGAATAAACATAATTAAAAATAGAACGGATAGAACACATAATAAAGCAATAATTTCAGATAAATAAACAACATATACGTAAATACTAGTAAAACTTAAATCAAAAGATTATGTACAACAAACATTACAATTAATTAAATTTAAATAAAACTCTTATTTATATAGATAAAAATAATTAAAAATAAAACGCATAACACCCATATTAAAACAATAATTTCTTATGAAATGACAACATATACGTAAAGACTAGTAAGACAATACAATGAGATAAATAGACAATATATACATAAAAAATAGTAAAACTTAAAACAACTAATAACACACTTACTAAAAAAAATACTATGAGATAAATAGACAACATATACGTAAATAATCTTAAAACTTAAAACAAAAGATAATACACAACATACGTTCCAATTTATAAAACTTAAATAAAACACATATATATGGACAAACATAATTAAAAATAGAACGTATAATACACACATAAATAGACAACATATACGTATGACAAGTAAAACTTATATAAAACTCTTATCTATATGGATAAAAATAATTAAAAATAAAACACATAAGACACATATTAAAAAAATATAAGATATATAGAAATACATAAAGAATAGTAAAACTTAAAACAAAAGATTATACTAAACAAACGTTACAATTTCTAAAACTTAAATAAAACTAATATATATGGATAAACATAATTAAAAATAGAACAAATATCATAGAGATAAATAGATAACATATACGTATGACAAGTAAAACTTAAATGAAAAGATTATGTACAACAAACATTACAATTGATTAAATTTAAATAAAACTCTTATGGATATAGATAAAAATAATTAAAAATAAAACGCATAACACCCATATGAAAACAATAATTTCATATGAAATGACAACATATACGTAAAGACTAGTAAGACTATACTATGAGATAAATAGACAATATATACATAAAAAATAGTAAAACTTAAAACAACGAATAACACACTTACTAAAACAATATTATGAGATAAATAGACAACATATACGTTAAGAATATTAAACCTTAAAACAAAAGATAATACACAACAAACGTTAAAATTTATAAAACTTAAATAAAACACATATATATAGACAAACATAATTAAAAAGAGAACGTATAATAAACACATAAATAGACAACATATACGTATGACAAATAAAACTTAAATAAAACTCTTATCTATATGGATAAAAATAATCAAAAATAAAACACATAATACACATATTAGAAAAATAATACGAGATAAATAGAACATAAAAAATAGTAAAACTTAAAACAAAAGATTATGCACAACAAACGTAAAATTTGGTAAAACTTAAATAAAACAAATAATTCAAAATAAAACAAATAATTCAAAATAAAACAAATAAGACACATAGTAAAACAAAACTATGAGATAAATAGACAATATATATATAAAAAATAATAAAACTTAAAACAACAAATCACACACATACTAAAACAATACTATCATATAAATAGCAAATATATACGTAAAAAATAGTAAAACCTAAAACAAAAGATTGCACAAAAATCGTTACAATTTATAAAAATTAAATAAAACACATATATATATATATGAATAAACATAATTAAAAATAGAACGGATAGAACACATAATAAAATAATAATTTCAGATAAATAAACAACATATACGTAAAGACTAGTAAAACTTAAATAAAAAGATTATTTACAACAAACATTACAATTAATTAAATTTAAGTAAAACTCTTATGTATGTAGATAAAAATAATTAAAAATAAAACGCATAACACCCATATTAAAACAATAATTTCCTATGAAATTACAACATATACGTAAAGACTAGTAAGACAATACAATGAGATAAATAGACAATATATACATAAAAAATAGTAAAACTTAAAACAACGAATAACACACTTACTAAAACAATACTATGAGATAAATAAACAACATATACGTAAAGAATATTAAAACTTAAAACAAAAGATAATACACAACAAACGTTACAATTTATAAAACTTAAATAAAACACATATATATGGACAAACATAATTAAAAATAGAACGTATAATACACACATAAATAGACAACATATACGTATGATGAGTAAAACTTATATAAAACTCTTATCTATATGGATAAAAATAATTAAAAATAAAACACATAAGACACATATTAAAAAAAATATAAGATATATAGAAATACATAAAGAATATTAAAACTTAAAACAAAAGATTATACTAAACAAACGTTACAATTTATAAAACTTAAATAAAACTAATATATATGGATAAACATAATTAAAAATAAAACAAATATCACAGAGATAAATAGATAACATATACGTATGACAAGTAAAACTTAAATGAAAAGATTATGTACAACAAACATTACAATTGATTAAATTTAAATAAAACGCTTATGGATATAGATAAAAATAATTAAAAATAAAACGCATAACACTCATATGAAAACAATAATTTCATATGAAATGACAACATATACGTAAAGACTAGTAAGACTATATAAATAGACAATATAAACACAAAAAATACTAAAACTTAAAACAACGAATAACACACTTACTAAAACAATATTATGAGATAAATAGACAACATATACGTAAAGAATATTAAAACTTAAAAAAAAAAGATAATACACAACAAACGTTACAATTTATAAAATTTAAATAAAACACATATATATGTACAAACATAATTAAAAATAGAACATATAATACACACATAAATAAACAACATATACGTATGACAAGTAAAACTTAAATAAAACTCTTATCTATATGGATAAAAATAATTAAAAATAAAACAAACAATACACATATTAGAAAAATAATATCAGATAAATAGAACATAAAGAATAGTAAAACTTAAAACAAAAGATTATGTACAACAAACGTAAAATTTGGTAAAACTTAAATAAAACAAATAATTCAAAATAAAACAAATAAGACACATAGTAAAACAATACTATGAGATAAATAGACAATATATACATAAAAAATAATAAAACTTAAAACAACAAATAACACACATACTAAAACAATACTATCATATAAATAGCAAATATAAACGTAAAGAATAGTAAAACTTAAAACAAAAGATTGCACAAAAATCGTTACAATTTATAAAAATTAAATAAAATTCATATATATATGAATAAACATAATTAAAAATAGAACGGATAGAACACATAATAAAGCAATAATTTCAGATAAATAAACAACATATACGTAAATACTAGTAAAACTTAAATCAAAAGATTATGTACAACAAACATTACAATTAATTAAATTTAAATAAAACTCTTATTTATATAGATAAAAATAATTAAAAATAAAACGCATAACACCCATATTAAAACAATAATTTCTTATGAAATGACAACATATACGTAAAGACTAGTAAGACAATACAATGAGATAAATAGACAATATATACATAAAAAATAGTAAAACTTAAAACAACTAATAACACACTTACTAAAAAAAATACTATGAGATAAATAGACAACATATACGTAAATAATCTTAAAACTTAAAACAAAAGATAATACACAACATACGTTCCAATTTATAAAACTTAAATAAAACACATATATATGGACAAACATAATTAAAAATAGAACGTATAATACACACATAAATAGACAACATATACGTATGACAAGTAAAACTTATATAAAACTCTTATCTATATGGATAAAAATAATTAAAAATAAAACACATAAGACACATATTAAAAAAATATAAGATATATAGAAATACATAAAGAATAGTAAAACTTAAAACAAAAGATTATACTAAACAAACGTTACAATTTCTAAAACTTAAATAAAACTAATATATATGGATAAACATAATTAAAAATAGAACAAATATCATAGAGATAAATAGATAACATATACGTATGACAAGTAAAACTTAAATGAAAAGATTATGTACAACAAACATTACAATTGATTAAATTTAAATAAAACTCTTATGGATATAGATAAAAATAATTAAAAATAAAACGCATAACACCCATATGAAAACAATAATTTCATATGAAATGACAACATATACGTAAAGACTAGTAAGACTATACTATGAGATAAATAGACAATATATACATAAAAAATAGTAAAACTTAAAACAACGAATAACACACTTACTAAAACAATATTATGAGATAAATAGACAACATATACGTTAAGAATATTAAACCTTAAAACAAAAGATAATACACAACAAACGTTAAAATTTATAAAACTTAAATAAAACACATATATATAGACAAACATAATTAAAAAGAGAACGTATAATAAACACATAAATAGACAACATATACGTATGACAAATAAAACTTAAATAAAACTCTTATCTATATCGATAAAAATAATCAAAAATAAAACACATAATACACATATTAGAAAAATAATACGAGATAAATAGAACATAAAAAATAGTAAAACTTAAAACAAAAGATTATGCACAACAAACGTAAAATTTGGTAAAACTTAAATAAAACAAATAATTCAAAATAAAACAAATAATTCAAAATAAAACAAATAAGACACATAGTAAAACAAAACTATGAGATAAATAGACAATATATATATAAAAAATAATAAAACTTAAAACAACAAATCACACACATACTAAAACAATACTATCATATAAATAGCAAATATATACGTAAAAAATAGTAAAACCTAAAACAAAAGATTGCACAAAAATCGTTACAATTTATAAAAATTAAATAAAACACATATATATATATATGAATAAACATAATTAAAAATAGAACGGATAGAACACATAATAAAATAATAATTTCAGATAAATAAACAACATATACGTAAAGACTAGTAAAACTTAAATAAAAAGATTATTTACAACAAACATTACAATTAATTAAATTTAAGTAAAACTCTTATGTATGTAGATAAAAATAATTAAAAATAAAACGCATAACACCCATATTAAAACAATAATTTCCTATGAAATTACAACATATACGTAAAGACTAGTAAGACAATACAATGAGATAAATAGACAATATATACATAAAAAATAGTAAAACTTAAAACAACGAATAACACACTTACTAAAACAATACTATGAGATAAATAAACAACATATACGTAAAGAATATTAAAACTTAAAACAAAAGATAATACACAACAAACGTTACAATTTATAAAACTTAAATAAAACACATATATATGGACAAACATAATTAAAAATAGAACGTATAATAAACACATAAATAGACAACATATACGTATGACATGTAAAACTTAAATAAAACTCTTATATATATGGATAAAGAATAGTAAAATTTAAAACAAAAGATTATACTAAACAAACGTTATAATTTATAAAACTTAAATAAAACTAATATATATGGATAAACATAATTAAAAATAGAACATATATCACACAGATAAATAGATAACATAAACGTATAACAAGTAAAACTTAAATGAAAATATTATATACAACAAAAATTACAATTGATTAAATTTAAATAAAACTCTTATAGATATAGATAAAAATAATTAAAAATAAAACGCATAACACCAATATGAAAACAATAATTTAATATGAAATGACAACATATACGTAAAGACTAGTAAGACTACACTATAAGATAAATAGACAATATATACATAAAAAATAGTAAAACTTAAAACAACGAATAACACACTTACTAAAACAATATTATGAGATAAATAGACAACCTATACGTAAAGAATATTAAAACTTAAAACAAAAGATAATACACAAAAAACGTTACAATTTATAAAATTTAAATAAAACACATATATATGGACAAACATAATTAAAAATAGAACGTATAATACACACATAAATAGACAACATATACGTATGACAAGTAAAACTTAAATAAAACTCTTATCTATATGGATAAAAATAATTAAAAATAAAACACATAATACACATATTAGAAAAATAATATCAGATAAATAGAAAATAAAAGATATTAAAACTTAAAACAAAAAATTAGGCACAACAAACGTAAAATTTGGTAAAACTTAAATAAAACAAATAATTCAAAATAAAACAAATAAGACACATAGTAAAACAATACTATCATATAAATATTAAATATATACGTAAAGAATAGTAAAACTTAAAACAAAATATTGCACAAAAATCGTTACAATTTATAAAAATTAAATAAAACTCATATATATATATGAATAAACAAAATTAAAAATAGAACGGATAGAACATATCACAAAACAATAATTTCAGATAAAAAAACAACATATATGTAAAGACTAGTAAAACTTAAATCAAAAGATTATGTACAACAATCATTACAATTAATTAAATTTAAATAAAACTCTTATGTCTATAGATAAAAATAATTAAAAATAAAACGCATAACACCCATATTAAAACAATAATTTCATATGAAATGACAACATATACGTAAAGACTAGTAAGACAATACAATAAGATAAATAGACAATATATACATAAAAAATAGTAAAACTTAAAACAACGAATAACACACTCACTAAAACAATACTATGAGATAAATAGACAACATATACGTAAAGAATATTAAAACTTAAAACAAAAGATAATACACAACAAACGTTACAATTTATAAAACTTAAATAAAACACATATATATGGACAAACATAATTAAAAATAGAACGTATAATAAACACATAAATAGACAACATATACGTATAACATGTAAAACTTAAAAAAAACTCTTATATATATGGATAAAGAATAGTAAAACTTAAAACAAAAGATTATACTAAACAAACGTTACAATTTATAAAACTTAAATAAAACTAATATATATGGATAAACATAATTAAAAATAGAACATATATCACACAGATAAATAGATAACATATACGTATAACAAGTAAAACTTAAATGAAAAGATTATGTACAACAAAAATTACAATTGATTAAATTTAAATAAAACTCTTATAGATATAGATAAAAATAATTAAAAATAAAACGCATAACACCCATATTAAAACAATAATTTCATATGAAATGACAACATATACGTAAAGACAAGTAAGACAATACAATGAGATAAATAGACAATATATATATAAAAAATAGTAAAACTTAAAACAACGAATAACACACTTACTAAAACAATACTATGAGATAAATAGACAACATATACGTAACTAATATTAAAACTTAAAACAAAAGATAATACACAACAAACGTTACAATTTATAAAACTTAAATAAAACACATATATATGGACAAACATAATTAAAAATAGAACGTATAATAAACACATAAATAGACAACATATACGTATCACAAGTAAAACTTAAATAAAACTCTTATCTATATGGATAAAAATAATTAAAAATAAAACACATAATACACATATTAGAAAAATAATACGAGATAAATAGAACATAAAAAATAGTAAAACTTAAAACAAAAGTTTATGCACAACAAACGTAAAATTTGGTAAAACTTAAATAAAACAAATAATTCAAAATAAAACAAATAAGACACATAGTAAAACAATACTATGAGATAAATAAACAATATATACATAAAAAATAATAAAACTTAAAACAACGAATAACACACTTACTAAAACAATATTATGAGATAAAAAGACAACATATACGTAAAGAAAATTAAAACTTAAAACAAATATCATAAACAAAAAACGTTACAATTTATAAAACTTAAATAAAACACATATATATGGACAAACATAATTAAAAATATAACGTATAATACACACATAAATAGACAACATATACGTATGACAAGTAAAACTTAAATAAAACTCTTATCTATATGAATAAAAATAATTAAAAATAAAAATCTTAATACACATATTACAAAAATAATATTAGATAAATAGTACATAAAAATAGTATAACTTAAAACAAAAGATTATGCACAACAAACGTAAAATTTGGTAAAACTTAAAGAAAACAAATAAGACACATAGTAAAACAATACTATGAGATAAATAAACAATATATACATAAAAAATACTGAAACTTAAAACAACAAATAACACACATACTAAAACAATACTATCATATAAATAGCAAATATATACGTAAAGAATAGTAAAAGTTAAAACAAAAGATTGCAAAAAAATCGTTAAAATTTATAAAAATTAAATAAAACTCATATATATAGGAATAAACATAATTAAAAATAGAACGGATAAAACAAATAATAAAACAATAATTTCAGATAAATAAACAACATATACGTAAAGACTAGTAAAACTTAAATCAAAAGATTATGTACAACAAACATTACAATTAATTAAAGTTAAATAAAACTCTTATGTATATAGATAAAAATAATTAAAAATAAAACGCATAACACCCATATTAAAACAATAATTTCATATGAAATGACAACATATACGTAAAGACTAGTAAGACAATACATTAAGATAAATAGATAATATATACATAAAAAATAGTAAAACTTAAATCAACGAATAACACACTTACTAAAACAATACTATGAGATAAATAGACAACATATACGTAAAAAATATTAAAACTTAAAACAAAATATAATACACAACAAACGTTAAAATTTATAAAACTTAAATAAAACACATATATGTGGACAAACATAATTAAAAATAGAACGTATAACACACAGATAAATGGACAACATCTATGTATGACAAGTAAAACTTAAATAAAACTCTTATCTATATGGATAAAAATAATTAAAAATAAAACACATAAGACACATATTAAAAAAAATATAAGATATATAGAAATACATAAAGAATAGTAAAACTTAAAACAAAAGATTATACTAAACAAACGTTACAATTTATAAAACTTTAATAAAACTAATATATATGGATAAACATAATTAAAAATAAAACATATATCACACAGATAAATAGATAACATATACGTATGACAAGTAAAACTTAAATGAAAAGATTATGTACAACAAACATTACAATTGATTAAATTTAAATAAAACTCTTATAGATATAGATAAAAATAATTAAAAATAAAACGCATAACACCAATATGAAAACAATAATTTCATATGAAATGATAACATATACGTAAAGACTAGTAAGATATACTATGAGATAAATAGACAATAAATACATAAAAAATAGTAAAACTTAAAACAACGAATAACACATTTACTAAAACAATATTATGAGATAAATAGACAACATATACGTAAAGAATATTAAAACTTAAAACAAAATATAATACACAACAAACGTTACAATTTATAAAATTTAAATAAAACACATATATATGGACAAACATAATTAAAAATAGAACATATAATACACACATAAATAGACAACATATACGTATCACAAGTAAAACTTAAATAAAACTCTTAACTATATGGATAAAAATAATTAAAAATAAAACACATAATACACATATTAGAAAAATAATACCAGATAAATAAAACATAAAAAATAGTAAAACTTAAAACAAAATATTAGGCACAACAAACGTAAAATTTGGTGAAACTTAAATAAAACAAATAATTCAAAATAAAACAAATAAGACACATAGTAAAACAATACTATGAGATAAATAAACAATATATACATAAAAAATAATAAAACTTAAAACAACAAATAACACACATACTAAAACAATACTATCATATAAATAGCAAATATATACGTAAAGAATAGTAAAAGTTAAAACAAAAGATTGCACAAAAATCGTTACAATTTATAAAAATTAAATAAAACTCATATATATATGAATAAACATAATTAAAAATAGAACGGATAGAAAACATCATAAAACAATAATTTCAGATAAATAAACAACATATACGTAAAGACTAGAAAAACTTAAATCAAAAGATTATGTACAACAAACATTACAATTAATTAAATTTAAATAAAACTCTTATGTATATAGATAAAAATAATAAAAAATAAAACGCATAACACCCATACTAAAACAATAATTTCCTATGAAATGACAACATATACGTAAAGACAAGTAAGACAATACAATGAGATAAATAGACAATATATACATAAAAAATAGTAAAACTTAAAACAACGAATAACACACTTACTAAAACAATACTATGAGATAAATAGACAACATATACGTAAAAAATATTAAAACTTAAAACAAAATATAATACACAAAAAATGTTACAATTTATAAAATTTAAACAAAACACATATATATGGACAAACATAATTAAAAATAGAACATATAATACACACATAAATAGACAACATATACGTATGACAAGTAAAACTTAAATAAAACTCTTATCTATATGGATAAAAATAATTAAAAATAAAACACACAATACACATATTAGAAAAATAATATCAGATAAATAAAACATAAAAAATAGTAAAACTTAAAACAAAAGATTAGGCACAACAAACGTAAAATTTGGTAAAACTTAAATAAAACAAATAATTCAAAATAAAACAAATAAGACACATAGTAAAACAATACTATGAGATAAATAGACAATATATACATAAAAAATAATAAAATTAAAACAACAAATAACACACATACTAAAACAATACTATCATATAAATAGCAAATATATACGTAAAGAATAGTAAAACTTAAAACAAAAGATTGCACAAAAATCGTTACAATTTATAAAAATTAAATAAAACTTATATATATATGAATAAACATAATTAAAAATAGAACGGATAAAACACATAATAAAACAATAATTTCAGATAAATAAACAACATATACGTAAAGACTAGTAAAACTTAAATCAAAAGATTATGTACAACAAACATTACAATTAATTAAATTTAAATAAAACTCTTATGTCTATAGATAAAAATAATTAAAAATAAAACGCATAACACCCATATTAAAACAACAATTTCATATGAAATGACAACATATACGTAAAGACTAGTAAGACTATACTATGAGATAAATAGACAATATATACATAAAAAATAGTAAAACTTAAAACAACGAATAACACACTTACTAAAACAATACTATGAGATAAATATACAACATATACGTAAAGAATATTAAAACTTAAAACAAAAGATAATACACAACAAACGTTACAATTTATAAAACTTAAATAAAACACATATATATGGACAAATATAATTAAAAATATAACGTATAATACACACATAAATAGACAACATATACGTATGACATATAAAACTTATATAAAACTCTTATCTATATGGATAAAAATAATTAAAAATAAAACACATAAGACACATATTAAAAAATATATAAGATAAATAGAAATACATAAAGAATAGTAAAACTTAAAACAAAAGATTATACTAAACAAACGTTACAATTTATAAAACTTAAATAAAACTCATATATATGGATAAACATAATTAAAAATAAAACAAATATCAAATAGATAAATAGATCACATATACGTATGACAAGTAAAACTTAAATGAAAAGATTATGTACAACAAACTTTACAATTGATTAAATTTAAATAAAACTCTTATGCATATATAAAAAAATAATGGAAAATAAAACGCATAACACACATAATAAAACAATAATTTCATATGAAATGACAACATATACGTAAAGACTAGTAAGACAATACTATGAGATAAATATACAATATATACATAAAAAATAGTAAAACTGAGAACAATGAATAACACACTTACTAAAACAAGACTATGAGATAAATAGACAACATATACGTAAAGAATATTAAAACTTAAAACAAAAGATAATACACAAAAAACGTTACAATTTATAAAATTTAAATAAAACACATATATATGAACAAACATAATTAAAAATAGAACGTATAATACACACATAAATAGAAAACATATACGTATGACAAGTAAAACTTAATTAAAACTCTTATATATATGGATAAAAATAATTAAAAATAACACATATAATACATATATTAGAAAAATAATATCAGATAAATAAAACATAAAGAATAGTAAAACTTAAAACAAAAGATTATGTACAACAAACGTAAAATTTGGTAAAACTTAAATAAAACAAATAATTCAAAATAAAACAAATAAGCCACATAGTAAAACAATACTATGAGATAAATAGACAATATATACATAAAAAATAATAAAACTTAAAACAACAAATAACACACATACTAAAACAATACTATCATATAAATAGTAAATATATACGTAAAGAATAGTAAAACTTAAAACAAAAGATTCCACAAAAATCGTTACAATTTATAAAAATTAAATAAAACTCATATATATTTGAATAAACATAATTAAAAATAGAACGGATAGAAAACATAATAAAACAATAATTTCAGATAAATAAACAACATATACGTAAAGATTAGTAAAACTGAAAGCAAAAGATTATAGACAACAAACACTACAATTGATTAAATTTAAATAAAACTCTTATTTATATATATAAAAATAATTAAAAATAAAACGCATAACACCCATATGAAAACAATAATTTAATATGAAATGACAACATATACGTAAAGACTAGTAAGACTATACTATGAGATAAATAGACAATATATACATAAAAAATATTAAAACTTAAAACAACGAATAACACACTTACTAAAACAATACTATGAGATAAACAGAAAACATATACGTAAAGAATATTAAAACTTAAAACAAAATATGATACACAACAAACGTTACAATTTGTAAAACTTAAATAAAACACATATATATGGACAAACATAATTAAAAAGAGAACGTATAATAAACACATAAATAGACAACATGTATGACAAGTAAAACTTAAATAAAACTCTTATCTATATGCATAAAAATAATTAAAAATAAAACACATAATACACATATTAGAAAAATAATACCAGATAAATAGAACATAAAAAATAGTAAAATTTAAAAGAAAAGATTATGTACAACAAACGTAAAATTTGGTAAAACTTAAATAAAACAAATAATTCAAAATAAAACAAATAAGCCACATAGTAAAACAATACTATGAGATAAATAGACAATATATACATAAAAAATAATAAAACTTAAAACAACAAATAACACACATACTAAAACAATACTATCATATAAATAGTAAATATATACGTAAAGAATAGTAAAACTTAAAACAAAAGATTGCACAAAAATCGTTACAATTTATGAAAATTAAATAAAACTCATATATATATGAATAAACATAATTAAAAATAGAACGGTAGCACACATAATAAAACAATAATTTCATATAAATAAACAACATATACGTAAAGACTAGTAAAACTTAAAGCAAAAGATTATGGATAACAAACATTAAAATTGATTAAATTCAAATAAAACTCTTATGTATATAGATAAAAATAATTAAAAATAGAACACATTACACATAATAAAACAATAATATCAGATAAATAGATAACATATACGTAAAGAATAGTAAAACTTAAAACAAAAGATTGCACAACAAAGTTATAATTTATAAAACTTAAATAAAGCTCATATATATGGATAAACATAATTAAAAATAGAATAGATAACACACATAATAAAACAATAATTTCAGATAAATAAACAACATATACGTAAAGACTACGAAAACTTAAAACAAAAGAAATACACAACAAACGTTACAATTTATAAAACTTAAATAAAACTCATATATATGGATAAACATAATTAAAAATAGAACGTATAGCACAGAGATAATTAGACAACATATACGTATGAATAGTAAAACTTAAATAAAACTCTTATATATATGGATAAAAATAATTAAAAATAAAACGCATAACACCTCTTAATAAAAAATAATTTCATATGAAATGACAATATGTAAAGACTAGTAAGACAATACTATGAGATAAATATAAAATATCTACATAAAAAATAATAAAACTTAAAATAACGAATAACACACTTACTAAAACAAGACTATAAGATAAATAGACAACATATACGTAAAGAATATTAAAACTTAAATCATAAGATAATAAACAAAAAACGTTACAATTTATAAAACTTAAATAAAACACATATATATGGACAAACATAATTAAAAATAGAACGGATAGCACAAATAATAAAACAATAATTTCATATAAATAAACATCATATGCGTAAAGACTAATAAAACATATAGCAAAAGATTATGGATAACAAACATTACAATTGATTAAATTTAAATAAAACTCTTATTTATAGATATAAAAATAATTAAAAATAGAACACATTTCACATAATAAAACAATAATTTCAGATAAATAGATAACATATACGTAAAGAATAGTAAAACTTAAAACAAAAGATAATACACAACAAACGTTACAATTTATTAAACTTAAATAAAACTCATATATATGGATAAACATAATTAAAAATAGAACATATAGCACACAGATAAATAGAACACATATACGTATGACAGGTAAAACGTAAATAAAACTCTTTTCTATATAGATAAAAATATTTAAAATTAGAACACATAAGACATATTAGAAAAATAATATGAGATAAATAAACAACATATACGTAAAGAATAGTAAAACTTAAAACAAAAGATTGCACAACAAACGTTATAATTTATAAAACTTAAATAAAACTCATATATATGGATAAACATAATTAAAAATAGAATAGATAGCACACATAATAAAACAATAATTTCAGATAAATAAACAACATATACGTAATGACTACTAAAACTTAAAACAAAAGAAATACATAACAAACGTTACAATTTATAAAACTTAAATAAAACTCATATATATGGCTAGAAATAATTAAAAATAGAACGTATAGCACACAGATAATTAAACAACATATACGTATGACTAGTAAAACTTAAATAAAACTCTTATATATATGGATAAAAATAATTAAAAATCAAACACATAAGACATATTAGAAAAATAATAAGAGATAAATAAACAACATATACGTAAAGAATAGTAAAACTTAAAACAAAAGATTGCACAACAAACGTTACAATTTATAAAACTTAAATCAAACTCATATATATGGATAAACATAATTAAAAATAAAATAGATAGCACACATAATAAAACAATAATTTCAGATAAATAAACAATATATACGTAAAGAATAGTAAAACTTAAAACAAAAGAAATACACAACAAACGTTACAATTTATAAAACTTAAATAAAACTCATATATATGGATAAACATAATTAAAAATATAACATATAGCACACAGATAAATAGACAACATATACGTATGACAGGTAAAACTTTAATAAAACTCTTTTCAATATAGATAAAAATATTTAAAATTAGAACACATAAGACATATTAGAAAAATAATATGAGATAAATAAACAACATATACATAAAGAATAGTAAAACTTAAAACAAAAGATTGCACAACAAACGTTACAATTTATAAAATTTAAATAAAACTCATATATATGGATAAACATAATTAAAAATAGAATGGATAGCACACATAATAAAACAATAATTTCAGATAAATAAACAACATATACGTAAAAACTACTAAAACTTAAAACAAAAGAAATACACAACAAACGTTACAATTTATAAAACTTAAATAAAACTCATATATATGGATAAACATAATTAAAAATAGAACGTATAGCACACAAATAATTAGACAACATATACGTATACCTAGTAAAACTTAAATAAAACTCTTATCTATATGGATAAAAATAATTAAAAATAAAACACATAAGACACATATTAAAAAAATATAAGATAAATAGAAATACATAAAGAATAGTAAAACTTAAAACAACGAATAACACAATTACTAAAACCAGACTATGAGATAAATAGACAACATATACGTAAAGAATATTAAAACTTAAAACAAAAGATAATATACAAAAAAACGTTACAATTTATAAAACTTAAATAAAACACATATATATGTAAAAACATAATTAAAAATAAAACGGATAGCACACATAACAAAACAATAATTTCATATAAATAAACATCATATGCGTAAAGACTAGTAAAACATAAAGCAAAAGATTATGGATAACAAACATTACAATTGATTAAATTTAAATAAAACTCTTATTTATAGATATAAAAATAATTAAAAATAGAACACATTTCACATAATAAAACAATAATTTCAGAAAAATAGACAACATATGCTTAAAGAATAGTAAAACTTAAAAGAAAAGATAATACACAACAAACGTTACAATTTATTAAACTTAAATAAACTCATATATATTGATAAACATAATTAAAAATACAACATATAGCACACAAATAAATAGACAACATATACGTAAAGAATAGTAAAACTTAAAACACAAGATTCCACAAAAATCGTTACAATTTATAAAAATTAAATAAAACTCATATATATATATGAATAAACATAATTAAAAATAGAACGGATAGAACACATAATAAAACAATAATTTCAGATAAATAAACAACATATACGTAAAGACTAGTAAAACTTAAATCAAGAGATTATGTACAACAAACATTACAATTGATTAAATTTAAATAAAACTCTTATATATATAGATAAAAATAATTAAAAATAGAACACATTACACATAATAAAACAATAATATCAGATAAATAGACAACATATACGTAAAGAATAGTAAAACTTAAAACAAAAGATTGCACAACAAAGTAATAATTTATAAAACTTAAATAAAACTCATATATATGGATAAAAATAATGAAAAATAGAATAGATAACACTAATAATAATACAATAAATTCAGATAAATAAACAACATATACGTAAAGACTACGAAAACTTAAAACAAAAGAAATACACAACAAACGTTACAATTTATAAAACTTAAATAAAACTCATATATATGGATAAACATAATTAAAAATAGAACGTATAGCACACAGATAATTAGACAACATATACGTATAACTAGTAAAACTTAAATAAAACTCTTATCTATATGGATAAAAATAATTAAAAATAAAACACATAACACCCTTAATAAAACAATAATTTCATATGAAATGACAACATATACGTAAAGACTAGTAAGACAATACTATGAGAAAAATATACAATATATACATAAAAAATAGTAAAACTTAAAACAACGAATAACATACTTACTAACACAAGACTATAAGATAAATAGACAACATATACGTAAAGACTAGTAAAACTTATATAAAAAGATGATGTACAACAAACATTACATTTGATTAAATTTAAATAAAACACTTATGTATATAGATAAAAATAATTAAAAATAAAACGCATAACAACCATATTAAGACAATAATTTCAAATGAAAAGACAACATATACGTAAAGACTAGTAAGACAATACAATGAGATAAATAGATAATATATGCATAAAAAAAGTAAAACTTAAAACAACGAATAAGACACTTACTAAAACAATACTATGAGATAAATAGACAACATATACGTAAATAATATTAAATCTTAAAACAAAAGATAATACACCACAAACGTTACAATTTATAAAACTTAAATAAAACACATATATATGGACAAACATAATTAAAAATAGAACGTATAATAAACACATAAATAGATAAAATATACGTATGAGTAGTAAAACTTAAATAAAACTCTTATCTATATAGATAAATATAATTAAAAAAAAAATCCATAATACACATATTAGAAAAATAATACCAGATAAATAGAACATAAAAAATAGTAAAACTTAAAACAAAAGATTATGCACAACAAATGTAAAATTTGGTAAAACTTAAATAAAACAAATAATTCAAAATAAAACAAATAAGACACATAGTAAAACAATACTATGAGATAAATAGACAATATATACATAAAAAATACTAAAACTTAAAACAACAAGTAACACACATACTAAAACAATACTATCATATAAATAGCAAATATATACGTTAAGAATAGTAAAACTTAAAACAAAAGATTGCACAAAAATCGTTACAATTTATAAAAATTAAATAAAACTCATATATATATATGAATAAACATAAATAAAAATAGAACGGATAGAACACATAATAAAACAATAATTTCAGATAAATAAACAACATATACGTAAAGACTAGTAAAACTTAAATCAAAAGATTATGTACAACAAACATTACAATTAATTAAATTTAAATAAAACTCTTATGTATATAGATAAAAATAATTAAAAATAAAACGCATAACACCCATATTAAAACAATAATTTCGTATGAAATGACAACATATACGTAAAGACTAGTAAGACAATACAATTAGATAAATAGACAATATGTACATAAAAAATAGTAAAACTTAAAACAACGAATAACACACTTACTAAAACAATACTATGAGATAAATAGACAACATATACGTAAAGAATATTAAAACTTAAAACAAAAGATAATACAGAACAAACGTTACAATTTATAAAACTTAAATAAAACACATATATATGGACAAACATAATGAAAAATAGAACGTATAATACACACATAAATAGACAACATATACGTATGACAAGTAAAACTTAAATAAAACTCTTATTTATATGGATAAAAATAATTAAAAATAAAACACATAATACACATATTAGAAAAATAATATAAGATAAATAAAACATAAAGAATAGTAAAACTTAAAACAAAATATAATGTACAACAAACGTAAAATTTGGTAAAACTTATATAAAACAAATAATTCAAAATAAAACAAATAAGACACATACTAAAACAATACTATGAGATTAATAGACAATATATACATAAAATATAATAACACTGAAAACAACAAATAACACACATACTAAAACAATACAATCATATAAATAGCAAATATATACATAAAGAATAGTAAAACTTAAAACAAAAGATTGCACAAAAATCGTTACAATTTATAAAAATTAAATAAAACTCATATATATATGAATAAACATAATTAAAAATAGAACGGATAGAACACATAATAAAACAATAATTTCAGATAAATAAACAACATATACGTAAAGACTAGTAAAACTGAAATCAAAAGATTATGTACGACAAACATTACAATTAATAAAATTTAAAAAAAACTCTTATGAATATAGATAAAAATAATTAAAAATAAAACGCATAACACCCATATTAAAACAATAATTTCTTATGAAATGACAACATATACGTAAAGACTAGTAAGACAATACAATGAGATAAATAGACAATATATACATAAAAAATAGTAAAACTTAAAATAACGAATAACACACTTACTAAAAGAATACTATTAGATAAATAGACAACATATACGTAAAGAATATTAAAACTTAAAACAAAAGATAATACACAACAAACGTTACAATTTGTAAAACTTAAATAAAACACATATATATGGACAAACATAATTAAAAATAGAACGTATAATACACACATAAATAGACAACATATACGTATAACAAGTAAAACTTAAATAAAACTCTTATCTATATGGATAAAAATAATTAAAAATAAAACACATAATACACATATTAGATAAATTATATCAGATAAATGGAAAATAAAAAAAATAGTAAAACTTAAAACAAAAGATTGGGCACAACAAACGTAAAATTTGGTAAAACTTAAATAAAACAAATAATTCAAAATAAAACAAATAAGACACATAGTAAAATAATACTATGAGATAAATAGACAATATATACATAAAAAATAATAACACTGAAAACATCAAATAACACACATACTAAAACAATACAATCATATAAATAGCAAATACATACGTAAAGAATAGTAAAACTTAAAACAAAAGATTGCACAAAAATCGTTACAATTTATAAAAATTAAATAAAACTCATATATATATGAATAAACATAATTAAAAATAGAACGGATAGAACACATAATAAAACAATAATTTCAGATAAATAAACAACATATACGTAAAGACTAGTAAAACTTAAATCAAAAGATTATGTACCACAAACATTACAATTAATTAAAGTTGAATAAAACTCTTATGTATATAGATAAAAATAATTAAAAATAAAACGTATAACACCCATATTAAAACAATAATTTCATATGAAATGACAACATATACGTAAAGACTAGTAAGACAATATAATGAGATAAATAGACAATATATACATAAAAAATAGTAAAACTTAAAACAACGAATAACACACTTACTAAAACAATACTATGAGATAAATAGACAACATATACGTAAAGAATATTAAAACTTAAAACAAAAGATAATACACAACAAACGTTACAATTTATAAAACTTAAATAAAACACATATATATGCACGAACATAATTAAAAATAGAACGTATAATAAACACATAAATAGACAACATATACGTATGACATATAAAACTTATATAAAACTTTTATATATATGGATAAAAATAATTAAAAATAAAACACATAAGACACATATTAAAAAAAAATAAGATATATAGAAATACATAAAGAATAGTAAAACTTAAAACAAAAGATTATACTAAACAAACGTTACAATTTATAAAACTTAAATAAAACTAATATATATGGATAAACATAATTAAAAATAGAACAAATATCACATATATAAATAGATAACATATACGTATGACAAGTAAAACTTAAATGAAAAGATTATGTACAACAAACATTACAATTGATTAAATTTAAATAAAACTCTTATAGATATAGATAAAAATAATTAAAAATAAAACGCATAACACCAATATGAAAACAATAATTTCATATGAAATGACAACATATACGTAAAGACTAGTAAGACTATACTATGAAATAAATAGACAATATATACATAAAAAATAGTAAAACTTAAAACAACGAATTACACACTTACTAAAACAATATTATCATATAAATACACAACATATACGTAAAGAATATTAAACCTTAAAACAAAAGATAATACAGAACAAACATTACAATTTATAAAACTTAAATAAAGCACATATATATGGACAAACATAATAAAAAATAGAACGTATAATACACACATAAATAGACAACATATACGTATAACAAGTAAAACTTAAATAAAACTCTTATTTATATAGATAAAAATAATTAAAAATAAAACACATAATACACATATTAGAAAAATAATATCAGATAAATAGAAAATAAAAGATATTAAAACTTAAAACAAAAAATTAGGCACAACAAACGTAAAATTTGGTAAAACTTAAATAAAACAAATAATTCAAAATAAAACAAATAAGACACATAGTAAAACAATACTATGAGATAAATAGAAAGTATATACATAAAAAATAATAAAACTTAAAACATCAAATAACACACATACTAAAACAATAATATTATATAAATAGCAAATATATACGTAAAGAATAGTAAAACTTAAAACAAAAGAATGCACAAAAATCGTTACAATTAATAAAAATTAAATAAAACTCATATATATATGAATAAACATAATTAAAAATAAAATAGATATAACACATCATAAAACAATAATTTCAGATAAATAAACAACATATACGAAAAGACTAGTAAAACTTAAATCAAAAGATTATGTACAACAAACATTACAATTAATTAAATTTAAATAAAACTCTTATGTATATAGACAAAAATAATTAAAAATAAAACGCATAACACCCATATTAAAACAATAATTTCATATGAAATGACAACATATACGTAAAGACTAGTAAGACTATACAATGAGATAAATATACAATATATACATAAAAAATAGTAAAACTTAAAACAACGAATAACACACTTACTAAAACAATACTATGAGATAAATAGACAACATATACGTAAATAATATTAAAACTTAAAACAAAAGATAATACACCACAAACGTTACAATTTATAAAACTTAAATAAAACACATATATATTGACAAACATAATTAAAAATAGAACGTATAATAAACACATAAATAGATAAAATATACGTATGACAAGTAAAACTTAAATAAAACTCTTATCTATATAGATAAATATAATTAAAAAAAAAAACCCATAATACACATATTAGAAAAATAATACCAGATAAATAGAACATAAAAAATAGTAAAACTTAAAACAAAAGATTATGCACATAAAATGTAAAATTTGGTAAAATTTAAATAAAACAAATAATTCAAAATAAAAAAAATAAGACACATAGTAAAACAATACTATGAGATAAATAGACAATATATACATAAAAAATACTAAAACTTAAAACAACAAGTAACACACATACTAAAACAATACTATCATATAAATAGCAAATATATACGTTAAGAATAGTAAAACTTAAAACAAAAGATTGCACAAAAATCGTTACAATTTATAAAAATTAAATAGAACTCATATATATATATGAATAAACATAAATAAAAATAGAACGGATAGAACACATAATAAAACAATAATTTCAGATAAATAAACAACAAATACGTAAAGACTAGTAAAACTTAAATCAAAAGATTATGTACAACAAACATTACAATTAATTAAATTTAAATAAAACTCTTATTTATATAGATAAAAATAATTAAAAATAAAACGCATAACACCCATATTAAAACAATAATTTCGTATGAAATGACAACATATACGTAAAGACTAGTAAGACAATACAATTAGATAAATAGACAATATGTACATAAAAAATAGTAAAACTTAAAACAACGAATAACACACTTACTAAAACAATACTATGAGATAAATAGACAACATATACGTAAAGAATATTAAAACTTAAAACAAAAGATAATACACAACAAACGTTACAATTTATAAAACTTAAATAAAACACATATATATAGACAAACATAATTAAAAATAGAACGTATAATACACACATAAATAGACAACATATTCGTATGACAAGTAAAACTTAAATAAAACTCTTATCTATATGGATAAAAATAATTAAAAATAAAACACATAATACACATATTAGAAAAATAATATAAGATAAATAAAACATAAAGAATAGTAAAACTTAAAACAAAATATAATGTACAACAAACGTAAAATTTGGTAAAACTTAAATAAAACAAATAATTCAAAATAAAACAAATAAGACACATACTAAAACAATACTATGAGATTAATAGACAATATATACATAAAATATAATAACACTGAAAACAACAAATAACACACATACTAAAACAATACAATCATATAAATAGCAAATATATACGTAAAGAATAGTAAAACTTAAAACAAAAGATTGCACAAAAATCGTTACAATTTATAAAAATTAAATAAAACTCATATATATATGAATAAACATAATTAAAAATAGAACGGATAGAACACATAATAAAACAATAATTTCAGATAAATAAACAACATATACGTAAAGACTAATAAAACTGAAATCAAAAGATTATGTACGACAAACATTACAATTAATAAAATTTAAATAAAACTCTTATGTATATAGATAAAAATAATTAAAAATAAAACGCATAACACCCATATGAAAACAATAATTTCATATGAAATGACAACATATACGTAAAGACTAGTAAGACAATACAATGAGATAAATAGACAATATATACATAAAAAATAGTAAAACTTAAAATAACGAATAACACACTTACTAAAACAATACTATTAGATAAATAGACAACATATACGTAAAGAATATTAAAGCTTAAAACAAAAGTTAATACACAACAAACGTTACAATTTATAAAACTTAAATAAAACACATATATATGGACAAACATAATGAAAAATAGAACGTATAATACACACATAAATAGACAACATATACGTATGACAAGTAAAACTTAAATAAAACTCTTATCTATATGGATAAAAATAATTAAAAATAAAACACATAATACACATATTAGAAAAATTATATCAGATAAATAGAAAATAAAAAAAATAGTAAAACTTAAAACAAAAGATTGGGCACAACAAACGTAAAATTTGGTAAAACTTAAATAAAACAAATAATTCAAAATAAAACAAATAAGACACATAGTAAAACAATACTATGAGATAAATAAACAATATATACATAAAAAATAATAACACTGAAAACATCAAATAACACACATACTAAAACAATACAATCATATAAATAGCAAATATATACGTAAAGAATAGTAAAACTTAAAACAAAAGATTGCACAAAAATCGTTACAATTTATAAAAATTAAATAAAACTCATATATATATGAATAAACATAATTAAAAATAGAACGGATAGAACACATAATAAAACAATAATTTCAGATAAATAAACAACATATACGTAAAGACTAGTAAAACTTAAATCAAAAGATTATGTACCACAAACATTACAATTAATTAAAGTTAAATAAAACTCTTATGTATATAGATAAAAATAATTAAAAATAAAACGTATAACACCCATATTAAAACAATAATTTCATATGAAATGACAACATATACGTAAAGACTAGTAAGACAATATAATGAGATAAATAGACAATATATACATAAAAAATAGTAAAACTTAAAACAACGAATAACACACTTAGTAAAACAATACTATGAGATAAATAGACAACATATACGTAAAGAATATTAAAACTTAAAATAAAAGATAATACACAACAAACGTTACAATTTATAAAACTTAAATAAAACACATATATATGCAAAAACATAATTAAAAATAGAACGTATAATAAACACATAAATAGACAACATATACGTATGACATATAAAACTTATATAAAACTTTTATTTATATGGATAAAAATAATTAAAAATAAAACACATAAGACACATATTAAAAAAAAATAAGATATATAGAAATACATAAAGAATAGATAAACTTAAAACAAAAGATTATACTAACCAAACGTTACAATTTATAAAACTTAAATAAAACTAATATATATGGATAAACATAATTAAAAATAGAACAAATATCACATAAATAAATAGATAACATATACGTATGACAAGTAAAACTTAAATGAAAAGATTATGTACAACAAACATTACAATTGATTAAATTTAAATAAAACTCTTATAGATATAGATAAAAATAATTAAAAATAAAACGCATAACACCAATATGAAAACAATAATTTCATATGAAATGACAACATATACGTAAAGACTAGTAAGACTATACTATGAAATAAATAGACAATATATACATAAAAAATAGTAAAATTTAAAACAACGAATAACACACTTACTAAAACAATATTATCAGATAAATAGACAACATATACGTAAAGAATATTAAAAATTAAAACAAAATATAATACACAAAAAACGTTACAATTTATAAAATTTAAATAAATCACATATATATGGACAAACATAATTAAAAATAGAACGTATAATACACACATAAATAGACAACATATACGTATGGCAAGTAAAACTTAAATAAAACTCTTATTTATATAGATAAAAATAATTAAAAATAAAACACATAATACACATATTAGAAAAATAATATCAGATAAATAGAAAATAAAAGATATTAAAACTTAAAACAAAAGATTAGGCACAACAAACGTAAAATTTGGTAAAACTTAAATAAAACAAATAATTCAAAATAAAACAAATAAGGCACATAGTAAAACCATACTATGAGATAAATAGACAATATATACATAAAAAATAATAACACTGAAAACAACAAATAACACAAATACTAAAACAATACAATCATATAAATAGCAAATATATACGTAAAGAATAGTAAAACTTAAAACAAAAGATTGCACAAAAATCGTAACAATTTATAAAAATTAAATAAAACTCATATATATATGAATAAACATAATTAAAAATAGAACGGATAGAACACATAATAAAACAATAATTTCAGATAAATAAACAACATATACGTAAAGACTAGTAAAACTTAAATCAAAAGATTATGTACCACAAACATTACAATTAATTAAAGTTAAATAAAAGTCTTATGTCTATAGAAAAAAATAATTAAAAATAAAACGCATAACACCCATATTAAAACAATAATTTCATATGAAATAACAACATATACGTAAAGACAAGTAAGACAATACAATGAGATAAATAGACAATATATACATAAAAATAGTAAAACTTAAAACAACGAATAACACACTTACTAAAACAATACTATGAGATAAATAGACAACATATACGTAAAGAATATTAAAACTTAAAACAAAAGATAATACACAACAAACGTTACAATTTATAAAACTTAAATAAAACACATATATATAGACAAACATAATTAAAAATAGAACGTATAATACACACATAAATAGACAACATATACGTATGACAAGTAAAACTTAAATAAAACTCTTATCTATATGGATAAAAATAATTAAAAATAAAACACATAATACACATATTAGAAAAATAATATAAGATAAATAAAACATAAAGAATAGTAAAACTTAAAACAAAAGATTATACTAAACAAACGTTACAATTTATAAAACTTAAATAAAACTAATATATATGTATAAACATAATTAAAAATATAACATATATCACAAAGATAAATAGATAACATATACGTATGACAAGTAAAACTTAAATGAAAAGATTATGTACAACAAAAATTACAATTGATTAAATTTAAATAAAACTCTTATAGATATAGATAAAAATAATTAAAAATAAAACGCATAACACCAATATGAAAACAATAATTTCATATGAAATGACAACATATACGTAATGACTAGTAAGACTATACTATGAAATAAATAGAAAATATATACATAAAAAATAGTAAAACTTAAAACAACGAATAACACACTTACTAAAACAATATTATGAGATAAATAGACAACATATACGTAAAGAATATTAAAACTTAAAACAAAATATAATACCCAAAAAACGTTACAATTTATAAAATTTAAATAAAACACATATATGTGGACAAACATAATTAAAAATAGAACGTATAATACACACATAAATAGAAAACATATACGTATGACAAGTAAAACTTAAAAAAAACTCTTATCTATATGTATAAAAATAATTAAAAATAAAACACATAATACACATATTAGAAAAATAATATGAGATAAATAAAACATAAAGAATAGTAAAACTTAAAACAACGAATAACACATTTACTAAAACAAGACTATAAGATAAATAGACAACATATACGTAAAGAATATTAAAACTTAAAACAAAAGATAATACAAAAAAAAACGTTACAATTTATAAAACTTAAATAAAACACATATATATAGACAAACATAATTAAAAATACAACGGATAGCACATATAATAAAACAATAATTTCATATAAATAAACATTATATGCGTAAAGACTAGTAAAACATATAACAAAAGATTATGGATAAGAACATTACAATTGATTTAATTTAAATAAAACTCTTATTTATAGATATAAAAATAATTAAAAATAGAACACATTTCACATAATAAAACAATAATTTCAGATAAATAGACAACATATACGTAAAGAATAGTAAAACTTAAAACAAAAGATAATACACAACAAACGTTACAATTTATTAAACTTAAATAAAACTCATATATATGGATAAACATAATTAAAAATAGAACATATAGCACACAGATAAATAGACAACATTTACGTATGACAGGTAAAACGTAAATAAAACTCTTTTCTATATGGATAAAAATATTTAAAATTAGAACACATAAGACATATTAGAAAAATAAACAACATATACGTAAAGAATAGTAAAACTTAAAACAAAAGATTGCACAACAAGCGTTACAATTTATAAAATTTAAATAAAACTCATATATATGGATAAACATATTTAAAAATAGAATGGATAGCACACATAATAAAACAATAATTTCAGATAAATAAACAACATATACGTAAAGACTACTAAAACTTAAAACAAAAGAAATACACAACAAACGTTACAATTTATAAAACTTAAATAAAGCTCATATATATGGATAAACATAATTAAAAATAGAACGTATAGCACACACATAAATAGAAAACATATACGTATGACAAGTAAAACTTAAAAAAAACTCTTATCTATATGGATAAAAATAATTAAAAATAATACACATAATACACATATTAGAAAAATAATATCAGATAAATAAAACATAAAGAATAGTAAAACTTAAAACAACGAATAACACACTAACTAAAACAAGACTATAAGATAAATAGACAACATATACGTAAACAATATTAAAACTTAAAACAAAAGATAATACACAAAAAACGTTACAATTTATAAAACTTAAATAAAACACATATATATAGACAAACATAATTAAAAATAGAACGGATAGCACATATAATAAAACAATAATTTCAGATAAATAAACATCATATGCGTAAAGACTAGTAAAACATATAACAAAAGATTATAGATAACAAACATTACAATTGATTTAATTTAAATAAAACTCTTATTTATAGATATAAAAAAAATTAAAAATAGAACACATTTCACATAATAAAACAATAATTTCAGATAAATAGACAACATATACTTAAGGAATAGTAAAACTTAAAACAAAAGATAATACACAACAAACGTCACAATTTATTAAACTTAAATAAACTCCTATATATTGATAAACATAATTAAAAATACAACATATAGCACAGAGATAAATAGACAACATATACGTATGACAGGTAAAACTTAAATAAAACTCTTTTCAATATGGATAAAAATATTTAAAATTAGAACACTTAAGACATTAGAAAAATAATATGAGATAAATAAACTACATATACGTAAAGAATAGTAAAACTTGAAACAAAAGATTGCAAACAAACGTTACAATTTATAAAACTTAAATAAAACTCATATATATGGATAAACATAATTAAAAATAGAATAGATAGCACACATAATAAAACAATAATTTCAGATAAATAAACAACATATACGTAAAGACTACTAAAACTTAAAACAAAAGAAATACACAACAAACGTTCTAATTTATAAAACTTAAATAAAACTCATATATATGGATAAACATAATTAAAAATAGAACGTATAGCACACAGATAATTAGACAACATATACGTATAACTAGTAAAACTTAAATAAAACTCTTATCTATATGGATAAAAATAATTAAAAATAAAACGCATAACACCCTTAATAAAACAATAATTTCAGATGAAATGACAACATATACGTAAAGACTAGTAAAACAATACTATGAGATAAATATACAATATATACATAAAAAATAGTAAAACTTAAAACAACGAATAATATTCTTACTAAAACAAGACTATAAGATAAATAGACAACATATACGTAACGACTAGTAAAACTTAAATCAAAAGATGATGTACAACAAACATTACAATTTATTAAATTTAAATAAAACACTTATGTATATAGATAAAAATAATTAAAAATCAAACGCATAACACTCATATTAAAACAATAATTTCATATGAAAAGACAACATATACGTAAAGACTATTAAGACAATACAATGAGATAAATAGATAATATATGCATAAAAAATAGTAAAACTTAAAACAACGAATAACACACTTACTAAAACAATACTATGAGATAAATAGACAACATATACGTAAAGAATATTAAAACTTAAAACATAAGATAATACACAACAAACGTTACAATTTATAAAACTTAAATAAAACACATATATATGGACAAACATAATTAAAAATAGAACGTATAATACACACATAAATAAACATCATATACGTATTGTAAGTAAAACTTAAATAAAACTCTTATCTATATGGATAAAAATAATTAAAAATAAAACACATAATACACATATTAGAAAAATAATATCAGATAAATAGAACATAAAAAATAGTAAAACCTAAAACAAAAGATTATGCACAACAAACGTAAAATTTGGTAAAACTTAAATAAAACAAATAATTCAAAATAAAACAAATAAGACACATAGTAAAACAATATTATGAGATAAATAGACAATATATACATAAAAAATAAGAAAACTTAAAACAACAAATAACACACATACTAAAACAATATTATCATATAAATAGCAAATATATACGTAAAGAAAAGTAAAACTTAAAACAAAAGATTGCACAAAAATCGTTACAATTTATAAAAATTAAATAAAACTCATATATATATGAATAAACATAATTAAAAATAGAACGGATAGAACACATAATTAAACAATAATTTCAGATAAATAAACAACATATACGTAAAGACTAGTAAAACTTAAATCAAAAGATTATGTACAACAAACATTACAATTAATTAAATTTAAATAAAACTCTTATGTATATAGATAAAAATAATTAAAAATAAAACGCATAACACCCATATTAAAACAATAATTTCGTATGAAATGACAACATATACGTAAAGACTAGTAAGACAATACAATTAGATAAATAGACAATATGTACATAAAAAATAGTAAAACTTAAAACAACGAATAACACACTTACTAAAACAATACTATGAGATAAATATACAACATATACGTAAAGAATATTAAAACTTAAAACAAAAGATAATACACAATAAACGTTATAATTTATAAAACTTAAATAAAACACATATATATGGACAAACATAATTAAAAATAAAACGTATAATACACACATAAATAGACAACATATACGTATGACAAGTAAAACTTAAATAAAACTCTTATCTATATAGATAAAAATAATTAAAAATAAAACACATATTAGAAAAATAATATAAGATAAATAGAACATAAAAATAGTAAAACTTAAAACAAAAGATTATGCACAACAAACGTAAAATTTGGTAAAACTTAAATAAAACAAATAATTAAAAATAAAACAAATAAGACACATAGTAAAACAATACTATGAGATAAATAGACAATATATACATAAAAAATAATAAAACTTAAAACAACAAATAACACACATACTAAAACAATACTATAATATAAATAGCTAATATATACGTAAAGAATAGTAAAACTTAAAACAAAAGATTCCACAAAAATCGTTACAATTTATAAAAATTAAATAAAACTCATATATATATGAATAAACATAATTAAAAATAGAACGGATAGAACACATAATAAAACAATAATTTCAGATAAATAAACAACATATACGTAAAGACTAGTAAAACTTATATCAAAAGATTAGGTACGACAAACATTACAATTAATTAAATTTAAATAAACTCTTATGTATATAGATAAAAATAATTAAAAATAAAACGCATAACACCCATATTAAAACAATAATTTCATATGAAATGACAACATATACGTAAAGACTAGTAAGACAATACAATGAGATAAATAGACAATATATACATAAAAAATATTAAAACTTAAAACAACGAATAACACACTTACTAAAACAATACTATGAGATAAATAGACAACATATACGTAAATAATATTAAAACTTAAAACAAAAGATAATACACAACAAACGTTACAATTTATAAAACTTAAATAAAACACATATATATGGACAAACATAATTAAAAATAAAACGTATAATACCCACATAAATAGACAACATATACGTATGACAAGTAAAACTTAAATAAAATTCTTATCTATATGGATAAAAATAATTAAAAATAAAACACATAATACACATATTAGAAAAATAATATCAGATAAATAAAATATAAAGAATAGTAAAACTTAAAACAAAAGATTATGCACAACAAACGTAAAATTTGGTAAAACTTAAATAAAACAAATATTTCAAAATAAAACAAATAAGACACATAGTAAAACAATACTATGAGATAAATAGACAATATATATATAAAAAATAAGAAAACGTAAAACAACAAATAACACATATACTAAAATAATACTATCATATAAATAGCAAATATATATACGTAAAGAATAGTAAAACTTAAAACAAAAGATTGCACAAAAATCGTTACAATTTATAAAAATTAAATAAAACTCATATATATATGAATAAACATAATTAAAAATAGAACGGATAGAACACATAATAAAACAATAATTTCAGATAAATAAACAACATATACGTAAAGACTAGTAAAATTTAAATCAAAAGATTATGTACGACAAACATTACAATTAATTAAATTTAAATAAAACTCTTATTTATATAGATAAAAATAATTAAAAATAAAACGCATAACACTCATATTAAAACAATAATTTCATATGAAATAACAACATATACGTAAAGACTAGTAAGACAATACAATGAGATAAATAGACAATATATACATAAACGAATAACACACTTACTAAAACAATACTATGAGATAAATAGACAACATATACGTAAATAATATTAAAACTTAAAACAAAAGATAATACACAACATACGTTCCAATTTATAAAACTTAAATAAAACACATATATATGGACAAACATAATTAAAAATAGAACGTATAATAAACACATAAATAGACAACATATACGTATGACATATAAAACTTATATAAAACTTTTATCTATATGGATAAAAATAATTAAAAATAAAACACATAAGACACATATTAAAAAAATATAAGATATATAGAAATACATAAAGAATAGTAAAACTTAAAACAAAAGATTATACTAAACAAACGTTAAAATTTATAAAACTTAAATAAAACTAATATATATGGATAAACATAATTAAAAATAGAACAAATATCACACATATAAATAGATAACATATACGTATGACAAGTAAAACATAAATGAAAAGATTATGTACAACAAACATTACAATAAATTAAATTTAAATAAAACGCTTATGGATATAGATAAAAGTAATTAAAAATAAAACGCATAACACCTATATTAAAACAATAATTTCATATGAAATGACAACATATACGTAAAGACTAGTAAGACAATACAATGAGATAAATAGACAATATATATACATAAAAAATAGTAAAACTTAAAACAACGAATAACACGCTTAATAAAACAATGCTATGAGATAAATAGACAACATATACGTAAATAATATTAAAACTTAAAACAAAAGATAATACACAACATACGTTCTAATTTATAAAACTTAAATAAAACACATATATATGGACAAACATAATTAAAAATAGAACCTATAATAAACACATAAATAGACAACATATACGTATGACATATAAAACTTAAATAAAACTATTATCTATATTGATAAAAATAATTAAAAATAAAACACATAATACACATATTAGAAAAATAAAACAGATAAATAGAACATAAAAAATAGTAAAACTTAAAACAAAAGATTATGCACAACAAACGTAAAATTTGGTAAAACTTAAATAAAACAAATAATTCAAAATAAAACATTAAGACACATAGTAAAACAATACTATAAGATAAATAGACAATATATACATAAAAAATAATAAAACTTAAAACAACAAATAACACACATACTAAAACAATACTATCATATAAATAGCAAATATGTACGTAAAGAATAGTAAAACTTAAAACAAAAGATTGCACAAAAATCTTTACAATTTATAAAAATTAAATAAAACTCATATATATATGAATAAAAATAATTAAAAATAGAACGGATAGAATACATAATAAAACAATAATTTCAGATAAATAAACAACATATACGTAAAGACTAGTAAAACTTAAATCAAAAGATTATGTATAACAAACATTACAATTAATTAAATTTAAATAAAACTCTTATGTATATAGATAAAAATAATTAAAAATAAAACGCATAACAGCCATATTAAAACAATAATTTCATATGAAAAGACAACATATACGTAAAGACTAGTAAGACAATACAATGAGATAAATAGACAAAATATACATAAAAAATAGTAAAACTTAAAACAACGAATAACACACTTACTAAAACAATACTATGAGATAAATAAACAACATATTCGTAAATAATATTAAAACTTAAAACAAAAGATAATATACAACAAACGTTACAATTTATAAAACTTAAATAAATAACATATATATGGACAAACATAATTAAAAATAGAACGTATAATACACACATAAATAGACAACATATACGTATGACAAGTAAAACTTAAATAAAACTCTTATCTATATTGATAAAAATAATTAAAAATAAAACACATAATACACATATTAGAAAAATAATACCAGTTAAATAGAACATAAAAAATAGTAAAACTTAAAACAAAAGATTATGCACAACAAACGTAAAATTTGGTAAAACTTAAATAAAACAAATAATTCAAAATAAAACATTAAGACACATAGTAAAACAATACTATAAGATAAATAGACAATATATACATAAAAAATAATAAAACTTAAAACAACAAATAACACACATACTAAAACAATACTATCATATAAATAGCAAATATATACGTAAAGAATAGTAAAACTTAAAATAAAAGATTGCACAAAAATCGTTACAATTTATAAAAATTAAATAAAACTCATATATATATGAATAAACATAATTAAAAATAGAACGGATAGAATACATAATAAAACAATAATTTCAGATAAATAAACAACATATACGTAAAGACTAGTAAAACTTAAATCAAAAGATTATGTACAACAAACATTATAATTAATTAAATTTAAATAAAACTCTTATGTATATAGATAAAAATAATTAAAAATAAAACGCATAATAGCCATATTAAAACAATAATTTCATATGAAATGACAACATATACGTAAAGACTAGTAAGACAATACAATGAGATAAATAGACAATATATACATAAAAAATAGTAAAACTTAAATCAACGAATAACACACTTACTAAAACAATACTATGAGATAAATAGAAAACATATACGTAAAAAATATTAAAACTTAAAACAAAATATAATACACAACAAACGTTAAAATTTATAAAACTTAAATAAAACACATATATGTGGACAAACATAATTAAAAATAGAACGTATAACACACAGATAAATGGACAACATCTATGTATGACAAGTAAAACTTAAATAAAACTCTTATCTATATGGATAAAAATAATTAAAAATAAAACACATAAGACACATATTAAAAAAATATAAGATATATAGAAATACATAAAGAATAGTAAAACTTAAAACAAAAGATTATACTAAACAAACGTTAAAATTTATAAAACTTTAATAAAACTAATATATATGGATAAACATAATTAAAAATAGAACATATATCACAGAGATAAATAGATAACATATACGTATGACAAGTAAAACTTAAATGAAAAGATTATGTACAACAAACATTACAATTGATTAAATTTAAATAAAACTCTTATAGATATAGATAAAAATAATTAAAAATAAAACGCATAACACCAATATGAAAACAATAATTTAATATGAAATGATAACATATACGTAAAGACTAGTAAGACTATACTATGAGATAAATAGACAATATATACATAAAAAATAGTAAAACTTAAAACAACGAATAACACATTTACTAAAACAATATTATGAGATAAATAGACAACATATACGTAAAGAATATTAAAACTTAAAACAAAATATAATACACAACAAACGTTACAATTTATAAAATTTAAATAAAACACATATATATGGACAAACATAATTAAAAATAGAACATATAATACACACATAAATAGACAACATATACGTATGACAAGTAAAACTTAAATAAAACTCTTAACTATATGGATAAAAATAATTAAAAATAAAACACACAATACACATATTAGAAAAATAATACCAGATAAATAAAACATAAAAAATAGTAAAACTTAAAACAAAATATTAGGCACAACAAACGTAAAATTTGGTGAAACTTAAATAAAACAAATAATTCAAAAAAAAAAAAAAGACACATAGTAAAACAATACTATGAGATAAATAGACAATATATACATAAAAAATAAGAAAACTGAAAACAACAAATAACACACATACTAAAACAATACTATCATATAAATAGCAAATATATACGTAAAGAATAGTAAAAGTTAAAACAAAAGATTCCACAAAAATCGTTACAATTTATAAAAATTAAATAAAACTCATATATATATGAATAAACATAATTAAAAATAGAACGGATAGAAAACATCATAAAACAATAATTTCAGATAAATAAACAACATATACGTAAAGACTAGTAAAACTTAAATCAAAAGATTATGTACAACAAACATTACAATTAATTAAATTTAAATAAAACTCTAATGTATATAGATAAAAATAATTAAAAATAAAACGCATAACACCCATACTAAAACAATAATTTCCTATGAAATGACAACATATACGTAAAGACAAGTAAGACAATACAATGAGATAAATACACAATATATACATAAAAAATAGTAAAACTTAAAACAACGAATAACACACTTACTAAAACAATACTATGAGATAAATAGACAACATATACGTAAAAAATATTAAAACTTAAAACAAAATATAATACACAACAAACGTTACAATTTATAAAATTTAAATAAAACACATATATATGGACAAACATAATTAAAAATAGAACATATAATACACACATAAATTGACAACATATACGTATGACAAGTAAAACTTAAATAAAACTCTTATCTATATGGATAAAAATAATTAAAAATAAAACACATATTAGAAAAATAATATAAGATAAATAGAACATAAAAATAGTAAAACTTAAAACAAAAGATTATGCACAACAAACGTAAAATTTGGTAAAACTTAAATAAAACAAATAATTCAAAATAAAACAAATAAGACACATAGTAAAACAATACTATGAGATAAATAGACAATATATACATAAAAAATAATAAAATTAAAACAACAAATAACACACATACTAAAACAATACTATCATATAAATGACAAATATATACGTAAAGAATAGTAAAACTTAAAACAAAAGATTGCACAAAAATCGTTACAATTTATAAAAAGAAAATAAAACTCATATATATATGAATAAACATAATTAAAAATAGAACGGATAGAACACATAATAAAACAATAATTTCAGATAAATAAACAACATATACGTAAAGAATAGTAAAACTTAAATCAAAAGATTATGTACGACAAACATTACAATTAATTAAATTTAAATAAAACTCTTATGTATATAGATAAAAATAATTAAAAATAAAACGCATAACACTCTTATTAAAACAATAATTTCATATGAAATGACAACATATACGTAAAGACTAGTAAGACACAATGAGATAAATACACAATATATACATAAAAAATAGTAAAACTTAAAACAACGAATAAGACATTTACTAAAACAATACTATGAGATAAATAGACAACATATACGTAAATAATATTAAAACTTAAAACAAAATATAATACACAACAAACGTTACAATTTATAAAATTTAAATAAAACACATATATATGGACAAACATAATTAAAAATAGAACATATAATACACACATAAATAGACAACATATACGTATCACAAGTAAAACTTAAATAAAACTCTTATCTATATGGATAAAAATAATTAAAAATAAAACACATATTAGAAAAATAATATGGGATAAATAGAACATAAAAAATAGTAAAACTTAAAACAAAAGATTATGCACAAAAAACGTAAAATTTGGTAAAACTTAAATAAAACAAATAATTCAAAATAAAACAAATAAGACACATAGTAAAACAATATTATGAGATAAATAGACAATATATACATAAAATATAATAACACTGAAAACAACAAATAACACACATACTAAAACAATACAATCATATAAATTGCAAATATATACGTAAAGAATAGTAAAACTTAAAACAAAAGATTGCACAAAAATCGTTACAATTTATAAAAATTAAATAAAACTCATATATATATGAATAAACATAATTAAAAATAGAATGGATAGAGCACATAATAAAACAATTATTTCAGATAAATACACAACATATACTTAAAGACTAGTAAAACTTAAATCAAAAGATTATGTACGACAAACATTACAATTAATTAAATTTAAATAAAACTCTTATGTATATAGATAAAAATAATTAAAAATAAAACGCATAACAGTCATATTAAAACAATAATTTAATATAAAATTACAACATATACGTAAAGACTAGTAAGACAATAAAATGAGATAAATAGACAAAATATACATAAAAATAGTAAAACTTAAAACAACGAATAACACACTTACTAAAACAATACTATGAGATAAATAGACAACATATACGTAAAGAATATTAAAACTTAAAACAAAAGATAATACACAACAAACGTTACAATTTATAAAATTAAATAAAACACATATATATGGACAAACATAATTAAAAATAGAACGTATAATAAATACATAAATAGACAACATATACGTATGACAAGTAAAACTTAAATAAAACTCTTATTTATATGGATAAAAATAATTAAAAATAAAACACATATTAGAAAAATAATATGAGATAAATAGAACATAAAAAATAGTAAAACTTAAAACAAAAGATTATGCACAAAAACGTAAAATTTGGTAAAACTTAAATAAAACAAATAATTCAAAATAAAACAAACAAGACATATAGTAAAACAATACTATGAGATAAATATACAATATATACATAAAAAATAGTGAAACTTAAAACAACGAATAACATACTTACTAAAACAATACTATGATATAAATAGACAACATATACGTAAAGAATATTAAAACTTAAAACAAAAGATAATACACAACAAAAGTTACAATTTATCAAACTTAAATAAAACTCATATATATGGACAAACATAGTTAAAAATAGAACCTATAATAAACACATAAATAGACAACATATACGTATGATAAGTAAAACTTAAATAAAAGTCTTATATATATATGGATAAAAATAATTAAAAATAAAACACATAATACACATATTAGAAAAATAATACCAGATAAATAAAACATAAAAAATAGTAAAACTTAAAACAAATGATTATGCATAACAAACGTAAAATTTGGTAAAACTTAAATAAAACAAATAAGACACATAGTAAAACAATACTATGAGAAAAATAGACAATATATACATAAAAAATAATAAAACTTAAAATAACAAATAACACACATACTAAAACAATACTATCATATAAATAGCAAATATATACGTAAATAATAGTAAAACTTAAAACAAAAGATTCCACAAAAATAGTTACAATTTATAAAAATTAAATAAAACTTATATATATATAAATAAAAATAATTAAAAATAGAACAGATAAAACACATAATAAAACAATAATTTCAGATAAATAAACAACATATACAGAAAGACTAGTAAAACTTAAATCAAAAGATTATGTACAACAAACATTACAATTAATTAAGTTTAAATAAAAATAAAACGCATAACACCCATATTAAAGCAATAATTTCATATGAAATGACAACATATACGTAAAGACTAGTAAGACAATACAATGAGATAAATAGACAATATATACATAAAAAATTATAAAACTTAAAACAACGAATAACACACTTACTAAAACAATACTATGATATAAATAGACAACATATACGTAAAGAATATTAAAACTTAAAACAAATATCATAAACAAAAAACGTTACAATTTATAAAACTTAAATAAAACACATATATATGAACAAACATAATTAAAAATAGAACGTATAATACACACATAAATAGACAACATATACGTATGACAAGTAAAACTTAAATAAAACTCTTATCTATATAAATAAAAATATATAAAAATAAAAAACATAATACACATATTACAAAAATAATATCAGATAAATAGAACATAAAAAATAGTAAAACATAAAACAAAATATTATGCACAACAAACGTAAAATTTGGTAAAACTTAAATAAAACAAATAAGACACATAGTAAAACAATACTATGAGATAAATAGACAATATATACATAAAAAATACTAAAGCTTAAAACAACAAATAACACACATAATAAAACAATACTATCATATAAATAGCAAAAATATACGTAAAGAATAGTAAAAATTAAAACAAAAGATTGCAAAAAAATCATTACAATTTATAAAAATTAAATAAAACTCATATATATATGAATAAAAATAATTAAAAATAGAACGGATATAACACATAATAAAACAATAATTTCAAATAAATAAACAACATATACGTAAAGACTAGTAAAACTTAAATCAAAATATTATGTACAACAAACATTACAATTAATTAAAGTTAAATAAAACTCTTATGTATATAGATAAAAATAATTAAAAATAAAACGCATAACACCCATATTAAAACAATAATTTCATATGAAATGACAACATATACGTAAAGACTAGTAAGACAATACAATGAGATAAATAGATAATATATACATAAAAAATACTAAAACTTAAAACAGCTAATAAAACACTAAAACAATACTTTGAGATAAATAGACAACATATACGTAAAAAATATTAAAACTTAAAACAAAAGATAATACACAACAAACGTTACAATTTATAAAACATAAATAAAACACATATATATGGACAAACATAATTAAAAATAGAACGTATAACACACAGATAAATAGACAACATCTACGTATGACAAGTAAAACTTAAATAAAACTCTTATCTATATGGATAAAAATAATTAAAAATAAAACACATAAGACACATATTAAAAAAAATATAAGATATATAGAAATATATAAAGAATAGTAAAACTTAAAACAAAATATTATACTACAAAAACGTTACAATTTATAAAACTTAAATAAAACTAATATATATGTATAAACATAATAAAAAATAGAACATATATCACATAGATAAATAGATAACATATACGTATGACAAGTAAAACTTAAATGAAAAGATTATGTACAACAAACATTAAAATTGATTAAATTTAAATAAAACTCTTATAGATATAGATAAAAATAATTAAAAATAAAACGCATAACACCAATATGAAAACAATAATTTCATATGAAATGACAACATATACGTAAAAACTAGTAAGACTATACTATGAGATAAATAGACAATATATACATAAAAAAATAGTAAAACTTAAAACAACGAATAACACACTTACTAAAACAATATTATGATATAAATAGACAACATATACGTAAAAAATATTAAAACTTAAAACAAAATATAATACATAAAAAACGTTACAATTTATAAAACTTAAATAAAACACATATATATGGACAAACATAATTAAAAATAGAACGAATATCTCATATAATAAAACAATAATTTCAGATAAATAAACATCATATGCGTAAAGACTAGTAAAACATATAGCAAAAGATTATGGATAACAAACATTACAATTGATTAAATTTAAATAAAACACGTATTTATAGATATAAAAATAATTAAAAATAGAGCACATTTCACATAATAAAACAATAATTTCAGATAAATAGACAACATATACGTAAAGAATATTAAACTTAAAACATAAGATAATACAACATATACGTAACGACTAGTAAAACAATACTATGAGATAAATATACAATATATACATAAAAAAAAGTAAAACTTAAAACAACGAATAACATACTTACAAAAACAATACTATTAGATAAATAGACAACATATACGTAAAGAATATTAAAACTTAAAACAAAAGTTAATACACAACAAACGTTACAATTTATAAAACTTAAATAAAACACATATATATGGACAAACATAATGAAAAATAGAACGTATAATACACACATAAATAGACAACATATACGTATGACAAGTAAAACTTAAATAAAACTCTTATCTATATGGATAAAAATAATTAAAAATAAAACACATAATACACATATTAGAAAAATTATATCAGATAAATAGAAAATAAAAAAAATAGTAAAACTTAAAACAAAAGATTGGGCACAACAAACGTAAAATTTGGTAAAACTTAAATAAAACAAATAATTCAAAATAAAACAAATAAGACACATAGTAAAACAATACTATGAGATAAATAAACAATATATACATAAAAAATAATAACACTGAAAACATCAAATAACACACATACTAAAACAATACAATCATATAAATAGCAAATATATACGTAAAGAATAGTAAAACTTAAAACAAAAGATTGCACAAAAATCGTTACAATTTATAAAAATTAAATAAAACTCATATATATATGAATAAACATAATTAAAAATAGAACGGATAGAACACATAATAAAACAATAATTTCAGATAAATAAACAACATATACGTAAAGACTAGTAAAACTTAAATCAAAAGATGATGTACAACAAATATTACAATTGATTAAATTTAAATAAAACACTTATGTATATAGATAAAAATTATTAAAAATAAAACGCATAACACCCATATTAAAACAATAATTTCATATGAAAAGACAACATATACTATTAAGACAATACAATGAGATAAATAGATAATATATGCATAAAAAATATTAAAACTTAAAACAACGAATAACACACTTACTAAAACAATACTATGGGATAAATAGACAACATATACGTAAAGAATATTAAAACTTAAAACAAAAGAAAATAAACAACAAACGTTACAATTTATAAAACTTAAATAAAACACATATATATGGACAAACATAATTAAAAATAGAACGTATAATACACACATAAATAGACAACATATACATATGAAAAGTAAAACTTAAATAAAACTCTTATCTATTTGGATAAAAATAATTAAAAATAAAACACATAATACACATATTAGAAAAATAATATCAGATAAATAGAACATAAAAAATAGTAAAACTTAAAACAAAAGATTATGCACAACAAACGTAAAATTTGGTAAAACTTAAATAAAACAAATAAGACACATAGTAGAACAATATTTTGAGATAAATAGAAAATATATACATAAAAAATAAGAAAACTTAAAACAACAAATAACACATATACTAAAACAATACTATCATATAAATAGCAAATATATATGTAAAGAATAATAAAACTTAAAACACAAGATTCCCCAAAAATCGTTACAATTTATAAAAATTAAATAAAACTCATATATATATATATGAATAAACATAATTAAAAATAAAACGAATAGAAAACATAATAAAACAATAATTTCAGATAAATAAACAACATATACGTAAAGACTAGTAAAACTTAAATCTAAAGATTATGTATAACAAACATTACAATTAATTAAATTTAAATAAAACTCTTATTGATATAGATAAAAATAATTAAAAATAAAACACATAACACCTATATTAAAGCAATAATTGACAACATATACGTAAAGACTAGTAAGACAATAAAATTAGATAAATAGACAATATATACATAAAAAATAGTAAAACTTAAAACAACGAATAACACACTTACTAAAACAATACTATGAGATAAATAGACAACATATACGTAAAGAATATTAAAACTTAAAACAAAAGGTAATACACAACAAACGTTACAATTTGTAAAACTTAAATAAAACACATATATATGGACAAACAAAATTAAAAATAAAACGTATAATAAATACATAAATATATAACATATACGTATAACAAGTAAAACTTAAATAAAACTCTTATCTATATGGATAAAAATAATTAAAAATAAAACACATAATACACATTAGAAAAATAATACGAGATAAATAGAACATAAAAAATAGTAAAACTTAAAACAAAAGATTATGCACAACAAACGTAAAATTTGGTAAAACTTAAATAAAACAAATAATTCAAAATAAAACAAATAAGACACATAGTAAAACAATACTATGAGATAAATAGACAATATATACATAAAAAATAATAAAACTTAAAACAACAAATAACACATATACTAAAACAATACTATCATATAAATAGCAAATATATACGTAAAGAATAGTAAAACTTAAATCAAAAGATTATGTACAACAAACATTACAATTAATTAAGTTTAAATAAAACTCTTATGTATATAGATAAAAATAATTAAAAATAAAACACATAACACCTATATTAAAGCAATAATTTCATATGAAATGACAACATATAGTAAATACTAGTAAGACAATACAATAAGATAAATAGACAATGTATACATAAAGAATAGTAAAACTTAAAACAACGAATAACACACTTACTAAAACAATACTATGAGATAAATAGACAACATATACGTAACTAATATTAAAACTTAACACAAAAGATAATACACAACAAACGTTACAATTTATAAAACTTAAATAAAACACATATATATGGACAAACATAATTAAAAATAGAACGTAATACACACATAAATAGACAACATATACATATGAAAAGTAAAACTTAAATAAAACTCTTATCTATTTGGATAAAAATAATTAAAAATAAAACACATAATACACATATTAGAAAAATAATATCAGATAAATAGAACATAAAAAATAGTAAAACTTAAAACAAAAGATTATGCACAACAAACGTAAAATTTGGTAAAACTTAAATAAAACAAATAAGACACATAGTAGAACAATATTTTGAGATAAATAGAAAATATATACATAAAAAATAAGAAAACTTAAAACAACAAATAACACATATACTAAAACAATACTATCATATAAATAGCAAATATATATGTAAAGAATAATAAAACTTAAAACACAAGATTCCCCAAAAATCGTTACAATTTATAAAAATTAAATAAAACTCATATATATATATGAATAAACATAATTAAAAATAAAACGAATAGAAAACATAATAAAACAATAATTTCAGATAAATAAACAACATATACGTAAAGACTAGTAAAAGTTAAATCGAAAGATTATGTACAACAAACATTACAATTAATTAAATTTAAATAAAACTCTTATTGATATAGATAAAAATAATTAAAAATAAAACGCATAACACCCATATGAAAACAATAATTGACAACATATACGTAAAGACTAGTAAGACAATAAAATTAGATAAATAGACAATATATACATAAAAAATAGTAAAACTTAAAACAACGAATAACACACTTACTAAAACAATACTATGAGATAAATAGACAACATATACGTAAAGAATATTAAAACTTAAAACAAAAGGTAATACACAACAAACGTTACAATTTGTAAAACTTAAATAAAACACATATATATGGACAAACAAAATTAAAAATAAAACGTATAATAAATACATAAATAGATAACATATACGTATAACAAGTAAAACTTAAATAAAACTCTTATCTATATGGATAAAAATAATTAAAAATAAAACACATAATACATTAGAAAAATAATACGAGATAAATAGAACATAAAAAATAGTAAAACTTAAAACAAAAGATTATGCACAACAAACGTAAAATTTGGTAAAACTTAAATAAAACAAATAATTCAAAATAAAACAAATAAGACACATAGTAAAACAATACTATGAGATAAATAGACAATATATACATAAAAAATAATAAAACTTAAAACAACAAATAACACATATACTAAAACAATACTATCATATAAATAGCAAATATATACGTAAAGAATAGTAAAACTTAAATCAAAAGATTATGTACAACAAACATTACAATTAATTAAGTTTAAATAAAAATAATTAAAAATAAAACACATAACACCTATATTAAAGCAATAATTTCATATGAAATGACAACATATACGTAAATACTAGTAAGACAATACAATAAGATAAATAGACAATGTATACATAAAGAATAGTAAAACTTAAAACAACGAATAACACACTTACTAAAACAATACTATGAGATAAATAGACAACATATACGTAACTAATATTAAAACTTAAAACAAAAGATAATACACAACAAACGTTACAATTTATAAAACTTAAATAAAACACATATATATGGACAAACATAATTAAAAATAGAACGTATAATACACACATAAATAGACAACATATACATATGAAAAGTAAAACTTAAATAAAACTCTTATCTATTTGGATAAAAATAATTAAAAATAAAACACATAATACACATATTAGAAAAATAATATCAGATAAATAGAACATAAAAAATAGTAAAACTTAAAACAAAAGATTATGCACAACAAACGTAAAATTTGGTAAAACTTAAATAAAACAAATAAGACACATAGTAGAACAATATTTTGAGATAAATAGAAAATATATACATAAAAAATAAGAAAACTTAAAACAACAAATAACACATATACTAAAACAATACTATCATATAAATAGCAAATATATATGTAAAGAATAATAAAACTTAAAACACAAGATTCCCCAAAAATCGTTACAATTTATAAAAATTAAATAAAACTCATATATATATATATGAATAAACATAATTAAAAATAAAACGAATAGAAAACATAATAAAACAATAATTTCAGATAAATAAACAACATATACGTAAAGACTAGTAAAAGTTAAATCGAAAGATTATGTACAACAAACATTACAATTAATTAAATTTAAATAAAACTCTTATTGATATAGATAAAAATAATTAAAAATAAAACGCATAACACCCATATGAAAACAATAATTGACAACATATACGTAAAGACTAGTAAGACAATAAAATTAGATAAATAGACAATATATACATAAAAAATAGTAAAACTTAAAACAACGAATAACACAATTACTAAAACAATACTATGAGATAAATAGACAACATATACGTAAAGAATATTAAAACTTAAAACAAAAGGTAATACACAACAAACGATACAATTTGTAAAACTTAAATAAAACGTATAATAAATACATAAATAGATAACATATACGTATAACAAGTAAAACTTAAATAAAACTCTTATCTATATGGATAAAAATAATTAAAAATAAAACACATAATACATTAGAAAAATAATACGAGATAAATAGAACATAAAAAATAGTAAAACTTAAAACAAAAGATTATGCACAACAAACGTAAAATTTGGTAAAACTTAAATAAAACAAATAATTCAAAATAAAACAAATAAGACACATAGTAAAACAATACTATGAGATAAATAGACAATATATACATAAAAAATAATAAAACTTAAAACAACAAATAACACATATACTAAAACAATACTATCATATAAATAGCAAATATATACGTAAAGAATAGTAAAACTTAAATCAAAAGATTATGTACAACAAACATTACAATTAATTAAGTTTAAATAAAACTCTTATGTATATAGATAAAAATAAAACACATAACACCTATATTAAAGCAATAATTTCATATGAAATGACAACATATACGTAAATACTAGTAAGACAATACAATAAGATAAATAGACAATGTATACATAAAGAATAGTAAAACTTAAAACAACGAATAACACACTTACTAAAACAATACTATAAGATAAATAGACAACATATACGTAAAGAATATTAAAACTTAAAACAAAAGATAATACACAAAAAACGCTATAATTTATAAAACTTAAATAAAACACATATATATGGACAAACATAATTAAAAATAGAACGGATAGCACATATAATAAAACAATAATTTCAGATAAATAAACATCATATGCGTAAAGACTAGTAAAACATATAGCAAAAGATTATGGATAACAAACATTACAATTGATTAAATTTAAATAAAACTCGTATTTATAGATATAAAAATAATTAAAAATAGAGCACATTTCACGTAATAAAACAATAATTTCAAATAAATAGACAACATATACGTAAAGAATATTAAACTTAAAACAAAAGATAATACACAACAAACGTTACAATTTATTAAACTTAAATAAAACTCGTATATATATGGATAAAAATAATTAAAAATAGAACATATAGCACACAAATAAATAGACAACATATAAGTATGACAGGTAAAACGTAAATAAAACTCTTTTCTATATGAATAATTTTTATTAAAATTAGAACACATAAGACATATAAGAAAAATAAACAACATATACGTAAAGAATAGTAAAACATAAAACAAAAGATTGCACAACAAACGTTACAATTTATAAAATTTAAATAAAACTCATATATATGGATAAAACTAATTAAAAATAGAATGGATAGCACACATAATAAAACAATAATTTCAGATAAATAAACAACATATACGTAAAGAATACTAAAACTTAAAACAAAAGAAATACACAACAAACGTTACAATTTATAAAACTTAAATAAAACTCATATATATGGATAAACATAATTAAAAAAAGAACGTATAGCACACAAATAATTAGACGACATATACGTATAACTAGTAATACTTAAATAAAACTCTTATCTATATGGATAAAAATAATTAAAAATAAAACGCATAACACCCTTAATAAAACCAGGATAAAAATAAGACTAGTAAGACAATACAATGAGATAAATAGACAAAATATACATAAAAAATAGTAAAACTTAAAAAACGAATAACACACTTACTAAAACAATACTATGAGATAAATAGACAACATATACGTAAAGAATATTAAAACTTAAAACAAAAGATAATACACAACAAACGTTATAATTTATAAAACTTAAATAAAACTCATATATGTGGATAAACATAATTAAAAATAGAATATATAGCACACATAATAAAACAATAATTTCAGATAAATAAACAACATATACGTAATGACTACTAAAAATTAAAACAAAATAAATACAAAACAAACGTTACAGTTTATAAAATTTAAATAAAAGTCATATATGGATAAACACAATTAAAAATAAAACATATAGCACATAGATAAATAGACAACATATACGTATGACAGGTAAAACTTAAATAAAACTATTTTATAGATGTATAAAAATATTTAAAATTAGAACACATAGGACATATTAGAAAAATAATATCAGATAAATAGAAAACATATACGTAAAGAATAGTAAAACTTAAACAAAAGAACAAACATTACAATGGATTAAATTTAAATAAAACGCTATGTATATAGATAAAAATAATTTAAAATAAAATGCATAACACCAATAATAAAACAATAAATTCTTATGAAAGGAAAACATATAGGTAAAGACTAGTAAGACAATTTATACATAAAAAAAATAGTAAAACTTAAAACAACAAATAACACACTTACTAAAACAATACTATTAGATAAATACACTAAAGAATAGTAAAACATAAAACAAAAGATAATACACAACAAACGTTACAATTTATAAAACTTAAATAAAACACATATATGGACAAATATAATTAAAAATATAACGTATAATACACACATAAATAGACAACATATATGTATGATAAGTAAAACTTAAATAAAATTATTATTTATATGGATAAAATTAATTAAAAATAAAACACATAAGACACATATTAAAAAAATAATATCAGATGAATAGAACATAAAGAATAGTAAACCTTTAAACAAAAGATAATAAACAAAAAACGTTAAAATTGATAAAACATAAATAAAACTAATAATTAAAAATAAAACGAATAAGAAACATAGTAAAACAATACTTTCAAATGAATAGCCAATAAATACATAAAAAATAGTAAAACTTAAAACAACAAATAACACATACTAAAACAATAATATTAGATAAATAGAAAATATATACGTAAAGAATAATAAAACTTAAAACAACAGATTACAGAACAAACATCACTATTTATAAAACTTAAATAAAATTCATATTAATTAAAAATAGAACGATACCACACATAATAAAACAATAATTTCAGATAAATAAACAACATACGTAAAAACTAGTAAAACTAAAAGTAAAAGATTGTAGACAACAAACATTACAATTGATTAAATTTAAATAAAACTCATATATATAGATAAAAATAATAAAAAATAAAACACATAACACCCGTAATAAAACAATAATTTCATATGAAATTACAACATATACGTAAAGACTAGTAAGACAATAATATGAGATAAATAGACAATATATACATAAAAAATAGTAAAACTTAAAACAACAAATAACACACTTAATAAAACAATACTATTAGATAAATACAACATATACGTAAAGAATAATAAAACTTAAAAAAAAAGATAATATACAACAAACGTTAAAGTTAATAAAACATAAATAAAACGAATAAGACACATAGTAAAACATGAATAGACAATAAATACATAAAAAATAGAAAAACTTAAAACAACAGATTGAACAAAACGTTAAAGTTTATAAAACTTAAATAAAACTCATATATATGGATAAATATAATTAAAAATAGCACGTATAACACATAATAAATAACAATTTCAGTTAAATAAACAGCATATACGTAAAGAGTAGTAAGAGTAAAAACAAAAGATTATAAACAACAAACATTACAATTCATTAAATTTAAATAAAACTCTTATATATAAATAAAAATAATTAAAAATAAAACGCATAACACACATAATAAAACAATAATTTCATATGAAATGACAACATATACGTAAAGACTAGTAAGACAATAATGTGAGATAAATAGACAATATATACATAAAAAATAGTAAAACTTAAAACAACAAATAACATACTTAATAAAACAATACTATCAAATAAATACAATATATACGTAAAGAATAATAAAACCTAAAACAAAAGATAAAAATAATTTAAAATAGAAAGTATATAACACAGATAAATAAAAAACATATACATAAAGACTACTAAAACTTATATAAAACTCTTATCTATACGGATAAAAATAAAACACATAAGAAATTAAAAAAATAATATCAGATATATAGAACATAAAGAATAGTAAAACAATACTTTCAAATGAATAGACATAAAAAATAGAAAAACTTAAAACAAACACATACTAAAACAATAATATCAGATAAATAGAAAATATATACGTAAAGAATAATAAAACTTAAAACAACAGATTGCATATCAAACGTTACTATTTATGAAACTTAAATAAAATTCATATATATATGGATAAACATAATTAAAAATAGAACGGTAGCACACATAATAAAACAATAATTTCAGATAAATAAACAAACATATACGTAAAAACTAGTAAAAATAAAAGCAAAAGATTATAGACAACAAACATTACAATTGATTAAATTTAAATAAAACTCTTATATATATAGATAAAAATAATAAAAAATAAAACGCATAACACCTATAATAAAACAATAATTTCATATGAAATGACAACATATACGTAAAGACTAGTAAGACAAGACAATACTATGAGATAAATAGACAATATATACATAAAAAATAGTAAAACTTAAAACAAAAAATAATATACTTACTAAAACAATAATATCAGATAAATACAACATATACGTAAAGAATAGTAAAACTTAAAACAAAATATAATACACAACAAACGTTACAATTTATAAAACTTAAATAAAACTCATATATATGGATAAACATAATTAAAAACAGAACGTATTACACACAGATAAATAGACAACCTATACGTATGACAAGTAAAACTTAAATAAAACATAACAATAAAACACATGAGACACATATTAAAAAAATAATATCAGATAAATAGAATATAAAGAATAGTATACTATAAATTTTAAAAATATTTTCTTAATTTAATATAAAGAATAGTATACTATAAATTTTAAAAATATTTTCTTAATTTTTTAAACCAAAAATCAGCTAAATATATAATTACTCAAATTAAAAGCCCGTTTAATCATGATAAAAACACCAAAAATAACATATTGATGAAAACAAAACAAAGACAGATCAAGAGAAAAACAATAAAAAAAATAGTAAATCCACAACAATAAAGACTAAGAAATACAAGTTGTGAAAAGTCAATTCCCAAAAGAAAGATAAAAAAGATAAATAGAATACGAACTAAAAATAAATGAGATTAGAGGAGACCTTCAATTCTCTGGATGATTTTCTTCATTTTTCACTCCGAGTACAAACGTCTGTAAATTGGGGAAGAAAATAAAAACAAAAGAAACATTGGAAACGACAAAACAATAAGATTCTTCGGGAAAATACTAAATACAACTTAGCTAGTAATAAAAGAAAAAAAAAAAGTAACTTAATTGTTCAATGGAAACAAAAGGTGTTAAATAGTGAAAGACCTGAATCTTCGGGAGCTTAAAGTCTTCATCTTTGTTCATTTCTTAAGTGCTGTTTGAGGTGAAAAATCAAAACTTTCACTCTCTCAACAGGATAATCTAGAAAAAAAAAGTAACTTAATTGTTCAATGGAAACAAAAGGTGTTAAATAGTGAAAGACCTGAATCTTCGGGAGCTTAAAGTCTTCATCTTTGTTCATTTCTTAAGTGCTGTTTGAGGTGAAAAATCAAAACTTTCACTCTCTCAACAGGATAATCTTGGCCTCTCACTGAAATAAATGACTTTCAAGCACTACCCAAATCAGGTAGTTGGTCTCACAATCACTCACTTTCTTTATGAACTCTTGGATCATGGAGCTAATTAACCAAGAAGCAATTATTTGACCGGCTTACCCAGTACCTGAAATTTTCATTGATATTGCACTAGATACAAATACTTCAATTTCATAGCTTCTAAGAACTCTAATCAATTCAGGATAAATATCTTTATTGTGCTTGATAGAGATGATATATGATTATGGAAAGGGATCAATACCTTTTGTTGTTCTCCAGCTCTCTGGTGTTTGTGCATTTCTTTAATTGGATTTCTTAAATTGTTCTCCATTTTTCTGGCACGATAATTTTTGATATAGCTGTCCCAAAAAGAATTATAAAATTTGTACTAGAAACCGCCTGAAAACCATTACCATTGGGGGACAGTTTTTACCTGCGACTAACGAGACGGATATTAAAAAACAATCTATAAAAACCGTTTTCCCAAATTGTACTAACTAACAAGAGCTTGCTTATGTGTAAATTTTTCATTTGGATGATTGGGTCTTATGCAGAATCTATAGGAAGAGGTAAACAGGCAAAACTATTTAACTAATCTAACCATCAAATATAAATTGCCTGAATGAACAGACCACACAAAGTATAACTTTTAATGCAACAAAATATGGAGAAGTAAATCGTTTTTCTGAAGAAAAATATCAACTATGTGGTCTATATGTTAGCAGAAACATTCAAGTTACCCTTATTTCAAATCCAAAATACCTTTCAGAATGTGAAAATGTTACATAGACTAGAGTAATTGCAATCTCTCTGATGCATTTAGTAAAAACTATCTCATATGCAAATCATTTTGAAAAAGTCCACTGACAAAACAACTCGACACGAAGCTCCCTTCAGTCTTAAAAGCAAACATTTCAAATCTACAATAATAAGCACCAAACAGATTCAAAAGGCTACAATAAACTAAAAAATTGCCTGGAACCATTAGTAAGCAGAGTTTTCCTCCCAACCAGATTAAACCATAACACAGAAATTCATCTACAATCAGTGGAATGCTATATAATAAATAACTAATAATAAGTAATTACTATATAATAAATAAGTAATAAAATATAATAAATTGAATAAAAATGACTAAATAAGTAATAAAATATAATAAATTGAATAAAAATGACTTAAGAATAAATTATTATTATTAACATTAATAATGGGTGCAACAATAAATAGATTCAATTGATTTGCTTCAATTTTAAGTAACCCAATTGATTTGCTTCAATTTTAAGTAGCCCAACCACCCCCACAATAATAAACAAACACTTAAATGGAACACATAGCAGACACAACAACAATTAATAATATCAAAAAATAGACAACTTTTAGGAACATATATTATACATTAAATAAAAAACATATAAAAAATAGTAAAACTTTTAATTAAACAAATCTAAGCATGAATGATGTAACATGCAAAATAGACGTTACAATTGGATAAATTTAAATAGAACTCTACGGGGATAAAAATAATTATACATAAATAATTATTTTATAGTAATATATAATAAATATATAACTAAGAATATGCAAGTGGATAAAAATAAATAATATAATTAATAAATATGAGAATATAAATAACTAAGAATAAGTAATTACTATATAAGAAATAAGTACATAAAAAATAATTATTATATATATTATTAAAATATAATAAATAAATAAATATAAATAACTAAGAATAAGTAATTGTAACAATGAAAAGATTGCTCACATTCTCAAGTATCAAAGAAAACAAAACAAAATAATTTTACAGTTCATCACAAATAAATTGTAAATCATAATTTATGTAATAACATCCGATGCAATTTGACTTTACCTTACTAATTAAACATCCAATCCAATTTGACAATAACTAAATGCATATATCATTATTCTTTCATATATCACGAAGAGAATAAAGCACTCTGATTTGATAAAATATTGACATTATGTTTCTCTTTTTAAAGCACAAAATTTCAAAAAAAAAAATATACACAAAAGTTTAAAAATAAATTAAAAAAATTTCAATCATAGTTTAAAACATCCATCACACTAAATGTCAATTTGCATATAATAGCATCTGTTAAAAAGCAATCCCATAATTTTTCAATATCTTACATTTCAAATTTAACATCAAATCCAACAACGATACTTCACTTTACAAATAATACTATTTAAAAATAAAAAGAGAACCAAGTTAAGAGAACACACGCAAAACATTAGATTTTAACATTCAGTGTTAAATATTTACAAATATCACAACCAATAATGAAAAGTAAAACTCACCATGCTCGTTCTTCCATAAAACGAAGAGCTTTCTCAAGAAAAGATGGAGATCCAATCTCTTCCAAAGCAAGCAGAATGGGTCTCCCAATAACTTTAGTTACCATTGGCTTTTACGGTATCTACAAAAAAGACAAGCACCAAAAAATGGAAAAGAAAATAAAACACAGATTAGGACTTTGCAAATTAACAAACTCATAGGTTACATAGTAGTAAATTATTTGGGAAAATGATATTGGCAATCAGAAAATTTATACTCACAGAGGTTCGTCTTGCACTTTGCATAGATCCAACGTACACTAATGTGGTTTTCGGCATGCATGGTGATCGACACTAATATATGCCAACCTCGTTTCTAGAGAAGAATCTGCAACTACTCCAACAGATTCATTAGATATGGTCACTGAACTTCGAGAGATATTGATAATAGATTTTGCTCAACTTCATCAGTATCATTTCATGTGAATTTAGCCCTAAGCCAAAACCAACTTCATTGTGCAATACATATGGAAATCTCCCAATATACGTTTTTAACTTTTAAAAAGATTAATAAATTAGTCATTATAGATGTAGATATATAGAGAAAGGAGAAACGCTTAATAAATTTTACAAGTAAATCATAATTTTGTTAGCAGCATATATTATACATTAAATAGAAAAGCATGTAAATAATTGTAAAGCTTTTAATTAAAATCTAACCATGTATGATACACACATTGAATTCAAATTTTCCTCAAACAATAAAATATCATGCACAATAGACGTTATAATTGAATAAAATTAAATAAAACTCTTAGTACGCGGATAAAAATAATTATTATAGCTTCTATTAGTATATAATAAATATATGAAAAATATATAACTAAGAATATTCAAGTGGATAAAAATAAATATTATAAATATATTAAATAAATATGTGAATATAAATAACTAAAAATAAATAATTACTACATAATAAATAAGTAGCTAAAAAATAATTATTATATATATTATTAAAATATAATAAATATGTGAACGTAAATAACTAAGAATAAGTAATTATTATTAACATTAACATGGGATAAATTCAAATTTTCCTAGAACAAAAGAAAATAGCCGTTACAATTAGATAAACTTAAATAGAACTCTTACTAAGTGTATAAAGAAAATTATAAATAAATAATTATTATAAATATAATTAATATATAATAAATAAATATGTGAATAAAAATAAATAAGAATAAGTAATTACTATATAATAAATATGTTGTTAAAAAATAATTATTAAAATATAATAAATATGTAAATATAAATAACTAATAACTAAGCTTGTGGTTGGTACCCCAAGGAAAAAGTTTCCCCAATTATGTCAAAAATCTGACCTTATTGTCCAATTACATCATAGGGAACATACTCTGGATCTTCTTTTAGCAAGTAAATTTCTTTAACAACAGAGAGACTTTTGTTTCCTACCATAAAAGATAAAGCAGAAACACATACATATTTTAATGAAAGCAAGTATCGTTCACTTATTATAACTCACGTCAAAGGGGAACAAAATGTACAACACAAAATAATAAAAAAATCCAAAAGTTGTGATACATTTTAGCCTATTTAATTTATCATCTGTTGACTGCATGTATAATTAATGTTTCGTATCAGAATAACATATAAAGTTGTATATGAAGCTAGCAATGACTTCGAGTCAACAGCATTTGGATGTAATATGAAGATTAGAAATCAACATTTTAAATAGTAACTACAAATCAACTGTATTGGGAATCTGGGAGCAGATGCAAGTCTTTCGGTTATCAATTCAGTCACCTGACCCCCAAAAGATTTTCCCCATGCCCATTTTCTCACAACACAGTTAACATTTTAACCAAAATGAAACCTAAAATTGGAAACTCTGGACCTACAATGACAAACGTTCAACTCCTTCAGTTTGCAGGCTCCCTTCACAAACATTTCTAATCTACAATGGAAGCACCAAACAGATTCAAAAGGTTGTTATTTTTGCTCATTTCTCATCAATGAAGATGGGAAAGCCTTGGCACCTCAAAGAAAGAAAGTGACCCATGAAAACACTTTGAAGATAATGGTTGCACAATGTTAAGCTGGCATCTTAGTTTGCAATTTCATAAAACATTTAGCAACCATCAACTAAACCAAATCAGCTTAAAGAAACTTCTTTTTACAAATAATTAAAAATGGATAAAAATACTACCATCATCCATTCATTTGGGTCATTGCAATAAGTCTAATAAACTAAAAAATTGCATCGAAACAAGCAGAGTTTTCCTCCCAACCAGGTTAACCATAACACAAAATTTCATCTACAGCCAGTCGAATGCTATAAACCTATCATAAGATAGGATAATAAAATAAAAATAATAAAAGAGAGTTTTATAAGTTGCCACTCATAAGAGCTTGATGAAAACAAAACAAAGACACATATAAAGAGAAAAACAATAAAAAAAGAAAGAAATAGTAAATCCAAAACATGCAAAAGAAGAACAAAAATAATAAATATAAATAATCTTTTAAAAACATAAACAACAATAAAGAGTAAGAAATACAAGCATTAAAAAATAGAAATAAATTACAACAAAACATACCTAAAAAAATGTTACTTACTGCCTGAAAAATCATGATTCGGACAAAATTAAAAAGAAAAAGAAATAAAAGCAATAAAACACTACAACAAATAACTAAAGTAAAAAAAAAAATTGAAACAAAGAATAATCGAAAAAATAATAGAAATGAAAATGAAAATAGTGAGATAAATATTTTCTCCGTCATTTTTTATTATTAAAACTCATTTATGTTTTTTATATGAAAATTCTCATAAATTGTCTTATAATTGCCATTCTATTAGTCTCCCGGTTACTAACTTTATACCTTACTAATTTAACATTCAATCCAATTTGACTAACTTTTTTACCTTACTAATTTAACATCCAATCCAATTTGACAATAACTAAATGCATATACCATTATTCTTCCATATATCACGAAGAGAATAAAACACTCCATATATCACGAAGAGAATAAAACACTTTGACTTGGTAAAAAATTGACATTATGTTTCTCTTTTTAAAGCACAAAATTTCAAAATAAATTAAATTTTTTTTCAATCATAGCTTAAAACATTCATTTCATCAGACTAAATGTCGATTTGCTTATAGCATCTATTAAAAAGCAATCCCATAATTTTTCACTATCTTACATTTCAAATTTAACATCAAATCCAACAACGATACTTCACTTGATACATATAATATTATTCAAAAATAAAAAGAGAACCAAGTTAACAGAGCACACGCAAAACATTAGATTTTAGCATTAAGTGTTAAATATTTACAAATATCACAACCAATAATGAAAAGTAAAACTCACCATGCTCGCTCTTCCATAAAACGAAGAGCTTTCTCAAGAAAAGAAGAGCTTTCTCAAGAAAAGATGGAGATCAAACCTCTTCCAAAGCAAGCAGAATGGGTCTCCCAATAACTTTAGATACCATTGGCTTTTACGGTATTTAAAAAAAGACAAGCACCAAAAAATGGAAAAAGAAATAAAACACAGATTAAGACTTTGCAAATTAAAAAACTCATAGGTCATATAGTAGTAAATTATTTGGGAAAATGATATTGGCATCAGAAAATTTATACTCACAGATTCGTCTTGCACTTTGCATACATCCAACGTACACTAAAGTGGTTTTCGGCATGCATGGTGATCGACACTAATATATGCCAATCTCGTTTATGGAGAAGAATCTGCAACTACTCCAACAGATTCATTAGATATGGTCACTGAACTTCGAGAGATATTGATAATAGATTTTGCTCAACTTCATCAGTATCATTTGATTCATGTGAAACTTTTAAAAAGATTAATAAATTAGTCATTATAGATGTAGATATATAGAGAAATGAGAAACGCTTAATAAATTTTACAAGTAAATCATAATTTTGTTAGCACCATATATTATACATTAAATAGAAAAACATGTAAATAATTGTAAAGCTTTTAATTAAAATCTAAGCATGTAATACACACATTGAAATCAAATTTTCCTCAAACAATAAAATATCATGCACAATAGACGATATAATTCGATAAAATTAAATAAAACTCTTAGTACGCGGATAAAAATAATTATTATAACTTCTATTAGTATATAATAAATATATGAAAAATATATAACTAAGAATATTCAAGTGGATAAAAATAAATATTATAAATATATTAAATAAATATGTGAATATAAATAACTACTACATAATAAATAAGTAGTTAAAAAATAATTATTATATATATTATTAAAATATAATAAATATGTGAATGTAAATAACTAAGAATAAATAATTATCATTAACATTAATATGGGATAAATTCAAATTTTCCTAGAAGAACAAAAGAAAATAGCAGTGACAATTATATAAAGAAAATAATAAATAAATAATTATTATAACTTCTATTAATATATAATAAATATATAAATATAATTAACGAAGAATAAATAATTAATATATCATAAATAAGTAGATAAAAAAGAATTATATTAAACTAAAATCTAAAAGGAAGTCTTAAATAACAAGTATACCTGAGCCTGCAACCTTAAGCACTTTTTGATTGAAAAGTTCATTTTTTTTTCCTTTTTTCCATTCTTTCTCTTCTTTTTTTTTTGGCAATAGTTGACAAAATAAAATCTTTCAGCTGCAACAAAGGTGTCTGCGAGGATCTAACTAGAAAAAATGTCTGATTTTTGTCCATGTTTAGCGGATTTGCTGTCGAATTGCTTTATCAAATCAACATTAGATGGAACTGCAGCCTTAGCAAGTCTGATTTCAGCTTCGTCTAATCTGTCCTGAGCAGTAAGTGATTTGATAACTTTTTTATCAGCTTTAGATTTAGCAGATTCCTCTGTCACCATGCCATAGATTCTTGTGATTTCTTAGTTGATTTCATAAGCTCCACATATTGTAGTTCAAATCTCGGTCATAGGCTTTCAACCTGCTCATGTTTTAGAAAAATGCACAGAGCCATTAGCACAACTATTAAACACTTGATTACAAAAAGACTCCCTCCTCTAGACAAATAATTAAATTATACCTAAAATAAAAAAGGAAGTCATAAATCACAAGTATACCTGAGCCTGTAACCTAAGCACTTCTTGATTCAAAAGTTCATTTTTTTTTCCTTTTTTCCATTCTTTCTCTTCTTTTTTTTTTTTGGCAATAGTTGACAAAATAAAATCTTTCAGCTGCAACAAAGGTGTCAGCGAGCATCTAACAAGAGAAAATGTCTGATTTTTGTCCATGTTTAGCGGATTTGCTGTCGAATTGCTTTATCAAATCAACATTAGATGGAACTGCAGCCTTAGCAAGTCTGATTTCAGCTTCATCTAATCTGTCCTGTGCAGTAAGTGATTTGATAACTTCTGCAGCTTTAGATTTAGCATATTCCTCGGTCACCAGTGCCATAGCTTCTTGTGCTTTCTTAGTGGATTTCACAAGCTCCACTTATTGCAGTTCACATCTCTGTCTTAAACTTTCAACAAGATCATGTTTTTTAAAAATGCAAGGAGCTATTAGCTTAAGTATTAAACACTTGACTACTAAAAGACTCCTTCATCCAGACATATAATTAAATTAAAACTAAAATCAAAAAGGCAGTTCTAAATAACAAGTATACCTGAGCCCCTAACCTAAGCTCTTCTTGATTCAAAATTTCATTTTTTCCCCTTTCTTCTTTTTACTTTTCTTTCTCTTCTTTTTTTTTTCTTTTCTTTCTATTCTATTTTTTTCTTCTTTTCTTTCTCTTCTTCATATTTCTTTTCTTTTCCTTCTCTTCTTTTTTTTCCCTTTTTTTCTCTGCTTTTTTCTTTTTTTTTTCTTTTTTTTTGTTTCTCTTTTTTTTTCTTTTCCTCCTCTTTTTTTTTTCTTTTCTTTCTCTTCATTTTTTTTTGGCCATAGTTGACAAAACAACATCTTTCAGCTGCAAAAAAGGTGTCTGCGAGGATCTAACTAGAAAAAATGTCTCAGAGTTTTTCCCTTGTTCTGCGGCTTTTGCTGTCGAATTGCTTTATCAAATCAACATTAGATGGAACTGCAGCCTTAGCAAGTCTGACTTCAGCTTCGTCTAATCTGTCCTGAGCAGTAAGTGATTTGATAACTTCTTTAGCAGCTTTAGATAAAGCAGATTCCTCTGTCACCAGTGCCATAGCTTCTTGTGATTTCTTAGTTGATTTCACAAGCTCCACATAATGTAGTTCAAATCTCGGTCTTAGGATTTCAACCTGCTCATGTTTTAGAAAAATGCACAGAACCATTAGCACAACTATTAAACACTTGACTACTAAAAGACTCCCTCCTCTAGACAAATAATTAAATTATACCTAAAATAAAAAAGGAAGTCATAACACACAAGTATAACTGAGCCAGTAACCTAAGCACTTCTTGATGCAAAAGTTCATTTTTTTTCCTTTTTTCCATTCTTTCTCTTCTTTTTTTTTTTGGCAATAGTTGACAAAATAAAATCTTTCAGCTGCAACAAAGGTGTCAGCGAGCATCTAACAAGAGAAAATGTCTGACTTTTGTCCATGTTTAGCGGATTTGCAGTCGAATTGCTTTATCAAATCAACATTAGATGGAACTGCAGCCTTAGCAAGTCTGACTTCAGCTTCGTCTAATCTGTCCTGAGCAGTAAGTGATTTGATAACTTCTTTAGCAGCTTTAGATTTAGCAGATTCCTCTGTCACCAGTGCCATAACTTCTTGTGATTTCTTAGTTGATTTCACAAGCTCCACATATTGTAGTTCAAATCTCGGTCTTAGGATTTCAACCTGCTCATGTTTTAGAAAAATGCACAGAACCATTAGCACAACTATTAAACACTTGACTACTAAAAGACTCCCTCCTCTAGACAAATAATTAAATTATACCTAAAAAAAAAAAGGAAGTCATGAAACACAAGTATACCTGAGCCTGTAACCTAAGAACTTCTTGATGCAAAAGTTCATTTTTTTTCCTTTTTTCCATTCTTTCTCTTCTTTTTGTTTTTGGCAATAGTTGACAAAATAAAATCTTTCAGCTGCAACAAAGGTGTCAGCGAGCATCAAACAAGAGAAAATGTCTGATTTTTGTCCATGTTTAGCGGATTTGCTGTCGAATTGCTTTATCAAATCAACATTAGATGGAACTGCAGCCTTAGCAAGTCTGATTTCAGACTCGTCTAATCTGTCCTGAGCAGTAAGTGATTTGATAACTTTTTTATCAGCTTTAGATTTAGCAGATTCCTCTGTCACCAGTGCCATAGATTCTTGTGATTTCTTAGTTGATTTCACAAGCTCTACTTATTGCAGTTCACATCTCTGTCTTAAACTTTCAACCTGATCATGTTTTTTAAAAATGCAAGGAGCTATTAGCTTAAGTATTAAAAACTTGACTACTAAAAGACTCCTTCATCCAGACATATAATTAAATTAAAACTAAAATCAAAAAGGCAGTTCTAAATAACAAGTATACCTGAGCCCCTAACTTAGGCACTTCTTGATTCAAAATTTCATTTTTTCCCCATTCTTCTTTTTACTTTTCTTTCTCTTCTTTTTTTTTCTTTTCTTTCTCTTCTATTTTTTTCTTCTTTTCTTTCTCTTCTTCATATTTCTTTTCTTTTCCTTCTGTTCTTTTTTTTCGTTTTCTTTCTCTTCTTTTTTCTTTTTTTTCTTTCTTTTTTTTTTTTTGTTTCTCTTCTTTTTTTTTTCTTTTCCTCCTCTTCTTTTTTTTTTCTTTTCTTTCTCTTATTTTTTATTTGGCCATAGTTGACAAAACAACATCTTTCAGCTGCAATAAAGGTGTCTGCGAGGATATAACTAGAAAAAATGTCTCAAATTTTTTCCCTTGTTCTGCGGCTTTGCTGTCTAAGTGCTGTATCAAATCAAAATTAGATGGAACTGCAGACCTAGCATGTGTGATCTCAGCCTCCTCTAATCTGTCCTGAGCAGTAAGTGATTTGATAACTTCTTTAGCAGCTTCAGATTTAGCAGATTCCTCTGTCGCCATTGCCATAGCTTCATGTGCTTTCTTAGTTGATTTCACAAGCGCCACATATTGTAGTTCAAATCTCGGCCTTAGGATTTCAACCTGCTCATGTTTTAGAAAAATGCACAGAGCCATTAGCACAACTATTAAACACTTGACTACTGAAATACTCCTTCCTCTAGACAAATAATTAAATTATAACTAAAATAAAAAAGGAAGTCATAAATCACAAGTATACCTGAGCCTGTAACCTAAGAACTTCTTGATGCAAAAGTTCATTTTTTTTTCCTTTTTTCCATTCTTTCTCTTCTTTTTGTTTTTGGCAATATTTGACAAAAAAAAATCTTTCAGCTTCAACAAAGGTGTCAGCGAGCATCTAACAAGAGAAAATATCTGATTTTTGTCCATGTTTAGCGGATTTGCTGTCGATTGCTTTATCAAATCAACATTAGATGGAACTGCAGGCTTAGCACGTCTGATTTCAGCTTCATCTAATCTGTCCTGTGCAGTAAGTGATTTGATAACTTCTTTAGCAGCTTTAGATTTAGCAGATTCCTCGGTCACCAGTGCCATTAGCACAACTATTAAACACTTGACTACTAAAAGACTCCTTCCTCTAGACAAATAATTAAATTATACCTAAAATAAAAAAGGGAGTCATAAAACACAAGTATACCTGAGCCTGTAACCTAAGAACTTCTTGATGCAAAAGTTCATTTTTTTTCCTTTTTTCCATTCTTTCTCTTCTTTTTGTTTTTGGCAATAGTTGACAAAATAAAATCTTTCAGCTGCAACAAAGGTGTCAGCGAGCATCTAACAAGAGAAAATGTCTCAGATTTTTTTCCATGTTTAGCGAATTTGCTGTGGAATTGCTTTATCAGATCAACATTAGATGGAACTGCAGCCTTAGCAAGTCTGATTTCAGCTTCATCTATTCTGTCCTCTGCAGTAAGTGATTTGATAACTTCTTTAGCAGCTTTAGATTTAGCAGATTCCTTGGTCGCCAGTGCCATAGCTTCTTGTGCTTTCTTAGTTGATTTCACAAGCTCCACATATTGTAATTCAATCTCGGTCTTAAACTTTCAACCTGCTCCTGTTTTAGAAAAATGCACATAGCCATTAGAACAACTATTAAACACTTGACTACTAAATGATTCCTTCATCCAGACATATAATTAAATTAAAACTAAAATCAAAAAGGCAGTTCTAAATAACAAGTATACCTGAGCCCCTAACTTAAGCACTTCTTGATTCAAAATTTCATTTTTTCCCCTTTCTTCTTTTTTCTTTTCTTTCTCTTCTTTTTTTTTCTTTTCCTTCTGTTCTTTTTTTTCCTTTTCTTGCTCTTCTTTTTTCTTTTTTTTTCTTTCTCTTCTTTTTCCTTTTTTTTGTTTCTCTTTTTTTTTTCTTTTGCTCCTCTTCTTTTTTTTTCTTTTCTTTCTCTTTTTTTTTTTGGCCACAGTTGACAAAACAACATCTTTCAGCTGCAATAAAGGTGTCTGCGAGGATCTAACTAGAAAAAATGTCTCAGATTTTTTCCCTTGTTATGCGGCTTTGCTGTCGAATTGCTTTATCAAATCAACATTAGATGGAACTGCAGACCTACCATGTCTGATCTCAGCCTCCTCTAATCTGTCCTGAGCAGTAATTGATTTGATAACTTCTTTAGCAGCTTTAGATTTAGCAGATTCCTCTGTCGCCAGTGCCATAGCTTCTTGTGCTTTCTTAGTTGATTTCACAAGCTCCTCATATTGTAGTTCAAATCTCGGTCTTAGGATTTCAACCTGCTCATGTTTTAGAAAAATGCACAGAGCCATTAGCACAACAATTAAACACTTGACTACTAAAAGACTCCTTCCTCTAGACAAATAATTAAATTATACCTAAAATAAAAAAGGAAGTCATAAAACACAAGTATACCTGAGCCTGTAACCTAAGCACTTCTTGATGCAAAAGTTCATTTTTTTTTCCTTTTTTCCTTTCATTCTCTTCTTTTTTTTTTTTTGGCAATAGTTGACAAAATAAAATCTTTCAGCTGCAACAAAGATGTCTGCGAGCATCTAACAAGAGAAAATGTCTCAGATTTTTTTCCATGTTTAGCGAATTTGCTGTGGAATTGCTTTATCAAATCAACATTAGATGGAACTGCAGCCTTAGCAAGTCTGATTTCAGCTTCATCTATTCTGTCCTCTGCAGTAAGTAATTTGATAACTTCTTTAGCAGCTTTAGATTTAGCAGATTCCTTGGTCGCCAGTGCCATAGCTTCTTGTGCTTTCTTAGTTGATTTCACAAGCTCCACATATTGTAATTCAATCTCGGTCTTAAACTTTCAACCTGCTCCTGTTTTAGAAAAATGCACATAGCCATTAGCACAACTATTAAACACTTGACTACTAAATGATTCCTTCATCCAGACATATAATTAAATTAAAATTAAAATCAAAAAGGCAGTTCTAAATAACAAGTATACCTGAGCCCCTAACTTAAGCACTTCTTGATTCAAAATTTCATTTTTTCCCCTTTCTTCTTTTTTCTTTTCTTTCCCTTCTTTTTTTTTCTTTTCTTTCTCTTCTATTTTTTTCTTCTTTTCTTTCTCTTCTTCTTTTTTCTTTTCTTTTCCTTCTGTTCTTTTTTTTCTTTTTCTTTCTCTTCTTTTTTCTTCTTTTTTCTTTCTCTTCTTTTTTCTTTTTTTTTTGTTTCTCTTCTTTTTTTTTTTTTTTCCTTCCATTCTTTTTTTTTTTCTTTCTCTTCTTTTTTTTTTTGGCCATAGTTGACAAAACAACATCTTTCAGCTGCAATAAAGGTGTCTGCAAGGACCTAACTAGAAAACATTTCCCAGATTCCTTCCCTTGTTCTGCGGCTTTGCTGTCTAAGTGCTGTATCAAATCAACATTAGATGGAACTGCAGACCTAGCATGTCTGACCTCAGCCTCCTCTAATCTGTCCTGAGCAGTAAGTGATTTGATAACTTCTTTAGCAGCTTTAGATTTAGCAGATACCTCTGTCACCAGTGCCATAGTTTCTTGTGCTTTCTTAGTTGATTTCACAAGCTCCACATATTGTAGTTCAAATCTCGGTCTTAGGATTTCAACCTGCTCAAGTTTTAGAAAAATGCACAGAGCCATTAGCACAACTATTAAACACTTGACTACTAAAAGACTCCTTCCTCTAGACAAATAATTAAATTATACCTAAAATAAAAAAGGAAGTCATAAAACACAAGTATACCTGAGAATGTAACCTAAGCACTTCTTGATGCAAAAGTTCATTTTTTTTTTCTTTTTTCCATTCTTTCTCTTTTTTTTTTGGCAATAGTTGACAAAATAAAATCTTTCAGCTGTAACAAAGGTTTCAGCGAGCATCTAACAAGAGAAAATGTCTGATTTTTGTCCATGTTTAGCGGATTTGCTGTCGAATTGCTTTATCAAATCAACATTAGATGGAACTGCGGCCTTAGCAAGTCTGATTTCAGCTTCGTCTAATCTGTCCTGTGCAGTAAGTGATTTGATAACTTCTTCAGCACCTTTAGATTTAGCAGATTCCTCGGTCACCAGTGCCATAGTTTCTTGTGCTTTCTTAGTGGATTTCACAAGCTCCACTTATTGCAGTTCACATCTCTGTTTTAAACTTTCAACCTGATCATGTTTTTTAAAAATGCAAGGAGCTATTAGCTTAAGTAATAAACACTTGATTACTAAAAGACTCCTTCATCCAGCCATATAATTAAATTAAAACTAAAATCAAAAAGGCAGTTCTAAATAACAAGTATACCTGAGCCCCTAACTTAAGCACTTTTGATTCAAAATTTCATTTTTTCCCCTTTCTTTTTACTTTTCTTTCTCTTCTTCTTTTTTCTTTTCTTTCTCCTTCTTTTTTCTTTCTCTTCTTTTTTCTTTTTTTTCTTTCTCTTCTTTTTTCTTTTTTTTTCTTTCTCTTCTTTTTTCTTTTTTTTCTTTCTCTTCTTTTTTCTTTTTTTTTCTTTCTTTTTTTTTTCTTTTCCTTCTCCTTTTTTTTTTTCTTTTCCTTCGCTTCTTTTTTTTTCTTTTCTTTCTCTTCTCTTTTTTTTGGCCATAGTTGACAAAACAACATCTTTCAGCTGCAATAAAGGTGTCTGCGAGGATCTAACTAGAAAAAATGTCTCAAATTTTTTCCCTTGTTTTGCGGCTTTGCTGTCTAAGTGCTGTATCAAATCAACATTAGATGGAACTGCAGACTTAGCAAGTCTGATCTCAGCCTCCTCTTATCTGTCCTGAGCAGTAAGTGATTTGATAACTTCTTTAGCAGCTTTAGATTTAGCAGATTCCTCTGTCACCAGTGACATAGCTTCTTGTGCTTTCTTAGTTGATTTCACAAGCTCCACATATTGTAGTTCAAATCTCGGTCTTAGGATTTCAACCTGCTCATGTTTTAGAAAAATGCACAGAACCATTAGCACAACTATTAAACACTTGACTACTAAAAGACTCCCTCCTCTAGACAAATAATTAAATTATACCTAAAATAAAAAAGGAAGTCATAAATCACAAGTATAACTGAGCCAGTAACCTAAGCACTTCTTGATGCAAAAGTTCATTTTTTTTCCTTTTTTCCTTTCTTTCGCTTCTTTTTTTTTTTGGCAATAGTTGACAAAATAAAATCTTTCAGCTGCAACAAAGGTGTCAGCAAGCATCTAACAAGAGAAAATGTCTGATATTTGTCCATGTAGCGGATTTGCTGTCGAATTGCTTTATCAAATCAACATTAGATGAAACTGCAGCCTTAGCAAGTCTGATTTCAGCTTCATTTTATCTGTCCTGTGCAGTAAGTGATTTGATAACTTCTTTAGCAGCTTTAGATTTAGCATATTCCTCGGTCACAAGTGCCATAGCTTCTTGTGCTTTCTTAGTGGATTTCACAAGCTCCCCTTATTGCAGTTCACATCTCTGTCTTAAACATTCAACCTGATCATGTTTTTTAAAAATGCAAGGAGCTATTAGCTTAAGTATTAAACACTTGACTACTAAAAGACTCCTTCATCCAGACATATAATTAAATTAAAACTAAAATCAAAAAGGCAGTTCTAAATAACAAGTATACCTGAGCCCCTAACTTAAGCACTTCTTGATTCAAAATTTCATTTTTCCCCTTTCTTCTTTTTTCTTTTCTTTCCCTTCTCTTTTTTTCTTTTCTTTCTCTTCTTCTTTTTTTTTTCTTTTCCTTCTGTTCTTTTTTTTCCTTTTCTTTCTCTTCTTTTTTCTTTTTTTTTCTCTCTTCTTTTTTCTTTTTTTTTGTTTCTCTTCTTCTTTTTTTTCTTTTCCTTCTCTCCTCATTTTTTCTTTTCTTTCTCTTCTTTTTTTTTGGCCATAGTTGACAAAACAACATCTTTCAGCTCAATAAAGGTGTCTGCGAGGATCTAACTAGAAAAAATTTCTCAGATTTTTTCCCTTGTTTTGCGGCTTTGCTGTCTAAGTGCTGTATCAAATCAACATTAGATGGAACTGCAGACCTAGCAAGTCTGATCTCAGCCTCCTCTTATCTGTCCTGAGCAGTAAGTGATTTGATAACTTCTTTAGCAGCTTTAGATTTAGCAGATTCCTCTGTCACCAGTGACATAGCTTCTTGTGCTTTCTTAGTTGATTTCACAAGCTCCACATATTGTAGTTCAAATCTCGGTCTTAGGCTTTCAACCTGCTCATGTTTTAGAAAAATGCACAGAGCCATTAGCACAACTATTAATCACTTGACTACTAAAAGACTCCTTCCTCTAGACAAATAATTATATTATAACTAAAATAAAAAAGGAAGTCATAAATCACAAGTATACCTGAGCCTGTAACCTAAGCACTTCTTGATGCAAAAGTTCATTTTGTTTTCCATTTTTCCATTCTTTCTCTTCTTTTTTTGGCAATAGTTGACAAAATAAAATCTTTCAGCTGCAACAAAGGTGTCAGCGAGCATCTAACAAGAGAAAATGTCTGATTTTTGTACATGTTTAGCGGATTTGCTGTCGAATTGCTCTATCAAATCAACAATAGATGGAACTGCAGCCTTAGCAAGTCTGATCTCAGTCTTGTCTATTCTGTCCTGAGCAGTTAGTGATTTTATAACTTCTTTAGCAGCTTTAGATTTACCAGATTCCTTTGTCACCTGTGCCGTAGCTTCTTGTGCTTTTTAGTGGATTTCAGAAGCCCCACTTCTTGCGGTTCACATCTCTGTCTTAGGCTTTCAACCTGATCATGTTTTAGAAAAAGGCACAGAGCCATTAGCTTAAGTATTAAACACTTGACTACTAAAAGACTCCTTCCTCCAGGCATATCATTAAATTAAAACTAAAATCTAAAAGGAAGTCCTAAATCACAAGTATACCTGAGCCCGCAACTTAAGCACTTCTTTATTCAAAAGTTCATTTGTTTTCTTCAAACCATCCCTAATGCTTTTTGAGAACAAAAGTCCTGATGTAGTTGGAATGGTTATAGCAGAACGTTGGGGACTTGGTGTCCTTGAAAAATGTGACACAGACCTGGAGCTTACTCCAGATGCTGTCAGAACTGGCTTTGGCACAGTTTGCCGCAGATCAACAGCAGTTGACGAAATAACATCTTTCAGCTGCATAAAAGATGTGTCTGCGAGGATCTAATCTGAGAAAATGTCTTATATTTCTTTTCTTGTTTAGCTGTTTGCTGTCTAATTGGCTTTATCAAATCAACATTAGATGGTACTGCAGACTTAGAAAGTCTGATCTCAGTCTTTGTTTAATCTGTCCTTGTTCTCACCAGATGGCCAAGGGACAGCATTCCTTCTGTTATTACCAGCACTTTCTAAAACCTTGTTCAGTTTCACAAAGCAAGAGTCACAAATCAATAGGGGTTTCCAGGATTGGGGGCCAGTGCTGCTCTCATTGCTTTTTCCGAACTGCATGAATGGCAATGTACTAGTCCACAATTGTAGCAGTTGTGCCGTTTTCGCATGAACCAAAAGCTTACTGCAAGCAGAGCACTGAGACTGCTCAGCACTAGACACCCATTTTTTCTCCTTTTCCTTTTTCTTTTCCTTCTGACAGCAATATAAAACTACAACAAATAACTAAAGTAAAAAAAATGAAACAAAGAATAATTGAAAAAATAATAGAAATGAAAATGAATAATACCAACAAGAAGGTATGAAAATAGTGAGATAAAATATCTCTTGAAAAAAAATGAAAAGCACAAACAAACTTCAAAAAATGCAAAAGAGGACCTAAAAATGGAGAAAGATGAAACGTGAGCATTGAACGTGAAGGGAAATAGAGAAACAGGGCAAGCCATTAACAAAAAGAAAAGAAAAAATGAACCAAAAAATAAATGAAATCATGAAAGAAGAGAAGATGAAAATGGAGCCGTGTTAGCAAACGTCTGAAAATAGCGTGACTTCTTCAAGAACAGGGATTGGAAATTGGTAAATAATTGAGAAATTGTGTGATTACGTCAGTTAACACAACAAAAAAATAAAATGAAACGAGTAACCAACCTTGAATAAGAGGGGCTGAAAAGAATGAACCAAGAACAACAGCTGGAAAGCGAGCAAGGAATTTCGTGAACGTTAAAAAAATGACCTGAAGAGAAGAAACAAAGTAAGAACGAGGACTGGAAAAATGAACCAGAAAGAGTCTATGAAGGAGCTGAAATGGGTTTCACAAATAATGAGTTGATATCTATTCATAAAATAATAAAGGATAATAATGTAAATTGCTTATACCCGAAGCGAATGTGGTTTTCTACTTATAAAAAAAATGCTATTTACAATGAAAGAGTCTATAATGGGTAATTAAGTGAATTAATTTAATTATATTAATTTTAAAAATATTTTTTTAATTTTTCAAACAAAAAATCAGCTAAATAATTCTAATTACCCAAATTAAAAGCCCCTTTAATCCTGATATCTCTAAAAACGCCACAGATAACATATTGATGAAAACAAAACAAAGAGTCAAGAGAAAAACAATAAGGAAGGAAAGAAAATAGTAAATCCAAAACATGCTAGACAAGAACAAAAATAATAAATATAAATCATCTTTTAAAAGCATAAACAACAATAAAGACTAAGAAATACAAGTTGTGAAAAGTCAAGTCACAAAAGAATGATAAAGAAGACAATAGAATACGAACTAAAAATAAATGAGATAAAAGGAAAACACCTTCAATTATCTGAATGATTTTCTTCACTTTTTGCTTACACCCATCACAATGTATATTCACTCCGAGTACAAAAGTCTGTAAATTGGGGAAGAAAAAAAAACAAAAGAAACATTGGAAACATCAAAACAATAAGATTCTTAAGGAAAAGACTAAATACAACTTAGCAATTAATAAAAGAAAATAAAATTAGGGGTTAAATAGTGAAAGACCTCTGAATCTTCAGGAGCTTAAAGTCTTCATCTTCGGTCATTTCTTAAGTGCTGTTTGAGGTGAAAAATTAAAACTTCCTCTCTCTCCACTTCTCTGACTACAAGTAAAGAGAAAAGGGGATAAAATATCTACTGTCTAGGCTTAAAATTAGAATAGAGGAGTTGAAAGATAAAAAAAGGGTTGAACTTGAATTGTTGAAATGTAAGTTAAATTATTATTCCATGACTAGTACATTATTGTTGATTTGTTTATTGAGTTCTTCCTCCCTCAAAAGCAAACAAAACAAGAGCACATGGGTCTTCCGTTTAAGTGAAATAAATTATAATTATAAATGAATAAAAAGAAGAAAGTTAGATAACAATAAGAATACATTTACAGACCCAAATGCCAAAGCAAGGAACAAAAAATCACCAACAGAGAAAGGAGAAAATAAAAAGACAGAAGAAAGTCAGAAAGTGGGTTTTTTTAAAAGGAAAAAAGTAGAAAGAGTAAAATGTGAGAGGTAGAGGAGAAGAGAGGGTGAAAAAAGGAAAGAAAGGTTGTATGCTCTGAAAACTGAAAATTGAAATGATGTGAGGTAACGTTAAATACAGAGGTTGGACTTTGGAGATATTGAAATACAATAAAAGACGAATAGTGATTTGACCGTCCTACTTCTACTCCAGTAGCTACTCATGTGTACTCTTTCTTTGTGACATTGATTGTAGCTTTCACTTCTCTTGAGAATGCAATGAATATGTTATATATACTTCACCAGAAATTAAAGATTCTTATTAGTAATATCTATATATTCTAACTTAATAAAATTAAAATTAATGTAAATTCTTTTGAAAAATATATAATAAAAAATAATAAATATATTTTAAAAATAATAAATAATAACTCATACTTTATACCAATTATATTTATAGCATATTAATTATTTATTTTTCTTAACAGATAATTTATACTGATATTTAATCTAATTAATATGGAATATCACATTCTTGATAAATAATTTATCTTCTACCATTGTGGTTTTTTTTAGCCTTATTGTACTAACAATATTTTCATAACGTAAAATATTAATATTCAAATAATTTAATGATGAGATATTTTTGTTAAACAAGTAGTAAACACTACACAAATACATTAGGAGTTGGTATTTTTGGAGTATTATTATTTTTATTTTGGTATTTTTTTAATTCTTAATCTCAACTATTAGCTTTAAATTACTCCTATTATTCATTTTGGTTGATTTAAACTTTAATAATACTTTTAAAGTATACTATTCATTGTGATTGTTGTTAAAATTGATCAAAATAACTATTAGTAATATAAATATGGATAATTAAAAGATATCATTCGAGAATAAAAATAAAAAAATATTAAAATAAGAATAAATATGCCTTAAATGTATCAAATCCGATACAATGGATAAATACGATACAATCTTAACAACATACCATTAATCTATCAAATAAGAGCACAGTTAAACTCTTTTCTTTTATTTTTGCAAAAATAACAAGAGCACAATTAGATTTCAAATTTTTATTATCTTAAAAATGTTAGAGAGATGAAATTGCCCATCACTCACTAGTTTAATGATAAAGAATTAAAGATGCTGCTTGTAATTTTGAAAAGCACAAACAAACTTCAAAAAATGCAAAAGAGGAACTAAAAATGGAGAAAGATGAAACGTGAGCACTGAACGTGAAGTAAAATGGAGAACCAGGGCAAGCCATTAACAAAAGGAAAACAAAAAAAGAACCAAAAAAAAAATGAAATCTTGAAAGAAGAGAAGCTGAAAATGGAGACGTGTTAGCAAACGTCTGAAAATAGCGTGACTTCGTCAAGAACGGGGATTGGAAATTGGTAAATAAGTGAGAAATGGCGTGATTTCTCCAAGGACGACGTCAGTTAACACGACCAAAAAGAAAATGAAACGAGAAGAAGAAGAGAAGCTGAAAACGAAAATCAAAAATAAAAAAATAAAGAAAATAGTAAATCCAAAACATGCAACAGAAGAACATAAATAATAAATATAAATCTTTTAACAAAACGTTCTTTCGATCGAAAAGGAATTTTCTGAGTTTACAAACATAAATTCATATGCAGTATTAATCCACAATACGACATCGGATTCAACAAGATCAAAGGGGTAGTTCAAACTACTCTGATCAAAGATTTTGCGATTATACCTGACAAAGATTAACTCCAGAAGCCCACCTCTGTACTGAAATCTTGAAAGAAGAAGCGAAGCTGAAAACGAAAATCAAAAATATAAAAAGAAAGAAAATAGTAAATCCAAAACATGCAACAGAAGAACAAAAATAATAAATATAAATCTTATAACAAAACGTTCTTTCGATCGAAAAGGAATTTTCTGAGTTTACAAACATAAATTCTTATGTAGTGTCGAATCGACAATACGACGTCGGATTCAACAAGATCAAAGGGGTTAACAAAGTTCAAACTACTCTGATCAAAGATTTTGCGATTATACCTGACAAAGATTAACTCCAAAAGCCCCCGAGATCATTTTGATTTCCTCGACCGCTTCATTTCCTCTTTCAGTCAATTTAATCCTCTCCAAAGACTGCGATTATATATTTTTTAACAAATAATAAAAGATCAGATTAAACAGATCTATACGCGATCTGATAAAAAAAATTGAAACCCTAAGAAAAAACACGAAGATAAACGAAATTCCAAATTCTAAGCGTTTCTTGATGTTCTGAACAAAGCGAAGGATGAGAACGTAAAAAAGATATTTGTGTAAAACAGATCTATAAGCGATCTCACAGGAAGTTTTCTGAATTTTCATTTCACAATACGCATAACACGTGGCACCATATTATTCGCTGTACGGATAAGAAGATACGTGGCGCATTCAGATTAGCGAGATGTGACCGCGCACGATTATTAAGTGGACCGGGTTTTGCCGCTGTGCGGAATAGCTGGCCTGTGGGAACAGTTGCAATATCGTCCACTCTCCCCATCCGCGTTTTCAATTCATTCTCCTGATCTCCACCGTTTAATTTCTGATCTGACGGTGCGTGGAAGATATAGTCAATCACGCGCGTGGTTCTTTCTTTCTACGCAGAAAACAATTTTTAATTCAATTTTTTGTTAATTGCATTTAAGCCCACTTTTTAATTCAATTTAAATTTAACTATCTTTTATGTTTGTTTGTCGTGGTAGCAATGAATACGTAAATAACATTTTTTTTCCTAAGTAGAAAAACGTTTTCGTTTTGGGTATAAGCAATTTACATCATTATCCTTTATTATTTTATGAATAGATATCAACTCATTATTTGTGAATCTCATTTCAGCTCATTCATTTACGTTATATTTTGCTCAACACATTTCTCATTTCCCAATATTGCGAATTCTCTACTCTTACACGTCTTTTTTGGTTCGTTTTCCAAATCCTAGTTCATACGTAAAGACTAGTAACACAATACAATAAGATAAATAGACAATATATACATAAAAAATAGTAAAACTTAAAACAAATAATAACACACTTAATAAAACAATACTATGAGATAAATAGATAACATATACGTAAAGAATATTAAAACTTAAAACAAAAGATAATACACAACAAACGTTACAATTTATAAAACTTAAATAAAACACATATATATGGACAAACATAATTAAAAATAGAACGTATAATACACACATAAATAGACAACATATACGTATGATGAGTAAAACTTATATAAAACTCTTATCTATATGGATAAAAATAATTAAAAATAAAACACATAAGACACATATTAAAAAAAATATAAGATATATAGAAATACATAAAGAATATTAAAACTTAAAACAAAAGATTATACTAAACAAACGTTACAATTTATAAAACTTAAATAAAACTAATATATATGGATAAACATAATTAAAAATAAAACAAATATCACAGAGATAAATAGATAACATATACGTATGACAAGTAAAACTTAAATGAAAAGATTATGTACAACAAACATTACAATTGATTAAATTTAAATAAAACGCTTATAGATATAGATAAAAATAATTAAAAATAAAACGCATAACACTCATATGAAAACAATAATTTCATATGAAATGACAACATATACGTAAAGACTAGAAAGACTATATAAATAGACAATATAAACACAAAAAATACTAAAACTTAAAACAACGAATAACACACTTACTAAAACAATATTATGAGATAAATAGACAACATATACGTAAAGAATATTAAAACTTAAAAAAAAAAGATAATACACAACTAACGTTACAATTTATAAAATTTAAATAAAACACATATATATGTACAAACATAATTAAAAATAGAACATATAATACACACATAAATAAACAACATATACGTATGACAAGTAAAACTTAAATAAAACTCTTATCTATATGGATAAAAATAATTAAAAATAAAACAAACAATACACATATTAGAAAAATAATATCAGATAAATAGAACATAAAGAATAGTAAAACTTAAAACAAAAGATTATGTACAACAAACGTAAAATTTGGTAAAACTTAAATAAAACAAATAATTCAAAATAAAACAAATAAGACACATAGTAAAACAATACTATGAGATAAATAGACAATATATACATAAAAAATAATAAAACTTAAAACAACAAATAACACACATACTAAAACAATACTATCATATAAATAGCAAATATAAACGTAAAGAATAGTAAAACTTCAAACAAAAGATTGCACAAAAATCGTTACAATTTATAAAAATTAAATAAAATTCATATATATATGAATAAACATAATTAAAAATAGAACGGATAGAACACATAATAAAGCAATAATTTCAGATAAATAAACAACATATACGTAAATACTAGTAAAACTTAAATCAAAAGATTATGTACAACAAACATTACAATTAATTAAATTTAAATAAAACTCTTATTTATATAGATAAAAATAATTAAAAATAAAACGCATAACACCCATATTAAAACAATAATTTCTTATGAAATGACAACATATACGTAAAGACTAGTAAGACAATACAATGAGATAAATAGACAATATATACATAAAAAATAGTAAAACTTAAAACAACTAATAACACACTTACTAAAAAAAATACTATGAGATAAATAGACAACATATACGTAAATAATCTTAAAACTTAAAACAAAAGATAATACACAACATACGTTCCAATTTATAAAACTTAAATAAAACACATATATATGGACAAACATAATTAAAAATAGAACGTATAATACACACATAAATAGACAACATATACGTATGACAAGTAAAACTTATATAAAACTCTTATCTATATGGATAAAAATAATTAAAAATAAAACACATAAGACACATATTAAAAAAATATAAGATATATAGAAATACATAAAGAATAGTAAAACTTAAAACAAAAGATTATACTAAACAAACGTTACAATTTCTAAAACTTAAATAAAACTAATATATATGGATAAACATAATTAAAAATAGAACAAATATCATAGAGATAAATAGATAACATATACGTATGACAAGTAAAACTTAAATGAAAAGATTATGTACAACAAACATTACAATTGATTAAATTTAAATAAAACTCTTATGGATATAGATAAAAATAATTAAAAATAAAACGCATAACACCCATATGAAAACAATAATTTCATATGAAATGACAACATATACGTAAAGACTAGTAAGACTATACTATGAGATAAATAGACAATATATACATAAAAAATAGTAAAACTTAAAACAACGAATAACACACTTACTAAAACAATATTATGAGATAAATAGACAACATATACGTAAAGAATATTAAACCTTAAAACAAAAGATAATACACAACAAACGTTAAAATTTATAAAACTTAAATAAAACACATATATATAGACAAACATAATTAAAAAGAGAACGTATAATAAACACATAAATAGACAACATATACGTATGACAAATAAAACTTAAATAAAACTCTTATCTATATGGATAAAAATAATCAAAAATAAAACACATAATACACATATTAGAAAAATAATACGAGATAAATAGAACATAAAAAATAGTAAAACTTAAAACAAAAGATTATGCACAACAAACGTAAAATTTGGTAAAACTTAAATAAAACAAATAATTCAAAATAAAACAAATAATTCAAAATAAAACAAATAAGACACATAGTAAAACAAAACTATGAGATAAATAGACAATATATATATAAAAAATAATAAAACTTAAAACAACAAATCACACACATACTAAAACAATACTATCATATAAATAGCAAATATATACGTAAAAAATAGTAAAACCTAAAACAAAAGATTGCACAAAAATCGTTACAATTTATAAAAATTAAATAAAACACATATATATATATATGAATAAACATAATTAAAAATAGAACGGATAGAACACATAATAAAATAATAATTTCAGATAAATAAACAACATATACGTAAAGACTAGTAAAACTTAAATAAAAAGATTATTTACAACAAACATTACAATTAATTAAATTTAAGTAAAACTCTTATGTATATAGATAAAAATAATTAAAAATAAAACGCATAACACCCATATTAAAACAATAATTTCCTATGAAATTACAACATATACGTAAAGACTAGTAAGACAATACAATGAGATAAATAGACAATATATACATAAAAAATAGTAAAACTTAAAACAACGAATAACACACTTACTAAAACAATACTATGAGATAAATAAACAACATATACGTAAAGAATATTAAAACTTAAAACAAAAGATAATACACAACAAACGTTACAATTTATAAAACTTAAATAAAACACATATATATGGACAAACATAATTAAAAATAGAACGTATAATAAACACATAAATAGACAACATATACGTATGACATGTAAAACTTAAATAAAACTCTTATATATATGGATAAAGAATAGTAAAATTTAAAACAAAAGATTATAGTAAACAAACGTTATAATTTATAAAACTTAAATAAAACTAATATATATGGATAAACATAATTAAAAATAGAACATATATCACACAGATAAATAGATAACATAAACGTATAACAAGTAAAACTTAAATGAAAATATTATATACAACAAAAATTACAATTGATTAAATTTAAATAAAACTCTTATAGATATAGATAAAAATAATTAAAAATAAAACGCATAACACCAATATGAAAACAATAATTTAATATGAAATGACAACATATACGTAAAGACTAGTAAGACTACACTATAAGATAAATAGACAATATATACATAAAAAATAGTAAAACTTAAAACAACGAATAACACACTTACTAAAACAATATTATGAGATAAATAGACAACCTATACGTAAAGAATATTAAAACTTAAAACAAAAGATAATACACAAAAAACGTTACAATTTATAAAATTTAAATAAAACACATATATATGGACAAACATAATTAAAAATAGAACGTATAATACACACATAAATAGACAACATATACGTATGACAAGTAAAACTTAAATAAAACTCTTATCTATATGGATAAAAATAATTAAAAATAAAACACATAATACACATATTAGAAAAATAATATCAGATAAATAGAAATAAAAAATAGTAAAACTTAAAACAAAAGAGTATGCACAACAAACGTAAAATTTGGTAAAACTTAAATAAAACAAATAATTCAAAATAAAACAAATAAGACACATAGTAAAACAATACTATCATATAAATATTAAATATATACGTAAAGAATAGTAAAACTTAAAACAAAATATTGCACAAAAATCGTTACAATTTATAAAAATTAAATAAAACTCATATATATATATGAATAAACAAAATTAAAAATAGAACGGATAGAACATATCACAAAACAATAATTTCAGATAAAAAAACAACATATATGTAAAGACTAGTAAAACTTAAATCAAAAGATTATGTACAACAATCATTACAATTAATTAAATTTAAATAAAACTCTTATGTCTATAGATAAAAATAATTAAAAATAAAACGCATAACACCCATATTAAAACAATAATTTCATATGAAATGACAACATATACGTAAAGACTAGTAAGACAATACAATAAGATAAATAGACAATATATACATAAAAAATAGTAAAACTTAAAACAACGAATAACACACTCACTAAAACAATACTATGAGATAAATAGACAACATATACGTAAAGAATATTAAAACTTAAAACAAAAGATAATACACAACAAACGTTACAATTTATAAAACTTAAATAAAACACATATATATGGACAAACATAATTAAAAATAGAACGTATAATAAACACATAAATAGACAACATATACGTATAACATGTAAAACTTAAAAAAAACTCTTATATATATGGATAAAGAATAGTAAAACTTAAAACAAAAGATTATACTAAACAAACGTTACAATTTATAAAACTTAAATAAAACTAATATATATGGATAAACATAATTAAAAATAGAACATATATCACACAGATAAATAGATAACATATACGTATGACAAGTAAAACTTAAATGAAAAGATTATGTACAACAAAAATTACAATTGATTAAATTTAAATAAAACTCTTATAGATATAGATAAAAATAATTAAAAATAAAACGCAAAACACCCATATTAAAACAATAATTTCATATGAAATGACAACATATACGTAAAGACAAGTAAGACAATACAATGAGATAAATAGACAATATATATATAAAAAATAGTAAAACTTAAAACAACGAATAACACACTTACTAAAACAATACTATGAGATAAATAGACAACATATACGTAACTAATATTAAAACTTAAAACAAAAGATAATACACAACAAACGTTACAATTTATAAAACTTAAATAAAACACATATATATGGACAAACATAATTAAAAATAGAACGTATAATAAACACATAAATAGACAACATATACGTATGACAAGTAAAACTTAAATAAAACTCTTATCTATATGGATAAAAATAATTAAAAATAAAACACATAATACACATATTAGAAAAATAATACGAGATAAATAGAACATAAAAAATAGTAAAACTTAAAACAAAAGTTTATACACAACAAACGTAAAATTTGGTAAAACTTAAATAAAACAAATAATTCAAAATAAAACAAATAAGACACATAGTAAAACAATACTATGAGATAAATAAACAATATATACATAAAAAATAATAAAACTTAAAACAACGAATAACACATTTACCAAAACAATATTATGAGATAAATAGACAACATATACGTAAAGAATATTAAAACTTAAAACAAAATATAATACACAACAAACGTTACAATTTATAAAATTTAAATAAAACACATATATATGGACAAACATAATTAAAAATAGAACATATAATACACACATAAATAGACAACATATACGTATCACAAGTAAAACTTAAATAAAACTCTTAACTATATGGATAAAAATAATTAAAAATAAAACACATAATACACATATTAGAAAAATAATACCAGATAAATAAAACATAAAAAATAGTAAAACTTAAAACAAAATATTAGGCACAACAAACGTAAAATTTGGTGAAACTTAAATAAAACAAATAATTCAAAATAAAACAAATAAGACACATAGTAAAACAATACTATGAGATAAATAAACAATATATACATAAAAAATAATAAAACTGAAAACAACAAATAACACACATACTAAAACAATACTATCATATAAATAGCAAATATATACGTAAAGAATAGTAAAAGTTAAAACAAAAGATTGCACAAAAATCGTTACAATTTATAAAAATTAAATAAAACTCATATATATATGAATAAACATAATTAAAAATAGAACGGATAGAAAACATCATAAAACAATAATTTCAGATAAATAAACAACATATACGTAAAGACTAGAAAAACTTAAATCAAAAGATTATGTACAACAAACATTACAATTAATTAAATTTAAATAAAACTCTTATGTATATAGATAAAAATAATAAAAAATAAAACGCATAACACCCATACTAAAACAATAATTTCCTATGAAATGACAACATATACGTAAAGACAAGTAAGACAATACAATGAGATAAATAGACAATATATACATAAAAAATAGTAAAACTTAAAACAACGAATAACACACTTACTAAAACAATACTATGAGATAAATAGACAACATATACGTAAAAAATATTAAAACTTAAAACAAAATATAATACACAAAAAATGTTACAATTTATAAAATTTAAACAAAACACATATATATGGACAAACATAATTAAAAATAGAACATATAATACACAAATAAATAGACAACATATACGTATGACAAGTAAAACTTAAATAAAACTCTTATCTATATGGATAAAAATAATTAAAAATAAAACACACAATACACATATTAGAAAAATAATATCAGATAAATAAAACATAAAAAATAGTAAAACTTAAAACAAAAGATTAGGCACAACAAACGTAAAATTTGGTAAAACTTAAATAAAACAAATAATTCAAAATAAAACAAATAAGACACATAGTAAAACAATACTATGAGATAAATAGACAATATATACATAAAAAATAATAAAATTAAAACAACAAATAACACACATACTAAAACAATACTATCATATAAATAGCAAATATATACGTAAAGAATAGTAAAACTTAAAACAAAAGATTCCACAAAAATCGTTACAATTTATAAAAATTAAATAAAACTTATATATATGAATAAACATAATTAAAAATAGAACGGATAAAACACATAATAAAACAATAATTTCAGATAAATAAACAACATATACGTAAAGACTAGTAAAACTTAAATCAAAAGATTATGTACAACAAACATTACAATTAATTAAATTTAAATAAAACTCTTATGTCTATAGATAAAAATAATTAAAAATAAAACGCATAACACCCATATTAAAACAACAATTTCATATGAAATGACAACATATACGTAAAGACTAGTAAGACTATACTATGAGATAAATAGACAATATATACATAAAAAATAGTAAAACTTAAAACAACGAATAACACACATACTAAAACAATACTATCATATAAATAGCAAATATATACGTAAAGAATAGTAAAACTTAAAACAAAAGATTGCACAAAAATCGTTACAATTTATAAAAATTAAATAAAACTCATATATATATATGAATAAACAAAATTAAAAATAGAACGGATAGAACATATCACAAAACAATAATTTCAGATAAAAAAACAACATATATGTAAAGACTAGTAAAACTTAAATCAAAAGATTATGTACAACAATCATTACAATTAATTAAATTTAAATAAAACTCTTATGTCTATAGATAAAAATAATTAAAAATAAAACGCATAACACCCATATTAAAACAATAATTTCATATGAAATGACAACATATACGTAAAGACTAGTAAGACAATACAATAAGATAAATAGACAATATATACATAAAAAATAGTAAAACTTAAAACAACGAATAACACACTCACTAAAACAATACTATGAGATAAATAGACAACATATACGTAAAGAATATTAAAACTTAAAACAAAAGATAATACACAACAAACGTTACAATTTATAAAACTTAAATAAAACACATATATATGGACAAACATAATTAAAAATAGAACGTATAATAAACACATAAATAGACAACATATACGTATAACATGTAAAACTTAAAAAAAACTCTTATATATATGGATAAAGAATAGTAAAACTTAAAACAAAAGATTATACTAAACAAACGTTACAATTTATAAAACTTAAATAAAACTAATATATATGGATAAACATAATTAAAAATAGAACATATATCACACAGATAAATAGATAACATATACGTATAACAAGTAAAACTTAAACGAAAAGATTATGTACAACAAAAATTACAATTGATTAAATTTAAATAAAACTCTTATAGATATAGATAAAAATAATTAAAAATAAAACGCAAAACACCCATATTAAAACAATAATTTCATATGAAATGACAACATATACGTAAAGACAAGTAAGACAATACAATGAGATAAATAGACAATATATATATAAAAAATAGTAAAACTTAAAACAACGAATAACACACTTACTAAAACAATACTATGAGATAAATAGACAACATATACGTAACTAATATTAAAACTTAAAACAAAAGATAATACACAACAAACGTTACAATTTATAAAACTTAAATAAAACACATATATATGGACAAACATAATTAAAAATAGAACGTATAATAAACACATAAATAGACAACATATACGTATAACATGTAAAACTTAAAAAAAACTCTTATATATATGGATAAAGAATAGTAAAACTTAAAACAAAAGATTATACTAAACAAACGTTACAATTTATAAAACTTAAATAAAACTAATATATATGGATAAACATAATTAAAAATAGAACATATATCACACAGATAAATAGATAACATATACGTATAACAAGTAAAACTTAAATGAAAAGATTATGTACAACAAAAATTACAATTGATTAAATTTAAATAAAACTCTTATAGATATAGATAAAAATAATTAAAAATAAAACGCAAAACACCCATATTAAAACAATAATTTCATATGAAATGACAACATATACGTAAAGACAAGTAAGACAATACAATGAGATAAATAGACAATATATATATAAAAAATAGTAAAACTTAAAACAACGAATAACACACTTACTAAAACAATACTATGAGATAAATAGACAACATATACGTAACTAATATTAAAACTTAAAACAAAAGATAATACACAACAAACGTTACAATTTATAAAACTTAAATAAAACACATATATATGGACAAACATAATTAAAAATAGAACGTATAATAAACACATAAATAGACAACATATACGTATGACAAGTAAAACTTAAATAAAACTCTTATCTATATGGATAAAAATAATTAAAAATAAAACACATAATACACATATTAGAAAAATAATACGAGATAAATAGAACATAAAAAATAGTAAAACTTAAAACAAAAGTTTATACACAACAAACGTAAAATTTGGTAAAACTTAAATAAAACAAATAATTCAAAATAAAACAAATAAGACACATAGTAAAACAATACTATGAGATAAATAAACAATATATACATAAAAAATAATAAAACTTAAAACAACGAATAACACACTTACTAAAACAATATTATGAGATAAAAAGACAACATATACGTAAAGAAAATTAAAACTTAAAACAAATATCATAAACAAAAAACGTTACAATTTATAAAACTTAAATAAAACACATATATATGGACAAACATAATTAAAAATATAACGTATAATACACACATAAATAGACAACATATACGTATGACAAGTAAAACTTAAATAAAACTCTTATCTATATGAATAAAAATAATTAAAAATAAAAATCTTAATACACATATTACAAAAATAATATTAGATAAATAGTACATAAAAATAGTATAACTTAAAACAAAAGATTATGCACAACAAACGTAAAATTTGGTAAAACTTAAAGAAAACAAATAAGACACATAGTAAAACAATACTATGAGATAAATAGACAATATATACATAAAAAATACTGAAACTTAAAACAACAAATAACACACATACTAAAACAATACTATCATATAAATAGCAAATATATACGTAAAGAATAGTAAAAGTTAAAACAAAAGATTGCAAAAAAATCGTTAAAATTTATAAAAATTAAATAAAACTCATATATATAGGAATAAACATAATTAAAAATAGAACGGATAAAACAAATAATAAAACAATAATTTCAGATAAATAAACAACATATACGTAAAGACTAGTAAAACTTAAATCAAAAGATTATGTACAACAAACATTACAATTAATTAAAGTTAAATAAAACTCTTATGTATATAGATAAAAATAATTAAAAATAAAACGCATAACACCCATATTAAAACAATAATTTCATATGAAATGACAACATATACGTAAAGACTAGTAAGACAATACATTGAGATAAATAGATAATATATACATAAAAAATAGTAAAACTTAAATCAACGAATAACACACTTACTAAAACAATACTATGAGATAAATAGACAACATATACGTAAAAAATATTAAAACTTAAAACAAAATATAATACACAACAAACGTTAAAATTTATAAAACTTAAATAAAACACATATATGTGGACAAACATAATTAAAAATAGAACGTATAACACACAGATAAATGGACAACATCTATGTATGACAAGTAAAACTTAAATAAAACTCTTATCTATATGGATAAAAATAATTAAAAATAAAACACATAAGACACATATTAAAAAAAATATAAGATATATAGAAATACATAAAGAATAGTAAAACTTAAAACAAAAGATTATACTAAACAAACGTTACAATTTATAAAACTTTAATAAAACTAATATATATGGATAAACATAATTAAAAATAAAACATATATCACACAGATAAATAGATAACATATACGTATGACAAGTAAAACTTAAATGAAAAGATTATGTACAACAAACATTACAATTGATTAAATTTAAATAAAACTCTTATAGATATAGATAAAAATAATTAAAAATAAAACGCATAACACCAATATGAAAACAATAATTTCATATGAAATGATAACATATACGTAAAGACTAGTAAGATATACTATGAGATAAATAGACAATAAATACATAAAAAATAGTAAAACTTAAAACAACGAATAACACATTTACTAAAACAATATTATGAGATAAATAGACAACATATACGTAAAGAATATTAAAACTTAAAACAAAATATAATACACAACAAACGTTACAATTTATAAAATTTAAATAAAACACATATATATGGACAAACATAATTAAAAATAGAACATATAATACACACATAAATAGACAACATATACGTATCACAAGTAAAACTTAAATAAAACTCTTAACTATATGGATAAAAATAATTAAAAATAAAACACATAATACACATATTAGAAAAATAATACCAGATAAATAAAACATAAAAAATAGTAAAACTTAAAACAAAATATTAGGCACAACAAACGTAAAATTTGGTGAAACTTAAATAAAACAAATAATTCAAAATAAAACAAATAAGACACATAGTAAAACAATACTATGAGATAAATAAACAATATATACATAAAAAATAATAAAACTGAAAACAACAAATAACACACATACTAAAACAATACTATCATATAAATAGCAAATATATACGTAAAGAATAGTAAAAGTTAAAACAAAAGATTGCACAAAAATCGTTACAATTTATAAAAATTAAATAAAACTCATATATATATGAATAAACATAATTAAAAATAGAACGGATAGAAAACATCATAAAACAATAATTTCAGATAAATAAACAACATATACGTAAAGACTAGAAAAACTTAAATCAAAAGATTATGTACAACAAACATTACAATTAATTAAATTTAAATAAAACTCTTATGTATATAGATAAAAATAATAAAAAATAAAACGCATAACACCCATACTAAAACAATAATTTCCTATGAAATGACAACATATACGTAAAGACAAGTAAGACAATACAATGAGATAAATAGACAATATATACATAAAAAATAGTAAAACTTAAAACAACGAATAACACACTTACTAAAACAATACTATGAGATAAATAGACAACATATACGTAAAAAATATTAAAACTTAAAACAAAATATAATACACAAAAAATGTTACAATTTATAAAATTTAAACAAAACACATATATATGGACAAACATAATTAAAAATAGAACATATAATACACAAATAAATAGACAACATATACGTATGACAAGTAAAACTTAAATAAAACTCTTATCTATATGGATAAAAATAATTAAAAATAAAACACACAATACACATATTAGAAAAATAATATCAGATAAATAAAACATAAAAAATAGTAAAACTTAAAACAAAAGATTAGGCACAACAAACGTAAAATTTGGTAAAACTTAAATAAAACAAATAATTCAAAATAAAACAAATAAGACACATAGTAAAACAATACTATGAGATAAATAGACAATATATACATAAAAAATAATAAAATTAAAACAACAAATAACACACATACTAAAACAATACTATCATATAAATAGCAAATATATACGTAAAGAATAGTAAAACTTAAAACAAAAGATTCCACAAAAATCGTTACAATTTATAAAAATTAAATAAAACTTATATATATATGAATAAACATAATTAAAAATAGAACGGATAAAACACATAATAAAACAATAATTTCAGATAAATAAACAACATATACGTAAAGACTAGTAAAACTTAAATCAAAAGATTATGTACAACAAACATTACAATTAATTAAATTTAAATAAAACTCTTATGTCTATAGATAAAAATAATTAAAAATAAAACGCATAACACCCATATTAAAACAACAATTTCATATGAAATGACAACATATACGTAAAGACTAGTAAGACTATACTATGAGATAAATAGACAATATATACATAAAAAATAGTAAAACTTAAAACAACGAATAACACACTTACTAAAACAATACTATGAGATAAATATACAACATATACGTAAAGAATATTAAAACTTAAAACAAAAGATAATACACAATAAACGTTATAATTTATAAAACTTAAATAAAACACATATATATGGACAAATATAATTAAAAATATAACGTATAATACACACATAAATAGACAACATATACGTAAGAGAAGTAAAACTTAAATAAAACTCTTATCTATATGGATAAAAATAATTAAAAATAAAACACATAAGACACATATTAAAAAATATATAAGATAAATAGAAATACATAAAGAATAGTAAAACTTAAAACAAAAGATTATACTAAACAAACGTTACAATTTATAAAACTTAAATAAAACTCATATATATGGATAAACATAATTAAAAATAAAACAAATATCAAATAGATAAATAGATCACATATACGTATGACAAGTAAAACTTAAATGAAAAGATTATGTACAACAAACTTTACAATTGATTAAATTTAAATAAAACTCTTATGCATATATAAAAAAATAATGGAAAATAAAACGCATAACACACATAATAAAACAATAATTTCATATGAAATGACAACATATACGTAAAGACTAGTAAGACAATACTATGAGATAAATATACAATATATATATAAAAAATAGTAAAACTGAGAACAATGAATAACACACTTACTAAAACAAGACTATGAGATAAATAGACAACATATACGTAAAGAATATTAAAACTTAAAACAAAAGATAATACACAAAAAACGTTACAATTTATAAAATTTAAATAAAACACATATATATGAACAAACATAATTAAAAATAGAACGTATAATACACACATAAATAGAAAACATATACGTATGACAAGTAAAACTTAATTAAAACTCTTATATATATGGATAAAAATAATTAAAAATAACACATATAATACACATATTAGAAAAATAATATCAGATAAATAAAACATAAAGAATAGTAAAACTTAAAACAAAAGATTATGTACAACAAACGTAAAATTTGGTAAAACTTAAATAAAACAAATAATTCAAAATAAAACAAATAAGCCACATAGTAAAACAATACTATGAGATAAATAGACAATATATACATAAAAAATAATAAAACTTAAAACAACAAATAACACACATACTAAAACAATACTATCATATAAATAGTAAATATATACGTAAAGAATAGTAAAACTTAAAACAAAAGATTCCACAAAAATCGTTACAATTTATAAAAATTAAATAAAACTCATATATATTTGAATAAACATAATTAAAAATAGAACGGATAGAAAACATAATAAAACAATAATTTCAGATAAATAAACAACATATACGTAAAGATTAGTAAAACTGAAAGCAAAAGATTATAGACAACAAACACTACAATTGATTAAATTTAAATAAAACTCTTATTTATATATATAAAAATAATTAAAAATAAAACGCATAACACCCATATGAAAACAATAATTTAATATGAAATGACAACATATACGTAAAGACTAGTAAGACTATACTATGAGATAAATAGACAATATATACATAAAAAATATTAAAACTTAAAACAACGAATAACACACTTACTAAAACAATACTATGAGATAAACAGAAAACATATACGTAAAGAATATTAAAACTTAAAACAAAATATGATACACAACAAACGTTACAATTTGTAAAACTTAAATAAAACACATATATATGGACAAACATAATTAAAAAGAGAACGTATAATAAACACATAAATAGACAACATGTATGACAAGTAAAACTTAAATAAAACTCTTATCTATATGCATAAAAATAATTAAAAATAAAACACATAATACACATATTAGAAAAATAATACCAGATAAATAGAACATAAAAAATAGTAAAATTTAAAAGAAAAGATTATGCACAACAAACGTAAAATTTGGTAAAACTTAAATAAAACAAATAATTTAAAAATAAAACAAATAAGACACATAGTAAAACAATACTATGAGATAAATAGACAATATATACATAAAAAATAATAAAACTTAAAACAACAAATAACACACATACTAAAACAATACTATCATATAAATAGCAAATATATACGTAAAGAATAGTAAAACTTAAAACAAAAGATTCCACAAAAATCGTTACAATTTATAAAAATTAAATAAAACTCATATATATATAAATAAACATAATTAAAAATAGAACGGATAGAACACATAATAAAACAATAATTTCAGATAAATAAACAACATATACGTAAAGATTAGTAAAACTTAAATCAAAAGATTATGTACAACAAACCTTACAATTGATTAAATTTAAATAAAACTCTTATGTATATAGATAAAAATAATTAAAATTAAAACGCATAACACCCATATGAAAACAATAATTTCGTATGAAATGACAACATATACGTAAAGACTAGTAAGACTATACTATGAGATAAATAGACAATATATACATAAAAAATAGTAAAACTTAAAACAACGAATAACACACTTACTAAAACAATACTATGAGATAAATATACAACATATACGTAAAGAATATTAAAACTTAAAACAAAAGATAATACACAACAAACGTTACAATTTATAAAACTTAAATAAAACACATATATATGGACAAATATAATTAAAAATATAACGTATAATACACACATAAATAGACAACATATACGTAAGAGAAGTAAAACTTAAATAAAACTCTTATCTATATGGATAAAAATAATTAAAAATAAAACACATAAGACACATATTAAAAAATATATAAGATAAATAGAAATACATAAAGAATAGTAAAACTTAAAACAAAAGATTATACTAAACAAACGTTACAATTTATAAAACTTAAATAAAACTCATATATATGGATAAACATAATTAAAAATAAAACAAATATCAAATAGATAAATAGATCACATATACGTATGACAAGTAAAACTTAAATGAAAAGATTATGTACAACATACTTTACAATTGATTAAATTTAAATAAAACTCTTATGCATATATAAAAAAATAATGGAAAATAAAACGCATAACACACATAATAAAACAATAATTTCATATGAAATGACAACATATACGTAAAGACTAGTAAGACAATACTATGAGATAAATATACAATATATACATAAAAAATAGTAAAACTGAGAACAATGAATAACACACTTACTAAAACAAGACTATGAGATAAATAGACAACATATACGTAAAGAATATTAAAACTTAAAACAAAAGATAATACACAAAAAACGTTACAATTTATAAAATTTAAATAAAACACATATATATGAACAAACATAATTAAAAATAGAACGTATAATACACACATAAATAGAAAACATATACGTATGACAAGTAAAACTTAATTAAAACTCTTATATATATGGATAAAAATAATTAAAAATAACACATATAATACACATATTAGAAAAATAATATCAGATAAATAAAACATAAAGAATAGTAAAACTTAAAACAAAAGATTATGTACAACAAACGTAAAATTTGGTAAAACTTAAATAAAACAAATAATTCAAAATAAAACAAATAAGCCACATAGTAAAACAATACTATGAGATAAATAGACAATATATACATAAAAAATAATAAAACTTAAAACAACAAATAACACACATACTAAAACAATACTATCATATAAATAGTAAATATATACGTAAAGAATAGTAAAACTTAAAACAAAAGATTCCACAAAAATCGTTACAATTTATAAAAATTAAATAAAACTCATATATATTTGAATAAACATAATTAAAAATAGAACGGATAGAAAACATAATAAAACAATAATTTCAGATAAATAAACAACATATACGTAAAGATTAGTAAAACTGAAAGCAAAAGATTATAGACAACAAACACTACAATTGATTAAATTTAAATAAAACTCTTATTTATATATATAAAAATAATTAAAAATAAAACGCATAACACCCATATGAAAACAATAATTTAATATGAAATGACAACATATACGTAAAGACTAGTAAGACTATACTATGAGATAAATAGACAATATATACATAAAAAATATTAAAACTTAAAACAACGAATAACACACTTACTAAAACAATACTATGAGATAAACAGAAAACATATACGTAAAGAATATTAAAACTTAAAACAAAATATGATACACAACAAACGTTACAATTTGTAAAACTTAAATAAAACACATATATATGGACAAACATAATTAAAAAGAGAACGTATAATAAACACATAAATAGACAACATGTATGACAAGTAAAACTTAAATAAAACTCTTATCTATATGCATAAAAATAATTAAAAATAAAACACATAATACACATATTAGAAAAATAATACCAGATAAATAGAACATAAAAAATAGTAAAATTTAAAAGAAAAGATTATGCACAACAAACGTAAAATTTGGTAAAACTTAAATAAAACAAATAATTTAAAAATAAAACAAATAAGACACATAGTAAAACAATACTATGAGATAAATAGACAATATATACATAAAAAATAATAAAACTTAAAACAACAAATAACACACATACTAAAACAATACTATCATATAAATAGCAAATATATACGTAAAGAATAGTAAAACTTAAAACAAAAGATTCCACAAAAATCGTTACAATTTATAAAAATTAAATAAAACTCATATATATATGAATAAACATAATTAAAAATAGAACGGATAGAACACATAATAAAACAATAATTTCAGATAAATAAACAACATATACGTAAAGATTAGTAAAACTTAAATCAAAAGATTATGTACAACAAACCTTACAATTGATTAAATTTAAATAAAACTCTTATGTATATAGATAAAAATAATTAAAATTAAAACGCATAACACCCATATGAAAACAATAATTTCGTATGAAATGACAACATATACGTAAAGACTAGTAAGACTATACTATGAGATAAATAGACAATATATACATAAAAAATAGTAAAACTTAAAACAACGAATAACACACTTACTAAAACAATACTATGAGATAAATATACAACATATACGTAAAGAATATTAAAACTTAAAACAAAAGATAATACACAACAAACGTTACAATTTATAAAACTTAAATAAAACACATATATATGGACAAATATAATTAAAAATATAACGTATAATACACACATAAATAGACAACATATACGTAAGAGAAGTAAAACTTAAATAAAACTCTTATCTATATGGATAAAAATAATTAAAAATAAAACACATAAGACACATATTAAAAAATATATAAGATAAATAGAAATACATAAAGAATAGTAAAACTTAAAACAAAAGATTATACTAAACAAACGTTACAATTTATAAAACTTAAATAAAACTCATATATATGGATAAACATAATTAAAAATAAAACAAATATCAAATAGATAAATAGATCACATATACGTATGACAAGTAAAACTTAAATGAAAAGATTATGTACAACAAACTTTACAATTGATTAAATTTAAATAAAACTCTTATGCATATATAAAAAAATAATGGAAAATAAAACGCATAACACACATAATAAAACAATAATTTCATATGAAATGACAACATATACGTAAAGACTAGTAAGACAATACTATGAGATAAATATACAATATATACATAAAAAATAGTAAAACTGAGAACAATGAATAACACACTTACTAAAACAAGACTATGAGATAAATAGACAACATATACGTAAAGAATATTAAAACTTAAAACAAAAGATAATACACAAAAAACGTTACAATTTATAAAATTTAAATAAAACACATATATATGAACAAACATAATTAAAAATAGAACGTATAATACACACATAAATAGAAAACATATACGTATGACAAGTAAAACTTAATTAAAACTCTTATATATATGGATAAAAATAATTAAAAATAACACATATAATACACATATTAGAAAAATAATATCAGATAAATAAAACATAAAGAATAGTAAAACTTAAAACAAAAGATTATGTACAACAAACGTAAAATTTGGTAAAACTTAAATAAAACAAATAATTCAAAATAAAACAAATAAGCCACATAGTAAAACAATACTATGAGATAAATAGACAATATATACATAAAAAATAATAAAACTTAAAACAACAAATAACACACATACTAAAACAATACTATCATATAAATAGTAAATATATACGTAAAGAATAGTAAAACTTAAAACAAAAGATTCCACAAAAATCGTTACAATTTATAAAAATTAAATAAAACTCATATATATTTGAATAAACATAATTAAAAATAGAACGGATAGAAAACATAATAAAACAATAATTTCAGATAAATAAACAACATATACGTAAAGATTAGTAAAACTGAAAGCAAAAGATTATAGACAACAAACACTACAATTGATTAAATTTAAATAAAACTCTTATTTATATATATAAAAATAATTAAAAATAAAACGCATAACACCCATATGAAAACAATAATTTAATATGAAATGACAACATATACGTAAAGACTAGTAAGACTATACTATGAGATAAATAGACAATATATACATAAAAAATATTAAAACTTAAAACAACGAATAACACACTTACTAAAACAATACTATGAGATAAACAGAAAACATATACGTAAAGAATATTAAAACTTAAAACAAAATATGATACACAACAAACGTTACAATTTGTAAAACTTAAATAAAACACATATATATGGACAAACATAATTAAAAAGAGAACGTATAATAAACACATAAATAGACAACATGTATGACAAGTAAAACTTAAATAAAACTCTTATCTATATGCATAAAAATAATTAAAAATAAAACACATAATACACATATTAGAAAAATAATACCAGATAAATAGAACATAAAAAATAGTAAAATTTAAAAGAAAAGATTATGCACAACAAACGTAAAATTTGGTAAAACTTAAATAAAACAAATAATTTAAAAATAAAACAAATAAGACACATAGTAAAACAATACTATGAGATAAATAGACAATATATACATAAAAAATAATAAAACTTAAAACAACAAATAACACACATACTAAAACAATACTATCATATAAATAGTAAATATATACGTAAAGAATAGTAAAACTTAAAACAAAAGATTGCACAAAAATCGTTACAATTTATGAAAATTAAATAAAACTCATATATATATGAATAAACATAATTAAAAATAGAACGGTAGCACACATAATAAAACAATAATTTCATATAAATAAACAACATATACGTAAAGACTAGTAAAACTTAAAGCAAAAGATTATGGATAACAAACATTAAAATTGATTAAATTCAAATAAAACTCTTATGTATATAGATAAAAATAATTAAAAATAGAACACATTACACATAATAAAACAATAATATCAGATAAATAGATAACATATACGTAAAGAATAGTAAAACTTAAAACAAAAGATTGCACAACAAAGTTATAATTTATAAAACTTAAATAAAGCTCATATATATGGATAAACATAATTAAAAATAGAATAGATAACACACATAATAAAACAATAATTTCAGATAAATAAACAACATATACGTAAAGACTACGAAAACTTAAAACAAAAGAAATACACAACAAACGTTACAATTTATAAAACTTAAATAAAACTCATATATATGGATAAACATAATTAAAAATAGAACGTATAGCACAGAGATAATTAGACAACATATACGTATGAATAGTAAAACTTAAATAAAACTCTTATATATATGGATAAAAATAATTAAAAATAAAACGCATAACACCTCTTAATAAAAAATAATTTCATATGAAATGACAATATGTAAAGACTAGTAAGACAATACTATGAGATAAATATAAAATATCTACATAAAAAATAATAAAACTTAAAATAACGAATAACACACTTACTAAAACAAGACTATAAGATAAATAGACAACATATACGTAAAGAATATTAAAACTTAAATCATAAGATAATAAACAAAAAACGTTACAATTTATAAAACTTAAATAAAACACATATATATGGACAAACATAATTAAAAATAGAACGGATAGCACAAATAATAAAACAATAATTTCATATAAATAAACATCATATGCGTAAAGACTAATAAAACATATAGCAAAAGATTATGGATAACAAACATTACAATTGATTAAATTTAAATAAAACTCTTATTTATAGATATAAAAATAATTAAAAATAGAACACATTTCACATAATAAAACAATAATTTCAGATAAATAGATAACATATACGTAAAGAATAGTAAAACTTAAAACAAAAGATAATACACAACAAACGTTACAATTTATTAAACTTAAATAAAACTCATATATATGGATAAACATAATTAAAAATAGAACATATAGCACACAGATAAATAGAACACATATACGTATGACAGGTAAAACGTAAATAAAACTCTTTTCTATATAGATAAAAATATTTAAAATTAGAACACATAAGACATATTAGAAAAATAATATGAGATAAATAAACAACATATACGTAAAGAATAGTAAAACTTAAAACAAAAGATTGCACAACAAACGTTATAATTTATAAAACTTAAATAAAACTCATATATATGGATAAACATAATTAAAAATAGAATAGATAGCACACATAATAAAACAATAATTTCAGATAAATAAACAACATATACGTAATGACTACTAAAACTTAAAACAAAAGAAATACATAACAAACGTTACAATTTATAAAACTTAAATAAAACTCATATATATGGCTAGAAATAATTAAAAATAGAACGTATAGCACACAGATAATTAAACAACATATACGTATGACTAGTAAAACTTAAATAAAACTCTTATATATATGGATAAAAATAATTAAAAATCAAACACATAAGACATATTAGAAAAATAATAAGAGATAAATAAACAACATATACGTAAAGAATAGTAAAACTTAAAACAAAAGATTGCACAACAAACGTTACAATTTATAAAACTTAAATCAAACTCATATATATGGATAAACATAATTAAAAATAAAATAGATAGCACACATAATAAAACAATAATTTCAGATAAATAAACAATATATACGTAAAGAATAGTAAAACTTAAAACAAAAGAAATACACAACAAACGTTACAATTTATAAAACTTAAATAAAACTCATATATATGGATAAACATAATTAAAAATATAACATATAGCACACAGATAAATAGACAACATATACGTATGACAGGTAAAACTTTAATAAAACTCTTTTCAATATAGATAAAAATATTTAAAATTAGAACACATAAGACATATTAGAAAAATAATATGAGATAAATAAACAACATATACATAAAGAATAGTAAAACTTAAAACAAAAGATTGCACAACAAACGTTACAATTTATAAAATTTAAATAAAACTCATATATATGGATAAACATAATTAAAAATAGAATGGATAGCACACATAATAAAACAATAATTTCAGATAAATAAACAACATATACGTAAAAACTACTAAAACTTAAAACAAAAGAAATACACAACAAACGTTACAATTTATAAAACTTAAATAAAACTCATATATATGGATAAACATAATTAAAAATAGAACGTATAGCACACAAATAATTAGACAACATATACGTATACCTAGTAAAACTTAAATAAAACTCTTATCTATATGGATAAAAATAATTAAAAATAAAACACATAAGACACATATTAAAAAAATATAAGATAAATAGAAATACATAAAGAATAGTAAAACTTAAAACAACGAATAACACAATTACTAAAACCAGACTATGAGATAAATAGACAACATATACGTAAAGAATATTAAAACTTAAAACAAAAGATAATATACAAAAAAACGTTACAATTTATAAAACTTAAATAAAACACATATATATGTAAAAACATAATTAAAAATAAAACGGATAGCACACATAACAAAACAATAATTTCATATAAATAAACATCATATGCGTAAAGACTAGTAAAACATAAAGCAAAAGATTATGGATAACAAACATTACAATTGATTAAATTTAAATAAAACTCTTATTTATAGATATAAAAATAATTAAAAATAGAACACATTTCACATAATAAAACAATAATTTCAGAAAAATAGACAACATATGCTTAAAGAATAGTAAAACTTAAAAGAAAAGATAATACACAACAAACGTTACAATTTATTAAACTTAAATAAACTCATATATATTGATAAACATAATTAAAAATACAACATATAGCACACAAATAAATAGACAACATATACGTAAAGAATAGTAAAACTTAAAACACAAGATTCCACAAAAATCGTTACAATTTATAAAAATTAAATAAAACTCATATATATATATGAATAAACATAATTAAAAATAGAACGGATAGAACACATAATAAAACAATAATTTCAGATAAATAAACAACATATACGTAAAGACTAGTAAAACTTAAATCAAGAGATTATGTACAACAAACATTACAATTGATTAAATTTAAATAAAACTCTTATGTATATAGATAAAAATAATTAAAAATAGAACACATTACACATAATAAAACAATAATATCAGATAAATAGACAACATATACGTAAAGAATAGTAAAACTTAAAACAAAAGATTGCACAACAAAGTAATAATTTATAAAACTTAAATAAAACTCATATATATGGATAAAAATAATGAAAAATAGAATAGATAACACTAATAATAATACAATAAATTCAGATAAATAAACAACATATACGTAAAGACTACGAAAACTTAAAACAAAAGAAATACACAACAAACGTTACAATTTATAAAACTTAAATAAAACTCATATATATGGATAAACATAATTAAAAATAGAACGTATAGCACACAGATAATTAGACAACATATACGTATAACTAGTAAAACTTAAATAAAACTCTTATCTATATGGATAAAAATAATTAAAAATAAAACACATAACACCCTTAATAAAACAATAATTTCATATGAAATGACAACATATACGTAAAGACTAGTAAGACAATACTATGAGAAAAATATACAATATATACATAAAAAATAGTAAAACTTAAAACAACGAATAACATACTTACTAACACAAGACTATAAGATAAATAGACAACATATACGTAAAGACTAGTAAAACTTAAATAAAAAGATGATGTACAACAAACATTACATTTGATTAAATTTAAATAAAACACTTATGTATATAGATAAAAATAATTAAAAATAAAACGCATAACAACCATATTAAGACAATAATTTCAAATGAAAAGACAACATATACGTAAAGACTAGTAAGACAATACAATGAGATAAATAGATAATATATGCATAAAAAAAGTAAAACTTAAAACAACGAATAAGACACTTACTAAAACAATACTATGAGATAAATAGACAACATATACGTAAATAATATTAAATCTTAAAACAAAAGATAATACACCACAAACGTTACAATTTATAAAACTTAAATAAAACACATATATATGGACAAACATAATTAAAAATAGAACGTATAATAAACACATAAATAGATAAAATATACGTATGAGTAGTAAAACTTAAATAAAACTCTTATCTATATAGATAAATATAATTAAAAAAAAAATCCATAATACACATATTAGAAAAATAATACCAGATAAATAGAACATAAAAATAGTAAAACTTAAAACAAAATATTATGCACAACAAATGTAAAATTTGGTAAAACTTAAATAAAACAAATAATTCAAAATAAAACAAATAAGACACATAGTAAAACAATACTATGAGATAAATAGACAATATATACATAAAAAATACTAAAACTTAAAACAACAAGTAACACACATACTAAAACAATACTATCATATAAATAGCAAATATATACGTTAAGAATAGTAAAACTTAAAACAAAAGATTGCACAAAAATCGTTACAATTTATAAAAATTAAATAAAACTCATATATATATATATGAATAAACATAAATAAAAATAGAACGGATAGAACACATAATAAAACAATAATTTCAGATAAATAAACAACATATACGTAAAGACTAGTAAAACTTAAATCAAAAGATTATGTACAACAAACATTACAATTAATTAAATTTAAATAAAACTCTTATGTATATAGATAAAAATAATAAAAAATAAAACGCATAACACCCATACTAAAACAATAATTTCGTATGAAATGACAACATATACGTAAAGACTAGTAAGACAATACAATTAGATAAATAGACAATATGTACATAAAAAATAGTAAAACTTAAAACAACGAATAACACACTTACTAAAACAATACTATGAGATAAATAGACAACATATACGTAAAGAATATTAAAACTTAAAACAAAAGATAATACACAACAAACGTTACAATTTATAAAACTTAAATAAAACACATATATATGGACAAACATAATGAAAAATAGAACGTATAATACACACATAAATAGACAACATATACGTATGACAAGTAAAACTTAAATAAAACTCTTATTTATATGGATAAAAATAATTAAAAATAAAACACATAATACACATATTAGAAAAATAATATAAGATAAATAAAACATAAAGAATAGTAAAACTTAAAACAAAATATAATGTACAACAAACGTAAAATTTGGTAAAACTTATATAAAACAAATAATTCAAAATAAAACAAATAAGACACATACTAAAACAATACTATGAGATTAATAGACAATATATACATAAAATATAATAACACTAAAAAACAACAAATAACACACATACTAAAACAATACAATCATATAAATAGCAAATATATACATAAAGAATAGTAAAACTTAAAACAAAAGATTGCACAAAAATCGTTACAATTTATAAAAATTAAATAAAACTCATATATATATGAATAAACATAATTAAAAATAGAACGGATAGAACACATAATAAAACAATAATTTCAGATAAATAAACAACATATACGTAAAGACTAGTAAAACTGAAATCAAAAGATTATGTACGACAAACATTACAATTAATAAAATTTAAATAAAACTCTTATGAATATAGATAAAAATAATTAAAAATAAAACGCATAACACCCATATTAAAACAATAATTTCTTACGAAATGACAACATATACGTAAAGACTAGTAAGACAATACAATGAGATAAATAGACAATATATACATAAAAAATAGTAAAACTTAAAATAACGAATAACACACTTACTAAAACAATACTATTAGATAAATAGACAACATATACGTAAAGAATATTAAAACTTAAAACAAAAGATAATACACAACAAACGTTACAATTTGTAAAACTTAAATAAAACACATATATATGGACAAACATAATTAAAAATATAACGTATAATACACACATAAATAGACAACATATACGTATAACAAGTAAAACTTAAATAAAACTCTTATCTATATGGATAAAAATAATTAAAAATAAAACACATAATACACATATTAGATAAATTATATCAGATAAATGGAAAATAAAAAAAATAGTAAAACTTAAAACAAAAGATTGGGCACAACAAACGTAAAATTTGGTAAAACTTAAATAAAACAAATAATTCAAAATAAAACAAATAAGACACATAGTAAAATAATACTATGAGATAAATAGACAATATATACATAAAAAATAATAACACTGAAAACATCAAATAACACACATACTAAAACAATACAATCATATAAATAGCAAATACATACGTAAAGAATAGTAAAACTTAAAACAAAAGATTGCACAAAAATCGTTACAATTTATAAAAATTAAATAAAACTCATATATATATGAATAAACATAATTAAAAATAGAACGGATAGAACACATAATAAAACAATAATTTCAGATAAATAAACAACATATACGTAAAGACTAGTAAAACTTAAATCAAAAGATTATGTACCACAAACATTACAATTAATTAAAGTTGAATAAAACTCTTATGTATATAGATAAAAATAATTAAAAATAAAACGTATAACACCCATATTAAAACAATAATTTCATATGAAATGACAACATATACGTAAAGACTAGTAAGACAATATAATGAGATAAATAGACAATATATACATAAAAAATAGTAAAACTTAAAACAACGAATAACACACTTACTAAAACAATACTATGAGATAAATAGACAACATATACGTAAAGAATATTAAAACTTAAAACAAAAGATAATACACAACAAACGTTACAATTTATAAAACTTAAATAAAACACATATATATGCACGAACATAATTAAAAATAGAACGTATAATAAACACATAAATAGACAACATATACGTATGACATATAAAACTTATATAAAACTTTTATCTATATGGATAAAAATAATTAAAAATAAAACACATAAGACACATATTAAAAAAAAAAAAGATATATAGAAATACATAAAGAATAGTAAAACTTAAAACAAAAGATTATACTAAACAAACGTTACAATTTATAAAACTTAAATAAAACTAATATATATGGATAAACATAATTAAAAATAGAACAAATATCACATATATAAATAGATAACATATACGTATGACAAGTAAAACTTAAATGAAAAGATTATGTACAACAAACATTACAATTGATTAAATTTAAATAAAACTCTTATAGATATAGATAAAAATAATTAAAAATAAAACGCATAACACCAATATGAAAACAATAATTTCATATGAAATGACAACATATACGTAAAGACTAGTAAGACTATACTATGAAATAAATAGACAATATATACATAAAAAATAGTAAAACTTAAAACAACGAATTACACACTTACTAAAACAATATTATCATATAAATACACAACATATACGTAAAGAATATTAAACCTTAAAACAAAAGATAATACAGAACAAACATTACAATTTATAAAACTTAAATAAAGCACATATATATGGACAAACATAATAAAAAATAGAACGTATAATACACACATAAATAGACAACATATACGTATAACAAGTAAAACTTAAATAAAACTCTTATTTATATAGATAAAAATAATTAAAAATAAAACACATAATACACATATTAGAAAAATAATATCAGATAAATAGAAAATAAAAGATATTAAAACTTAAAACAAAAAATTAGGCACAACAAACGTAAAATTTGGTAAAACTTAAATAAAACAAATAATTAAAAATAAAACAAATAAGACACATAGTAAAACAATACTATGAGATAAATAGAAAGTATATACATAAAAAATAATAAAACTTAAAACATCAAATAACACACATACTAAAACAATAATATTATATAAATAGCAAATATATACGTAAAGAATAGTAAAACTTAAAACAAAAGAATGCACAAAAATTGTTACAATTAATAAAAATTAAATAAAACTCATATATATATGAATAAACATAATTAAAAATAAAATAGATATAACACATCATAAAACAATAATTTCAGATAAATAAACAACATATACGAAAAGACTAGTAAAACTTAAATCAAAAGATTATGTACAACAAACATTACAATTAATTAAATTTAAATAAAACTCTTATGTATATAGACAAAAATAATTAAAAATAAAACGCATAACACCCATATTAAAACAATAATTTCATATGAAATGACAACATATACGTAAAGACTAGTAAGACTATACAATGAGATAAATATACAATATATACATAAAAAATAGTAAAACTTAAAACAACGAATAACACACTTACTAAAACAATACTATGAGATAAATAGACAACATATACGTAAATAATATTAAAACTTAAAACAAAAGATAATACACCACAAACGTTACAATTTATAAAACTTAAATAAAACACATATATATGGACAAACATAATTAAAAATAGAACGTATAATAAACACATAAATAGATAAAATATACGTATGACAAGTAAAACTTAAATAAAACTCTTATCTATATAGATAAATATAATTAAAAAAAAAAACCCATAATACACATATTAGAAAAATAATAGCAGATAAATAGAACATAAAAAATAGTAAAACTTAAAACAAAAGATTATGCACATAAAATGTAAAATTTGGTAAAATTTAAATAAAACAAATAATTCAAAATAAAAAAAATAAGACACATAGTAAAACAATACTATGAGATAAATAGACAATATATACATAAAAAATACTAAAACTTAAAACAACAAGTAACACACATACTAAAACAATACTATCATATAAATAGCAAATATATACGTTAAGAATAGTAAAACTTAAAACAAAAGATTGCACAAAAATCGTTACAATTTATAAAAATTAAATAGAACTCATATATATATATGAATAAACATAAATAAAAATACAACGGATAGAACACATAATAAAACAATAATTTCAGATAAATAAACAACAAATACGTAAAGACTAGTAAAACTTAAATCAAAAGATTATGTACAACAAACATTACAATTAATTAAATTTAAATAAAACTCTTATTTATATAGATAAAAATAATTAAAAATAAAACGCATAACACCCATATTAAAACAATAATTTCGTATGAAATGACAACATATACGTAAAGACTAGTAAGACAATACAATTAGATAAATAGACAATATGTACATAAAAAATAGTAAAACTTAAAACAACGAATAACACACTTACTAAAACAATACTATGAGATAAATAGACAACATATACGTAAAGAATATTAAAACTTAAAACAAAAGATAATACACAACAAACGTTACAATTTATAAAACTTAAATAAAACACATATATATAGACAAACATAATTAAAAATAGAACGTATAATACACACATAAATAGACAACATATACGTATGACAAGTAAAACTTAAATAAAACTCTTATCTATATGGATAAAAATAATTAAAAATAAAACACATAATACACATATTAGAAAAATAATATAAGATAAATAAAACATAAAGAATAGTAAAACTTAAAACAAAATATAATGTACAACAAACGTAAAATTTGGTAAAACTTAAATAAAACAAATAATTCAAAATAAAACAAATAAGACACATACTAAAACAATACTATGAGATTAATAGACAATATATACATAAAATATAATAACACTGAAAACAACAAATAACACACATACTAAAACAATACAATCATATAAATAGCAAATATATACGTAAAGAATAGTAAAACTTAAAACAAAAGATTGCACAAAAATCGTTACAATTTATAAAAATTAAATAAAACTCATATATATATGAATAAACATAATTAAAAATAGAACGGATAGAACACATAATAAAACAATAATTTCAGATAAATAAACAACATATACGTAAAGACTAGTAAAACTGAAATCAAAAGATTATGTACGACAAACATTACAATTAATAAAATTTAAATAAAACTCTTATGTATATAGATAAAAATAATTAAAAATAAAACGCATAACACCCATATGAAAACAATAATTTCATATGAAATGACAACATATACGTAAAGACTAGTAAGACAATACAATGAGATAAATAGACAATATATACATAAAAAATAGTAAAACTTAAAATAACGAATAACACACTTACTAAAACAATACTATTAGATAAATAGACAACATATACGTAAAGAATATTAAAACTTAAAACAAAAGTTAATACACAACAAACGTTACAATTTATAAAACTTAAATAAAACACATATATATGGACAAACATAATGAAAAATAGAACGTATAATACACACATAAATAGACAACATATACGTATGACAAGTAAAACTTAAATAAAACTCTTATCTATATGGATAAAAATAATTAAAAATAAAACACATAATACACATATTAGAAAAATTATATCAGATAAATAGAAAATAAAAAAAATAGTAAAACTTAAAACAAAAGATTGGGCACAACAAACGTAAAATTTGGTAAAACTTAAATAAAACAAATAATTCAAAATAAAACAAATAAGACACATAGTAAAACAATACTATGAGATAAATAAACAATATATACATAAAAAATAATAACACTGAAAACATCAAATAACACACATACTAAAACAATACAATCATATAAATAGCAAATATATACGTAAAGAATAGTAAAACTTAAAACAAAAGATTGCACAAAAATCGTTACAATTTATAAAAATTAAATAAAACTCATATATATATGAATAAACATAATTAAAAATAGAACGGATAGAACACATAATAAAACAATAATTTCAGATAAATAAACAACATATACGTAAAGACTAGTAAAACTTAAATCAAAAGATTATGTACCACAAACATTACAATTAATTAAAGTTAAATAAAACTCTTATGTATATAGATAAAAATAATTAAAAATAAAACGTATAACACCCATATTAAAACAATAATTTCATATGAAATGACAACATATACGTAAAGACTAGTAAGACAATATAATGAGATAAATAGACAATATATACATAAAAAATAGTAAAACTTAAAACAACGAATAACACACTTAGTAAAACAATACTATGAGATAAATAGACAACATATACGTAAAGAATATTAAAACTTAAAATAAAAGATAATACACAACAAACCTTACAATTTATAAAACTTAAATAAAACACATATATATGCAAAAACATAATTAAAAATAGAACGTATAATAAACACATAAATAGACAACATATACGTATGACATATAAAACTTATATAAAACTTTTATTTATATGGATAAAAATAATTAAAAATAAAACACATAAGACACATATTAAAAAAAATAAGATATATAGAAATACATAAAGAATAGATAAACTTAAAACAAAAGATTATACTAACCAAACGTTACAATTTATAAAACTTAAATAAAACTAATATATATGGATAAACATAATTAAAAATAGAACAAATATCACATAAATAAATAGATAACATATACGTATGACAAGTAAAACTTAAATGAAAAGATTATGTACAACAAACATTACAATTGATTAAATTTAAATAAAACTCTTATAGATATAGATAAAAATAATTAAAAATAAAACGCATAACACCAATATGAAAACAATAATTTCATATGAAATGACAACATATACGTAAAGACTAGTAAGACTATACTATGAAATAAATAGACAATATATACATAAAAAATAGTAAAATTTAAAACAACGAATAACACACTTACTAAAACAATATTATCAGATAAATAGACAACATATACGTAAAGAATATTAAAAATTAAAACAAAATATAATACACAAAAAACGTTACAATTTATAAAATTTAAATAAATCACATATATATGGACAAACATAATTAAAAATAGAACGTATAATACACACATAAATAGACAACATATACGTATGGCAAGTAAAACATAAATAAAACTCTTATTTATATAGATAAAAATAATTAAAAATAAAACACATAATACACATATTAGAAAAATAATATCAGATAAATAGAAAATAAAAGATATTAAAACTTAAAACAAAAGATTAGGCACAACAAACGTAAAATTTGGTAAAACTTAAATAAAACAAATAATTCAAAATAAAACAAATAAGGCACATAGTAAAACCATACTATGAGATAAATAGACAATATATACATAAAAAATAATAACACTGAAAACAACAAATAACACAAATACTAAAACAATACAATCATATAAATAGCAAATATATACGTAAAGAATAGTAAAACTTAAAACAAAAGATTGCACAAAAATCGTAACAATTTATAAAAATTAAATAAAACTCATATATATATGAATAAACATAATTAAAAATAGAACGGATAGAACACATAATAAAACAATAATTTCAGATAAATAAACAACATATACGTAAAGACTAGTAAAACTTAAATCAAAAGATTATGTACCACAAACATTACAATTAATTAAAGTTAAATAAAAGTCTTATGTCTATAGATAAAAATAATTAAAAATAAAACGCATAACACCCATATTAAAACAATAATTTCATATGAAATAACAACATATACGTAAAGACAAGTAAGACAATACAATGAGATAAATAGACAATATATACATAAAAATAGTAAAACTTAAAACAACGAATAACACACTTACTAAAACAATACTATGAGATAAATAGACAACATATACGTATGACAAGTAAAACTTAAATAAAACTCTTATCTATATGGATAAAAATAATTAAAAATAAAACACATAATACACATATTAGAAAAATAATATAAGATAAATAAAACATAAAGAATAGTAAAACTTAAAACAAAAGATTATACTAAACAAACGTTACAATTTATAAAACTTAAATAAAACTAATATATATGTATAAACATAATTAAAAATATAACATATATCACAAAGATAAATAGATAACATATACGTATGACAAGTAAAACTTAAATGAAAAGATTATGTACAACAAAAATTACAATTGATTAAATTTAAATAAAACTCTTATAGATATAGATAAAAATAATTAAAAATAAAACGCATAACACCAATATGAAAACAATAATTTCATATGAAATGACAACATATACGTAATGACTAGTAAGACTATACTATGAAATAAATAGAAAATATATACATAAAAAATAGTAAAACTTAAAACAACGAATAACACACTTACTAAAACAATATTATGAGATAAATAGACAACATATACGTAAAGAATATTAAAACTTAAAACAAAATATAATACCCAAAAAACGTTACAATTTATAAAATTTAAATAAAACACATATATGTGGACAAACATAATTAAAAATAGAACGTATAATACACACATAAATAGAAAACATATACGTATGACAAGTAAAACTTAAAAAAAACTCTTATCTATATGGATAAAAATAATTAAAAATAAAACACATAATACACATATTAGAAAAATAATATGAGATAAATAAAACATAAAGAATAGTAAAACTTAAAACAACGAATAACACATTTACTAAAACAAGACTATAAGATAAATAGACAACATATACGTAAAGAATATTAAAACTTAAAACAAAAGATAATACAAAAAAAACGTTACAATTTATAAAACTTAAATAAAACACATATATATAGACAAACATAATTAAAAATACAACGGATAGCACATATAATAAAACAATAATTTCATATAAATAAACATTATATGCGTAAAGACTAGTAAAACATATAACAAAAGATTATGGATAAGAACATTACAATTGATTTAATTTAAATAAAACTCTTATTTATAGATATAAAAATAATTAAAAATAGAACACATTTCACATAATAAAACAATAATTTCAGATAAATAGACAACATATACGTAAAGAATAGTAAAACTTAAAACAAAAGATAATACACAACAAACGTTACAATTTATTAAACTTAAATAAAACTCATATATATGGATAAACATAATTAAAAATAGAACATATAGCACACAGATAAATAGACAACATATACGTATGACAGGTAAAACGTAAATAAAACTCTTTTCTATATGGATAAAAATATTTAAAATTAGAACACATAAGACATATTAGAAAAATAAACAACATATACGTAAAGAATAGTAAAACTTAAAACAAAAGATTGCACAACAAGCGTTACAATTTATAAAATTTAAATAAAACTCATATATATGGATAAACATATTTAAAAATAGAATGGATAGCACACATAATAAAACAATAATTTCAGATAAATAAACAACATATACGTAAAGACTACTAAAACTTAAAACAAAAGAAATACACAACAAACGTTACAATTTATAAAACTTAAATAAAGCTCATATATATGGATAAACATAATTAAAAATAGAACGTATAGCACACACATAAATAGAAAACATATACGTATGACAAGTAAAACTTAAAAAAAACTCTTATCTATATGGATAAAAATAATTAAAAATAATACACATAATACACATATTAGAAAAATAATATCAGATAAATAAAACATAAAGAATAGTAAAACTTAAAACAACGAATAACACACTAACTAAAACAAGACTATAAGATAAATAGACAACATATACGTAAACAATATTAAAACTTAAAACAAAAGATAATACACAAAAAACGTTACAATTTATAAAACTTAAATAAAACACATATATATAGACAAACATAATTAAAAATAGAACGGATAGCACATATAATAAAACAATAATTTCAGATAAATAAACATCATATGCGTAAAGACTAGTAAAACATATAACAAAAGATTATAGATAACAAACATTACAATTGATTTAATTTAAATAAAACTCTTATTTATAGATATAAAAAAAATTAAAAATAGAACACATTTCACATAATAAAACAATAATTTCAGATAAATAGACAACATATACTTAAGGAATAGTAAAACTTAAAACAAAAGATAATACACAACAAACGTCACAATTTATTAAACTTAAATAAACTCCTATATATTGATAAACATAATTAAAAATACAACATATAGCACAGAGATAAATAGACAACATATACGTATGACAGGTAAAACTTAAATAAAACTCTTTTCAATATGGATAAAAATATTTAAAATTAGAACACTTAAGACATTAGAAAAATAATATGAGATAAATAAACTACATATACGTAAAGAATAGTAAAACTTGAAACAAAAGATTGCAAACAAACGTTACAATTTATAAAACTTAAATAAAACTCATATATATGGATAAACATAATTAAAAATAGAATAGATAGCACACATAATAAAACAATAATTTCAGATAAATAAACAACATATACGTAAAGACTACTAAAACTTAAAACAAAAGAAATACACAACAAACGTTCTAATTTATAAAACTTAAATAAAACTCATATATATGGATAAACATAATTAAAAATAGAACGTATAGCACACAGATAATTAGACAACATATACGTATAACTAGTAAAACTTAAATAAAACTCTTATCTATATGGATAAAAATAATTAAAAATAAAACGCATAACACCCTTAATAAAACAATAATTTCAGATGAAATGACAACATATACGTAAAGACTAGTAAAACAATACTATGAGATAAATATACAATATATACATAAAAAATAGTAAAACTTAAAACAACGAATAATATTCTTACTAAAACAAGACTATAAGATAAATAGACAACATATACGTAACGACTAGTAAAACTTAAATCAAAAGATGATGTACAACAAACATTACAATTTATTAAATTTAAATAAAACACTTATGTATATAGATAAAAATAATTAAAAATCAAACGCATAACACTCATATTAAAACAATAATTTCATATGAAAAGACAACATATACGTAAAGACTATTAAGACAATACAATGAGATAAATAGATAATATATGCATAAAAAATAGTAAAACTTAAAACAACGAATAACACACTTACTAAAACAATACTATGAGATAAATAGACAACATATACGTAAAGAATATTAAAACTTAAAACATAAGATAATACACAACAAACGTTACAATTTATAAAACTTAAATAAAACACATATATATGGACAAACATAATTAAAAATAGAACGTATAATACACACATAAATAAACATCATATACGTATTGTAAGTAAAACTTAAATAAAACTCTTATCTATATGGATAAAAATAATTAAAAATAAAACACATAATACACATATTAGAAAAATAATATCAGATAAATAGAACATAAAAAATAGTAAAACCTAAAACAAAAGATTATGCACAACAAACGTAAAATTTGGTAAAACTTAAATAAAACAAATAATTCAAAATAAAACAAATAAGACACATAGTAAAACAATATTATGAGATAAATAGACAATATATACATAAAAAATAAGAAAACTTAAAACAACAAATAACACACATACTAAAACAATATTATCATATAAATAGCAAATATATACGTAAAGAAAAGTAAAACTTAAAACAAAAGATTGCACAAAAATCGTTACAATTTATAAAAATTAAATAAAACTCATATATATATGAATAAACATAATTAAAAATAGAACGGATAGAACACATAATTAAACAATAATTTCAGATAAATAAACAACATATACGTAAAGACTAGTAAAACTTAAATCAAAAGATTATGTACAACAAACATTACAATTAATTAAATTTAAATAAAACTCTTATGTATATAGATAAAAATAATTAAAAATAAAACGCATAACACCCATATTAAAACAATAATTTCGTATGAAATGACAACATATACGTAAAGACTAGTAAGACAATACAATTAGATAAATAGACAATATGTACATAAAAAATAGTAAAACTTAAAACAACGAATAACACACTTACTAAAACAATACTATGAGATAAATATACAACATATACGTAAAGAATATTAAAACTTAAAACAAAAGATAATACACAATAAACGTTATAATTTATAAAACTTAAATAAAACACATATATATGGACAAACATAATTAAAAATAAAACGTATAATACACACATAAATAGACAACATATACGTATGACAAGTAAAACTTAAATAAAACTCTTATCTATATGGATAAAAATAATTAAAAATAAAACACATATTAGAAAAATAATATAAGATAAATAGAACATAAAAATAGTAAAACTTAAAACAAAAGATTATGCACAACAAACGTAAAATTTGGTAAAACTTAAATAAAACAAATAATTAAAAATAAAACAAATAAGACACATAGTAAAACAATACTATGAGATAAATAGACAATATATACATAAAAAATAATAAAACTTAAAACAACAAATAACACACATACTAAAACAATACTATAATATAAATAGCTAATATATACGTAAAGAATAGTAAAACTTAAAACAAAAGATTCCACAAAAATCGTTACAATTTATAAAAATTAAATAAAACTCATATATATATGAATAAACATAATTAAAAATAGAACGGATAGAACACATAATAAAACAATAATTTCAGATAAATAAACAACATATACGTAAAGACTAGTAAAACTTATATCAAAAGATTAGGTACGACAAACATTACAATTAATTAAATTTAAATAAACTCTTATGTATATAGATAAAAATAATTAAAAATAAAACGCATAACACCCATATTAAAACAATAATTTCATATGAAATGACAACATATACGTAAAGACTAGTAAGACAATACAATGAGATAAATAGACAATATATACATAAAAAATATTAAAACTTAAAACAACGAATAACACACTTACTAAAACAATACTATGAGATAAATAGACAACATATACGTAAATAATATTAAAACTTAAAACAAAAGATAATACACAACAAACGTTACAATTTATAAAACTTAAATAAAACACATATATATGGACAAACATAATTAAAAATAAAACGTATAATACACACATAAATAGACAACATATACGTATGACAAGTAAAACTTAAATAAAATTCTTATCTATATGGATAAAAATAATTAAAAATAAAACACATAATACACATATTAGAAAAATAATATCAGATAAATAAAATATAAAGAATAGTAAAACTTAAAACAAAAGATTATGCACAACAAACGTAAAATTTGGTAAAACTTAAATAAAACAAATATTTCAAAATAAAACAAATAAGACACATAGTAAAACAATACTATGAGATAAATAGACAATATATATATAAAAAATAAGAAAACGTAAAACAACAAATAACACATATACTAAAATAATACTATCATATAAATAGCAAATATATATACGTAAAGAATAGTAAAACTTAAAACAAAAGATTGCACAAAAATCGTTACAATTTATAAAAAATTAAATAAAACTCATATATATATGAATAAACATAATTAAAAATAGAACGGATAGAACACATAATAAAACAATAATTTCAGATAAATAAACAACATATACGTAAAGACTAGTAAAATTTAAATCAAAAGATTATGTACGACAAACATTACAATTAATTAAATTTAAATAAAACTCTTATTTATATAGATAAAAATAATTAAAAATAAAACGCATAACACTCATATTAAAACAATAATTTCATATGAAATAACAACATATACGTAAAGACTAGTAAGACAATACAATGAGATAAATAGACAATATATACATAAACGAATAACACACTTACTAAAACAATACTATGAGATAAATAGACAACATATACGTAAATAATATTAAAACTTAAAACAAAAGATAATACACAACATACGTTCCAATTTATAAAACTTAAATAAAACACATATATATGGACAAACATAATTAAAAATAGAACGTATAATAAACACATAAATAGACAACATATACGTATGACATATAAAACTTATATAAAACTTTTATCTATATGGATAAAAATAATTAAAAATAAAACACATAAGACACATATTAAAAAAATATAAGATATATAGAAATACATAAAGAATAGTAAAACTTAAAACAAAAGATTATACTAAACAAACGTTAAAATTTATAAAACTTAAATAAAACTAATATATATGGATAAACATAATTAAAAATAGAACAAATATCACACATATAAATAGATAACATATACGTATGACAAGTAAAACATAAATGAAAAGATTATGTACAACAAACATTACAATAAATTAAATTTAAATAAAACGCTTATGGATATAGATAAAAGTAATTAAAAATAAAACGCATAACACCTATATTAAAACAATAATTTCATATGAAATGACAACATATACGTAAAGACTAGTAAGACAATACAATGAGATAAATAGACAATATATATACATAAAAAATAGTAAAACTTAAAACAACGAATAACACGCTTAATAAAACAATGCTATGAGATAAATAGACAACATATACGTAAATAATATTAAAACTTAAAACAAAAGATAATACACAACATACGTTCTAATTTATAAAACTTAAATAAAACACATATATATGGACAAACATAATTAAAAATAGAACCTATAATAAACACATAAATAGACAACATATACGTATGACATATAAAACTTAAATAAAACTATTATCTATATTGATAAAAATAATTAAAAATAAAACACATAATACACATATTAGAAAAATAAAACAGATAAATAGAACATAAAAAATAGTAAAACTTAAAACAAAAGATTATGCACAACAAACGTAAAATTTGGTAAAACTTAAATAAAACAAATAATTCAAAATAAAACATTAAGACACATAGTAAAACAATACTATAAGATAAATAGACAATATATACATAAAAAATAATAAAACTTAAAACAACAAATAACACACATACTAAAACAATACTATCATATAAATAGCAAATATGTACGTAAAGAATAGTAAAACTTAAAACAAAAGATTGCACAAAAATCTTTACAATTTATAAAAATTAAATAAAACTCATATATATATGAATAAAAATAATTAAAAATAGAACGGATAGAATACATAATAAAACAATAATTTCAGATAAATAAACAACATATACGTAAAGACTAGTAAAACTTAAATCAAAAGATTATGTATAACAAACATTACAATTAATTAAATTTAAATAAAACTCTTATGTATATAGATAAAAATAATTAAAAATAAAACGCATAACAGCCATATTAAAACAATAATTTCATATGAAAAGACAAAATATACGTAAAGACTAGTAAGACAATACAATGAGATAAATAGACAAAATATACATAAAAAATAGTAAAACTTAAAACAACGAATAACACACTTACTAAAACAATACTATGAGATAAATAAACAACATATTCGTAAATAATATTAAAACTTAAAACAAAAGATAATATACAACAAACGTTACAATTTATAAAACTTAAATAAATAACATATATATGGACAAACATAATTAAAAATAGAACGTATAATACACACATAAATAGACAACATATACGTATGACAAGTAAAACTTAAATAAAACTCTTATCTATATTGATAAAAATAATTAAAAATAAAACACATAATACACATATTAGAAAAATAATACCAGTTAAATAGAACATAAAAAATAGTAAAACTTAAAACAAAAGATTATGCACAACAAACGTAAAATTTGGTAAAACTTAAATAAAACAAATAATTCAAAATAAAACATTAAGACACATAGTAAAACAATACTATAAGATAAATAGACAATATATACATAAAAAATAATAAAACTTAAAACAACAAATAACACACATACTAAAACAATACTATCATATAAATAGCAAATATATACGTAAAGAATAGTAAAACTTAAAATAAAAGATTGCACAAAAATCGTTACAATTTATAAAAATTAAATAAAACTCATATATATATGAATAAACATAATTAAAAATAGAACGGATAGAACACATAATTAAACAATAATTTCAGATAAATAAACAACATATACGTAAAGACTAGTAAAACTTAAATCAAAAGATTATGTACAACAAACATTACAATTAATTAAATTTAAATAAAACTCTAATGTATATAGATAAAAATAATTAAAAATAAAACGCATAACACCCATACTAAAACAATAATTTCCTATTAAATGACAACATATACGTAAAGACAAGTAAGACAATACAATGAGATAAATACACAATATATACATAAAAAATAGTAAAACTTAAAACAACGAATAACACACTTACTAAAACAATACTATGAGATAAATAGACAACATATACGTAAAAAATATTAAAACTTAAAACAAAATATAATACACAACAAACGTTACAATTTATAAAATTTAAATAAAACACATATATATGGACAAACATAATTAAAAATAGAACATATAATACACACATAAATTGACAACATATACGTATGACAAGTAAAACTTAAATAAAACTCTTATCTATATGGATAAAAATAATTAAAAATAAAACACATATTAGAAAAATAATATAAGATAAATAGAACATAAAAATAGTAAAACTTAAAACAAAAGATTATGCACAACAAACGTAAAATTTGGTAAAACTTAAATAAAACAAATAATTCAAAATAAAACAAATAAGACACATAGTAAAACAATACTATGAGATAAATAGACAATATATACATAAAAAATAATAAAATTAAAACAACAAATAACACACATACTAAAACAATACTATCATATAAATAACAAATATATACGTAAAGAATAGTAAAACTTAAAACAAAAGATTGCACAAAAATCGTTACAATTTATAAAAAGAAAATAAAACTCATATATATATGAATAAAAATAATTAAAAATAGAACGGATAGAGCACATAATAAAACAATAATTTCAGATAAATAAACAACATATACGTAAAGAATAGTAAAACTTAAATCAAAAGATTATGTACGACAAACATTACAATTAATTAAATTTAAATAAAACTCTTATGTATATAGATAAAAATAATTAAAAATAAAACGCATAACACTCTTATTAAAACAATAATTTCATATGAAATGACAACATATACGTAAAGACTAGTAAGACACAATGAGATAAATACACAATATATACATAAAAAATAGTAAAACTTAAAACAACGAATAAGACATTTACTAAAACAATACTATGAGATAAATAGACAATATATACGTAAATAATATTAAAACTTAAAACAAAAGATAATATACAACAAACGTTACAATTTATAAAATTAAATAAAACACATATATATGGACAAACATAATTAAAAATAGAACGTATAATAAAAACATAAATAGACAACATATACGTATGACAAGTAAAACTTAAATAAAACTCTTATCTATATGGATAAAAATAATTAAAAATAAAACACATATTAGAAAAATAATATGGGATAAATAGAACATAAAAAATAGTAAAACTTAAAACAAAAGATTATGCACAAAAAACGTAAAATTTGGTAAAACTTAAATAAAACAAATAATTCAAAATAAAACAAATAAGACACATAGTAAAACAATACTATGAGATAAATAGACAATATATACATAAAATATAATAACACTGAAAACAACAAATAACACACATACTAAAACAATACAATCATATAAATTGCAAATATATACGTAAAGAATAGTAAAACTTAAAACAAAAGATTGCACAAAAATCGTTACAATTTATAAAAATTAAATAAAACTCATATATATATGAATAAACATAATTAAAAATAGAATGGATAGAGCACATAATAAAACAATTATTTCAGATAAATACACAACATATACTTAAAGACTAGTAAAACTTAAATCAAAAGATTATGTACGACAAACATTACAATTAATTAAATTTAAATAAAACTCTTATTTATATAGATAAAAATAATTAAAAATAAAACGCATAACAGTCATATTAAAACAATAATTTAATATAAAATTACAACATATACGTAAAGACTAGTAAGACAATAAAATGAGATAAATAGACAAAATATACATAAAAATAGTAAAACTTAAAACAACGAATAACACACTTACTAAAACAATACTATGAGATAAATAGACAACATATACGTAAAGAATATTAAAACTTAAAACAAAAGATAATACACAACAAACGTTACAATTTATAAAATTAAATAAAACACATATATATGGACAAACATAATTAAAAATAGAACGTATAATAAATACATAAATAGACAACATATACGTATGACAAGTAAAACTTAAATAAAACTCTTATTTATATGGATAAAAATAATTAAAAATAAAACACATATTAGAAAAATAATATGAGATAAATAGAACATAAAAAATAGTAAAACTTAAAACAAAAGATTATGCACAAAAACGTAAAATTTGGTAAAACTTAAATAAAACAAATAATTCAAAATAAAACAAACAAGACATATAGTAAAACAATACTATGAGATAAATATACAATATATACATAAAAAATAGTGAAACTTAAAACAACGAATAACATACTTACTAAAACAATACTATGATATAAATAGACAACATATACGTAAAGAATATTAAAACTTAAAACAAAAGATAATACACAACAAAAGTTACAATTTATCAAACTTAAATAAAACTCATATATATGGACAAACATAGTTAAAAATAGAACCTATAATAAACACATAAATAGACAACATATACGTATGATAAGTAAAACTTAAATAAAAGTCTTATATATATGGATAAAAATAATTAAAAATAAAACACATAATACACATATTAGAAAAATAATACCAGATAAATAAAACATAAAAAATAGTAAAACTTAAAACAAATGATTATGCATAACAAACGTAAAATTTGGTAAAACTTAAATAAAACAAATAAGACACATAGTAAAACAATACTATGAGAAAAATAGACAATATATACATAAAAAATAATAAAACTTAAAATAACAAATAACACACATACTAAAACAATACTATCATATAAATAGCAAATATATACGTAAATAATAGTAAAACTTAAAACAAAAGATTACACAAAAATAGTTACAATTTATAAAAATTAAATAAAACTTATATATATATAAATAAACATAATTAAAAATAGAACAGATAAAACACATAATAAAACAATAATTTCAGATAAATAAACAACATATACAGAAAGACTAGTAAAACTTAAATCAAAAGATTATGTACAACAAACATTACAATTAATTAAGTTTAAATAAAAATAAAACGCATAACACCCATATTAAAGCAATAATTTCATATGAAATGACAACATATACGTAAAGACTAGTAAGACAATACAATGAGATAAATAAACAATATATACATAAAAAATAATAAAACTTAAAACAACGAATAACACACTTACTAAAACAATACTATGATATAAATAGACAACATATACGTAAAGAATATTAAAACTTAAAACAAATATCATAAACAAAAAACGTTACAATTTATAAAACTTAAATAAAACACATATATATGAACAAACATAATTAAAAATAGAACGTATAATACACACATAAATAGACAACATATACGTATGACAAGTAAAACTTAAATAAAACTCTTATCTATATAAATAAAAATATATAAAAATAAAAAACATAATACACATATTACAAAAATAATATCAGATAAATAGAACATAAAAAATAGTAAAACATAAAACAAAATATTATGCACAACAAACGTAAAATTTGGTAAAACTTAAATAAAACAAATAAGACACATAGTAAAACAATACTATGAGATAAATAGACAATATATACATAAAAAATACTAAAGCTTAAAACAACAAATAACACACATAATAAAACAATACTATCATATAAATAGCAAAAATATACGTAAAGAATAGTAAAAATTAAAACAAAAGATTGCAAAAAAATCATTACAATTTATAAAAATTAAATAAAACTCATATATATATGAATAAAAATAATTAAAAATAGAACGGATAGAACACATAATAAAACAATAATTTCAAATAAATAAACAACATATACGTAAAGACTAGTAAAACTTAAATCAAAATATTATGTACAACAAACATTACAATTAATTAAAGTTAAATAAAACTCTTATGTATATAGATAAAAATAATTAAAAATAAAACGCATAACACCCATATTAAAACAATAATTTCATATGAAATGACAACATATACGTAAAGACTAGTAAGACAATACAATGAGATAAATAGATAATATATACATAAAAAATACTAAAACTTAAAACAGCTAATAAAACACTAAAACAATACTTTGAGATAAATAGACAACATATACGTAAAAAATATTAAAACTTAAAACAAAAGATAATACACAACAAACGTTACAATTTATAAAACATAAATAAAACACATATATATGGACAAACATAATTAAAAATAGAACGTATAACACACAGATAAATAGACAACATCTACGTATGACAAGTAAAACTTAAATAAAACTCTTATCTATATGGATAAAAATAATTAAAAATAAAACACATAAGACACATATTAAAAAAAATATAAGATATATAGAAATATATAAAGAATAGTAAAACTTAAAACAAAATATTATACTACAAAAACGTTACAATTTATAAAACTTAAATAAAACTAATATATATGTATAAACATAATAAAAAATAGAACATATATCACATAGATAAATAGATAACATATACGTATTACAAGTAAAACTTAAATGAAAAGATTATGTACAACAAACATTAAAATTGATTAAATTTAAATAAAACTCTTATAGATATAGATAAAAATAATTAAAAATAAAACGCATAACACCAATATGAAAACAATAATTTCATATGAAATGACAACATATACGTAAAAACTAGTAAGACTATACTATGAGATAAATAGACAATATATACATAAAAAAATAGTAAAACTTAAAACAACGAATAACACACTTACTAAAACAATATTATGATATAAATAGACAACATATACGTAAAAAATATTAAAACTTAAAACAAAATATAATACATAAAAAACGTTACAATTTATAAAACTTAAATAAAACACATATATATGGACAAACATAATTAAAAATAGAACGAATATCTCATATAATAAAACAATAATTTCAGATAAATAAACATCATATGCGTAAAGACTAGTAAAACATATAGCAAAAGATTATGGATAACAAACATTACAATTGATTAAATTTAAATAAAACACGTATTTATAGATATAAAAATAATTAAAAATAGAGCACATTTCACATAATAAAACAATAATTTCAGATAAATAGACAACATATACGTAAAGAATATTAAACTTAAAACATAAGATAATACAACATATACGTAACGACTAGTAAAACAATACTATGAGATAAATATACAATATATACATAAAAAAAAGTAAAACTTAAAACAACGAATAACATACTTACAAAAACAATACTATTAGATAAATAGACAACATATACGTAAAGAATATTAAAACAAAAGTTAATACACAACAAACGTTACAATTTATAAAACTTAAATAAAACACATATATATGGACAAACATAATGAAAAATAGAACGTATAATACACACATAAATAGACAACATATACGTATGACAAGTAAAACTTAAATAAAACTCTTATCTATATGGATAAAAATAATTAAAAATAAAACACATAATACACATATTAGAAAAATTATATTAGATAAATAGAAAATAAAAAAAGTAGTAAAACTTAAAACAAAAGATTGGGCACAACAAACGTAAAATTTGGTAAAACTTAAATAAAACAAATAATTCAAAATAAAACAAATAAGACACATAGTAAAACAATACTATGAGATAAATAAACAATATATACATAAAAAATAATAACACTGAAAACATCAAATAACACACATACTAAAACAATACAATCATATAAATAGCAAATATATACGTAAAGAATAGTAAAACTTAAAACAAAAGATTGCACAAAAATCGTTACAATTTATAAAAATTAAATAAAACTCATATATATATGAATAAACATAATTAAAAATAGAACGGATAGAACACATAATAAAACAATAATTTCAGATAAATAAACAACATATACGTAAAGACTAGTAAAACTTAAATCAAAAGATTATGTACAACAAACATTATAATTAATTAAATTTAAATAAAACTCTTATGTATATAGATAAAAATAATTAAAAATAAAACGCATAATAGCCATATTAAAACAATAATTTCATATGAAATGACAACATATACGTAAAGACTAGTAAGACAATACAATGAGATAAATAGACAATATATACATAAAAAATAGTAAAACTTAAATCAACGAATAACACACTTACTAAAACAATACTATGAGATAAATAGACAACATATACGTAAAAAATATTAAAACTTAAAACAAAATATAATACACAACAAACGTTAAAATTTATAAAACTTAAATAAAACACATATATGTGGACAAACATAATTAAAAATAGAACGTATAACACACAGATAAATGGACAACATCTATGTATGACAAGTAAAACTTAAATAAAACTCTTATCTATATGGATAAAAATAATTAAAAATAAAACACATAAGACACATATTAAAAAAATATAAGATATATAGAAATACATAAAGAATAGTAAAACTTAAAACAAAAGATTATACTAAACAAACGTTACAATTTATAAAACTTTAATAAAACTAATATATATGGATAAACATAATTAAAAATAGAACATATATCACAGAGATAAATAGATAACATATACGTATGACAAGTAAAACTTAAATGAAAAGATTATGTACAACAAACATTACAATTGATTAAATTTAAATAAAACTCTTATAGATATAGATAAAAATAATTAAAAATAAAACGCATAACACCAATATGAAAACAATAATTTAATATGAAATGATAACATATACGTAAAGACTAGTAAGACTATACTATGAGATAAATAGACAATATATACATAAAAAATAGTAAAACTTAAAACAACGAATAACACATTTACTAAAACAATATTATGAGATAAATAGACAACATATACGTAAAGAATATTAAAACTTAAAACAAAATATAATACACAACAAACGTTACAATTTATAAAATTTAAATAAAACACATATATATGGACAAACATAATTAAAAATAGAACATATAATACACACATAAATAGACAACATATACGTATGACAAGTAAAACTTAAATAAAACTCTTAACTATATGGATAAAAATAATTAAAAATAAAACACACAATACACATATTAGAAAAATAATACCAGATAAATAAAACATAAAAAATAGTAAAACTTAAAACAAAATATTAGGCACAACAAACGTAAAATTTGGTGAAACTTAAATAAAACAAATAATTCAAAATAAAAAAAAAAAGACACATAGTAAAACAATACTATGAGATAAATAGACAATATATACATAAAAAATAAGAAAACTGAAAACAACAAATAACACACATACTAAAACAATACTATCATATAAATAGCAAATATATACGTAAAGAATAGTAAAAGTTAAAACAAAAGATTGCACAAAAATCGTTACAATTTATAAAAATTAAATAAAACTCATATATATATGAATAAACATAATTAAAAATAGAACGGATAGAAAACATCATAAAACAATAATTTCAGATAAATAAACAACATATACGTAAAGACTAGTAAAACTTAAATCAAAAGATTATGTACAACAAACATTACAATTAATTAAATTTAAATAAAACTCTAATGTATATAGATAAAAATAATTAAAAATAAAACGCATAACACCCATACTAAAACAATAATTTCCTATGAAATGACAACATATACGTAAAGACAAGTAAGACAATACAATGAGATAAATACACAATATATACATAAAAAATAGTAAAACTTAAAACAACGAATAACACACTTACTAAAACAATACTATGAGATAAATAGACAACATATACGTAAAAAATATTAAAACTTAAAACAAAATATAATACACAACAAACGTTAAAATTTATAAAATTTAAATAAAACACATATATATGGACAAACATAATTAAAAATAGAACATATAATACACACATAAATTGACAACATATACGTATGACAAGTAAAACTTAAATAAAACTCTTATCTATATGGATAAAAATAATTAAAAATAAAACACATATTAGAAAAATAATATAAGATAAAAAGAACATAAAAATAGTAAAACTTAAAACAAAAGATTATGCACAACAAACGTAAAATTTGGTAAAACTTAAATAAAACAAATAATTCAAAATAAAACAAATAAGACACATAGTAAAACAATACTATGAGATAAATAGACAATATATACATAAAAAATAATAAAATTAAAACAACAAATAACACACATACTAAAACAATACTATCATATAAATAACAAATATATACGTAAAGAATAGTAAAACTTAAAACAAAAGATTGCACAAAAATCGTTACAATTTATAAAAAGAAAATAAAACTCATATATATATGAATAAAAATAATTAAAAATAGAACGGATAGAGCACATAATAAAACAATAATTTCAGATAAATAAACAACATATACGTAAAGAATAGTAAAACTTAAATCAAAAGATTATGTACGACAAACATTACAATTAATTAAATTTAAATAAAACTCTTATGTATATAGATAAAAATAATTAAAAATAAAACGCATAACACTCTTATTAAAACAATAATTTCATATGAAATGACAACATATACGTAAAGACTAGTAAGACACAATGAGATAAATACACAATATATACATAAAAAATAGTAAAACTTAAAACAACGAATAAGACATTTACTAAAATAATACTATGAGATAAATAGACAATATATACGTAAATAATATTAAAACTTAAAACAAAAGATAATATACAACAAACGTTACAATTTATAAAATTAAATAAAACACATATATATGGACAAACATAATTAAAAATAGAACGTATAATAAAAACATAAATAGACAACATATACGTATGACAAGTAAAACTTAAATAAAACTCTTATCTATATGGATAAAAATAATTAAAAATAAAACACATATTAGAAAAATAATATGGGATAAATAGAACATAAAAAATAGTAAAACTTAAAACAAAAGATTATGCACAAAAAACGTAAAATTTGGTAAAACTTAAATAAAACAAATAATTCAAAATAAAACAAATAAGACACATAGTAAAACAATACTATGAGATAAATAGACAATATATACATAAAATATAATAACACTGAAAACAACAAATAACACACATACTAAAACAATACAATCATATAAATTGCAAATATATACGTAAAGAATAGTAAAACTTAAAACAAAAGATTGCACAAAAATCGTTACAATTTATAAAAATTAAATAAAACTCATATATATATGAATAAACATAATTAAAAATAGAATGGATAGAGCACATAATAAAACAATTATTTCAGATAAATACACAACATATACTTAAAGACTAGTAAAACTTAAATCAAAAGATTATGTACGACAAACATTACAATTAATTAAATTTAAATAAAACTCTTATTTATATAGATAAAAATAATTAAAAATAAAACGCATAACAGTCATATTAAAACAATAATTTAATATAAAATTACAACATATACGTAAAGACTAGTAAGACAATAAAATGAGATAAATAGACAAAATATACATAAAAATAGTAAAACTTAAAACAACGAATAACACACTTACTAAAACAATACTATGAGATAAATAGACAACATATACGTAAAGAATATTAAAACTTAAAACAAAAGATAATACACAACAAACGTTACAATTTATAAAATTAAATAAAACACATATATATGGACAAACATAATTAAAAATAGAACGTATAATAAATACATAAATAGACAACATATACGTATGACAAGTAAAACTTAAATAAAACTCTTATTTATATGGATAAAAATAATTAAAAATAAAACACATATTAGAAAAATAATATGAGATAAATAGAACATAAAAAATAGTAAAACTTAAAACAAAAGATTATGCACAAAAACGTAAAATTTGGTAAAACTTAAATAAAACAAATAATTCAAAATAAAACAAACAAGACATATAGTAAAACAATACTATGAGATAAATATACAATATATACATAAAAAATAGTGAAACTTAAAACAACGAATAACATACTTACTAAAACAATACTATGATATAAATAGACAACATATACGTAAAGAATATTAAAACTTAAAACAAAAGATAATACACAACAAAAGTTACAATTTATCAAACTTAAATAAAACTCATATATATGGACAAACATAGTTAAAAATAGAACCTATAATAAACACATAAATAGACAACATATACGTATGATAAGTAAAACTTAAATAAAAGTCTTATATATATATGGATAAAAATAATTAAAAATAAAACACATAATACACATATTAGAAAAATAATACCAGATAAATAAAACATAAAAAATAGTAAAACTTAAAACAAATGATTATGCATAACAAACGTAAAATTTGGTAAAACTTAAATAAAACAAATAAGACACATAGTAAAACAATACTATGAGAAAAATAGACAATATATACATAAAAAATAATAAAACTTAAAATAACAAATAACACACATACTAAAACAATACTATCATATAAATAGCAAATATATACGTAAATAATAGTAAAACTTAAAACAAAAGATTCCACAAAAATAGTTACAATTTATAAAAATTAAATAAAACTTATATATATATAAATAAAAATAATTAAAAATAGAACAGATAAAACACATAATAAAACAATAATTTCAGATAAATAAACAACATATACAGAAAGACTAGTAAAACTTAAATCAAAAGATTATGTACAACAAACATTACAATTAATTAAGTTTAAATAAAAATAAAACGCATAACACCCATATTAAAGCAATAATTTCATATGAAATGACAACATATACGTAAAGACTAGTAAGACAATACAATGAGATAAATAGACAATATATACATAAAAAATTATAAAACTTAAAACAACGAATAACACACTTACTAAAACAATACTATGATATAAATAGACAACATATACGTAAAGAATATTAAAACTTAAAACAAATATCATAAACAAAAAACGTTACAATTTATAAAACTTAAATAAAACACATATATATGAACAAACATAATTAAAAATAGAACGTATAATACACACATAAATAGACAACATATACGTATGACAAGTAAAACTTAAATAAAACTCTTATCTATATAAATAAAAATATATAAAAATAAAAAACATAATACACATATTACAAAAATAATATCAGATAAATAGAACATAAAAAATAGTAAAACATAAAACAAAATATTATGCACAACAAACGTAAAATTTGGTAAAACTTAAATAAAACAAATAAGACACATAGTAAAACAATACTATGAGATAAATAGACAATATATACATAAAAAATACTAAAGCTTAAAACAACAAATAACACACATAATAAAACAATACTATCATATAAATAGCAAAAATATACGTAAAGAATAGTAAAAATTAAAACAAAAGATTGCAAAAAAATCATTACAATTTATAAAAATTAAATAAAACTCATATATATATGAATAAAAATAATTAAAAATAGAACGGATATAACACATAATAAAACAATAATTTCAAATAAATAAACAACATATACGTAAAGACTAGTAAAACTTAAATCAAAATATTATGTACAACAAACATTACAATTAATTAAAGTTAAATAAAACTCTTATGTATATAGATAAAAATAATTAAAAATAAAACGCATAACACCCATATTAAAACAATAATTTCATATGAAATGACAACATATACGTAAAGACTAGTAAGACAATACAATGAGATAAATAGATAATATATACATAAAAAATACTAAAACTTAAAACAGCTAATAAAACACTAAAACAATACTTTGAGATAAATAGACAACATATACGTAAAAAATATTAAAACTTAAAACAAAAGATAATACACAACATATACGTATAACTAGTAATACTTAAATAAAACTCTTATCTATATGGATAAAAATAATTAAAAATAAAACGCATAACACCCTTAATAAAACCAGGATAAAAATAAGACTAGTAAGACAATACAATGAGATAAATAGACAAAATATACATAAAAAATAGTAAAACTTAAAAAACGAATAACACACTTACTAAAACAATACTATGAGATAAATAGACAACATATACGTAAAGAATATTAAAACTTAAAACAAAAGATAATACACAACAAACGTTATAATTTATAAAACTTAAATAAAACTCATATATGTGGATAAACATAATTAAAAATAGAATATATAGCACACATAATAAAACAATAATTTCAGATAAATAAACAACATATACGTAATGACTACTAAAAATTAAAACAAAATAAATACAAAACAAACGTTACAGTTTATAAAATTTAAATAAAAGTCATATATGGATAAACACAATTAAAAATAAAACATATAACACATAGATAAATAGACAACATATACGTATGACAGGTAAAACTTAAATAAAACTATTTTATAGATGTATAAAAATATTTAAAATTAGAACACATAGGACATATTAGAAAAATAATATCAGATAAATAGAAAACATATACGTAAAGAATAGTAAAACTTAAACAAAAGATTGCACAACAAACATTACAATGGATTAAATTTAAATAAAACGCTATGTATATAGATAAAAATAATTTAAAATAAAATGCATAACACCAATAATAAAACAATAAATTCTTATGAAAGGAAAACATATAGGTAAAGACTAGTAAGACAATTTATACATAAAAAAAAATAGTAAAACTTAAAACAACAAATAACACACTTACTAAAACAATACTATTAGATAAATACACTAAAGAATAGTAAAACATAAAACAAAAGATAATACACAACAAACGTTACAATTTATAAAACTTAAATAAAACACATATATGGACAAATATAATTAAAAATATAACGTATAATACACACATAAATAGACAACATATATGTATGATAAGTAAAACTTAAATAAAATTATTATCTATATGGATAAAATTAATTAAAAATAAAACACATAAGACACATATTAAAAAAATAATATCAGATGAATAGAACATAAAGAATAGTAAACCTTTAAACAAAAGATAATAAACAAAAAACGTTAAAATTGATAAAACATAAATAAAACTAATAATTAAAAATAAAACGAATAAGAAACATAGTAAAACAATACTTTCAAATGAATAGCCAATAAATACATAAAAAATAGTAAAACTTAAAACAACAAATAACACATACTAAAACAATAATATTAGATAAATAGAAAATATATACGTAAAGAATAATAAAACTTAAAACAACAGATTACAGAACAAACATCACTATTTATAAAACTTAAATAAAATTCATATTAATTAAAAATAGAACGATACCACACATAATAAAACAATAATTTCAGATAAATAAACAACATACGTAAAAACTAGTAAAACTAAAAGTAAAAGATTATAGACAACAAACATTACAATTGATTAAATTTAAATAAAACTCATATATATAGATAAAAATAATAAAAAATAAAACACATAACACACGTAATAAAACAATAATTTCATATGAAATTACAACATATACGTAAAGACTAGTAAGACAATAATATGAGATAAATAGACAATATATACATAAAAAATAGTAAAACTTAAAACAACAAATAACACACTTAATAAAACAATACTATTAGATAAATACAACATATACGTAAAGAATAGTAAAACTTAAAAAAAAAGATAATATACAACAAACGTTAAAGTTAATAAAACATAAATAAAACGAATAAGACACATAGTAAAACATGAATAGACAATAAATACATAAAAAATAGAAAAACTTAAAACAACAGATTGAACAAAACGTTAAAGTTTATAAAACTTAAATAAAACTCATATATATGGATAAATATAATTAAAAATAGCACGTATAACACATAATAAATAACAATTTCAGTTAAATAAACAGCATATACGTAAAGAGTAGTAAGAGTAAAAACAAAAGATTATAAACAACAAACATTACAATTCATTAAATTTAAATAAAACTCTTATATATAAATAAAAATAATTAAAAATAAAACGCATAACACACATAATAAAACAATAACTTCATATGAAATGACAACATATACGTAAAGACTAGTAAGACAATAATGTGAGATAAATAGACAATATATACATAAAAAATAGTAAAACTTAAAACAACAAATAACATACTTAATAAAACAATACTATCAAATAAATACAATATATACGTAAAGAATAATAAAACCTAAAACAAAAGATAAAAATAATTTAAAATAGAAAGTATATAACACAGATAAATAAAAAACATATACATAAAGACTACTAAAACTTATATAAAACTCTTATCTATACGGATAAAAATAAAACACATAAGAAATTAAAAAAATAATATCAGATATATAGAACATAAAGAATAGTAAAACAATACTTTCAAATGAATAGACATAAAAAATAGAAAAACTTAAAACAAACACATACTAAAACAATAATATCAGATAAATAGAAAATATATACGTAAAGAATAATAAAACTTAAAACAACAGATTGCATATCAAACGTTACTATTTATGAAACTTAAATAAAATTCATATATATATGGATAAACATAATTAAAAATAGAACGGTAGCACACATAATAAAACAATAATTTCAGATAAATAAACAAACATATACGTAAAAACTAGTAAAAATAAAAGCAAAAGATTATAGACAACAAACATTACAATTGATTAAATTTAAATAAAACTCTTATATATATAGATAAAAATAATAAAAAATAAAACGCATAACACCTATAATAAAACAATAATTTCATATGAAATGACAACATATACGTAAAGACTAGTAAGACAAGACAATACTATGAGATAAATAGACAATATATACATAAAAAATAGTAAAACTTAAAACAAAAAATAATATACTTACTAAAACAATAATATCAGATAAATACAACATATACGTAAAGAATAGTAAAACTTAAAACAAAATATAATACACAACAAACGTTACAATTTATAAAACTTAAATAAAACTCATATATATGGATAAACATAATTAAAAACAGAACGTATTACACACAGATAAATAGACAACCTATACGTATGACAAGTAAAACTTAAATAAAACATAACAATAAAACACATGAGACACATATTAAAAAAATAATATCAGATAAATAGAATATAAAGAATAGTATACTATAAATTTTAAAAATATTTTCTTAATTTAATATAAAGAATAGTATACTATAAATTTTAAAAATATTTTCTTAATTTTTTAAACCAAAAATCAGCTAAATATATAATTACTCAAATTAAAAGCCCGTTTAATCATGATAAAAACACCAAAAATAACATATTGATGAAAACAAAACAAAGACAGATCAAGAGAAAAACAATAAAAAAAATAGTAAATCCACAACAATAAAGACTAAGAAATACAAGTTGTGAAAAGTCAATTCCCAAAAGAAAGATAAATAGAATACGAACTAAAAATAAATGAGATTAGAGGAGACCTTCAATTCTCTGGATGATTTTCTTCATTTTTCACTCCGAGTACAAAAGTCTGTAAATTGGGGAAGAAAATAAAAACAAAAGAAACATTGGAAACGACAAAACAATAAGATTCTTCGGGAAAATACTAAATACAACTTAGCTAGTAATAAAAGAAAAAAAAAAGTAACTTAATTGTTCAATGGAAACAAAAGGTGTTAAATAGTGAAAGACCTGAATCTTCGGGAGCTTAAAGTCTTCATCTTTGTTCATTTCTTAAGTGCTGTTTGAGGTGAAAAATCAAAACTTTCACTCTCTCAACAGGATAATCTAGAAAAAAAAAGTAACTTAATTGTTCAATGGAAACAAAAGGTGTTAAATAGTGAAAGACCTGAATCTTCGGGAGCTTAAAGTCTTCATCTTTGTTCATTTCTTAAGTGCTGTTTGAGGTGAAAAATCAAAACTTTCACTCTCTCAACAGGATAATCTTGGCCTCTCACTGAAATAAATGACTTTCAAGCACTACCCAAATCAGGTAGTTGGTCTCACAATCACTCACTTTCTTTATGAACTCTTGGATCATGGAGCTAATTAACCAAGAAGCAATTATTTGACCGGCTTACCCAGTACCTGAAATTTTCATTGATATTGCACTAGATACAAATACTTCAATTTCATAGCTTCTAAGAACTCTAATCAATTCAGGATAAATATCTTTATTGTGCTTGATAGAGATGATATATGATTATGGAAAGGGATCAATACCTTTTGTTGTTCTCCAGCTCTCTGGTGTTTGTGCATTTCTTTAATTGGATTTCTTAAATTGTTCTCCATTTTTCTGGCACGATAATTTTTGATATAGCTGTCCCAAAAAGAATTATAAAATTTGTACTAGAAACCGCCTGAAAACCATTACCATTGGGGGACAGTTTTTACCTGCGACTAACGAGACGGATATTAAAAAACAATCTATAAAAACCGTTTTCCCAAATTGTACTAACTAACAAGAGCTTGCTTATGTGTAAATTTTTCATTTGGATGATTGGGTCTTATGCAGAATCTATAGGAAGAGGTAAACAGGCAAAACTATTTAACTAATCTAACCATCAAATATAAATTGCCTGAATGAACAGACCACACAAAGTATAACTTTTAATGCAACAAAATATGGAGAAGTAAATCGTTTTTCTGAAGAAAAATATCAACTATGTGGTCTATATGTTAGCAGAAACATTCAAGTTACCCTTATTTCAAATCCAAAATACCTTTCAGAATGTGAAAATGTTACATAGACTAGAGTAATTGCAATCTCTCTGATGCATTTAGTAAAAACTATCTCATATGCAAATCATTTTGAAAAAGTCCACTGACAAAACAACTCGACACGAAGCTCCCTTCAGTCTTAAAAGCAAACATTTCAAATCTACAATAATAAGCACCAAACAGATTCAAAAGGCTACAATAAACTAAAAAATTGCCTGGAACCATTAGTAAGCAGAGTTTTCCTCCCAACCAGATTAAACCATAACACAGAAATTCATCTACAATCAGTGGAATGCTATATAATAAATAACTAATAATAAGTAATTACTATATAATAAATAAGTAATAAAATATAATAAATTGAATAAAAATGACTAAATAAGTAATAAAATATAATAAATTGAATAAAAATGACTTAAGAATAAATTATTATTATTAACATTAATAATGGGTGCAACAATAAATAGATTCAATTGATTTGCTGATTTGCTTCAATTTTAAGTAGCCCAACCACCCCCACAATAATAAACAAACATTTAAATAGAACACATAGCAGACACAACAATTAATAATATCAAAAAATAGACAACTTTTAGGAACATATATTATACATTAAATAAAAAACATATAAAAAATAGTAAAACTTTTAATTAAACAAATCTAAGCATGAATAGACGTTACAATTGGATAAATTTAAATAGAACTCTACGGGGATAAAAATAATTATACATAAATAATTATTTTATAGTAATATATAATAAATATATAACTAAGAATATGCAAGTGGATAAAAATAAATAATATAATTAATAAATATGAGAATATAAATAACTAAGAATAAGTAATTACTATATAAGAAATAAGTACATAAAAAATAATTATTATATATATTATTAAAATATAATAAATAAATAAATATAAATAACTAAGAATAAGTAATTGTAACAATGAAAAGATTGCTCACATTCTCAAGTATCAAAGAAAACAAAACAAAATAATTTTACAGTTCATCACAAATAAATTGTAAATCATAATTTATGTAATAACATCCGATGCAATTTGACTTTACCTTACTAATTAAACATCCAATCCAATTTGACAATAACTAAATGCATATATCATTATTCTTTCATATATCACGAAGAGAATAAAGCACTCTGATTTGATAAAATATTGACATTATGTTTCTCTTTTTAAAGCACAAAATTTCAAAAAAAAAAATATACACAAAAGTTTAAAAATAAATTAAAAAAATTTCAATCATAGTTTAAAACATCCATCACACTAAATGTCAATTTGCATATAATAGCATCTGTTAAAAAGCAATCCCATAATTTTTCAATATCTTACATTTCAAATTTAACATCAAATCCAACAACGATACTTCACTTTACAAATAATACTATTTAAAAATAAAAAGAGAACCAAGTTAAGAGAACACACGCAAAACATTAGATTTTAACATTCAGTGTTAAATATTTACAAATATCACAACCAATAATGAAAAGTAAAACTCACCATGCTCGTTCTTCCATAAAACGAAGAGCTTTCTCAAGAAAAGATGGAGATCCAATCTCTTCCAAAGCAAGCAGAATGGGTCTCCCAATAACTTTAGTTACCATTGGCTTTTACGGTATCTACAAAAAAGACAAGCACCAAAAAATGGAAAAGAAAATAAAACACAGATTAGGACTTTGCAAATTAACAAACTCATAGGTTACATAGTAGTAAATTATTTGGGAAAATGATATTGGCAATCAGAAAATTTATACTCACAGAGGTTCGTCTTGCACTTTGCATAGATCCAACGTACACTAATGTGGTTTTCGGCATGCATGGTGATCGACACTAATATATGCCAACCTCGTTTCTAGAGAAGAATCTGCAACTACTCCAACAGATTCATTAGATATGGTCACTGAACTTCGAGAGATATTGATAATAGATTTTGCTCAACTTCATCAGTATCATTTCATGTGAATTTAGCCCTAAGCCAAAACCAACTTCATTGTGCAATACATATGGAAATCTCCCAATATACGTTTTTAACTTTTAAAAAGATTAATAAATTAGTCATTATAGATGTAGATATATAGAGAAAGGAGAAACGCTTAATAAATTTTACAAGTAAATCATAATTTTGTTAGCAGCATATATTATACATTAAATAGAAAAGCATGTAAATAATTGTAAAGCTTTTAATTAAAATCTAACCATGTATGATACACACATTGAATTCAAATTTTCCTCAAACAATAAAATATCATGCACAATAGACGTTATAATTGAATAAAATTAAATAAAACTCTTAGTACGCGGATAAAAATAATTATTATAGCTTCTATTAGTATATAATAAATATATGAAAAATATATAACTAAGAATATTCAAGTGGATAAAAATAAATATTATAAATATATTAAATAAATATGTGAATATAAATAACTAAAAATAAATAATTACTACATAATAAATAAGTAGCTAAAAAATAATTATTATATATATTATTAAAATATAATAAATATGTGAACGTAAATAACTAAGAATAAGTAATTATTATTAACATTAACATGGGATAAATTCAAATTTTCCTAGAACAAAAGAAAATAGCCGTTACAATTAGATAAACTTAAATAGAACTCTTACTAAGTGTATAAAGAAAATTATAAATAAATAATTATTATAAATATAATTAATATATAATAAATAAATATGTGAATAAAAATAAATAAGAATAAGTAATTACTATATAATAAATATGTTGTTAAAAAATAATTATTAAAATATAATAAATATGTAAATATAAATAACTAATAACTAAGCTTGTGGTTGGTACCCCAAGGAAAAAGTTTCCCCAATTATGTCAAAAATCTGACCTTATTGTCCAATTACATCATAGGGAACATACTCTGGATCTTCTTTTAGCAAGTAAATTTCTTTAACAACAGAGAGACTTTTGTTTCCTACCATAAAAGATAAAGCAGAAACACATACATATTTTAATGAAAGCAAGTATCGTTCACTTATTATAACTCACGTCAAAGGGGAACAAAATGTACAACACAAAATAATAAAAAAATCCAAAAGTTGTGATACATTTTAGCCTATTTAATTTATCATCTGTTGACTGCATGTATAATTAATGTTTCGTATCAGAATAACATATAAAGTTGTATATGAAGCTAGCAATGACTTCGAGTCAACAGCATTTGGATGTAATATGAAGATTAGAAATCAACATTTTAAATAGTAACTACAAATCAACTGTATTGGGAATCTGGGAGCAGATGCAAGTCTTTCGGTTATCAATTCAGTCACCTGACCCCCAAAAGATTTTCCCCATGCCCATTTTCTCACAACACAGTTAACATTTTAACCAAAATGAAACCTAAAATTGGAAACTCTGGACCTACAATGACAAACGTTCAACTCCTTCAGTTTGCAGGCTCCCTTCACAAACATTTCTAATCTACAATGGAAGCACCAAACAGATTCAAAAGGTTGTTATTTTTGCTCATTTCTCATCAATGAAGATGGGAAAGCCTTGGCACCTCAAAGAAAGAAAGTGACCCATGAAAACACTTTGAAGATAATGGTTGCACAATGTTAAGCTGGCATCTTAGTTTGCAATTTCATAAAACATTTAGCAACCATCAACTAAACCAAATCAGCTTAAAGAAACTTCTTTTTACAAATAATTAAAAATGGATAAAAATACTACCATCATCCATTCATTTGGGTCATTGCAATAAGTCTAATAAACTAAAAAATTGCATCGAAACAAGCAGAGTTTTCCTCCCAACCAGGTTAACCATAACACAAAATTTCATCTACAGCCAGTCGAATGCTATAAACCTATCATAAGATAGGATAATAAAATAAAAATAATAAAAGAGAGTTTTATAAGTTGCCACTCATAAGAGCTTGATGAAAACAAAACAAAGACACATATAAAGAGAAAAACAATAAAAAAAGAAAGAAATAGTAAATCCAAAACATGCAAAAGAAGAACAAAAATAATAAATATAAATAATCTTTTAAAAACATAAACAACAATAAAGAGTAAGAAATACAAGCATTAAAAAATAGAAATAAATTACAACAAAACATACCTAAAAAAATGTTACTTACTGCCTGAAAAATCATGATTCGGACAAAATTAAAAAGAAAAGGAAATAAAAGCAATAAAACACTACAACAAATAACTAAAGTAAAAAAAAAAATTGAAACAAAGAATAATCGAAAAAATAATAGAAATGAAAATGAAAATAGTGAGATAAATATTTTCTCCGTCATTTTTTATTATTAAAACTCATTTATGTTTTTTATATGAAAATTCTCATAAATTGTCTTATAATTGCCATTCTATTAGTCTCCCGGTTACTAACTTTATACCTTACTAATTTAACATTCAATCCAATTTGACTAACTTTTTTACCTTACTAATTTAACATCCAATCCAATTTGACAATAACTAACCATTATTCTTCCATATATCACGAAGAGAATAAAACACTCCATATATCACGAAGAGAATAAAACACTTTGACTTGGTAAAAAATTGACATTATGTTTCTCTTTTTAAAGCACAAAATTTCAAAATAAATTAAATTTTTTTTCAATCATAGCTTAAAACATTCATTTCATCAGACTAAATGTCGATTTGCTTATAGCATCTATTAAAAAGCAATCCCATAATTTTTCACTATCTTACATTTCAAATTTAACATCAAATCCAACAACGATACTTCACTTGATACATATAATATTATTCAAAAATAAAAAGAGAACCAAGTTAACAGAGCACACGCAAAACATTAGATTTTAGCATTAAGTGTTAAATATTTACAAATATCACAACCAATAATGAAAAGTAAAACTCACCATGCTCGCTCTTCCATAAAACGAAGAGCTTTCTCAAGAAAAGAAGAGCTTTCTCAAGAAAAGATGGAGATCAAACCTCTTCCAAAGCAAGCAGAATGGGTCTCCCAATAACTTTAGATACCATTGGCTTTTACGGTATTTAAAAAAAGACAAGCACCAAAAAATGGAAAAAGAAATAAAACACAGATTAAGACTTTGCAAATTAAAAAACTCATAGGTCATATAGTAGTAAATTATTTGGGAAAATGATATTGGCATCAGAAAATTTATACTCACAGATTCGTCTTGCACTTTGCATACATCCAACGTACACTAAAGTGGTTTTCGGCATGCATGGTGATCGACACTAATATATGCCAATCTCGTTTATGGAGAAGAATCTGCAACTACTCCAACAGATTCATTAGATATGGTCACTGAACTTCGAGAGATATTGATAATAGATTTTGCTCAACTTCATCAGTATCATTTGATTCATGTGAAACTTTTAAAAAGATTAATAAATTAGTCATTATAGATGTAGATATATAGAGAAATGAGAAACGCTTAATAAATTTTACAAGTAAATCATAATTTTGTTAGCACCATATATTATACATTAAATAGAAAAACATGTAAATAATTGTAAAGCTTTTAATTAAAATCTAAGCATGTAATACACACATTGAAATCAAATTTTCCTCAAACAATAAAATATCATGCACAATAGACGATATAATTCGATAAAATTAAATAAAACTCTTAGTACGCGGATAAAAATAATTATTATAACTTCTATTAGTATATAATAAATATATGAAAAATATATAACTAAGAATATTCAAGTGGATAAAAATAAATATTATAAATATATTAAATAAATATGTGAATATAAATAACTACTACATAATAAATAAGTAGTTAAAAAATAATTATTATATATATTATTAAAATATAATAAATATGTGAATGTAAATAACTAAGAATAAATAATTATCATTAACATTAATATGGGATAAATTCAAATTTTCCTAGAAGAACAAAAGAAAATAGCAGTGACAATTATATAAAGAAAATAATAAATAAATAATTATTATAACTTCTATTAATATATAATAAATATATAAATATAATTAACGAAGAATAAATAATTAATATATCATAAATAAGTAGATAAAAAAGAATTATATTAAACTAAAATCTAAAAGGAAGTCTTAAATAACAAGTATACCTGAGCCTGCAACCTTAAGCACTTTTTGATTGAAAAGTTCATTTTTTTTTCCTTTTTTCCATTCTTTCTCTTCTTTTTTTTTTGGCAATAGTTGACAAAATAAAATCTTTCAGCTGCAACAAAGGTGTCTGCGAGGATCTAACTAGAAAAAATGTCTGATTTTTGTCCATGTTTAGCGGATTTGCTGTCGAATTGCTTTATCAAATCAACATTAGATGGAACTGCAGCCTTAGCAAGTCTGATTTCAGCTTCGTCTAATCTGTCCTGAGCAGTAAGTGATTTGATAACTTTTTTATCAGCTTTAGATTTAGCAGATTCCTCTGTCACCATGCCATAGATTCTTGTGATTTCTTAGTTGATTTCATAAGCTCCACATATTGTAGTTCAAATCTCGGTCATAGGCTTTCAACCTGCTCATGTTTTAGAAAAATGCACAGAGCCATTAGCACAACTATTAAACACTTGATTACAAAAAGACTCCCTCCTCTAGACAAATAATTAAATTATACCTAAAATAAAAAAGGAAGTCATAAATCACAAGTATACCTGAGCCTGTAACCTAAGCACTTCTTGATTCAAAAGTTCATTTTTTTTTCCTTTTTTCCATTCTTTCTCTTCTTTTTTTTTTTTGGCAATAGTTGACAAAATAAAATCTTTCAGCTGCAACAAAGGTGTCAGCGAGCATCTAACAAGAGAAAATGTCTGATTTTTGTCCATGTTTAGCGGATTTGCTGTCGAATTGCTTTATCAAATCAACATTAGATGGAACTGCAGCCTTAGCAAGTCTGATTTCAGCTTCATCTAATCTGTCCTGTGCAGTAAGTGATTTGATAACTTCTGCAGCTTTAGATTTAGCATATTCCTCGGTCACCAGTGCCATAGCTTCTTGTGCTTTCTTAGTGGATTTCACAAGCTCCACTTATTGCAGTTCACATCTCTGTCTTAAACTTTCAACAAGATCATGTTTTTTAAAAATGCAAGGAGCTATTAGCTTAAGTATTAAACACTTGACTACTAAAAGACTCCTTCATCCAGACATATAATTAAATTAAAACTAAAATCAAAAAGGCAGTTCTAAATAACAAGTATACCTGAGCCCCTAACCTAAGCTCTTCTTGATTCAAAATTTCATTTTTTCCCCTTTCTTCTTTTTACTTTTCTTTCTCTTCTTTTTTTTTTCTTTTCTTTCTATTCTATTTTTTTCTTCTTTTCTTTCTCTTCTTCATATTTCTTTTCTTTTCCTTCTCTTCTTTTTTTTCCCTTTTTTTCTCTGCTTTTTTCTTTTTTTTTCTTTTTTTTTGTTTCTCTTTTTTTTTCTTTTCCTCCTCTTTTTTTTTTCTTTTCTTTCTCTTCATTTTTTTTTGGCCATAGTTGACAAAACAACATCTTTCAGCTGCAAAAAAGGTGTCTGCGAGGATCTAACTAGAAAAAATGTCTCAGAGTTTTTCCCTTGTTCTGCGGCTTTTGCTGTCGAATTGCTTTATCAAATCAACATTAGATGGAACTGCAGCCTTAGCAAGTCTGACTTCAGCTTCGTCTAATCTGTCCTGAGCAGTAAGTGATTTGATAACTTCTTTAGCAGCTTTAGATAAAGCAGATTCCTCTGTCACCAGTGCCATAGCTTCTTGTGATTTCTTAGTTGATTTCACAAGCTCCACATAATGTAGTTCAAATCTCGGTCTTAGGATTTCAACCTGCTCATGTTTTAGAAAAATGCACAGAACCATTAGCACAACTATTAAACACTTGACTACTAAAAGACTCCCTCCTCTAGACAAATAATTAAATTATACCTAAAATAAAAAAGGAAGTCATAACACACAAGTATAACTGAGCCAGTAACCTAAGCACTTCTTGATGCAAAAGTTCATTTTTTTTCCTTTTTTCCATTCTTTCTCTTCTTTTTTTTTTTGGCAATAGTTGACAAAATAAAATCTTTCAGCTGCAACAAAGGTGTCAGCGAGCATCTAACAAGAGAAAATGTCTGACTTTTGTCCATGTTTAGCGGATTTGCAGTCGAATTGCTTTATCAAATCAACATTAGATGGAACTGCAGCCTTAGCAAGTCTGACTTCAGCTTCGTCTAATCTGTCCTGAGCAGTAAGTGATTTGATAACTTCTTTAGCAGCTTTAGATTTAGCAGATTCCTCTGTCACCAGTGCCATAACTTCTTGTGATTTCTTAGTTGATTTCACAAGCTCCACATATTGTAGTTCAAATCTCGGTCTTAGGATTTCAACCTGCTCATGTTTTAGAAAAATGCACAGAACCATTAGCACAACTATTAAACACTTGACTACTAAAAGACTCCCTCCTCTAGACAAATAATTAAATTATACCTAAAAAAAAAAAGGAAGTCATGAAACACAAGTATACCTGAGCCTGTAACCTAAGAACTTCTTGATGCAAAAGTTCATTTTTTTTCCTTTTTTCCATTCTTTCTCTTCTTTTTGTTTTTGGCAATAGTTGACAAAATAAAATCTTTCAGCTGCAACAAAGGTGTCAGCGAGCATCAAACAAGAGAAAATGTCTGATTTTTGTCCATGTTTAGCGGATTTGCTGTCGAATTGCTTTATCAAATCAACATTAGATGGAACTGCAGCCTTAGCAAGTCTGATTTCAGACTCGTCTAATCTGTCCTGAGCAGTAAGTGATTTGATAACTTTTTTATCAGCTTTAGATTTAGCAGATTCCTCTGTCACCAGTGCCATAGATTCTTGTGATTTCTTAGTTGATTTCACAAGCTCTACTTATTGCAGTTCACATCTCTGTCTTAAACTTTCAACCTGATCATGTTTTTTAAAAATGCAAGGAGCTATTAGCTTAAGTATTAAAAACTTGACTACTAAAAGACTCCTTCATCCAGACATATAATTAAATTAAAACTAAAATCAAAAAGGCAGTTCTAAATAACAAGTATACCTGAGCCCCTAACTTAGGCACTTCTTGATTCAAAATTTCATTTTTTCCCCATTCTTCTTTTTACTTTTCTTTCTCTTCTTTTTTTTTCTTTTCTTTCTCTTCTATTTTTTTCTTCTTTTCTTTCTCTTCTTCATATTTCTTTTCTTTTCCTTCTGTTCTTTTTTTTCGTTTTCTTTCTCTTCTTTTTTCTTTTTTTTCTTTCTCTTCTTTTTTTTTTTTTGTTTCTCTTCTTTTTTTTTTCTTTTCCTCCTCTTCTTTTTTTTTTCTTTTCTTTCTCTTATTTTTTATTTGGCCATAGTTGACAAAACAACATCTTTCAGCTGCAATAAAGGTGTCTGCGAGGATATAACTAGAAAAAATGTCTCAAATTTTTTCCCTTGTTCTGCGGCTTTGCTGTCTAAGTGCTGTATCAAATCAAAATTAGATGGAACTGCAGACCTAGCATGTGTGATCTCAGCCTCCTCTAATCTGTCCTGAGCAGTAAGTGATTTGATAACTTCTTTAGCAGCTTCAGATTTAGCAGATTCCTCTGTCGCCATTGCCATAGCTTCATGTGCTTTCTTAGTTGATTTCACAAGCGCCACATATTGTAGTTCAAATCTCGGCCTTAGGATTTCAACCTGCTCATGTTTTAGAAAAATGCACAGAGCCATTAGCACAACTATTAAACACTTGACTACTGAAATACTCCTTCCTCTAGACAAATAATTAAATTATAACTAAAATAAAAAAGGAAGTCATAAATCACAAGTATACCTGAGCCTGTAACCTAAGAACTTCTTGATGCAAAAGTTCATTTTTTTTTCCTTTTTTCCATTCTTTCTCTTCTTTTTGTTTTTGGCAATATTTGACAAAAAAAAATCTTTCAGCTTCAACAAAGGTGTCAGCGAGCATCTAACAAGAGAAAATATCTGATTTTTGTCCATGTTTAGCGGATTTGCTGTCGATTGCTTTATCAAATCAACATTAGATGGAACTGCAGGCTTAGCACGTCTGATTTCAGCTTCATCTAATCTGTCCTGTGCAGTAAGTGATTTGATAACTTCTTTAGCAGCTTTAGATTTAGCAGATTCCTCGGTCACCAGTGCCATTAGCACAACTATTAAACACTTGACTACTAAAAGACTCCTTCCTCTAGACAAATAATTAAATTATACCTAAAATAAAAAAGGGAGTCATAAAACACAAGTATACCTGAGCCTGTAACCTAAGAACTTCTTGATGCAAAAGTTCATTTTTTTTCCTTTTTTCCATTCTTTCTCTTCTTTTTGTTTTTGGCAATAGTTGACAAAATAAAATCTTTCAGCTGCAACAAAGGTGTCAGCGAGCATCTAACAAGAGAAAATGTCTCAGATTTTTTTCCATGTTTAGCGAATTTGCTGTGGAATTGCTTTATCAGATCAACATTAGATGGAACTGCAGCCTTAGCAAGTCTGATTTCAGCTTCATCTATTCTGTCCTCTGCAGTAAGTGATTTGATAACTTCTTTAGCAGCTTTAGATTTAGCAGATTCCTTGGTCGCCAGTGCCATAGCTTCTTGTGCTTTCTTAGTTGATTTCACAAGCTCCACATATTGTAATTCAATCTCGGTCTTAAACTTTCAACCTGCTCCTGTTTTAGAAAAATGCACATAGCCATTAGAACAACTATTAAACACTTGACTACTAAATGATTCCTTCATCCAGACATATAATTAAATTAAAACTAAAATCAAAAAGGCAGTTCTAAATAACAAGTATACCTGAGCCCCTAACTTAAGCACTTCTTGATTCAAAATTTCATTTTTTCCCCTTTCTTCTTTTTTCTTTTCTTTCTCTTCTTTTTTTTTCTTTTCCTTCTGTTCTTTTTTTTCCTTTTCTTGCTCTTCTTTTTTCTTTTTTTTTCTTTCTCTTCTTTTTCCTTTTTTTTGTTTCTCTTTTTTTTTTCTTTTGCTCCTCTTCTTTTTTTTTCTTTTCTTTCTCTTTTTTTTTTTGGCCACAGTTGACAAAACAACATCTTTCAGCTGCAATAAAGGTGTCTGCGAGGATCTAACTAGAAAAAATGTCTCAGATTTTTTCCCTTGTTATGCGGCTTTGCTGTCGAATTGCTTTATCAAATCAACATTAGATGGAACTGCAGACCTACCATGTCTGATCTCAGCCTCCTCTAATCTGTCCTGAGCAGTAATTGATTTGATAACTTCTTTAGCAGCTTTAGATTTAGCAGATTCCTCTGTCGCCAGTGCCATAGCTTCTTGTGCTTTCTTAGTTGATTTCACAAGCTCCTCATATTGTAGTTCAAATCTCGGTCTTAGGATTTCAACCTGCTCATGTTTTAGAAAAATGCACAGAGCCATTAGCACAACAATTAAACACTTGACTACTAAAAGACTCCTTCCTCTAGACAAATAATTAAATTATACCTAAAATAAAAAAGGAAGTCATAAAACACAAGTATACCTGAGCCTGTAACCTAAGCACTTCTTGATGCAAAAGTTCATTTTTTTTTCCTTTTTTCCTTTCATTCTCTTCTTTTTTTTTTTTTGGCAATAGTTGACAAAATAAAATCTTTCAGCTGCAACAAAGATGTCTGCGAGCATCTAACAAGAGAAAATGTCTCAGATTTTTTTCCATGTTTAGCGAATTTGCTGTGGAATTGCTTTATCAAATCAACATTAGATGGAACTGCAGCCTTAGCAAGTCTGATTTCAGCTTCATCTATTCTGTCCTCTGCAGTAAGTGATTTGATAACTTCTTTAGCAGCTTTAGATTTAGCAGATTCCTTGGTCGCCAGTGCCATAGCTTCTTGTGCTTTCTTAGTTGATTTCACAAGCTCCACATATTGTAATTCAATCTCGGTCTTAAACTTTCAACCTGCTCCTGTTTTAGAAAAATGCACATAGCCATTAGCACAACTATTAAACACTTGACTACTAAATGATTCCTTCATCCAGACATATAATTAAATTAAAATTAAAATCAAAAAGGCAGTTCTAAATAACAAGTATACCTGAGCCCCTAACTTAAGCACTTCTTGATTCAAAATTTCATTTTTTCCCCTTTCTTCTTTTTTCTTTTCTTTCCCTTCTTTTTTTTTCTTTTCTTTCTCTTCTATTTTTTTCTTCTTTTCTTTCTCTTCTTCTTTTTTCTTTTCTTTTCCTTCTGTTCTTTTTTTTCTTTTTCTTTCTCTTCTTTTTTCTTCTTTTTTCTTTTTTTTTCTTTCTCTTCTTTTTTCTTTTTTTTTTGTTTCTCTTCTTTTTTTTTTTTTTTCCTTCCATTCTTTTTTTTTTTCTTTCTCTTCTTTTTTTTTTGGCCATAGTTGACAAAACAACATCTTTCAGCTGCAATAAAGGTGTCTGCAAGGACCTAACTAGAAAACATTTCCCAGATTCCTTCCCTTGTTCTGCGGCTTTGCTGTCTAAGTGCTGTATCAAATCAACATTAGATGGAACTGCAGACCTAGCATGTCTGACCTCAGCCTCCTCTAATCTGTCCTGAGCAGTAAGTGATTTGATAACTTCTTTAGCAGCTTTAGATTTAGCAGATACCTCTGTCACCAGTGCCATAGTTTCTTGTGCTTTCTTAGTTGATTTCACAAGCTCCACATATTGTAGTTCAAATCTCGGTCTTAGGATTTCAACCTGCTCAAGTTTTAGAAAAATGCACAGAGCCATTAGCACAACTATTAAACACTTGACTACTAAAAGACTCCTTCCTCTAGACAAATAATTAAATTATACCTAAAATAAAAAAGGAAGTCATAAAACACAAGTATACCTGAGAATGTAACCTAAGCACTTCTTGATGCAAAAGTTCATTTTTTTTTTCTTTTTTCCATTCTTTCTCTTTTTTTTTTGGCAATAGTTGACAAAATAAAATCTTTCAGCTGTAACAAAGGTTTCAGCGAGCATCTAACAAGAGAAAATGTCTGATTTTTGTCCATGTTTAGCGGATTTGCTGTCGAATTGCTTTATCAAATCAACATTAGATGGAACTGCGGCCTTAGCAAGTCTGATTTCAGCTTCGTCTAATCTGTCCTGTGCAGTAAGTGATTTGATAACTTCTTCAGCACCTTTAGATTTAGCAGATTCCTCGGTCACCAGTGCCATAGTTTCTTGTGCTTTCTTAGTGGATTTCACAAGCTCCACTTATTGCAGTTCACATCTCTGTTTTAAACTTTCAACCTGATCATGTTTTTTAAAAATGCAAGGAGCTATTAGCTTAAGTAATAAACACTTGATTACTAAAAGACTCCTTCATCCAGCCATATAATTAAATTAAAACTAAAATCAAAAAGGCAGTTCTAAATAACAAGTATACCTGAGCCCCTAACTTAAGCACTTTTGATTCAAAATTTCATTTTTTCCCCTTTCTTTTTACTTTTCTTTCTCTTCTTCTTTTTTCTTTTCTTTCTCCTTCTTTTTTCTTTCTCTTCTTTTTTCTTTTTTTTCTTTCTCTTCTTTTTTCTTTTTTTTTCTTTCTCTTCTTTTTTCTTTTTTTTCTTTCTCTTCTTTTTTCTTTTTTTTTTCTTTCTTTTTTTTTTCTTTTCCTTCTCCTTTTTTTTTTTCTTTTCCTTCGCTTCTTTTTTTTTCTTTTCTTTCTCTTCTCTTTTTTTTGGCCATAGTTGACAAAACAACATCTTTCAGCTGCAATAAAGGTGTCTGCGAGGATCTAACTAGAAAAAATGTCTCAAATTTTTTCCCTTGTTTTGCGGCTTTGCTGTCTAAGTGCTGTATCAAATCAACATTAGATGGAACTGCAGACTTAGCAAGTCTGATCTCAGCCTCCTCTTATCTGTCCTGAGCAGTAAGTGATTTGATAACTTCTTTAGCAGCTTTAGATTTAGCAGATTCCTCTGTCACCAGTGACATAGCTTCTTGTGCTTTCTTAGTTGATTTCACAAGCTCCACATATTGTAGTTCAAATCTAGGTCTTAGGCTTTCAACCTGCTCATGTTTTAGAAAAATGCACAGAGCCATTAGCACAACTATTAAACACTTGACTACTAAAAGACTCCTTCCTCTAGACAAATAATTAAATTATAACTAAAATAAAAAAGGAAGTCATAAATCACAAGTATACCTGAGCCTGTAACCTAAGCACTTCTTGATGCAAAAGTTCATTTTTTTTCCTTTTTTCCTTTCTTTCGCTTCTTTTTTTTTTGGCAATAGTTGACAAAATAACTTCTTCGAGCTGCAATAAAGGTGTCTGCGAGCATCTAACAAGAGAAAATGTCTGATATTTTTTCCATTGTTTTGTGACTTTGCTGTCTAATTGCTTTATCAAATCAACATTAGATGGAACTGCAGCCTTAGCAAGTCTGATTTCAGTTCTTCTATTCTGTCCTGTGCAGTAAGTGATTTGATAACTTCTTTAGCAGCTTTAGATTTAGCAGATTCCTTGGTCACCAGTGCCATAGCTTCTTGTGATTTCTTAGTTGATTTCACAAGCTCCACATATTGTAATTCAAATCTCGGTCTTAGGATTTCAACCTGCTCATGTTTTAGAAAAATGCACAGAGCTATTAGCACAACTATCAAAATCTTGACTACTAAAAGACTCCTTCATCCAGACATATAATTAAATTAAAACTAAAATCAAAAAGGCAGTTCTAAATAACAAGTATACCTGAGCCCCTAACTTAAGCACTTCTTGATTCAAAATTTCATTTTTTCCCCTTTCGTCTTTTATCTTTTCTTTCTCTTCTTTTTTTTCTTTTCTTTCTCTTCTATTTTTTTCTTCTAGTCTCTCTTCTTCTTTTTTCTTTTCTTTTCCTTTTGTTCTTTTTTTTCCTTTCCTTTCCTTTCTCTTCTTTTTTCTTTTTTTTTTCTTTCACTTCTTTTTTCTTTTTTTTTCTCTCTTTTCTTTTTTCTTTTCCTCCTTTTCTTTTTTTTTTCTTTTCTTGCTCTTCTTTTTTTTTTGGCCATAATTGACAAAACAACATCTTTCAGCTGCAATAAATGTCTCAGATTTTTTCCCTTGTTTTCCTGCTTTGCTGTCTAAGTGCTGTATCAAATCAACATTAGATGGAACTGCAGACTTAGCAGGTCTGATCTCAGCCTCCTCTTGTCTGTCCTGAGGAGTAAGTGATTCGATAACTTCTTTAGCAGCTTTCGATTTAGCAGATTCCTCTGTCACCAGTGACATAGCATCTTGTGCTTTCTTAGTTGATTTCACAAGCTCCACATATTGTAGTTCAAATCTCCGTCTTGGGCTTTCAACCTGCTCATGTTTTAGAAAAATGCACAGAGCCATTAGCACAACTATTAATCGCTTGACTACTAAAAGACTCCTTCCTCTAAACAAATAATTAAATTATAACTAAAATAAAAAAGAAGTCATAAATCACAAGTATACCTGAGCCTGTAACCTAAGCACTTCTTGATGCTGACAAAACAACTTCTTTGAGCTGCAATAAAGGTGTCTGCGAGCATCTAACAAGAGAAAATGTCATATATTTTTTCCATTGTTTTGTGACTTTGCTTTCGAATTGCTTTATCAAATCAACATTAGATGGAACTGCAGCCTTAGCAAGTCTGATTTCAGCTTCTTCTAATCTGTCCTGTGCAGTAAGTGATTTGATAACTTCTTTAGCAGCTTTAGATTTAGCAGATTCCTTGGTCACCAGTGCCATAGCTTCTTGTGATTTCTTAGTTGATTTCACAAGCTCCACATATTGTAATTCAAATCTCGGTCTTAGGATTTCAACCTGCTCATGTTTTAGAAAAATGCACAGAGCCATTAGCACAACTATTAAACACTACTAAAAGACTCCTTCATCCAGACATATAATTAAGTTAAAACTAAAATCAAAAAGGCAGTTCTAAATAACAAGTATACCTGAGCCCCTAACTTAAGCACTTCTTGATTCAAAATTTCAGTTTTTCCCCTGTCTTCTTTTATCTTTTCTTTCTCTTCTTTTTTTTCTTTTCTTTCTCTTCTATTTTTTTCTTCTTTTATTTCTCTTCTTCTTTTTTCTTTTCTTTTCCTTCTGTTCTTTTTTTTTTCTTTCTTTTCTTTTTTTTTTCTTTCTCTTCTTTTTTCTTTTTTTTCTCTCTTCTTTTTTTTTTCTTTTCTTTCTCTTATTTTTTTTTGGCCACAGTTGACAAAACAACATCTTTCAGCTGCAATAAAGGTGTCTGCGAGGAAATAACTAGAAAAAATGTCTCAGATTTTTTCCCTTGTTTTGCGGCTTTGCTGTCTAAGTGCTGTATCAAATCAACATTAGATGGAACTGCAGACCTAGCATGTCTGACCTCAGCCTCCTCTAATCTGTCCTGAGCAGTAAGTGATTTGATAACTTCTTTAGCAGCTTTAGATTTAGCAGATTCCTCTGTCACCAGTGCCATAGCTTCTTGTGCTTTCTTAGTTGATTTCACAAGCTCCACATATTGTAGTTCAAATCTCGGTCTTAGGCTTTCAACCTGCTCATGTTTTAGAAAAATGCACAGAGCCATTAGCACAACTATTAATCACTTGACTACTAAAAGACTCCTTCCTCTAGACAAATAATTATATTATAACTAAAATAAAAAAGGAAGTCATAAATCACAAGTATACCTGAGCCTGTAACCTAAGCACTTCTTGATGCAAAAGTTCATTTTTTTTTTCATTTTTCCATTCTTTCTCTTCTTCTTTTTTTGGCAATAGTTGACAAAATAAAATCTTTCAGCTGCAACAAAGGTGTCAGCGAGCATCTAACAAGAGAAAATGTCTGATTTTTGTACATGTTTAGCGGATTTGCTGTCGAATTGCTCTATCAAATCAACATTAGATGGAAGTGCAGCCTTAGCAAGTCTGATTTCAGCTTCGTCTAATCTGTCCTGAGCAGTAAGTGATTTGATAACTTCTTTAGCAGCTTTAGATTTAGCAGATTCCTCTGTCACCAGTGCCATAGCTTCTTGTGATTTCTTAGTTGATTTCACAAGCTCCACATATTGTAGTTCAAATCTCGGTCTTAGGCTTTCAACCTGCTCATGTTTTAGAAAAATGAACAGAGCCATTAGCACAACTATTAAACACTTGATTTAAAAAAGACTCCCTCCTCTAGACAAATAATTAAATTATACCTAAAATAAAAAAGGAAGTCATAAATCACAAGTATACCTGAGCCTGTAACCTAAGCACTTCTTGATTCAAAAGTTCATTTTTTTTTCCTTTTTTCCATTCTTTCTCTTCTTTTTTTTTTTGGCAATAGTTGACAAAATAAAATCTTTCAGCTGCAACAAAGGTGTCAGCAAGCATCTAACAAGAGAAAATGTCTGATTTTTGTCCATGTAGCGGATTTGCTGTCGAATTGCTTTATCAAATCAACATTAGATGAAACTGCAGCCTTAGCAAGTCTGATTTCAGCTTCATTTTATCTGTCCTGTGCAGTAAGTGATTTGATAACTTCTTTAGCAGCTTTAGATTTAGCATATTCCTCGGTCACAAGTGCCATAGCTTCTTGTGCTTTCTTAGTGGATTTCACAAGCTCCCCTTATTGCAGTTCACATCTCTGTCTTAAACATTCAACCTGATCATGTTTTTTAAAAATGCAAGGAGCTATTAGCTTAAGTATTAAACACTTGACTACTAAAAGACTCCTTCATCCAGACATATAATTAAATTAAAACTAAAATCAAAAAGGCAGTTCTAAATAACAAGTATACCTGAGCCCCTAACTTAAGCACTTCTTGATTCAAAATTTCATTTTTCCCCTTTCTTCTTTTTTCTTTTCTTTCCCTTCTCTTTTTTTCTTTTCTTTCTCTTCTTCTTTTTTTTTTCTTTTCCTTCTGTTCTTTTTTTTCCTTTTCTTTCTCTTCTTTTTTCTTTTTTTTTCTCTCTTCTTTTTTCTTTTTTTTTGTTTCTCTTCTTCTTTTTTTTCTTTTCCTTCTCTTCTCATTTTTTCTTTTCTTTCTCTTCTTTTTTTTTGGCCATAGTTGACAAAACAACATCTTTCAGCTCAATAAAGGTGTCTGCGAGGATCTAACTAGAAAAAATTTCTCAGATTTTTTCCCTTGTTTTGCGGCTTTGCTGTCTAAGTGCTGTATCAAATCAACATTAGATGGAACTGCAGACCTAGCAAGTCTGATCTCAGCCTCCTCTTATCTGTCCTGAGCAGTAAGTGATTTGATAACTTCTTTAGCAGCTTTAGATTTAGCAGATTCCTCTGTCACCAGTGACATAGCTTCTTGTGCTTTCTTAGTTGATTTCACAAGCTCCACATATTGTAGTTCAAATCTCGGTCTTAGGCTTTCAACCTGCTCATGTTTTAGAAAAATGCACAGAGCCATTAGCACAACTATTAATCACTTGACTACTAAAAGACTCCTTCCTCTAGACAAATAATTATATTATAACTAAAATAAAAAAGGAAGTCATAAATCACAAGTATACCTGAGCCTGTAACCTAAGCACTTCTTGATGCAAAAGTTCATTTTGTTTTCCATTTTTCCATTCTTTCTCTTCTTTTTTTGGCAATAGTTGACAAAATAAAATCTTTCAGCTGCAACAAAGGTGTCAGCGAGCATCTAACAAGAGAAAATGTCTGATTTTTGTACATGTTTAGCGGATTTGCTGTCGAATTGCTCTATCAAATCAACAATAGATGGAACTGCAGCCTTAGCAAGTCTGATCTCAGTCTTGTCTATTCTGTCCTGAGCAGTTAGTGATTTTATAACTTCTTTAGCAGCTTTAGATTTACCAGATTCCTTTGTCACCTGTGCCGTAGCTTCTTGTGCTTTTTAGTGGATTTCAGAAGCCCCACTTCTTGCGGTTCACATCTCTGTCTTAGGCTTTCAACCTGATCATGTTTTAGAAAAAGGCACAGAGCCATTAGCTTAAGTATTAAACACTTGACTACTAAAAGACTCCTTCCTCCAGGCATATCATTAAATTAAAACTAAAATCTAAAAGGAAGTCCTAAATCACAAGTATACCTGAGCCCGCAACTTAAGCACTTCTTTATTCAAAAGTTCATTTGTTTTCTTCAAACCATCCCTAATGCTTTTTGAGAACAAAAGTCCTGATGTAGTTGGAATGGTTATAGCAGAACGTTGGGGACTTGGTGTCCTTGAAAAATGTGACACAGACCTGGAGCTTACTCCAGATGCTGTCAGAACTGGCTTTGGCACAGTTTGCCGCAGATCAACAGCAGTTGACGAAATAACATCTTTCAGCTGCATAAAAGATGTGTCTGCGAGGATCTAATCTGAGAAAATGTCTTATATTTCTTTTCTTGTTTAGCTGTTTGCTGTCTAATTGGCTTTATCAAATCAACATTAGATGGTACTGCAGACTTAGAAAGTCTGATCTCAGTCTTTGTTTAATCTGTCCTTGTTCTCACCAGATGGCCAAGGGACAGCATTCCTTCTGTTATTACCAGCACTTTCTAAAACCTTGTTCAGTTTCACAAAGCAAGAGTCACAAATCAATAGGGGTTTCCAGGATTGGGGGCCAGTGCTGCTCTCATTGCTTTTTCCGAACTGCATGAATGGCAATGTACTAGTCCACAATTGTAGCAGTTGTGCCGTTTTCGCATGAACCAAAAGCTTACTGCAAGCAGAGCACTGAGACTGCTCAGCACTAGACACCCATTTTTTCTCCTTTTCCTTTTTCTTTTCCTTCTGACAGCAATATAAAACTACAACAAATAACTAAAGTAAAAAAAATGAAACAAAGAATAATTGAAAAAATAATAGAAATGAAAATGAATAATACCAACAAGAAGGTATGAAAATAGTGAGATAAAATATCTCTTGAAAAAAAATGAAAAGCACAAACAAACTTCAAAAAATGCAAAAGAGGACCTAAAAATGGAGAAAGATGAAACGTGAGCATTGAACGTGAAGTGAAATAGAGAAACAGGGCAAGCCATTAACAAAAAGAAAAGAAAAAATGAACCAAAAAATAAATGAAATCATGAAAGAAGAGAAGATGAAAATGGAGCCGTGTTAGCAAACGTCTGAAAATAGCGTGACTTCTTCAAGAACAGGGATTGGAAATTGGTAAATAATTGAGAAATTGTGTGATTACGTCAGTTAACACAACAAAAAAATAAAATGAAACGAGTAACCAACCTTGAATAAGAGGGGCTGAAAAGAATGAACCAAGAACAACAGCTGGAAAGCGAGCAAGGAATTTCGTGAACGTTAAAAAAATGACCTGAAGAGAAGAAACAAAGTAAGAACGAGGACTGGAAAAATGAACCAGAAAGAGTCTATGAAGGAGCTGAAATGGGTTTCACAAATAATGAGTTGATATCTATTCATAAAATAATAAAGGATAATAATGTAAATTGCTTATACCCGAAGCGAATGTGGTTTTCTACTTATAAAAAAAATGCTATTTACAATGAAAGAGTCTATAATGGGTAATTAAGTGAATTAATTTAATTATATTAATTTTAAAAATATTTTTTTAATTTTTCAAACAAAAAATCAGCTAAATAATTCTAATTACCCAAATTAAAAGCCCCTTTAATCCTGATATCTCTAAAAACGCCACAGATAACATATTGATGAAAACAAAACAAAGAGTCAAGAGAAAAACAATAAGGAAGGAAAGAAAATAGTAAATCCAAAACATGCTAGACAAGAACAAAAATAATAAATATAAATCATCTTTTAAAAGCATAAACAACAATAAAGACTAAGAAATACAAGTTGTGAAAAGTCAAGTCACAAAAGAATGATAAAGAAGACAATAGAATACGAACTAAAAATAAATGAGATAAAAGGAAAACACCTTCAATTATCTGAATGATTTTCTTCACTTTTTGCTTACACCCATCACAATGTATATTCACTCCGAGTACAAAAGTCTGTAAATTGGGGAAGAAAAAAAAACAAAAGAAACATTGGAAACATCAAAACAATAAGATTCTTAAGGAAAAGACTAAATACAACTTAGCAATTAATAAAAGAAAATAAAATTAGGGGTTAAATAGTGAAAGACCTCTGAATCTTCAGGAGCTTAAAGTCTTCATCTTCGGTCATTTCTTAAGTGCTGTTTGAGGTGAAAAATTAAAACTTCCTCTCTCTCCACTTCTCTGACTACAAGTAAAGAGAAAAGGGGATAAAATATCTACTGTCTAGGCTTAAAATTAGAATAGAGGAGTTGAAAGATAAAAAAAGGGTTGAACTTGAATTGTTGAAATGTAAGTTAAATTATTATTCCATGACTAGTACATTATTGTTGATTTGTTTATTGAGTTCTTCCTCCCTCAAAAGCAAACAAAACAAGAGCACATGGGTCTTCCGTTTAAGTGAAATAAATTATAATTATAAATGAATAAAAAGAAGAAAGTTAGATAACAATAAGAATACATTTACAGACCCAAATGCCAAAGCAAGGAACAAAAAATCACCAACAGAGAAAGGAGAAAATAAAAAGACAGAAGAAAGTCAGAAAGTGGGTTTTTTTAAAAGGAAAAAAGTAGAAAGAGTAAAATGTGAGAGGTAGAGGAGAAGAGAGGGTGAAAAAAGGAAAGAAAGGTTGTATGCTCTGAAAACTGAAAATTGAAATGATGTGAGGTAACGTTAAATACAGAGGTTGGACTTTGGAGATATTGAAATACAATAAAAGACGAATAGTGATTTGACCGTCCTACTTCTACTCCAGTAGCTACTCATGTGTACTCTTTCTTTGTGACATTGATTGTAGCTTTCACTTCTCTTGAGAATGCAATGAATATGTTATATATACTTCACCAGAAATTAAAGATTCTTATTAGTAATATCTATATATTCTAACTTAATAAAATTAAAATTAATGTAAATTCTTTTGAAAAATATATAATAAAAAATAATAAATAATAACTCATACTTTATACCAATTATATTTATAGCATATTAATTATTTATTTTTCTTAACAGATAATTTATACTGATATTTAATCTAATTAATATGGAATATCACATTCTTGATAAATAATTTATCTTCTACCATTGTGGTTTTTTTTAGCCTTATTGTACTAACAATATTTTCATAACGTAAAATATTAATATTCAAATAATTTAATGATGAGATATTTTTGTTAAACAAGTAGTAAACACTACACAAATACATTAGGAGTTGGTATTTTTGGAGTATTATTATTTTTATTTTGGTATTTTTTTAATTCTTAATCTCAACTATTAGCTTTAAATTACTCCTATTATTCATTTTGGTTGATTTAAACTTTAATAATACTTTTAAAGTATACTATTCATTGTGATTGTTGTTAAAATTGATCAAAATAACTATTAGTAATATAAATATGGATAATTAAAAGATATCATTCGAGAATAAAAATAAAAAAATATTAAAATAAGAATAAATATGCCTTAAATGTATCAAATCCGATACAATGGATAAATACGATACAATCTTAACAACATACCATTAATCTATCAAATAAGAGCACAGTTAAACTCTTTTCTTTTATTTTTGCAAAAATAACAAGAGCACAATTAGATTTCAAATTTTTATTATCTTAAAAATGTTAGAGAGATGAAATTGCCCATCACTCACTAGTTTAATGATAAAGAATTAAAGATGCTGCTTGTAATTTTGAAAAGCACAAACAAACTTCAAAAAATGCAAAAGAGGAACTAAAAATGGAGAAAGATGAAACGTGAGCACTGAACGTGAAGTAAAATGGAGAACCAGGGCAAGCCATTAACAAAAGGAAAACAAAAAAAGAACCAAAAAAAAAATGAAATCTTGAAAGAAGAGAAGCTGAAAATGGAGACGTGTTAGCAAACGTCTGAAAATAGCGTGACTTCGTCAAGAACGGGGATTGGAAATTGGTAAATAAGTGAGAAATGGCGTGATTTCTCCAAGGACGACGTCAGTTAACACGACCAAAAAGAAAATGAAACGAGAAGAAGAAGAGAAGCTGAAAACGAAAATCAAAAATAAAAAAATAAAGAAAATAGTAAATCCAAAACATGCAACAGAAGAACATAAATAATAAATATAAATCTTTTAACAAAACGTTCTTTCGATCGAAAAGGAATTTTCTGAGTTTACAAACATAAATTCATATGCAGTATTAATCCACAATACGACATCGGATTCAACAAGATCAAAGGGGTAGTTCAAACTACTCTGATCAAAGATTTTGCGATTATACCTGACAAAGATTAACTCCAGAAGCCCACCTCTGTACTGAAATCTTGAAAGAAGAAGCGAAGCTGAAAACGAAAATCAAAAATATAAAAAGAAAGAAAATAGTAAATCCAAAACATGCAACAGAAGAACAAAAATAATAAATATAAATCTTATAACAAAACGTTCTTTCGATCGAAAAGGAATTTTCTGAGTTTACAAACATAAATTCTTATGTAGTGTCGAATCGACAATACGACGTCGGATTCAACAAGATCAAAGGGGTTAACAAAGTTCAAACTACTCTGATCAAAGATTTTGCGATTATACCTGACAAAGATTAACTCCAAAAGCCCCCGAGATCATTTTGATTTCCTCGACCGCTTCATTTCCTCTTTCAGTCAATTTAATCCTCTCCAAAGACTGCGATTATATATTTTTTAACAAATAATAAAAGATCAGATTAAACAGATCTATACGCGATCTGATAAAAAAAATTGAAACCCTAAGAAAAAACACGAAGATAAACGAAATTCCAAATTCTAAGCGTTTCTTGATGTTCTGAACAAAGCGAAGGATGAGAACGTAAAAAAGATATTTGTGTAAAACAGATCTATAAGCGATCTCACAGGAAGTTTTCTGAATTTTCATTTCACAATACGCATAACACGTGGCACCATATTATTCGCTGTACGGATAAGAAGATACGTGGCGCATTCAGATTAGCGAGATGTGACCGCGCACGATTATTAAGTGGACCGGGTTATGCCGCTGTGCGGAATAGCTGGCCTGTGGGAACAGTTGCAATATCGTCCACTCTCCCCATCCGCGTTTTCAATTCATTCTCCTGATCTCCACCGTTTAATTTCTGATCTGACGGTGCGTGGAAGATATAGTCAATTACGCGCGTGGTTCTTTCTTTCTACGCAGAAAACAATTTTTAATTCAATTTTTTGTTAATTGCATTTAAGCCCACTTTTTAATTCAATTTAAATTTTCAACTCTTATTATTAGCATTTAAGTCCTTTTTTAATTTAAATTGATTAATTTTTTCTAAAAATATAATTTCTTACAAAAATAACACTAAATAATAATTTAAGAACTTAAAATTAACTAAAAACATAAAAAACATAACAATTATAATTAATAAATTAGACAAAATAACTCTAAAATACAAAATTATCAAACTAGATACGTGAAAAGTCACTAATCTATGCAATTAATCTTTTTATTTAATAATTTTAGCAAATAATATAACCTTAATTCTAAAATTTAACTATCTTTTATGTTTGTTTGTCGTGGTAGCAATGAATACGTAAATAACATTTTTTTTCCTAAGTAGAAAAACGTTTTCGTTTTGGGTATAAGCAATTTACATCATTATCCTTTATTATTTTATGAATAGATATCAACTCATTATTTGTGAATCTCATTTCAGCTCATTCATTTACGTTATATTTTGCTCAACACATTTCTCATTTCCCAATATTGCGAATTCTCTACTCTTACACGTCTTTTTTGGTTCGTTTTCCAAATCCTAGTTCATACGTAAAGACTAGTAACACAATACAATAAGATAAATAGACAATATATACATAAAAAATAGTAAAACTTAAAACAAATAATAACACACTTAATAAAACAATACTATGAGATAAATAGATAACATATACGTAAAGAATATTAAAACTTAAAACAAAAGATAATACACAACAAACGTTACAATTTATAAAACTTAAATAAAACACATATATATGGACAAACATAATTAAAAATAGAACGTATAATACACACATAAGTACACAACATATACGTATGATAAGTAAAACTTATATAAAACTCTTATCTATATGGATAAAAATAATTAAAAATAAAACACATAAGACACATATTAAAAAAAATATAAGATATATAGAAATACATAAAGAATATTAAAACTTAAAACAAAAGATTATACTAAACAAACGTTACAATTTATAAAACTTAAATAAAACTAATATATATGGATAAACATAATTAAAAATAAAACAAATATCACACAGATAAATAGATAACATATACGTATGACAAGTAAAACTTAAATGAAAAGATTATGTACAACAAACATTACAATTGATTAAATTTAAATAAAACGCTTATGGATATAGATAAAAATAATTAAAAATAAAACGCATAACACTCATATGAAAACAATAATTTCATATGAAATGACAACATATACGTAAAGACTAGTAAGACTATACTATGAGATAAATAGACAATATATACACAAAAAATACTAAAACTTAAAACAACGAATAACACACTTACTTAAACAATATTATGAGATAAATAGACAACATATACGTAAAGAATATTAAAACTTAAAAAAAAAAGATAATACACAACAAACGTTACAATTTATAAAATTTAAATAAAACACATATATATGTACAAACATAATTAAAAATAGAACATATAATACACACATAAATAGACAACATATACGTATGACAAGTAAAACTTAAATAAAACTCTTATCTATATGGATAAAAATAATTAAAAATAAAACAAACAATACACATATTAGAAAAATAATATCAGATAAATAGAACATAAAGAATAGTAAAACTTAAAACAAAAGATTATGTACAACAAACGTAAAATTTGGTAAAACTTAAATAAAACAAATAATTCAAAATAAAACAAATAAGACACATAGTAAAACAATACTATGAGATAAATAGACAATATATACATAAAAAATAATAAAACTTAAAACAACAAATAACACACATACTAAAACAATACTATCATATAAATAGCAAATATAAACGTAAAGAATAGTAAAACTTAAAACAAAAGATTGCACAAAAATCGTTACAATTTATAAAAATTAAATAAAATTCATATATATATGAATAAACATAATTAAAAATAGAACGGATAGAACACATAATAAAGCAATAATTTCAGATAAATAAACAACATATACGTAAATACTAGTAAAACTTAAATCAAAAGATTATGTACAACAAACATTACAATTAATTAAATTTAAATAAAACTCTTATTTATATAGATAAAAATAATTAAAAATAAAACGCATAACACCCATATTAAAACAATAATTTCTTATGAAATGACAACATATACGTAAAGACTATTAAGACAATACAATGAGATAAATAGACAATATATACATAAAAAATAGTAAAACTTAAAACAACTAATAACACACTTACTAAAAAAATACTATGAGATAAATAGACAACATATACGTAAATAATCTTAAAACTTAAAACAAAAGATAATACACAACATACGTTCCAATTTATAAAACTTAAATAAAACACATATATATGGACAAACATAATTAAAAATAGAACGTATAATACACACATAAATAGACAACATATACGTATGACAAGTAAAACTTATATAAAACTCTTATCTATATGGATAAAAATAATTAAAAATAAAACACATAAGACACATATTAAAAAAATATAAGATATATAGAAATACATAAAGAATAGTAAAACTTAAAACAAAAGATTATACTAAACAAACGTTACAATTTCTAAAACTTAAATAAAACTAATATATATGGATAAACATAATTAAAAATAGAACAAATATCATAGAGATAAATAGATAACATATACGTATGACAAGTAAAACTTAAATGAAAAGATTATGTACAACAAACATTATAATTGATTAAATTTAAATAAAACTCTTATGGATATAGATAAAAATAATTAAAAATAAAACGCATAACACCCATATGAAAACAATAATTTCATATGAAATGACAACATATACGTAAAGACTAGTAAGACTATACTATGAGATAAATAGACAATATATACATAAAAAATAGTAAAACTTAAAACAACGAATAACACACTTACTAAAACAATATTATGAGATAAATAGACAACATATACGTAAAGAATATTAAACCTTAAAACAAAAGATAATACACAACAAACGTTACAATTTATAAAACTTAAATAAAACACATATATATAGACAAACATAATTAAAAAGAGAACGTATAATAAACACATAAATAGACAACATATACGTATGACAAATAAAACTTAAATAAAACTCTTATCTATATGGATAAAAATAATCAAAAATAAAACACATAATACACATATTAGAAAAATAATACGAGATAAATAGAACATAAAAAATAGTAAAACTTAAAACAAAAGATTATGCACAACAAACGTAAAATTTGGTAAAACTTAAATAAAACAAATAATTCAAAATAAAACAAATAAGACACATAGTAAAACAATACTATGAGATAAATAAACAAAATATATATAAAAAATAATAAAACTTAAAACAACAAATCACACACATACTAAAACAATACTATCATATAAATAGCAAATATATACGTAAAGAATAGTAAAACTTAAAACAAAATATTGCACAAAAATCATTACAATTTATAAAAATTAAATAAAACACATATATATATGAATAAACATAATTAAAAATAAAACGGATAGAACACATAATAAAATAATAATTTCAGATAAATAAACAACATATACGTAAAGACTAGTAAAACTTAAATCAAAAGATTATTTACAACAAACATTACAATTAATTAAATTTAAATAAAACTCTTATGTATATAGATAAAAATAATTAAAAATAAAACGTATAACACCCATATTAAAACAATATTTTCATATGAAATGACAACATATACGTAAAGACTAGTAAGACAATACAATGAGATAAATAGACAATATATACATAAAAAATAGTAAAACTTAAAACAACGAATAACACACTTACTAAAACAATACTATGAGATAAATAAACAACATATACGTAAAGAATATTAAAACTTAAAACAAAAGATAATACACAACAAACGTTACAATTTATAAAACTTAAATAAAACACATATATATGGACAAACATAATTAAAAATAGAACGTATAATAAACACATAAATAGACAACATATACGTATGACATGTAAAACTTAAATAAAACTCTTATATATATGGATAAAGAATAGTAAAACTTAAAACAAAAGATTATACTAAACAAACGTTATAATTTATAAAACTTAAATAAAACTAATATATATGGATAAACATAATTAAAAATAGAACATATATCACACAGATAAATAGATAACATAAACGTATAACAAGTAAAACTTAAATGAAAATATTATATACAACAAAAATTACAATTGATTAAATTTAAATAAAACTCTTATAGATATAGATAAAAATAATTAAAAATAAAACGCATAACACCAATATGAAAACAATAATTTAATATGAAATGACAACATATACGTAAAGACTAGTAAGACTACACTATAAGATAAATAAACAATATATACATAAAAAATAATAAAACTTAAAACAACGAATAACACACTTACTAAAACAATATTATGAGATAAATAGACAACCTATACGTAAAGAATATTAAAACTTAAAACAAAAGATAATACACAAAAAACGTTACAATTTATAAAATTTAAATAAAACACATATATATGGACAAACATAATTAAAAATAGAACGTATAATACACACATAAATAGACAACATATACGTATGACAAGTAAAACTTAAATAAAACTCTTATCTATATGGATAAAAATAATTAAAAATAAAACACATAATACACATATTAGAAAAATAATATCAGATAAATAGAAATAAAAAATAGTAAAACTTAAAACAAAAGAGTATGCACAACAAACGTAAAATTTGGTAAAACTTAAATAAAACAAATAATTCAAAATAAAACAAATAAGACACATAGTAAAACAATACTATCATATAAATATTAAATATATACGTAAAGAATAGTAAAACTTAAAACAAAATATTGCACAAAAATCGTTACAATTTATAAAAATTAAATAAAACTCATATATATATATGAATAAACAAAATTAAAAATAGAACGGATAGAACACATCACAAAACAATAATTTCAGATAAAAAAACAAAATATATGTAAAGACTAGTAAAACTTAAATCAAAAGATTATGTACAACAATCATTACAATTAATTAAATTTAAATAAAACTCTTATGTCTATAGATAAAAATAATTAAAAATAAAACGCATAACACCCATATTAAAACAATAATTTCATATGAAATGACAACATATACGTAAAGACTAGTAAGACAATACAATAAGATAAATAGACAATATATACATAAAAAATAGTAAAACTTAAAACAACGAATAACACACTCACTAAAACAATACTATGAGATAAATAGACAACATATACGTAAAGAATATTAAAACTTAAAACAAAAGATAATACACAACAAACGTTACAATTTATAAAACTTAAATAAAACACATATATATGGACAAACATAATTAAAAATAGAACGTATAATAAACACATAAATAGACAACATATACGTATAACATGTAAAACTTAAAAAAAACTCTTATATATATGGATAAAGAATAGTAAAACTTAAAACAAAAGATTATACTAAACAAACGTTACAATTTATAAAACTTAAATAAAACTAATATATATGGATAAACATAATTAAAAATAGAACATATATCACACAGATAAATAGATAACATATACGTATAACAAGTAAAACTTAAATGAAAAGATTATGTACAACAAAAATTACAATTGATTAAATTTAAATAAAACTCTTATAGATATAGATAAAAATAATTAAAAATAAAACGCATAACACCCATATTAAAACAATAATTTCATATGAAATGACAACATATACGTAAAGACAAGTAAGACAATACAATGAGATAAATAGACAATATATATATAAAAAATAGTAAAACTTAAAACAACGAATAACACACTTACTAAAACAATACTATGAGATAAATAGACAACATATACGTAACTAATATTAAAACTTAAAACAAAAGATAATACACAACAAACGTTACAATTTATAAAACTTAAATAAAACACATATATATGGACAAACATAATTAAAAATAGAACGTATAATAAACACATAAATAGACAACATATACGTATGACAAGTAAAACTTAAATAAAATTCTTATCTATATGGATAAAAATAATTAAAAATAAAACACATAATACACATATTAGAAAAATAATACGAGATAAATAGAACATAAAAAATAGTAAAACTTAAAACAAAAGATTATGCACAACAAACGTAAAATTTGGTAAAACTTAAATAAAACAAATAATTCAAAATAAAACAAATAAGACACATAGTAAAACAATACTATGAGATAAATAGACAATATATACATAAAAAATAATAAAACTTAAAACAACGAATAACACACTTACTAAAACAATATTATGAGATAAAAAGACAACATATACGTAAAGAAAATTAAAACTTAAAACAAATATCATAAACAAAAAACGTTACAATTTATAAAACTTAAATAAAACACATATATATGGACAAACATAATTAAAAATATAACGTATAATACACACATAAATAGACAACATATACGTATAACAAGTAAAACTTAAATAAAACTCTTAACTATATGGATAAAAATAATTAAAAATAAAAATCTTAATACACATATTACAAAAATAATATTAGATAAATTGTACATAAAAATAGTATAACTTAAAACAAAAGATTATGCACAACAAACGTAAAATTTGGTAAAACTTAAATAAAACAAATAAGACACATAGTAAAACAATACTATGAGATAAATAGACAATATATACATAAAAAATACTGAAACTTAAAACAACAAATAACACACATACTAAAACAATACTATCATATAAATAGCAAATATATACGTAAAGAATAGTAAAAGTTAAAACAAAAGATTGCAAAAAAATCGTTAAAATTTATAAAAATTAAATAAAACTCATATATATAGGAATAAACATAATTAAAAATAGAACGGATAAAACAAATAATAAAACAATAATTTCAGATAAATAAACAACATATACGTAAAGACTAGTAAAACTTAAATCAAAAGATTATGTACAACAAACATTACAATTAATTAAAGTTAAATAAAACTCTTATGTATATAGATAAAAATAATTAAAAATAAAACGCATAACACCCATATTAAAACAATAATTTCATATGAAATGACAACATATACGTAAAGACTAGTAAGACGATACATTGAGATAAATAGATAATATATACATAAAAAATAGTAAAACTTAAATCAACGAATAACACACTTACTAAAACAATACTATGAGATAAATAGACAACATATACGTAAAAAATATTAAAACTTAAAACAAAATATAATACACAACAAACGTTAAAATTTATAAAACTTAAATAAAACACATATATGTGGACAAACATAATTAAAAATAGAACGTATAACACACAGATAAATGGACAACATCTATGTATGACAAGTAAAACTTAAATAAAACTCTTATCTATATGGATAAAAATAATTAAAAATAAAACACATAAGACACATATTAAAAAAAATATAAGATATATAGAAATACATAAAGAATAGTAAAACTTAAAACAAAAGATTATACTAAACAAACGTTACAATTTATAAAACTTTAATAAAACTAATATATATAGATAAACATAATTAAAAATAAAACATATATCACACACATAAATAGATAACATATACGTATGACAAGTAAAACTTAAATGAAAAGATTATGTACAATAAACATTACAATTGATTAAATTTAAATAAAACTCTTATAGATATAGATAAAAATAATTAAAAATAAAACGCATAACACCAATATGAAAACATTAATTTCATATGAAATGATAACATATACGTAAAGACTAGTAAGACTATACTATGAGATAAATAGACAATAAATACATAAAAAATAGTAAAACTTAAAACAACGAATAACACATTTACTAAAACAATATTATGAGATAAATAGACAACATATACGTAAAGAATATTAAAACTTAAAACAAAATATAATACACAACAAACGTTACAATTTATAAAATTTAAATAAAACACATATATATGGACAAACATAATTAAAAATAGAACATATAATACACACATAAATAGACAACATATATGTATCACAAGTAAAACTTAAATAAAACTCTTAACTATATGGATAAAAATAATTAAAAATAAAACACATAATACACATATTAGAAAATTAATACCAGATAAATAAAACATAAAAAATAGTAAAACTTAAAACAAAATATTAGGCACAACAAACATAAAATTTGGTGAAACTTAAATAAAACAAATAATTCAAAATAAAACAAATAAGACACATAGTAAAACAATATTATGAGATAAATAAACAATATATACACAAAAAATAATAAAACTGAAAACAACAAATAACACACATACTAAAACAATACTATCATATAAATAGCAAATATATACGTAAAGAATAGTAAAAGTTAAAACAAAAGATTGCACAAAAATCGTTACAATTTATAAAAATTAAATAAAACTCATATATATATGAATAAACATAATTAAAAATAGAACGGATAGAAAACATCATAAAACAATAATTTCAGATAAATAAACAACATATACGTAAAGACTAGAAAAACTTAAATCAAAAGATTATGTACAACAAACATTACAATTAATTAAATTTAAATAAAACTCTTATGTATATAGATAAAAATAATAAAAAATAAAACGCATAACACCCATACTAAAACAATAATTTCCTATGAAATGACAACATATACGTAAAGACAAGTAAGACAATACAATGAGATAAATAGACAATATATACATAAAAAATAGTAAAACTTAAAACAACGAATAACACACTTACTAAAACAATACTATGAGATAAATAGACAACATATACGTAAAAAATATTAAAACTTAAAACAAAATATAATACACAAAAAATGTTACAATTTATAAAATTTAAACAAAACACATATATATGGACAAACATAATTAAAAATAGAACATATAATACACAAATAAATAGACAACATATACGTATGACAAGTAAAACTTAAATAAAACTCTTATCTATATGGATAAAAATAATTAAAAATAAAACACACAATACACATATTAGAAAAATAATATCAGATAAATAAAACATAAAAAATAGTAAAACTTAAAACAAAAGATTAGGCACAACAAACGTAAAATTTGGTAAAACTTAAATAAAACAAATAATTCAAAATAAAACAAATAAGACACATAGTAAAACAATACTATCATATAAATAGCAAATATATACGTAAAGAATAGTAAAACTTAAAACAAAAGATTGCACAAAAATCGTTACAATTTATAAAAATTAAATAAAACTCATATATATATGAATAAACATAATTAAAAATAGAACGGATAAAACACATAATAAAACAATAATTTCAGATAAATAAACAACATATACGTAAAGACTAGTAAAACTTAAATCAAAAGATTATATACAACAAACATTACAATTAATTAAATTTAAATAAAACTCTTATGTCTATAGATAAAAATAATTAAAAATAAAACGCATAACACCCATATTAAAACAACAATTTCATATGAAATGACAACATATACGTAAAGACGAGTAAGACAATACAATGAGATAAATTTACAATATATATATAAAAATAGTAAAGCTTAAAACAACGAATAACACACTTACTAAAACAATACTATGAGATAAATAGACAACATATACGTAAAGAATATTAAAACTTAAAACAAAAGATAATACACAACAAACGTTACAATTTATAAACTTAAATAAAACACATATATATGGACAAATATAATTAAAAATAGAACGTATAATACACATATAAATATACAACATATACGTATGGCAAGTAAAACTTAAATAAAACTCTTATCTATATAGATAAAAATAATTAAAAATAAAACACACAATACACATATTAGAAAAATAATACCAGATAAATACAACATAAAAAATAGTAAAATTTAAAAGAAAAGATTATGCACAACAAACGTAAAATTTGGTAAAACTTAAATAAAACAAATAATTCAAAATAAAACAAATAAGACACATAGTAAAGCAATACTATGAGATAAATAGACAATATATACATAAAAAATAATAAAACTTAAAACAACAAATAACACACATACTAAAACAATACTATCATATAAATAGCAAATATATACGTAAAGAATAGTAAAACTTAAAACAAAAGATTCCACAAAAATCGTTACAATTTATAAAAATTAAATAAAACTCATATATATATGAATAAACATAATTAAAAATAGAACGGATAGAACACATAATTAAACAATAATTTCAGATAAATAAACAACATATACGTAAAGACTAGTAAAACTTAAATCAAAAGATTATGTACAACAAACATTACAATTAATTAAATTTAAATAAAACTCTTATGTATATAGATAAAAATAATTAAAAATAAAACGCATAACACCCATATTAAAACAATAATTTCGTATGAAATGACAACATATACGTAAAGACTAGTAAGACAATACAATTAGATAAATAGACAATATGTACATAAAAAATAGTAAAACTTAAAACAACGAATAACACACTTACTAAAACAATACTATGAGATAAATATACAACATATACGTAAAGAATATTAAAACTTAAAACAAAAGATAATACACAACAAACGTTATAATTTATAAAACTTAAATAAAACACATATATATGGACAAATATAATTAAAAATATAACGTATAATACACACATAAATAGACAACATATACGTAAGAGAAGTAAAACTTAAATAAAACTCTTATCTATATGGATAAAAATAATTAAAAATAAAACACATAAGACACATATTAAAAAATATATAAGATAAATAGAAATACATAAAGAATAGTAAAACTTAAAACAAAAGATTATACTAAACAAACGTTACAATTTATAAAACTTAAATAAAACTCATATATATGGATAAACATAATTAAAAATAAAACAAATATCAAATAGATAAATAGATCACATATACGTATGACAAGTAAAACTTAAATGAAAAGATTATGTACAACAAACTTTACAATTGATTAAATTTAAATAAAACTCTTATGCATATATAAAAAAATAATGGAAAATAAAACGCATAACACACATAATAAAACAATAATTTCATATGAAATGACAACATATACGTAAAGACTACTAAGACAATACTATGAGATAAATATACAATATATACATAAAAAATAGTAAAACTGAGAACAATGAATAACACACTTACTAAAACAAGACTATGAGATAAATAGACAACATATACGTAAAGAATATTAAAACTTAAAACAAAAGATAATACACAAAAAACGTTACAATTTATAAAATTTAAATAAAACACATATATATGAACAAACATAATTAAAAATAGAACGTATAATACACACATAAATAGAAAACATATACGTATGACAAGTAAAACTTAATTAAAACTCTTATATATATGGATAAAAATAATTAAAAATAACACATATAATACACATATTAGAAAAATAATATCAGATAAATAAAACATAAAGAATAGTAAAACTTAAAACAAAAGATTATGTACAACAAACGTAAAATTTGGTAAAACTTAAATAAAACAAATAATTCAAAATAAAACAAATAAGCCACATAGTAAAACAATACTATGAGATAAATAGACAATATATACATAAAAAATAATAAAACTTAAAACAACAAATAACACACATACTAAAACAATACTATCATATAAATAGTAAATATATACGTAAAGAATAGTAAAACTTAAAACAAAAGATTGCACAAAAATCGTTACAATTTATGAAAATTAAATAAAACTCATATATATATGAATAAACATAATTAAAAATAGAACGGTAGCACACATAATAAAACAATAATTTCATATAAATAAACAACATATACGTAAAGACTAGTAAAACTTAAAGCAAAAGATTATGGATAACAAACATTAAAATTGATTAAATTTAAATAAAACTCTTATGTATATAGATAAAAATAATTAAAAATAGAACACATTACACATAATAAAACAATAATATCAGATAAATAGATAACATATACGTAAAGAATAGTAAAACTTAAAACAAAAGATTGCACAACAAAGTTATAATTTATAAAACTTAAATAAAGCTCATATATATGGATAAACATAATTAAAAATAGAATAGATAACACACATAATAAAACAATAATTTCAGATAAATAAACAACATATACGTAAAGACTACGAAAACTTAAAACAAAAGAAATACACAACAAACGTTACAATTTATAAAACTTAAATAAAACTCATATATATGGATAAACATAATTAAAAATAGAACGTATAGCACAGAGATAATTAGACAACATATACGTATGACTAGTAAAACTTAAATAAAACTCTTATATATATGGATAAAAATAATTAAAAATAAAACGCATAACACCTCTTAATAAAAAATAATTTCATATGAAATGACAATATGTAAAGACTAGTAAGACAATACTATGAGATAAATATAAAATATCTACATAAAAAATAATAAAACTTAAAATAACGAATAACACACTTACTAAAACAAGACTATAAGATAAATAGACAACATATACGTAAAGAATATTAAAACTTAAATCATAAGATAATAAACAAAAAACGTTACAATTTATAAAACTTAAATAAAACACATATATATGGACAAACATAATTAAAAATAGAACGGATAGCACAAATAATAAAACAATAATTTCATATAAATAAACATCATATGCGTAAAGACTAGTAAAACATATAGCAAAAGATTATGGATATCAAACATTACAATTGATTAAATTTAAATAAAACTCTTATTTATAGATATAAAAATAATTAAAAATAAAACACATTTCACATAATAAAACAATAATTTCAGATAAATAGATAACATATACGTAAAGAATAGTAAAACTTAAAACAAAAGATAATACACAACAAACGTTACAATTTATTAAACTTAAATAAAACTCATATATATGGATAAACATAATTAAAAATAGAACATATAGCACACAGATAAATAGAACACATATACGTATGACAGGTAAAACGTAAATAAAACTCTTTTCTATATAGATAAAAATATTTAAAATTAGAACACATAAGACATATTAGAAAAATAATATGAGATAAATAAACAACATATACGTAAAGAATAGTAAAACTTAAAACAAAAGATTGCACAACAAACGTTATAATTTATAAAACTTAAATAAAACTCATATATATGGATAAACATAATTAAAAATAGAATAGATAGCACACATAATAAAACAATAATTTCATATAAATAAACATCATATGCGTAAAGACTAGTAAAACATATAGCAAAAGATTATGGATAACAAACATTACAATTGATTAAATTTAAATAAAACTCTTATTTATAGATATAAAAATAATTAAAAATAAAACACATTTCACATAATAAAACAATAATTTCAGATAAATAGATAACATATACGTAAAGAATAGTAAAACTTAAAACAAAAGATAATACACAACAAACGTTACAATTTATTAAACTTAAATAAAACTCATATATATGGATAAACATAATTAAAAATAGAACATATAGCACACAGATAAATAGAACACATATACGTATGACAGGTAAAACGTAAATAAAACTCTTTTCTATATAGATAAAAATATTTAAAATTAGAACACATAAGACATATTAGAAAAATAATATGAGACAAATAAACAACATATACGTAAAGAATAGTAAAACTTAAAACAAAAGATTGCACAACAAACGTTATAATTTATAAAACTTAAATAAAACTCATATATATGGATAAACATAATTAAAAATAGAATAGATAGCACACATAATAAAACAATAATTTCATATAAATAAACATCATATGCGTAAAGACTAGTAAAACATATAGCAAAAGATTATGGATAACAAACATTACAATTAATAAAATTTAAATAAAACTCTTATGTATATAGATAAAAATAATTAAAAATAAAACGCATAACACCCATATTAAAACAATAATTTCTTATGAAATGACAACATATACGTAAAGACTAGTAAGACAATACAATGAGATAAATAGACAATATATACATAAAAAATAGTAAAACTTAAAATAACGAATAACACACTTACTAAAACAATACTATTAGATAAATAGACAACATATACGTAAAGAATATTAAAACTTAAAACAAAAGATAATACACAACAAACGTTACAATTTGTAAAACTTAAATAAAACACATATATATGGACAAACATAATTAAAAATAGAACGTATAATACACACATAAATAGACAACATATACGTATAACAAGTAAAACTTAAATAAAACTCTTATCTATATGGATAAAAATAATTCAAAATAAAACACATAATACACATATTAGAAAAATTATATCAGATAAATGGAAAATAAAAAAAATAGTAAAATTTAAAACAAAAGATTGGGCACAACAAACGTAAAATTTGGTAAAACTTAAATAAAACAAATAATTCAAAATAAAACAAATAAGACACATAGTAAAATAATACTATGAGATAAATAGCAATATATACATAAAAAATAATAACACTGAAAACATCAAATAACACACATACTAAAACAATACAATCATATAAATAGCAAATACATACGTAAAGAATAGTAAAACTTAAAACAAAAGATTGCACAAAAATCGTTACAATTTATAAAAATTAAATAAAACTCATATATATATGAATAAACATAATTAAAAATAGAACGGATAGAACACATAATAAAACAATAATTTCAGATAAATAAACAACATATACGTAAAGACTAGTAAAACTTAAATCAAAAGATTATGTACCACAAACATTACAATTAATTAAAGTTAAATAAAACTCTTATGTATATAGATAAAAATAATTAAAAATAAAACGTATAACACCCATATTAAAACAATAATTTCATATGAAATGACAACATATACGTAAAGACTAGTAAGACAATATAATGAGATAAATAGACAATATATACATAAAAAATAGTAAAACTTAAAACAACGAATAACACACTTACTAAAACAATACTATGAGATAAATAGACAACATATACGTAAAGAATATTAAAACTTAAAACAAAAGATAATACACAACAAACGTTACAATTTATAAAACTTAAATAAAACACATATATATGCACGAACATAATTAAAAATAGAACGTATAATAAACACATAAATAGACAACATATACGTATGACATATAAAACTTATATAAAACTTTTATCTATATGGATAAAAATAATTAAAAATAAAACACATAAGACACATATTAAAAAAAATAAGATATATAGAAATACATAAAGAATAGTAAAACTTAAAACAAAAGATTATACTAAACAAACGTTACAATTTATAAAATTTAAATAAAACTAATATATATGGATAAACATAATTAAAAATAGAACAAATATCACATATATAAATAGATAACATATACGTATGACAAGTAAAACTTAAATGAAAAGATTATGTACAACAAACATTACAATTGATTAAATTTAAATAAAACTCTTATAGATATAGATAAAAATAATTAAAATTAAAACGCATAACACCCATATGAAAACAATAATTTCGTATGAAATGACAACATATACGTAAAGACTAGTAAGACTATACTATGAGATAAATAGACAATATATACATAAAAAATAGTAAAACTTAAAACAACGAATAACACACTTACTAAAACAATACTATGAGATAAATATACAACATATACGTAAAGAATATTAAAACTTAAAACAAAAGATAGTACACAACAAACGTTACAATTTATAAAACTTAAATAAAACACATATATATGGACAAATATAATTAAAAATATAACGTATAATACACACATAAATAGACAACATATACGTAAGAGAAGTAAAACTTAAATAAAACTCTTATCTATATGGATAAAAATAATTAAAAATAAAACACATAAGACACATATTAAAAAATATATAAGATAAATAGAAATACATAAAGAATAGTAAAACTTAAAACAAAAGATTATACTAAACAAACGTTACAATTTATAAAACTTAAATAAAACTCATATATATGGATAAACATAATTAAAAATAAAACAAATATCAAATAGATAAATAGATCACATATACGTATGACAAGTAAAACTTAAATGAAAAGATTATGTACAACAAACTTTACAATTGATTAAATTTAAATAAAACTCTTATGCATATATAAAAAAATAATGGAAAATAAAACGCATAACACACATAATAAAACAATAATTTCATATGAAATGACAACATATACGTAAAGACTACTAAGACAATACTATGAGATAAATATACAATATATACATAAAAAATAGTAAAACTGAGAACAATGAATAACACACTTACTAAAACAAGACTATGAGATAAATAGACAACATATACGTAAAGAATATTAAAACTTAAAACAAAAGATAATACACAAAAAACGTTACAATTTATAAAATTTAAATAAAACACATATATATGAACAAACATAATTAAAAATAGAACGTATAATACACACATAAATAGAAAACATATACGTATGACAAGTAAAACTTAATTAAAACTCTTATATATATGGATAAAAATAATTAAAAATAACACATATAATACACATATTAGAAAAATAATATCAGATAAATAAAACATAAAGAATAGTAAAACTTAAAACAAAAGATTATGTACAACAAACGTAAAATTTGGTAAAACTTAAATAAAACAAATAATTCAAAATAAAACAAATAAGCCACATAGTAAAACAATACTATGAGATAAATAGACAATATATACATAAAAAATAATAAAACTTAAAACAACAAATAACACACATACTAAAACAATACTATCATATAAATAGTAAATATATACGTAAAGAATAGTAAAACTTAAAACAAAAGATTGCACAAAAATCGTTACAATTTATGAAAATTAAATAAAACTCATATATATATGAATAAACATAATTAAAAATAGAACGGTAGCACACATAATAAAACAATAATTTCATATAAATAAACAACATATACGTAAAGACTAGTAAAACTTAAAGCAAAAGATTATGGATAACAAACATTAAAATTGATTAAATTTAAATAAAACTCTTATGTATATAGATAAAAATAATTAAAAATAGAACACATTACACATAATAAAACAATAATATCAGATAAATAGATAACATATACGTAAAGAATAGTAAAACTTAAAACAAAAGATTGCACAACAAAGTTATAATTTATAAAACTTAAATAAAGCTCATATATATGGATAAACATAATTAAAAATAGAATAGATAACACACATAATAAAACAATAATTTCAGATAAATAAACAACATATACGTAAAGACTACGAAAACTTAAAACAAAAGAAATACACAACAAACGTTACAATTTATAAAACTTAAATAAAACTCATATATATGGATAAACATAATTAAAAATAGAACGTATAGCACAGAGATAATTAGACAACATATACGTATGACTAGTAAAACTTAAATAAAACTCTTATATATATGGATAAAAATAATTAAAAATAAAACGCATAACACCTCTTAATAAAAAATAATTTCATATGAAATGACAATATGTAAAGACTAGTAAGACAATACTATGAGATAAATATAAAATATCTACATAAAAAATAATAAAACTTAAAATAACGAATAACACACTTACTAAAACAAGACTATAAGATAAATAGACAACATATACGTAAAGAATATTAAAACTTAAATCATAAGATAATAAACAAAAAACGTTACAATTTATAAAACTTAAATAAAACACATATATATGGACAAACATAATTAAAAATAGAACGGATAGCACAAATAATAAAACAATAATTTCATATAAATAAACATCATATGCGTAAAGACTAGTAAAACATATAGCAAAAGATTATGGATATCAAACATTACAATTGATTAAATTTAAATAAAACTCTTATTTATAGATATAAAAATAATTAAAAATAAAACACATTTCACATAATAAAACAATAATTTCAGATAAATAGATAACATATACGTAAAGAATAGTAAAACTTAAAACAAAAGATAATACACAACAAACGTTACAATTTATTAAACTTAAATAAAACTCATATATATGGATAAACATAATTAAAAATAGAACATATAGCACACAGATAAATAGAACACATATACGTATGACAGGTAAAACGTAAATAAAACTCTTTTCTATATAGATAAAAATATTTAAAATTAGAACACATAAGACATATTAGAAAAATAATATGAGATAAATAAACAACATATACGTAAAGAATAGTAAAACTTAAAACAAAAGATTGCACAACAAACGTTATAATTTATAAAACTTAAATAAAACTCATATATATGGATAAACATAATTAAAAATAGAATAGATAGCACACATAATAAAACAATAATTTCATATAAATAAACATCATATGCGTAAAGACTAGTAAAACATATAGCAAAAGATTATGGATAACAAACATTACAATTGATTAAATTTAAATAAAACTCTTATTTATAGATATAAAAATAATTAAAAATAAAACACATTTCACATAATAAAACAATAATTTCAGATAAATAGATAACATATACGTAAAGAATAGTAAAACTTAAAACAAAAGATAATACACAACAAACGTTACAATTTATTAAACTTAAATAAAACTCATATATATGGATAAACATAATTAAAAATAGAACATATAGCACACAGATAAATAGAACACATATACGTATGACAGGTAAAACGTAAATAAAACTCTTTTCTATATAGATAAAAATATTTAAAATTAGAACACATAAGACATATTAGAAAAATAATATGAGACAAATAAACAACATATACGTAAAGAATAGTAAAACTTAAAACAAAAGATTGCACAACAAACGTTATAATTTATAAAACTTAAATAAAACTCATATATATGGATAAACATAATTAAAAATAGAATAGATAGCACACATAATAAAACAATAATTTCATATAAATAAACATCATATGCGTAAAGACTAGTAAAACATATAGCAAAAGATTATGGATAACAAACATTACAATTAATAAAATTTAAATAAAACTCTTATGTATATAGATAAAAATAATTAAAAATAAAACGCATAACACCCATATTAAAACAATAATTTCTTATGAAATGACAACATATACGTAAAGACTAGTAAGACAATACAATGAGATAAATAGACAATATATACATAAAAAATAGTAAAACTTAAAATAACGAATAACACACTTACTAAAACAATACTATTAGATAAATAGACAACATATACGTAAAGAATATTAAAACTTAAAACAAAAGATAATACACAACAAACGTTACAATTTGTAAAACTTAAATAAAACACATATATATGGACAAACATAATTAAAAATAGAACGTATAATACACACATAAATAGACAACATATACGTATAACAAGTAAAACTTAAATAAAACTCTTATCTATATGGATAAAAATAATTCAAAATAAAACACATAATACACATATTAGAAAAATTATATCAGATAAATGGAAAATAAAAAAAATAGTAAAATTTAAAACAAAAGATTGGGCACAACAAACGTAAAATTTGGTAAAACTTAAATAAAACAAATAATTCAAAATAAAACAAATAAGACACATAGTAAAATAATACTATGAGATAAATAGCAATATATACATAAAAAATAATAACACTGAAAACATCAAATAACACACATACTAAAACAATACAATCATATAAATAGCAAATACATACGTAAAGAATAGTAAAACTTAAAACAAAAGATTGCACAAAAATCGTTACAATTTATAAAAATTAAATAAAACTCATATATATATGAATAAACATAATTAAAAATAGAACGGATAGAACACATAATAAAACAATAATTTCAGATAAATAAACAACATATACGTAAAGACTAGTAAAACTTAAATCAAAAGATTATGTACCACAAACATTACAATTAATTAAAGTTAAATAAAACTCTTATGTATATAGATAAAAATAATTAAAAATAAAACGTATAACACCCATATTAAAACAATAATTTCATATGAAATGACAACATATACGTAAAGACTAGTAAGACAATATAATGAGATAAATAGACAATATATACATAAAAAAATAGTAAAACTTAAAACAACGAATAACACACTTACCTAAAACAATACTATGAGATAAATAGACAACATATACGTAAAGAATATTAAAACTTAAAACAAAAGATAATACACAACAAACGTTACAATTTATAAAACTTAAATAAAACACATATATATGCACGAACATAATTAAAAATAGAACGTATAATAAACACATAAATAGACAACATATACGTATGACATATAAAACTTATATAAAACTTTTATCTATATGGATAAAAATAATTAAAAATAAAACACATAAGACACATATTAAAAAAAATAAGATATATAGAAATACATAAAGAATAGTAAAACTTAAAACAAAAGATTATACTAAACAAACGTTACAATTTATAAAATTTAAATAAAACTAATATATATGGATAAACATAATTAAAAATAGAACAAATATCACATATATAAATAGATAACATATACGTATGACAAGTAAAACTTAAATGAAAAGATTATGTACAACAAACATTACAATTGATTAAATTTAAATAAAACTCTTATAGATATAGATAAAAATAATTAAAATTAAAACGCATAACACCCATATGAAAACAATAATTTCGTATGAAATGACAACATATACGTAAAGACTAGTAAGACTATACTATGAGATAAATAGACAATATATACATAAAAAATAGTAAAACTTAAAACAACGAATAACACACTTACTAAAACAATACTATGAGATAAATATACAACATATACGTAAAGAATATTAAAACTTAAAACAAAAGATAGTACACAACAAACGTTACAATTTATAAAACTTAAATAAAACACATATATATGGACAAATATAATTAAAAATATAACGTATAATACACACATAAATAGACAACATATACGTAAGAGAAGTAAAACTTAAATAAAACTCTTATCTATATGGATAAAAATAATTAAAAATAAAACACATAAGACACATATTAAAAAATATATAAGATAAATAGAAATACATAAAGAATAGTAAAAACTTAAAACAAAAGATTATACTAAACAAACGTTACAATTTATAAAACTTAAATAAAACTCATATATATGGATAAACATAATTAAAAATAAAACAAATATCAAATAGATAAATAGATCACATATACGTATGACAAGTAAAACTTAAATGAAAAGATTATGTACAACAAACTTTACAATTGATTAAATTTAAATAAAACTCTTATGCATATATAAAAAAATAATGGAAAATAAAACGCATAACACACATAATAAAACAATAATTTCATATGAAATGACAACATATACGTAAAGACTAGTAAGACAATACTATGAGATAAATATACAATATATACATAAAAAATAGTAAAACTGAGAACAATGAATAACACACTTACTAAAACAAGACTATGAGATAAATAGACAACATATACGTAAAGAATATTAAAACTTAAAACAAAAGATAATACACAAAAAACGTTACAATTTATAAAATTTAAATAAAACACATATATATGAACAAACATAATTAAAAATAGAACGTATAATACACACATAAATAGAAAACATATACGTATGACAAGTAAAACTTAATTAAAACTCTTATATATATGGATAAAAATAATTAAAAATAACACATATAATACACATATTAGAAAAATAATATCAGATAAATAAAACATAAAGAATAGTAAAACTTAAAACAAAAGATTATGTACAACAAACGTAAAATTTGGTAAAACTTAAATAAAACAAATAATTCAAAATAAAACAAATAAGCCACATAGTAAAACAATACTATGAGATAAATAGACAATATATACATAAAAAATAATAAAACTTAAAACAACAAATAACACACATACTAAAACAATACTATCATATAAATAGTAAATATATACGTAAAGAATAGTAAAACTTAAAACAAAAGATTCCACAAAAATCGTTACAATTTATAAAAATTAAATAAAACTCATATATATTTGAATAAACATAATTAAAAATAGAACGGATAGAAAACATAATAAAACAATAATTTCAGATAAATAAACAACATATACGTAAAGATTAGTAAAACTGAAAGCAAAAGATTATAGACAACAAACACTACAATTGATTAAATTTAAATAAAACTCTTATTTATATATATAAAAATAATTAAAAATAAAACGCATAACACCCATATGAAAACAATAATTTAATATGAAATGACAACATATACGTAAAGACTAGTAAGACTATACTATGAGATAAATAGACAATATATACATAAAAAATATTAAAACTTAAAACAACGAATAACACACTTACTAAAACAATACTATGAGATAAACAGAAAACATATACGTAAAGAATATTAAAACTTAAAACAAAATATGATACACAACAAACGTTACAATTTGTAAAACTTAAATAAAACACATATATATGGACAAACATAATTAAAAAGAGAACGTATAATAAACACATAAATAGACAACATGTATGACAAGTAAAACTTAAATAAAACTCTTATCTATATGCATAAAAATAATTAAAAATAAAACACATAATACACATATTAGAAAAATAATACCAGATAAATAGAACATAAAAAATAGTAAAATTTAAAAGAAAAGATTATGCACAACAAACGTAAAATTTGGTAAAACTTAAATAAAACAAATAATTTAAAAATAAAACAAATAAGACACATAGTAAAACAATACTATGAGATAAATAGACAATATATACATAAAAAATAATAAAACTTAAAACAACAAATAACACACATACTAAAACAATACTATCATATAAATAGCAAATATATACGTAAAGAATAGTAAAACTTAAAACAAAAGATTCCACAAAAATCGTTACAATTTATAAAAATTAAATAAAACTCATATATATATGAATAAACATAATTAAAAATAGAACGGATAGAACACATAATAAAACAATAATTTCAGATAAATAAACAACATATACGTAAAGATTAGTAAAACTTAAATCAAAAGATTATGTACAACAAACCTTACAATTGATTAAATTTAAATAAAACTCTTATGTATATAGATAAAAATAATTAAAAATAAAACGCATAACACCCATATGAAAACAATAATTTCGTATGAAATGACAACATATACGTAAAGACTAGTAAGACTATACTATGAGATAAATAGACAATATATACATAAAAAATAGTAAAACTTAAAACAACGAATAACACACTTACTAAAACAATACTATGAGATAAATATACAACATATACGTAAAGAATATTAAAACTTAAAACAAAAGATAATACACAACAAACGTTACAATTTATAAAACTTAAATAAAACACATATATATGGACAAATATAATTAAAAATATAACGTATAATACACACATAAATAGACAACATATACGTAAGAGAAGTAAAACTTAAATAAAACTCTTATCTATATGGATAAAAATAATTAAAAATAAAACACATAAGACACATATTAAAAAATATATAAGATAAATAGAAATACATAAAGAATAGTAAAACTTAAAACAAAAGATTATACTAAACAAACGTTACAATTTATAAAACTTAAATAAAACTCATATATATGGATAAACATAATTAAAAATAAAACAAATATCAAATAGATAAATAGATCACATATACGTATGACAAGTAAAACTTAAATGAAAAGATTATGTACAACAAACTTTACAATTGATTAAATTTAAATAAAACTCTTATGCATATATAAAAAAATAATGGAAAATAAAACGCATAACACACATAATAAAACAATAATTTCATATGAAATGACAACATATACGTAAAGACTAGTAAGACAATACTATGAGATAAATATACAATATATACATAAAAAATAGTAAAACTGAGAACAATGAATAACACACTTACTAAAACAAGACTATGAGATAAATAGACAACATATACGTAAAGAATATTAAAACTTAAAACAAAAGATAATACACAAAAAACGTTACAATTTATAAATTTAAATAAAACACATATATATGAACAAACATAATTAAAAATAGAACGTATAATACACACATAAATAGAAAACATATACGTATGACAAGTAAAACTTAATTAAAACTCTTATATATATGGATAAAAATAATTAAAAATAACACATATAATACACATATTAGAAAAATAATATCAGATAAATAAAACATAAAGAATAGTAAAACTTAAAACAAAAGATTATGTACAACAAACGTAAAATTTGGTAAAACTTAAATAAAACAAATAATTCAAAATAAAACAAATAAGCCACATAGTAAAACAATACTATGAGATAAATAGACAATATATACATAAAAAATAATAAAACTTAAAACAACAAATAACACACATACTAAAACAATACTATCATATAAATAGTAAATATATACGTAAAGAATAGTAAAACTTAAAACAAAAGATTCCACAAAAATCGTTACAATTTATGAAAATTAAATAAAACTCATATATATATGAATAAACATAATTAAAAATAGAACGGTAGCACACATAATAAAACAATAATTTCATATAAATAAACAACATATACGTAAAGACTAGTAAAACTTAAAGCAAAAGATTATGGATAACAAACATTAAAATTGATTAAATTTAAATAAAACTCTTATGTATATAGATAAAAATAATTAAAAATAGAACACATTACACATAATAAAACAATAATATCAGATAAATAGATAACATATACGTAAAGAATAGTAAAACTTAAAACAAAAGATTGCACAACAAAGTTATAATTTATAAAACTTAAATAAAGCTCATATATATGGATAAACATAATTAAAAATAGAATAGATAACACACATAATAAAACAATAATTTCAGATAAATAAACAACATATACGTAAAGACTACGAAAACTTAAAACAAAAGAAATACACAACAAACGTTACAATTTATAAAACTTAAATAAAACTCATATATATGGATAAACATAATTAAAAATAGAACGTATAGCACAGAGATAATTAGACAACATATACGTATGACTAGTAAAACTTAAATAAAACTCTTATATATATGGATAAAAATAATTAAAAATAAAACGCATAACACCTCTTAATAAAAAATAATTTCATATGAAATGACAATATGTAAAGACTAGTAAGACAATACTATGAGATAAATATAAAATATCTACATAAAAAATAATAAAACTTAAAATAACGAATAACACACTTACTAAAACAAGACTATAAGATAAATAGACAACATATACGTAAAGAATATTAAAACTTAAATCATAAGATAATAAACAAAAAACGTTACAATTTATAAAACTTAAATAAAACACATATATATGGACAAACATAATTAAAAATAGAACGGATAGCACAAATAATAAAACAATAATTTCATATAAATAAACATCATATGCGTAAAGACTAGTAAAACATATAGCAAAAGATTATGGATATCAAACATTACAATTGATTAAATTTAAATAAAACTCTTATTTATAGATATAAAAATAATTAAAAATAAAACACATTTCACATAATAAAACAATAATTTCAGATAAATAGATAACATATACGTAAAGAATAGTAAAACTTAAAACAAAAGATAATACACAACAAACGTTACAATTTATTAAACTTAAATAAAACTCATATATATGGATAAACATAATTAAAAATAGAACATATAGCACACAGATAAATAGAACACATATACGTATGACAGGTAAAACGTAAATAAAACTCTTTTCTATATAGATAAAAATATTTAAAATTAGAACACATAAGACATATTAGAAAAATAATATGAGATAAATAAACAACATATACGTAAAGAATAGTAAAACTTAAAACAAAAGATTGCACAACAAACGTTATAATTTATAAAACTTAAATAAAACTGATATATATGGATAAACATAATTAAAAATAGAATAGATAGCACACATAATAAAACAATAATTTCATATAAATAAACATCATATGCGTAAAGACTAGTAAAACATATAGCAAAAGATTATGGATAACAAACATTACAATTGATTAAATTTAAATAAAACTCTTATTTATAGATATAAAAATAATTAAAAATAAAACACATTTCACATAATAAAACAATAATTTCAGATAAATAGATAACATATACGTAAAGAATAGTAAAACTTAAAACAAAAGATAATACACAACAAACGTTACAATTTATTAAACTTAAATAAAACTCATATATATGGATAAACATAATTAAAAATAGAACATATAGCACACAGATAAATAGAACACATATACGTATGACAGGTAAAACGTAAATAAAACTCTTTTCTATATAGATAAAAATATTTAAAATTAGAACACATAAGACATATTAGAAAAATAATATGAGATAAATAAACAACATATACATAAAGAATAGTAAAACTTAAAACAAAAGATTGCACAACAAACGTTATAATTTATAAAACTTAAATAAAACTCATATATATGGATAAACATAATTAAAAATAGAATAGATAGCACACATAATAAAACAATAATTTCAGATAAATAAACAACATATACGTAATGACTACTAAAACTTAAAACAAAAGAAATACATAACAAACGTTACAATTTATAAAACTTAAATAAAACTCATATATATGGCTAGAAATAATTAAAAATAGAACGTATAGCACACAGATAATTAAACAACATATACGTATGACTAGTAAAACTTAAATAAAACTCTTATATATATGGATAAAAATAATTAAAAATCAAACACATAAGACATATTAGAAAAATAATAAGAGATAAATAAACAACATATACGTAAAGAATAGTAAAACTTAAAACAAAAGATTGCACAACAAACGTTACAATTTATAAAACTTAAATCAAACTCATATATATGGATAAACATAATTAAAAATAGAATAGATAGCACACATAATAAAACAATAATTTCAGATAAATAAACAATATATACGTAAAGAATAGTAAAACTTAAAACAAAAGAAATACACAACAAACGTTACAATTTATAAAACTTAAATAAAACTCATATATATGGATAAACATAATTAAAAATATAACATATAGCACACAGATAAATAGACAACATATACGTATGACAGGTAAAACTTTAATAAAACTCTTTTCAATATAGATAAAAATATTTAAAATTAGAACACATAAGACATATTAGAAAAATAATATGAGATAAATAAACAACATATACATAAAGAATAGTAAAACTTAAAACAAAAGATTGCACAACAAACGTTACAATTTATAAAATTTAAATAAAACTCATATATATGGATAAACATAATTAAAAATAGAATGGATAGCACACATAATAAAACAATAATTTCAGATAAATAAACAACATATACGTAAAAACTACTAAAACTTAAAACAAAAGAAATACACAACAAACGTTACAATTTATAAAACTTAAATAAAACTCATATATATGGATAAACATAATTAAAAATAGAACGTATAGCACACAAATAATTAGACAACATATACGTATACCTAGTAAAACTTAAATAAAACTCTTATCTATATGGATAAAAATAATTAAAAATAAAACACATAAGACACATATTAAAAAATATAAGATAAATAGAAATACATAAAGAATAGTAAAACTTAAAACAACGAATAACACAATTACTAAAACCAGACTATGAGATAAATAGACAACATATACGTAAAGAATATTAAAACTTAAAACAAAAGATAATATACAAAAAAACGTTACAATTTATAAAACTTAAATAAAACACATATATATGTAAAAACATAATTAAAAATAAAACGGATAGCACACATAACAAAACAATAATTTCATATAAATAAACATCATATGCGTAAAGACTAGTAAAACATAAAGCAAAAGATTATGGATAACAAACATTACAATTGATTAAATTTAAATAAAACTCTTATTTATAGATATAAAAATAATTAAAAATAGAACACATTTCACATAATAAAACAATAATTTCAGAAAAATAGACAACATATGCTTAAAGAATAGTAAAACTTAAAAGAAAAGATAATACACAACAAACGTTACAATTTATTAAACTTAAATAAACTCATATATATTGATAAACATAATTAAAAATACAACATATAGCACACAAATAAATAGACAACATATACGTATGACAGGTAAAACTTAAATAAAACTCTTTTCAATATGGATAAAAATATTTAAAATTAGAACACATAAGACATATTAGAAAAATAATATGAGATAAATAAACAACATATACGTAAAGAATAGTAAAACTTGAAACAAAAGATTGCAAACAAACGTTACAATTTATAAAACTTAAATAAAACTCATATATATGGATAAACATAATTAAAAATAGAATAGATAGCACACATAATAAAACAATAATTTCAGATAAATAAACAACATATACGTAAAGACTACTAAAAATTAAAACAAAATAAATACACAACAAACGTTACAATTTATAAAACTTAAATAAACCTCATATATATGGATAAAAATAATTAAAAATAGAACGTATAGCACACAGATAATTAGACAACATATACGTATAACTAGTAAAACTTAAATAAAACTCTCATCTATATGGATAAAAATAATTAAAAATAAAACGCATAACACCCTTAATAAAACAATAATTTCATATGAAATGACAACATATACGTAAAGACTAGTAAGACAATACTATGAGATAAATATACAATATATACATAAAAAATAGTAAAACTTAAAACAACGAATAACATACTTACTAAAACAAGACTATAAGATAAATAGACAACATATACGTAAAGACTAGTAAAACTTAAATCAAAAGATGATGTACAACAAACATTACAATTGATTAAATTTAAATAAAACACTTATGTATATAGATAAAAATAATTAAAAATAAAAGGCATAACAACCATATTAAAACAATAATTTCAAATGAAAAGACAACATATACGTAAAGACTAGTAAGACAATACAATGAGATAAATAGATAATATATGCATAAAAAAGAGTAAAACTTAAAACAACGAATAACACACTTACTAAAACAATACTATGAGATAAATAGACAACATATACGTAAAGAATATTAAAACTTAAAACAAAATATAATACACAACAAACGTTACAATTTATAAACTTAAATAAAACACATATATATGGACAAACATAATTAAAAATAGAAAGTATAATACACACATAAATAGACAACATATACGTATGACAAGTAAAACTTAAATAAAACTCTTATCTATATGGATAAAAATAATTAAAAATAAAACACATAATACACATATTAGAAAAATAATATCAGATAAATAGAACATAAAAAATAGTAAAACTTAAAACAAAAGATTATGCACAACAAACGTAAAATTTGGTAAAACTTAAATAAAACAAATAATTCAAAATAAAACAAATAAGACACATAGTAAAATAATACTATGAGATAAATAGACAATATATACATAAAAAATAAGAAAACTTAAAACAACAAATAACACACATACTAAAACAATATTATCATATAAATAGCAAATATATACGTAAAGAATAGTAAAACTTAAAACACAAGATTCCACAAAAATCGTTACAATTTATAAAAATTAAATAAAACTCATATATATATATGAATAAACATAATTAAAAATAGAACAGATAGAACACATAATAAAACAATAATTTTAGATAAATAAACAACATATACGTAAAGACTAGTAAAACTTAAATCAAGAGATTATGTACAACAAACATTACAATTGATTAAATTTAAATAAAACTCTTATGTATATAGATAAAAATAATTAAAAATAGAACACATTACACATAATAAAACAATAATATCAGATAAATAGACAACATATACGTAAAGAATAGTAAAACTTAAAACAAAAGATTGCACAACAAAGTAATAATTTATAAAACTTAAATAAAACTCATATATATGGATAAAAATAATGAAAAATAGAATAGATAACACTAATAATAATACAATAAATTCAGATAAATAAACCACATATACGTAAAGACTACGAAAACTTAAAACAAAAGAAATACACAACAAACGTTACAATTTATAAAACTTAAATAAAACTCATATATATGGATAAACATAATTAAAAATAGAACGTATAGCACACAGATAATTAGACAACATATACGTATAACTAGTAAAACTTAAATAAAACTCTTATCTATATGGATAAAAATAATTAAAAATAAAACACATAACACCCTTAATAAAACAATAATTTCATATGAAATGACAACATATACGTAAAGACTAGTAAGACAATACTATGAGAAAAATATACAATATATACATAAAAAATAGTAAAACTTAAAACAACGAATAACATACTCACTAACACAAGACTATAAGATAAATAGACAACATATACGTAAAGACTAGTAAAACTTAAATAAAAAGATGATGTACAACAAACATTACATTTGATTAAATTTAAATAAAACACTTATGTATATAGATAAAAATAATTAAAAATAAAACGCATAACAACCATATTAAGACAATAATTTCAAATGAAAAGACAACATATACGTAAAGACTACTAAGACAATACAATGAGATAAATAGATAATATATGCATAAAAAAAGTAAAACTTAAAACAACGAATAAGACACTTACTAAAACAATACTATGAGATAAATAGACAACATATACGTAAATAATATTAAAACTTAAAACAAAAGATAATACACCACAAACGTTACAATTTATAAAACTTAAATAAAACACATATATATGGACAAACATAATTAAAAATAGAACGTATAATAAACACATAAATAGATAAAATATACGTATGAGTAGTAAAACTTAAATAAAACTCTTATCTATATAGATAAATATAATTAAAAAAAAAATCCATAATACACATATTAGAAAAATAATACCAGATAAATAGAACATAAAAAATAGTGAAACTTAAAACAAAAGATTATGCACAACAAATGTAAAATTTGGTAAAACTTAAATAAAACAAATAATTCAAAATAAAACAAATAAGACACATAGTAAAACAATACTATGAGATAAATAGACAATATATACATAAAAAATACTAAAACTTAAAACAACAAGTAACACACATACTAAAACAATACTATCATATAAATATCAAATATATACGTTAAGAATAGTAAAACTTAAAACAAAAGATTGCACAAAAATCGTTACAATTTATAAAAATTAAATAAAACTCATATATATATATGAATAAACATAAATAAAAATAGAACGGATAGAACACATAATAAAACAATAATTTCAGATAAATAAACAACATATACGTAAAGACTAGTAAAACTTAAATCAAAAGATTATGTACAACAAACATTACAATTAATTAAATTTAAATAAAACTCTTATGTATATAGATAAAAATAATTAAAAATAAAACGCATAACACCCATATTAAAACAATAATTTCGTATGAAATGACAACATATACGTAAAGACTAGTAAGACAATACAATTAGATAAATAGACAATATGTACATAAAAAATAGTAAAACTAAAAACAACGAATAACACACTTACTAAAACAATACTATGAGATAAATAGACAACATATACGTAAAGAATATTAAAACTTAAAACAAAAGATAATACACAACAAACGTTACAATTTATAAAACTTAAATAAAACACATATATATGGACAAACATAATGAAAAATAGAACGTATAATACACACATAAATAGACAACATATACGTATGACAAGTAAAACTTAAATAAAACTCTTATTTATATGGATAAAAATAATTAAAAATAAAACACATAATACACACATTAGAAAAATAATATAAGATAAATAAAACATAAAGAATAATAAAACTTAAAACAAAATATAATGTACAACAAACGTAAAATTTGGTAAAACTTATATAAAACAAATAATTCAAAATAAAACAAATAAGACACATACTAAAACAATACTATGAGATTAATAGACAATATATACATAAAATATAATAACACTAAAAACAACAAATAACACACATACTAAAACAATACAATCATATAAATAGCAAATATATACGTAAAGAATAGTAAAACTTAAAACAAAAGATTGCACAAAAATCGTTACAATTTATAAAAATTAAATAAAACTCATATATATATGAATAAACATAATTAAAAATAGAACGGATAGAACACATAATAAAACAATAATTTCAGATAAATAAACAACATATACGTAAAGACTAGTAAAACTGAAATCAAAAGATTATGTACGACAAACATTACAATTAATAAAATTTAAATAAAACTCTTATGTATATAGATAAAAATAATTAAAAATAAAACGCATAACACCCATATTAAAACAATAATTTCTTATGAAATGACAACATATACGTAAAGACTAGTAAGACAATACAATGAGATAAATAGACAATATATACATAAAAAATAGTAAAACTTAAAATAACGAATAACACACTTACTAAAACAATACTATTAGATAAATAGACAACATATACGTAAAGAATATTAAAACTTAAAACAAAAAATAATACACAACAAACGTTACAATTTGTAAAACTTAAATAAAACACATATATATGGACAAACATAATTAAAAATAGAACGTATAATACACACATAAATAGACAACATATACGTATAACAAGTAAAACTTAAATAAAACTCTTATCTATATGGATAAAAATAATTCAAAATAAAACACATAATACACATATTAGAAAAATTATATCAGATAAATGGAAAATAAAAAAAATAGTAAAATTTAAAACAAAAGATTGGGCACAACAAACGTAAAATTTGGTAAAACTTAAATAAAACAAATAATTCAAAATAAAACAAATAAGACACATAGTAAAATAATACTATGAGATAAATAGCAATATATACATAAAAAATAATAACACTGAAAACATCAAATAACACACATACTAAAACAATACAATCATATAAATAGCAAATACATACGTAAAGAATAGTAAAACTTAAAACAAAAGATTGCACAAAAATCGTTACAATTTATAAAAATTAAATAAAACTCATATATATATGAATAAACATAATTAAAAATAGAACGGATAGAACACATAATAAAACAATAATTTCAGATAAATAAACAACATATACGTAAAGACTAGTAAAACTTAAATCAAACGATTATGTACCACAAACATTACAATTAATTAAAGTTAAATAAAACTCTTATGTATATAGATAAAAATAATTAAAAATAAAACGTATAACACCCATATTAAAACAATAATTTCATATGAAATGACAACATATACGTAAAGACTAGTAAGACAATATAATGAGATAAATAGACAATATATACATAAAAAATAGTAAAACTTAAAACAACGAATAACACACTTACTAAAACAATACTATGAGATAAATAGACAACATATACGTAAAGAATATTAAAACTTAAAACAAAAGATAATACACAACAAACGTTACAATTTATAAAACTTAAATAAAACACATATATATGCACGAACATAATTAAAAATAGAACGTATAATAAACACATAAATAGACAACATATACGTATGACATATAAAACTTATATAAAACTTTTATCTATATGGATAAAAATAATTAAAAATAAAACACATAAGACACATATTAAAAAAAATAAGATATATAGAAATACATAAAGAATAGTAAAACTTAAAACAAAAGATTATACTAAACAAACGTTACAATTTATAAAATTTAAATAAAACTAATATATATGGATAAACATAATTAAAAATAGAACAAATATCACATATATAAATAGATAACATATACGTATGACAAGTAAAACTTAAATGAAAAGATTATGTACAACAAACATTACAATTGATTAAATTTAAATAAAACTCTTATAGATATAGATAAAAATAATTAAAAATAAAACGCATAACACCAATATGAAAACAATAATTTCATATGAAATGACAACATATACGTAAAGACTAGTAAGACTATACTATGAAATAAATAGACAATATATACATAAAAAATAGTAAAACTTAAAACAACGAATAACACACTTACTAAAACAATATTATCATATAAATAGACAACATATACGTAAAGAATATTAAACCTTAAAACAAAAGATAATACAGAACAAACATTACAATTTATAAAACTTAAATAAAGCACATATATATGGACAAACATAATAAAAAATAGAACGTATAATACACACATAAATAGACAACATATACGTATAACAAGTAAAACTTAAATAAAACTCTTATTTATATAGATAAAAATAATTAAAAATAAAACACATAATACACATATTAGAAAAATAATATCAGATAAATAGAAAATAAAAGATATTAAAACTTAAAACAAAAAATTAGGCACAACAAACGTAAAATTTGGTAAAACTTAAATAAAACAAATAAATCAAAATAAAACAAATAAGACACATAGTAAAACAATACTATGAGATAAATAGAAAGTATATACATAAAAAATAATAAAATTTAAAACATCAAATAACACACATACTAAAACAATAATATTATATAAATAGCAAATATATACGTAAAGAATAGTAAAACTTAAAACAAAAGAATGCACAAAAATCGTTACAATTTATAAAAATTAAATAAAACTCATATATATATGAATAAACATAATTAAAAATAAAATAGATATAACACATCATAAAACAATAATTTCAGATAAATAAACAACATATACGAAAAGACTAGTAAAACTTAAATCAAAAGATTATGTACAACAAACATTACAATTAATTAAATTTAAATAAAACTCTTATGTATATAGACAAAAATAATTAAAAATAAAACGCATAACACCCATATTAAAACAATAATTTCATATGAAATGACAACATATACGTAAAGACTAGTAAGACAATACAATGAGATAAATATACAATATATACATAAAAAATAGTAAAACTTAAAACAACGAATAACACACTTACTAAAACAATACTATGAGATAAATAGACAACATATACGTAAATAATATTAAAACTTAAAACAAAAGATAATACACCACAAACGTTACAATTTATAAAACTTAAATAAAACACATATATATGGACAAACATAATTAAAAATAGAACGTATAATAAACACATAAATAGATAAAATATACGTATGACAAGTAAAACTTAAATAAAACTCTTATCTATATAGATAAATATAATTAAAAAAAAAACCCATAATACACATATTAGAAAAATAATACCAGATAAATAGAACATAAAAAATAGTAAAACTTAAAACAAAAGATAATGCACATAAAAGGTAAAATTTGGTAAAACTTAAATAAAACAAATAATTCAAAATAAAACAAATAAGACACATAGTAAAACAATACTATGAGATAAATAGACAATATATACATAAAAAATACTAAAACTTAAAACAACAAGTAACACACATACTAAAACAATACTATCATATAAATTGCAAATATATACGTTAAGAATAGTAAAACTTAAAACAAAAGATTGCACAAAAATCGTTACAATTTATAAAAATTAAATAGAACTCATATATATATATGAATAAACATAAATAAAAATAGAACGGATAGAACACATAATAAAACAATAATTTCAGATAAATAAACAACAAATACGTAAAGACTAGTAAAACTTAAATCAAAAGATTATGTACAACAAACCTTACAATTGATTAAATTTAAATAAAACTCTTATGTATATAGATAAAAATAATTAAAATTAAAACGCATAACACCCATATGAAAACAATAATTTCGTATGAAATGACAACATATACGTAAAGACTAGTAAGACAATACAATGAGATAAATAGACTATATATACATAAAAAATAATAAAACTTAAAATAACAAATAACACACATACTAAAACAATATTATTATATAAATAGCAAATATATACGTAAAGAATAGTAAAACTTAAAACAAAAGATTGCACAAAAATCGTTACAATTTATAAAAATTAAATAAAACTCATATATATATATATGAATAAACATAATTAAAAATAGAACGGATAGAACATATAATAAAACAATAATTTCAGATAAATAAACAACATATACGTAAATACTAGTAAAACTTAAATCAAAAGATTATGTAAAACAAACATTACAATTAATTAAATTTAAATAAAACTCTTATGTATATAGACAAAAATAATAAAAAATAAAACGCATAACACCCATATTAAAACAATAATTTCATATGAAATGACAACATATACGTAAAGATTAGTAAGACAATACAATGAGATAAATAGACAATATATACATAAAAAATAGTAAAACTTAAAACAACGAATAACACACTTACTAAAACAATACTCTGAGATAAATAGACAACATATACGCAAATAATATTAAAACTTAAAACAAAAGATAATACACAAAAAACGTTACAATTTATAAAATTTAAATAAAACACATATATATGGACAAACATAATTAAAAATAGAACATATAATACACACATAAATAGACAACATATACGTATGACAAGTAAAACTTAAATAAAACTCTTATCTATATGGATAAAAATAATTAAAAATAAAACACACAATACACATATTAGAAAAATAATATCAGATAAATAAAACATAAAAAATAGTAAAACTTAAAACAAAATATTAGGCACAACAAACGTAAAATTTGGTGAAACTTAAATAAAACAAATAATTCAAAATAAAACAAATAAGACACATAGTAAAACAATACTATGAGATAAATAGACAATATATACATAAAAAATAATAAAACTGAAAACAACAAATAACACACATACTAAAACAATACTATCATATAAATAGCAAATATATACGTAAAGAATAGTAAAAGTTAAAACAAAAGATTGCACAAAAATCGTTACAATTTATAAAAATTAAATAAAACTCATATATATATGAATAAACATAATTAAAAATAGAACGGATAGAAAACATCATAAAACAATAATTTCAGATAAATAAACAACATATACGCAAAGACTAGTAAAACTTAAATCAAAAGATTATGTACAACAAACATTACAATTAATTAAATTTAAATAAAACTCTTATGTCTATTGACAAAAATAATTAAAAATAAAACGCATAACACCCATACTAAAACAATAATTTCATATGAAATGACAACATATACGTAAAGACAAGTAAGACAATAAAATGAGATAAATAGACAATATATACATAAAAAATAGTAAAACTTAAAACAACGAATAACACACTTACTAAAACAATACTATGAGATAAATAGACAACATATACGTAAAGAATATTAAAACTTAAAACAAAATATAATACACAAAAAAAGTTACAATTTGTAAAACTTAAATAAAACACATATATATGGACAAACATAATTAAAAATAAAACGTATAATAAACACATAAATAGACAACATATACGTATGACAAGTAAAACTTAAATAAAACTCTTATCTATATGGATAAAAATAATTAAAAATAAAACACATAATACACATATTAGAAAAATAATACGAGATAAATAGAATATAAAAAATAGTAAAACTTAAAACAAAAGATTATGCACAACAAACGTAAAATTTGGTAAAACTTAAATAAAATAAATAATTCAAAATAAAACAAACAAGACACATAGTAAAACAATACTATGAAGTAAATAGACAATATATACATAAAAAATAATAAAACTTAAAATAAAAAATAACACACATACTAAAACAATACTATCATATAAATAGCAAATATATACGTAAAGAATAGTAAAACTTAAAACAAAATATTGCACAAAAATCGTTACAATTTATAAAAATTAAATAAAACTCATATATATATGAATAAACATAATTAAAAATAGAACGGATAGAACACATAATAAAGAAATAATTTCAGATAAATAAACAACATATACGTAAAGACTAGTAAAACTTAAATCAAAAGATTATGTACAACAAACATTACAATTAATTAAATTTAAATAAAACTCTTATGTCTATAGATAAAAATAATTAAAAATAAAACGCATAACACCCATACTAAAACAATAATTTCATATGAAATGACAACATATACGTAAAGACAAGTAAGACAATACAATGAGATAAATAGACAATATATACATAAACAATAGTAAAACTTAAAACAAAGAATAACACACTTACTAAAACAATACTATGAGATAAATAGACAACATATACGTAAAGAATATTAAATCTTTAAACAAAATATAATACACAAAAAAAGTTACAATTTGTAAAACTTAAATAAAACACATATATATGGACAAACATAATTAAAAATAAAACGTATAATAAACACATAAATAGACAACATATACGTATGACAAGTAAAACTTAAATAAAACTCTTATCTATATGGATAAAAATAATTAAAAATAAAACACATAATACACATATTAGAAAAATAATACGAGATAAATAGAATATAAAAAATAGTAAAACTTAAAACAAAAGATTATGCACAACAAACGTAAAATTTGGTAAAACTTAAATAAAATAAATAATTCAAAATAAAACAAACAAGACACATAGTAAAACAATACTATGAAGTAAATAGACAATATATACATAAAAAATAATAAAACTTAAAATAAAAAATAACACACATACTAAAACAATACTATCATATAAATAGCAAATATATACGTAAAGAATAGTAAAACTTAAAACAAAATATTGCACAAAAATCGTTACAATTTATAAAAATTAAATAAAACTCATATATATATGAATAAACATAATTAAAAATAGAACGGATAGAACACATAATAAAGAAATAATTTCAGATAAATAAACAACATATACGTAAAGACTAGTAAAACTTAAATCAAAGGATTATGTACAACAAACATTACAATTAATTAAATTTAAATAAAACTCTTATGTCTATAGATAAAAATAATTAAAAATAAAACGCATAACACCCATACTAAAACAATAATTTCATATGAAATGACAACATATACGTAAAGACAAGTAAGACAATACAATGAGATAAATAGACAATATATACATAAACAATAGTAAAACTTAAAACAAAGAATAACACACTTACTAAAACAATACTATGAGATAAATAGACAACATATACGTAAAGAATATTAAATCTTTAAACAAAATATAATACACAAAAAAAGTTACAATTTGTAAAACTTAAATAAAACACATATATATGGACAAACATAATTAAAAATAAAACGTATAATAAACACATAAATAGACAACATATACGTATGACAAGTAAAACTTAAATAAAACTCTTATCTATATGGATAAATATAATTAAAAATAAAACACATAATACACATATTAGAAAAATAATACGAGATAAATAGAATATAAAAAATAGTAAAACTTAAAACAAAAGATTATGCACAACAAACGTAAAATTTGGTAAAACTTAAATAAAACAAATAATTCAAAATAAAACAAATAAGACACATAGTAAAACAATACTATGAAGTAAATAGACAATATATACATAAAAAATAATAAAACTTAAAATAACAAATAACACACATACTAAAACAATATTATTATATAAATAGCAAATATATACGTAAAGAATAGTAAAACTTAAACAAAAGATTGCACAAAAATCGTTACAATTTATAAAAATTAAATAAAACTCATATATATATGAATAAACATAATTAAAAATAGAACGGATAGAACACATAATAAAGAAATAATTTCAGATAAATAAACAACATATACGTAAAGACTAGTAAAACTTAAATCAAAAGATTATGTGAAACAAAAATTAAAATTAATTAAATTTAAATAAAACTCTTATGTATATAGACAAAAATAATTAAAAATAAAACGCATAACACCCATATTAAAACAATAATTTCATATGAAATGACAACATATACGTAAAGACTAGTAAGACAATACAATGAGATAAATAGACAATATATACATAAAAAATAGTAAAACTTAAAACAAATGATTATGCACAACAAACGTTAAATTTGGTAAAACTTAAATAAAACAAATAAGACACATAGTAAAACTATACTATGAGATAAAAAGACAATATATACATAAAAAATAATAAAACTTAAAACAACAAATAACACAAATGCTAAAACAATACTATCATATAAATAGCAAATATATACGTAAAGAATAGTAAAACTTAAAACAAAAGATTGCACAAAAATCGTTACAATTTATAAAAATTAAATAAAACTCCTATATATATGAATAAATATAATTAAAAATAGAACGGATAGAACACATAATAAAACAATAATTTTAGATAAATAAACAACATATACGTAAAGCAAATGATTATAGACAACAAACATTACAATTGATTAAATTTAACTAAAACTCTTATGTATATATATAAAAATAATTAAAAATAAAACGCATAACACTCATTATAAAACAATAATTTCATATGAAATGACAACATATACGTAAAGACTAGTAAGACAATACAAAGAGATAAATAGACAATAAATACATAAAAAAATAGTAAAACTTAAAACAACGAATAACACACTTACTAAAACAATACTATGAGATAAATCGAAAACATATACGTAAAGAATAGTAAAATTTAAAACAAAAGATAATACACAACAAATGTTACAATTAATAAAACTTAAATAAAACTCATATATATGGACAAATATAATTAAAAATAGAACGTATAGCACACAGATAAATAGACAACATATACGTATAACAAGTAAAACTTAAATAAAACTCTTATTTATATGGATAAAAATAATTAAAAAAAAAACAAAAGCTTATGCACAACAATCGTTAAAATTGATAAAATATAAATAAAACAAATAATTAAAAATAAAACGAATAAGATTTATAGTAAAACAATACTATGAGAAAAATAGACAATATATACGTAAAAAATATTAAAACTTAAAATAACGAATAACACACATACTAAAACAAAACTATCAGATAAATAGAAAATATATACGTAAAGAATACTAAAACTTAAAACAAAAAATTGCACAACAAATGTTACAATTTATAAAACTTAAATAAAACTCATATATATGGATAAACGTAATTAAAAATAGAACGTATAACACCTTTAATAAAACAATAATTTCAGATATAAAACATATAGCAAAAGATTATAGATAACAAACATTACAATTGATTAAATTTAAATAAAACTCTTATTTGTAGATATAAAAATAATTAAAAATAGAACACATTTCATATAATAAAACAATAATTTCAGATAAATAGACAACATATACGTAAAGAATAGTAAAACTTAAAACAAAAGATAATACACAACAAACGTAACAATATTTTAAACTTAAATAAAACACATATATATGGATAAACATAATTAAAAATAGAACGTATAACACACATATAATTAGACAACATATACGTATGTCTAGTAAAACTTAAATAAAACTCTTATCTATATGGATAAAAATAATTAAAAATAAAACGCATAACACCCTTAATAAAAAAATAATTTCATATGAAATGACAATATATACGTAAAGACTAGTAAGACAATACTATGAGATAAATATACAATATATACATAAAAAATAGTAAAACTTAAAACAACGAATAACACACTTACTAAAACAAGACTATAAGATAAATAGACAACATATACGTAAAGAATATTAAAACTTAAAACAAAAGATAATATACAAAAAACGTTACAATTTATAAAACTTAAATAAAACACATATATATGGACAAACATAATTAAAAATAGAACGGATAGCACACATAATAAAACAATAATTTCAGATAAATAAACATCATATGCGTAAAGACTAGTAAAACATATAGCAAAAGATTATGGATAACAAACATTACAATTGATTAAATTTAAATAAAACTCTTATTTATAGATATAAAAATAATTAAACATAGAACACATTTCACATAATAAAACAATAATTTCAGATAAATAGACAACATATACGTAAAGAATAGTAAAACTTAAAACAAAAGATAATACACAACAAACGTAACAATTTATTAAAATTAAATAAAACTCATATATATGGATAAACATAATTAAAATAGAACATATAACACACAGATAAATAGATAACATATACGTATGATAGGTAAAACATAAATAAAACTCTTTTATATATGGATAAAAATATTTAAAATTAGAACACATAAGACATATTAGAAAAATAATATGAGATAAATAAACAACATATACGTAAAGAATAGTAAAACTTAAAACAAAAGATTGCACAACAAACGTTATAATTATAAAACTTAAATAAAACTCATATATATGGATAAACATAATTAAAAATAGAATAGATAGCACACATAATAAAACAATAATTTCAGATAAATAAACAACATATACGTAACGACTACTAAAACTTAAAACAAAAGAAATACACAACAAACGTTAAAATTTATAAAACTTAAATAAAACTCATATATATGGATAAACATAATTAAAAATAGAACGTATAACACAGAGATAATTAGACAACATATACGTATGACTAGTAAAACTTAAATAAAACTCTTTTCTATATGGATAAAAATATTTAAAATTAGAACACATAAGACATATTAGAAAAATATTATGAGATAAATAAACAACATATACGTAAAGAATAGTAAAACTTAAAACAAAAGATTGCACAACAAACGTTACAATTTATAAAACTTAAATAAAACTCATATATATGGATAAACATAATTAAAAATAGAATAGAGAGCACACATAATAAAACAATAATTTCAGATAAATAAACAACATATACGTAACGACTACTAAAACTTAAAACAAAAGAAATACACAACAAACGTTACAATTTATAAAACTTAAATAAAACTCATAAGGCTAAACATAATTAAAAATAGAACGTATAGCACACAGATTAATAGACAACATATACGTATGACAGGTAAAACTTAAATAAAACTCTTTTCTATATGGATAAAACTATTTAAAAATAAAACGCATAACACCCTTAATAAAACAATAATTTCATATGAAATGACAATATATACGTAAAGACTAGTAAGAAAATACTATAAGATAAATACACAATATATACGTAAAAAATAGTAAAACTTAAAACAACAAATAACACACTTATTTTACAATACTATAAGATAAATACACAACATATACGTAAAGAATAGTGAAACTTAAAAGAAAAGATAATACACAACAAACGTTACAATTTATAAAACTAAAATAAAACTCATATCTATGGATAAACATAATTAAAAATAGAACGGATAGCACACATAATAAAACAACAATTTCAGATAAATAGAAAACATATACGTAAAGAATAGTAACACTTAAAACAAAAGATAATACATAATAAACGTTACAATTTATTAAACTTAAATAAAACTCATATATATAGATAAACATAATTCAAAATATAACATATAGCACACAGATAAATAGACAACATATACGTATGACAGGTAAAACTTAAATAAAACTCTTTTCAATATGGATAAAAATATTTAATATTAGAACACATAAGACATATTAGAAAAATAATATGAGATAAATAAACAACATATACGTAAAGAATAGTAAAACTTAAAACAAAAGATTGCACAACAAACGTTACAATTTATAAAATTTAAATAAAACTCATATATAAACATAATTAAAAATAGAATGGATTACACACATAATAAAACAATAATTTCAGATAAATAAACAACATATACGTAAAGACTACTAAAACTTAAAACAAAAGAAATACACAACAAACGTTAAAATTTATAAAACTTAAATAAAACTCATATATATGGATAAACATAATTAAAAATAGAACGTATAGCACACAAATAATTAGACAACATATACGTATAACTAGTAAAACTTAAATAAAACTCTTATCTATATAGATAAAAATAATTAAAAATAAAACGCATAACACCCTTAATAAAACAATAATTTCATATGAAATGATAATATATACGTAAAGACTAGTAAGACAATACTATGAGATAAATATACAATATATACATAAAAAAATAGTAAAACTTAAAACAACGAATAACACAATTACTAAAACAAGACTATGAGATAAATAGACAACATATACGTAAAGAATATTAAAACTTAAAACAAAAGATAATACACAAAAAAACGTTACAATTTATAAAACTTAAATAAAACACATATATATGTAAAAACATAATTAAAAATAAAACGGATAGCACACATAATAAAATAATAATTTCAGATAAATAAACATCATATGCGTAAAGACTAGTAAAACATAAAGCAAAAGATTATGGATAACAAACATTACAATTGATTAAATTTAAATAAAACTCTTATTTATAGATATAAAAATAATTAAAAATAAAACGCATTTCACATAATAAAACAATAATTTCAGATAAATAGACAACATATGCTTAAAGAATAGTAAAACTTAAAACAAAAGATAATACACAACAAACGTTACAATTTATTAAACTTAAATAAACTCATATATATTGATAAACATAATTAAAAATACAACATATAGCACACAAATAAATAGACAACATATACGTATGACAGGTAAAACTTAAATAAAACTCTTTTCAATATGGATAAAAATATTTAAAATTAGAACAGATAAGACATATTAGAAAAATAATATGAGATAAATAAACAACATATACGTAGTAAAACTTGAAACAAAAGATTGCAAATAAACATTACAATTTATAAAACTTAAATAAAACTCATATATATGGATAAACATAATTAAAAATAGAATAGATAGCACACATAATAAAACAATAATTTCAGATAAATAAACAACATATACGTAAAGACTACAAAAAATTAAAACAAAATAAATACACAACAAATGTTACAATTTATAAAACTTAAATAAAACTCATATATATGGATAAATATAATTAAAAATAGAACGTATAGCAAACAGATAATTAAACAACATATACTAGTAAAACTTAAATAAAACTCTTATCTATATGGATAAAAATAATTAAAAATAAAACGCATAACACCCTTAATAAAACAATAATTTCATATGAAATGACAACATATACGTAAAGACTAGTAAGACAATACTATGAGATAAATATACAATATATACATAAAAAAATAGTAAAACTTAAAACAACGAATAACATACTTACTAAAACAAGACTATAAGATAAATAGACAACGTATACGTAAAGACTAGTAAAACTTAAATCAAAAGATGATGTACAACAAACATTACAATTGATTAAATTTAAATAAAACACTTATGTATATAGATAAAAATAATTAAAAATAAAACTCATAACACCCATATTAAAACAATAATTTCATATGAAATGATATGCATAAAAAATAATAAAACTTAATACAACGAATAACACACTTACTAAAACAATACTATGAGATAAATAGACAACATATACGTAAAGAATATTAAAACTTAAAACAAAAGATAATAACAAACGTTACAATTTATAAAACTTAAATAAAGCTCATATATATGGATAAACATAATTAAAAATAGAACGTATAACACACAGATAAATAGACAACATGTATGACAAGTAAAACTTAAATAAAACTCTTATCTATATGGATAAAAATAATTAAATATAAAATACATAAGACATATTAAAAAAATAATATCACATAAATAGAACATAAAGAATAGTAAAATTTAAAAAAAAAGCTTTTGCACAACTAACGTTAAAATTGATAAAATATAAACAAAACCCATAATTAAAAATAAATAAAACGAATAAGACACATAGTAAAACAATAGTTTCAAATAAATAGACAAAATATACATAAAAAATAGTAAAACTTAAAACAACGAATAACACACTTACTAAAAAATACTATGAGATAAATAGAAAATATATACGTAAAGAATATTAAAACTTAAAACAAAAGATTGCACAAAAAACGTTACAATTTATAAAACTTAAATAAAACTCATATATATGGATAAACATAATTAAAAATAGAATATATAGCACACATAATAAAACAATAATTTCAGATAAATAAACAACATATACGTAATGACTACTAAAAATTAAAACAAAATAAATACAAAACAAACGTTACAGTTTATAAAACTTAAATAAAAGTCATATATATGTATAAACACAATTAAAAATAAAACATATAGCACATAGATAAATAGACAACATATAAGTATGACAGGTAAAACTTAAATAAAACTCTTTTATAGATGTATAAAAATATTTAAAATTAGAACACATAAGACATATTAGAAAAATAATATCAGATAAATAGACAACATATACGTAAAGAATAGTAAAACTTAAACAAAAGATTGCACAACAAACATTACAATGGATTAAATTTAAATAAAACGCTCATGTATATAGATAAAAATAATTAAAAATAAAACGCATAACACCAATAATAAAACAATAAATTCTTATGAAAGGAAAACATATAGGTAAAGACTAGTAAGACAATTTATACATAAAAAATAGTAAAACTTAAAACAACAAATAACACACTTACTAAAACAATACTATTAGATAAATACACAACATATACGTAAAGAATAGTAAAACATAAAACAAAAGATAATACACAACAAACGTTACAATTTATAAAACTTAAATAAAACACATATATGGACAAATATAATTAAAAATATAACGTATAATACACACATAAATAGACAACATATATGTATGACAAGTAAAACTTAAATAAAACTATTATCTATATGGATAAAATTAATTAAAAATAAAACACATAAGACACATATTAAAAAAATAATATCAGATGAATAGAACATAAAGAATAGTAAACCTTAAAACAAAAGATAATAAACAATAAACGTTAAAATTGATAAAACATAAATAAAACTCATAATTAAAAATAAAACGAATAAGAAACATAGTAAAACAATACTTTCAAATGAATAGCCAATAAATACATAAAAAATAGTAAAACTTAAAACAACAAATAACACACATACTAAAACAATAATATTAGATAAATAGAAAATATATACGTAAAGAATAATAAAACTTAAAACAACAGATTACAGAACAAACGTCACTATTTATAAAACTTAAATAAAATTCATATTAATTAAAAATAGAACGGTACCACACATAATAAAACAATAATTTCAGATAAATAAACAACATACGTAAAAACTAGTAAAACTAAAAGTAAAAGATTATAGACAACAAACATTACAATTGATTAAATTTAAATAAAACTCATATATATAGATAAAAATAATAAAAAATAAAACGCATAACACCCGTAATAAAACAATAATTTCATATGAAATGACAACATATACGTAAAGACTAGTAAGACAATAATATGAGATAAATAGACAATATATACATAAAAAATAGTAAAACTTAAAACAACAAATAACATACTTAATAAAACAATACTATTAGATAAATACAACATATACGTAAAGAATAGTAAAACTTAAAAAAAAAAGATAATATACAACAAACGTTAAAGTTAATAAAACATAAATAAAACGAATAAGACACATAGTAAAACAATACTTTCAAATGAATAGACAATAAATACATAAAAAATAGAAAAACTTAAAACAACAGATTGCACAACAAACGTTAAAGTTTATAAAACTTAAATAAAACTCATATATATATGAATAAATATAATTAAAAATAGCACGTATAACACACATAATAAATAATAATTTCAGTTAAATAAACAACATATACGTAAAGAGTAGTAAAAGTAAAAACAAAAGATTATAAACAACAAACATTACAATTCATTAAATTTAAATAAAAATCTTATATATAAATAAAAATAATTAAAAATAAAACGCATAACACACGTAATAAAACAATAATTTCATATGAAATGACAACATATACGTAAAGACTAGTAAGACAATAATGTGAGATAAATAGACAATATATACATAAAAAATAGTAAAACTTAAAACAACAAATAACATACTTAATAAAACAATACTATCAAATAAATACAATATATACGTAAAGAATAATAAAACCTAAAACAAAAGATAAAAATAATTAAAAATAGAAAGTATATAACACAGATAAATAAAAAACATATACATAAAGTCTACTAAAACTTATATAAAACTCTTATCTATACGGATAAAAATAAAACACATAAGAAATTAAAAAAATAATATCAGATATATAGAACATAAAGAATAGTAAAACAATACATTCAAATGAATAGACATAAAAAATAGAAAAACTTAAAACAAGAAATAACACACATACTAAAACAATAATATCAGATAAATAGAAAATATATACGTAAAGAATAATAAAACATAAAACTACAGATTGCATAACAAACGTTACTATTTATGAAACTTAAATAAAATTCATATATATGGATAAACATAATTAAAAATAGAACGGTAGCACACATAATAAAACAACAATTTCAGATAAATAAACAAACATATACGTAAAAACTAGTAAAAATAAAAGCAAAAGATTATAGACAACAAACATTACAATTGATTAAATTTAAATAAAACTCTTATATATATAGATAAAAATAATAAAAAATAAAACGCATAACACCCATAATAAAACAATAATTTCATATGAAATGACAACATATACGTAAAGACTAGTAAGACAATACTATGAGATAAATAGACAATATATACATAAAAAATAGTAAAACTTAAAACAAAAAATAATATACTTACTAAAACAATACTATCAGATAAATACAACATATACGTAAAGAATAGTAAAACTTAAAACAAAATATAATACACAACAAACGTTACAATTTATAAAACTTAAATAAAACTCATATATATGGATAAACATAATTAAAAATAGATCGTATTACACACAGATAAATAGACAACCTATACGTATGACAAGTAAAACTTAAATAAAACATAACAATAAAACACATGAGACACATATTAAAAAAATAATATCAGATAAATAGAATATAAAGAATAGTATACTATAAATTTTAAAAATATTTTCTTAATTTAATATAAAGAATAGTATACTATAAATTTTAAAAATATTTTCTTAATTTTTTAAACCAAAAATCAGAAAAATATATAATTACTCAAATTAAAAGCCCCTTTTAATCATGATAAAAACACCAAAAATAACATATTGATGAAAACAAAACAAAGACAGATCAAGAGAAAAACAATAAAAAAAAATAGTAAATCCATAACAATAAAGACTAAGAAATACAAGTTGTGAAAAGTCAATTCCCAAAAGAAAGATAAAAAAGATAAATAGAATACGAACTAAAAATAAATGAGATTAGAGGAGACCTTCAATTCTCTGGATGATTTTCTTCATTTTTCACTCCGAGTACAAAAGTCTGTAAATTGGGGAAGAAAATAAAAACAAAAGAAACATTGGAAACGACAAAACAATAAGATTCTTCGGGAAAATACTAAATACAACTTAGCTAGTAATAAAAGAAAAAAAAAGTAACTTAATTGTTCAATGGAAACAAAAGGTGTTAAATAGTGAAAGACCAGAATCTTCGGGAGCTTAAAGTCTTCATCTTTGTTCATTTCTTAAATGCTGTTTGAGGTGAAAAATCAAAACTTTCACTCTCTCAACAGGATAATCTTGGCCTCTCACTGAAATAAATGACTTTCAAGCACTACCCAAATCAGGTAGTTGGTCTCACAATCACTCACTTTCTTTATGAACTCTTGGATCATGGAGCTAATTAACCAAGAAGCAATTATTTGACCGGCTTACCTAGTACCTGAAATTTTCATTGATATTGCACTAGATACAAATACTTCAATTTCATAGCTTCTAAGAACTCTAATCAATTCAGGATAAATATCTTTATTGTGCTTGATAGAGATGATATATGATTATGGAAAGGGATCAATACCTTTTGTTGTTCTCCAGCTCTCTGGTGTTTGTGCATTTCTTTAATTGGATTTCTTAAATTGTTCTCCATTTTTCTGGCACGATAATTTTTGATATAGCTGTCCCAAAAAGAATTATAAAATTTGTACTAGAAACCGCCTGAAAACCATTACCATTTGGGGACAGTTTTTACCTGCGACTAACGAGACAGATATTAAAAAACAATCTATAAAAACCGTTTTCCCAAATTGTACTAACTAACAAGAGCTTGCTTATGTGTAAATTTTTCATTTGGATGATTGGGTCTTATGCAGAATCTATAGGAAGAGGTAAACAGGCAAAACTATTTAACTAATCTAACCATCAAATATAAATTGCCTGAATGAACAGACCACACAAAGTATAACTTTTAATGCAACAAAATATGGAGAAGTAAATCGTTTTTCTGAAGAAAAATATCAACTATGTGGTCTATATGTTAGCAGAAACATTCAAGTTACCCTTATTTCAAATCCAAAATACCTTTCAGAATGTGAAAATGTTACATAGACTAGAGTAATTGCAATCTCTCTGATGCATTTAGTAAAAACTATCTCATATGCAAATCATTTTGAAAAAGTCCACTGACAAAACAACTCGACACGAAGCTCCCTTCATAGTCTTAAAAGCAAACATTTCAAATCTACAATAATAAGCACCAAACAGATTCAAAAGGCTACAATAAACTAAAAAATTACCTGGAACCATTAGTAAGCAGAGTTTTCCTCCCAACCAGATTAAACCATAACACAGAAATTCATCTACAATCAGTGGAATGCTATATAATAAATAACTAATAATAAGTAATTACTATATAATAAATAAGTAAGAAAATATAATAAATTGAATAAAAATGACCAAATAAGTAATAAAATATAATAAATTGAATAAAAATGACTTAAGAATAAATTATTATTATTAACATTAATAATGGGTGCAACAATAAATAGATTCAATTGATTTGCTTCAATTTTAAGTAGCCCAATTGATTTGCTTCAATTTTAAGTAGCCCAACCACCCCACAATAATAAACAAACACTTAAATGGAACACATAGCAGACACAACAATTAATAATATCAAAAAAATAGACAACTTTTAGGAACATATATTATACATTAAATAAAAAACATATAAAAAATAGTAAAACTTTTAATTAAACAAATCTAAGCATGAATGATGTAACATGCAAAATAGACGTTACAATTGGATAAATTTAAATAGAACTCTACGGGGATAAAAATAATTATACATAAATAATTATTTTATAGTAATATATAATAAATATATAACTAAGAATATGCAAGTGGATAAAAATAAATAATATAATTAATAAATATGAGAATATAAATAACTAAGAATAAGTAATTACTATATAAGAAATAAGTACATAAAAAATAATTATTATATATATTATTAAAATATAATAAATAAATAAATATAAATAACTAAGAATAAGTAATTGTAACAATGAAAAGATTGCTCACATTCTCAAGTATCAAAGAAAACAAAACAAAATAATTTGACAGTTCATCACAAATAAATTGTAAATCATAATTTATGTAATAACATCCGATGCAATTTGACTTTACCTTACTAATTAAACATCCAATCCAATTTGACAATAACTAAATGCATATATCATTATTCTTTCATATATCACGAAGAGAATAAAGCACTCTGATTTGGTAAAATATTGACATTATGTTTCTCTTTTTAAAGCACAAAATTTCAAAAAAAAAAATATAAACAAAAGTTTAAAAATAAATTAAAAAAATTTCAATCATAGTTTAAAACATCCATCACACTAAATGTCAATTTGCATATAATAGCATCTGTTAAAAAGCAATCCCATAATTTTTCAATATCTTACATTTCAAATTTAACATCAAATCCAACAACGATACTTCACTTTACAAATAATACTATTTAAAAATAAAAAGAGAACCAAGTTAAGAGAACACACGCAAAACATTAGATTTTAACATTCAGTGTTAAATATTTACAAATATCACAACCAATAATGAAAAGTAAAACTCACCATGCTCGTTCTTCCATAAAACGAAGAGCTTTCTCAAGAAAAGATGGAGATCCAATCTCTTCCAAAGCAAGCAGAATGGGTCTCCCAATAACTTTAGTTACCATTGGCTTTTACGGTATCTACAAAAAAGACAAGCACCAAAAAATGGAAAAGAAAATAAAACACAGATTAGGACTTTGCAAATTAACAAACTCATAGGTTACATAGTAGTAAATTATTTGGGAAAATGATATTGGCAATCAGAAAATTTATACTCACAGAGGTTCGTCTTGCACTTTGCATAGATCCAACGTACACTAATGTGGTTTTCGGCATGCATGGTGATCGACACTAATATATGCCAATCTCGTTTCTAGAGAAGAATCTGCAACTACTCCAACAGATTCATTAGATATGGTCACTGAACTTCGAGAGATATTGATAATAGATTTTGCTCAACTTCATCAGTATCATTTCATGTGAATTTAGCCCTAAGCCAAAACCAACTTCATTGTGCAATACATATGGAAATCTCCCAATATACGTTTTTAACTTTTAAAAAGATTAATAAATTAGTCATTATAGATGTAGATATATAGAGAAAGGAGAAACGCTTAATAAATTTTACAAGTAAATCATAATTTTGTTAGCAGCATATATTATACATTAAATAGAAAAGCATGTAAATAATTGTAAAGCTTTTAATTAAAATCTAACCATGTATGATACACACATTGAATTCAAATTTTCCTCAAACAATAAAATATCATGCACAGAAGACGTTATAATTGGATAAAATTAAATAAAACTCTTAGTACGTGGATAAAAATAATTATTATAGCTTCTATTAGTATATAATAAATATATGAAAAATATATAACTAAAAATATTCAAGTGGATAAAAATAAATATTATAAATATATTAAATAAATATGTGAATATAAATAACTAAAAATAAATAATTACTACATAATAAATAAGTAGTTAAAAAATAATTATTATATATATTATTAAAATATAATAAAATGTAAATAACTAAGAATAAGTAATTATTATTAACATTAACATGGGATAAATTCAAATTTTCCTAGAACAAAAGAAAATAGCCATTACAATTAGATAAACTTAAATAGAACTCTTACTAAGTGTATAAAGAAAATTATAAATAAATAATTATTATAAATATAATTAATATATAATAAATAAATATGTGAATAAAAATAAATAAGAATAAGTAATTACTATATAATAAATATGTTGTTAAAAAATAATTATTAAAATATAATAAATATGTAAATATAAATAACTAATAACTAAGCTTGTGCTTGGTACCCCAAGGAAAAAGTTTCCCCAATTATGTCAAAAATCTGACCTTATTGTCCAATTACATCATAGGGAACATACTCTGGATCTTCTTTTAGCAAGTAAATTTCTTTAACAACAGAGAGACTTTTGTTTCCTACCATAAAAGATAAAGCAGAAACACATACATATTTTAATGAAAGCAAGTATCGTTCACTTATTATAACTCACGTCAAAGGGGAACAAAATGTACAACACAAAATAATAAAAAAATCCAAAAGTTGTGATACATTTTAGCCTATTTAATTTATCATCTGTTGACTGCATGTATAATTAATGTTTCGTATCCGAATAACATATAAAGTTGTATATGAAGCTAGCAATGACTTCGAGTCAACAGCATTTGGATGTAATATGAAGATTAGAAATCAACATTTTAAATAGTAACTACAAATCAACTGTATTGGGAATCTGGGAGCAGATGCAAGTCTTTCGGTTATCAATTCAGTCACCTGACCCCCAAAAGATTTTCCCCATGCCCATTTTCTCACAACACAGTTAACATTTTAACCAAAATGAAACCTAAAATTGGAAACTCTGGACCTACAATGACAAACGTTCAACTCCTTCAGTTTGCAGGCTCCCTTCACAAACATTTCTAATCTACAATGGAAGCACCAAACAGATTCAAAAGGTTGTTATTTTTGCTCATTTCTCATCAATGAAGATGGGAAAGCCTTGGCACCTCAAAGAAAGAAAGTGACCCATGAAAACACTTTGAAGATAATGGTTGCACAATGTTAAACTGGCATCTTAGTTTGCAATTTCATAAAACATTTAGCAACCATCAACTAAACCAAATCAGCTTAAAGAAACTTCTTTTTACAAATAATTAAAAATGGATAAAAATACTACCATCATCCATTCATTTGGGTCATTGCAATAAGTCTAATAAACTAAAAAATTGCATCGAAACAAGCAGAGTTTTCCTCCCAACCAGGTTAACCATAACACAAAATTTCATCTACAGCCAGTCGAATGCTATAAACCTATCATAAGATAGGATAATAAAATAAAAATAATAAAAGAGAGTTTTATAAGTTGCCACTCATAAGAGCTTGATGAAAACAAAACAAAGACACATATAAAGAGAAAAACAATAAAAAAAGAAAGAAATAGTAAATCCAAAACATGCAAAAGAAGAACAAAAATAATAAATATAAATAATCTTTTAAAAACATAAACAACAATAAAGAGTAAGAAATACAAGCATTAAAAAATAGAAATAAATTACAACAAAACATACCTAAAAAAATGTTACTTACTGCCTGAAAAATCATGATTCGGACAAAATTAAAAAGAAAAAGAAATAAAAGCAATAAAACACTACAACAAATAACTAAAGTAAAAAAAAAATTTGAAACAAAGAATAATCGAAAAAATAATAGAAATGAAAATGAAAATAGTGAGATAAATATTTTCTCCGTCATTTTTTATTATTAAAACTCATTTATGTTTTTTATATGAAAATTCTCATAAATTGTCTTATAATTGCCATTCTATTAGTCTCCCGGTTACTAACTTTATACCTTACTAATTTAACATTCAATCCAATTTGACTAACTTTTTTACCTTACTAATTTAACATCCAATCCAATTTGACAATAACTAAATGCATATACCATTATTCTTCCATATATCACGAAGAGAATAAAACACTCCATATATCACGAAGAGAATAAAACACTTTGACTTGGTAAAAAATTGACATTATGTTTCTCTTTTTAAAGCACAAAATTTCAAAATAAATTAAATTTTTTTTCAATCATAGCTTAAAACATTCATTTCATCAGACTAAATGTCGATTTGCTTATAGCATCTATTAAAAAGCAATCCCATAAATTTTCACTATCTTACATTTCAAATTTAACATCAAATCCAACAACGATACTTCACTTGATACATATAATATTATTCAAAAATAAAAAGAGAACCAAGTTAACAGAGCACACGCAAAACATTAGATTTTAGCATTAAGTGTTAAATATTTACAAATATCACAACCAATAATGAAAAGTAAAACTCACCATGCTCGCTCTTCCATAAAACGAAGAGCTTTCTCAAGAAAAGATGGAGATCAAACCTCTTCCAAAGCAAGAAGAATGGGTCTCCCAATAACTTTAGATACCATTGGCTTTTACGGTATTTAAAAAAAGACAAGCACCAAAAAATGGAAAAAGAAATAAAACACAGATTAAGACTTTGCAAATTAAGAAACTCATAGGTCATATAGTAGTAAATTATTTGGGAAAATGATATTGGCATCAGAAAATTTATACTCACAGATTCGTCTTGCACTTTGCATACATCCAACGTACACTAAAGTGGTTTTCGGCATGCATGGTGATCGACACTAATATATGCCAATCTCGTTTATGGAGAAGAATCTGCAACTACTCCAACAGATTCATTAGATATGGTCACTGAACTTCGAGAGATATTGATAATAGATTTTGCTCAACTTCATCAGTATCATTTGATTCATGTGAAACTTTTAAAAAGATTAATAAATTAGTCATTATAGATGTAGATATATAGAGAAATGAGAAACGCTTAATAAATTTTACAAGTAAATCATAATTTTGTTAGCACCATATATTATACATTAAATAGAAAAACATGTAAATAATTGTAAAGCTTTTAATTAAAATCTAAGCATGTAATACACACATTGAAATCAAATTTTCCTCAAACAATAAAATATCATGCACAATAGACGATATAATTCGATAAAATTAAATAAAACTCTTAGTACGCGGATAAAAATAATTATTATAACTTCTATTAGTATATAATAAATATATGAAAAATATATAACTAAGAATATTCAAGTGGATAAAAATAAATATTATAAATATATTAAATAAATATGTGAATATAAATAACTAAAAATAAATAATTACTACATAATAAATAAGTAGTTAAAAAATAATTATTATATATATTATTAAAATATAATAAATATGTGAATGTAAATAACTAAGAATAAATAATTATCATTAACATTAATATGGGATAAATTCAAATTTTCCTAGAAGAACAAAAGAAAATAGCAGTGACAATTATATAAAGAAAATAATAAATAAATAATTATTATAACTTCTATTAATATATAATAAATATATAAATATAATTAACGAAGAATAAATAATTAATATATCATAAATAAGTAGATAAAAAAGAATTATATTAAACTAAAATCTAAAAGGAAGTCTTAAATAACAAGTATACCTCAGCCTCCAACCTTAAGCGCTTTTTGATTGAAAAGTTCATTTTTTTTTCCTTTTTTCCATTCTTTCTTTTTTTTTTTTTGGCAATAGTTGACAAAATAAAATCTTTCAGCTGCAACAAAGGTGTCAGCGAGCATCTAACAAGAGAAAATGTCTGATTTTTGTCCATGTTTAGCGGATTTGCTGTCGAATTGCTTTATCAAATCAACATTAGATGGAACTGCAGCCTTAGCAAGTCTGATTTCAGCTTCGTCTAATCTGTCCTGAGCAGTAAATGATTTGATAACTTTTTTATCAGCTTTAGATTTAGCAGATTCCTCTGTCACCATGCCATAGATTCTTGTGATTTCTTAGTTGATTTCACAAGCTCCACATATTGTAGTTCAAATCTCGGTCATAGGCTTTCAACCTGCTCATGTTTTAGAAAAATGCACAGAGCCATTAGCACAACTATTAAACACTTGATTACAAAAAGACTCCCTCCTCTAGACAAATAATTAAATTATACCTAAAATAAAAAAGGAAGTCATAAATCACAAGTATACCTGAGCCTGTAACCTAAGCACTTCTTGATTCAAAAGTTCATTTTTTTTTCCTTTTTTCCATTCTTTCTCTTCTTTTTTTTTTGGCAATAGTTGACAAAATAAAATCTTTCAGCTGCAACAAAGGTGTCAGCGAGCATCTAACAAGAGAAAATGTCTGATTTTTGTCCATGTTTAGCGGATTTGCTGTCGAATTGCTTTATCAAATCAACATTAGATGGAACTGCAGCCTTAGCAAGTCTGATTTCAGCTTCATCTAATCTGTCCTGTGCAGTAAGTGATTTGATAACTTCTGCAGCTTTAGATTTAGCATATTCCTCGGTCACCAGTGCCATAGCTTCTTGTGCTTTCTTAGTGGATTTCACAAGCTCCACTTATTGCAGTTCACATCTCTGTCTTAAACTTTCAACATGATCATGTTTTTTAAAAATGCAAGGAGCTATTAGCTTAAGTATTAAACACTTGACTACTAAAAGACTCCTTCATCCAGACATATAATTAAATTAAAACTAAAATCAAAAAGGCAGTTCTAAATAACAAGTATACCTGAGCCCCTAACCTAAGCTCTTCTTGATTCAAAATTTCATTTTTTCCCCTTTCTTCTTTTTACTTTTCTTTCTCTTCTTTTTTTTTCTTTTCTTTCTATTCTATTTTTTTCTTCTTTTCTTTCTCTTCTTCATATTTCTTTTCTTTTCCTTCTCTTCTTTTTTTTTCCCTTTTTTTCTCTGCTTTTTTCTTTTTTTTTCTTTTTTTTTGTTTCTCTTTTTTTTTTCTTTTCCTCCTCTTTTTTTTTCTTTTCTTTCTCTTCATTTTTTTTTGGCCATAGTTGACAAAACAACATCTTTCAGCTGCAAAAAAGGTGTCTACGAGGATCTAACTAGAAAAAATGTCTCAGAGTTTTTCCCTTGTTCTGCGGCTTTGCTGTCGAATTGCTTTATCAAATCAACATTAGATGGAACTGCAGCCTTAGCAAGTCTGACTTCAGCTTCGTCTAATCTGTCCTGAGCAGTAAGTGATTTGATAACTTCTTTAGCAGCTTTAGATAAAGCAGATTCCTCTATCACCAGTGCCAAAGCTTCTTGTGATTTCTTAGTTGATTTCACAAGCTCCACATAATGTAGTTCAAATCTCGGTCTTAGGATTTCAACCTGCTCATGTTTTAGAAAAATGCACAGAACCATTAGCACAACTATTAAACACTTGACTACTAAAAGACTCCCTCCTCTAGACAAATAATTAAATTATACCTAAAATAAAAAAGGAAGTCATAACACACAAGTATAACTGAGCCAGTAACCTAAGCACTTCTTGATGCAAAAGTTCATTTTTTTTCCTTTTTTCCATTCTTTCTCTTCTTTTTTTTTTGGCAATAGTTGACAAAATAAAATCTTTCAGCTGCAACAAAGGTGTCAGCGAGCATCTAACAAGAGAAAATGTCTGACTTTTGTCCATGTTTAGCGGATTTGCTGTCGAATTGCTTTATCAAATCAACATTAGATGGAACTGCAGCCTTAGCAAGTCTGACTTCAGCTTCGTCTAATCTGTCCTGAGCAGTAAGTGATTTGATAACTTCTTTAGCAGCTTTAGATTTAGCAGATTCCTCTGTCACCAGTGCCATAACTTCTTGTGATTTCTTAGTTGATTTCACAAGCTCCACATATTGTAGTTCAAATCTCGGTCTTAGGATTTCAACCTGCTCATGTTTTAGAAAAATGCAAGGAGCTATTAGCTTAAGTATTAAACTTTTGACTACTAAAAGACTCCCTCCTCTAGACAAATAATTAAATTATACCTAAAATAAAAAAGGAAGTCATGAAACACAAGTATACCTAAGCCTGTAACCTAAGAACGTCTTGATGCAAAAGTTCATTTTTTTTCCTTTTTTCCATTCTTTCTCTTCTTTTTGTTTTTGAAAATAGTTGACAAAATAAAATCTTTCAGCTGCAACAAAGGTGTTAGCGAGCATCAAACAAGAGAAAATGTCTGATTTTTGTCCATGTTTAGCGGATTTGCTGTCGAATTGCTTTATCAAATCAACATTAGATGGAACTGCAGCCTTAGCAAGTCTGATTTCATCTTCGTCTAATCTGTCCTGAGCAGTAAGTGATTTGATAACTTTTTTATCAGCTTTAGATTTAGCAGATTCCTCTTTCACCAGTGCCATAGATTCTTGTGATTTCTTAGTTGATTTCACAAGCTCTACTTATGCAGTTCACATCTCTGTCTTAAACTTTCAACCTGATCATGTTTTTTAAAAATGCAAGGAGCTATTAGCTTAAGTATTAAAAACTTGACTACTAAAAGACTCCTTCATCGAGACATATAATTAAATTAAAACTAAAATCAAAAAGGCAGTTCTAAATAACAAGTATACCTGAGCCCCTAACTTAGGCACTTCTGGATTCAAAATTTCATTTTTTCCCCATTCTTCTTTTTACTTTTCTTTCTCTTCTTTTTTTTTCTTTTATTTCTCTTCTATTTTTTTCTTCTTTTCTTTCTCTTCTTCATATTTCTTTTCTTTTCCTTCTGTTCTTTTTTTTCGTTTTCTTTCTTTTCTTTTTTCTTTCTCTTTTTTTTTTGTTTCTCTTTTTTTTTCTTTTCCTCCTCTTTTTTTTTTCTTTTCTTTCTCTTATTTTTTATTTGGCCATAGTTGACAAAACAACATCTTTCAGCTGCAATAAAGGTGTCTGCGAGGATCTAACTAGAAAAAATGTCTCAAATTTTTTCCCTTGTTCTGCGGCTTTGCTGTCTAAGTGCTGTATCAAATCAAAATTAGATGGAACTGCAGACCTAGCATGTGTGATCTCAGCCTCCTCTAATCTGTCCTGAGCAGTAAGTGATTTGATAACTTCTTTAGCAGCTTCAGATTTAGCAGATTCCTCTGTCGCCATTGCCATAGCTTCTTGTGCTTTCTTAGTTGATTTCACAAGCGCCACATATTGTAGTTCAAATCTCGGCCTTAGGATTTCAACCTGCTCATGTTTTAGAAAAATGCACAGAGCCATTAGCACAACTATTAAACACTTAACTACTGAAATACTCCTTCCTCTAGACAAATAATTAAATTATAACTAAAATAAAAAAGGAAGTCATAAATCACAAGTATACCTGAGCCTGTAACCTAAGAACTTCTTGATGCAAAAGTTCATTTTTTTTCCTTTTTTCCATTCTTTCTCTTCTTTTTGTTTTTGGCAATATTTGACAAAAAAAAATCTTTTAGCTGCAACAAAGGTGTCAGCGAGCATCTAACAAGAGAAAATATATGATTTTTGTCCATGTTTAGCGGATTTGCTGTCGAATTGCTTTATCAAATCAACATTAGATGGAACTGCAGCCTTAGCACGTCTGATTTCAGCTTCATCTAATCTGTCCTCTGCAGTAAGTGATTTGATAACTTCTTTAACAGCTTTAGATTTAGCAGATTCCTCGGTCACCAGTGCCATAGCTTCTTGTGATTTCTTAGTTGATTTCACAAGCTCCACATATTGTAGTTCAAATCTCGGTCTTAGGATTTCAACCTGCTCATGTTTTAGAAAAATGCAGAGAACCATTAGCACAACTATTAAACACTTGACTACTAAAAGACTCCTTCCTCTAGACAAATAATTAAATTATACCTAAAATAAAAAAAAGGGAGTCATAAAACACAAGTATACCTAAGCCTGTAACCTAAGAACTTCTTGATGCAAAAGTTCATTTTTTTTCCTTTTTTCCATTCTTTCTCTTCTTTTTGTTTTTGGCAATAGTTGACAAGATAAAATCTTTCAGCTGCAACAAAGGTGTCAGCGAGCATCTAACAAGAGAAAATGTCTCAGATTTTTTTCCATGTTTAGCGAATTTGCTGTGGAATTGCTTTATCAAATCAACATTAGATGGAACTGCAGCCTTAGCAAGTCTGATTTCAGCTTCATCTATTCTGTCCTCTGCAGTAAGTGATTTGATAACTTCTTTAGCAGCTTTAGATTTAGCAGATTCCTTGGTCGCCAGTGCCATAACTTCTTGTGCTTTCTTAGTTGATTTCACAAGCTCCACATATTGTAGTTCAAATCTCGGTCTTAGGATTTCAACCTACTCCTGTTTTAGAAAAATGCACATAGCCATTAGCACAACTATTAAACACTTGACTACTAAATGATTCCTTCATCCAGACATATAATTAAATTATACCTAAAATCAAAAAGGCAGTTCTAAATAACAAGTATACCTGAGCCCCTAACTTAAGCACTTCTTGATTAAAAATTTCATTTTTTCCCCTTTCTTCTTTTTTCTTTTCTTTCTCTTCTTTTTTTTTCTTTTCCTTCTGTTCTTTTTTTTCCTTTTGTTGCTCTTCTTTTTTCTTTTTTTTTCTTTCTCTTCTTTTTCCTTTTTTTTGTTTCTCTTTTTTTTTCTTTTGCTCCTCTTCTTTTTTTTTCTTTTCTTTCTCTTATTTTTTTTGGCCACAGTTGACAAAACAACATCTTTCAGCTGCAATAAAGGTGTCTGCGAGGATCTAACTAGAAAAAATGTCTCAGATTTTTTCCCTTGTTATGCGGCTTTGCTGTCGAATTGCTTTATCAAATCAACATTAGATGGAACTGCAGACCTACCATGTCTGATCTCAGCCTCCTCTAATCTGTCCTGAGCAGTAAGTGATTTGATAACTTCTTTAGCAGCTTTAGATTTTGCAGATTCCTCTATCGCCAGTGCCATAGCTTCTTGTGCTTTCTTAGTTGATTTCACAAGCTCCACATATTGTAGTTCAAATCTCGGTCTTAGGATTTCAACCTGCTCATGTTTTAGAAAAATGCACAGAGCCATTAGCACAACAATTAAACACTTGACTACTAAAAGACTCCTTCCTCTAGACAAATAATTATATTATACCTAAAATAAAAAAGGAAGTCATAAAACACAAGTATACCTTAGCCTGTAACCTAAGTATTTCTTGATGCAAAAGTTGTTTTTTTTTTCCTTTTTTCCTTTCATTCTCTTCTTTTTTTGTGGCAATAGTTGACAAAATAAAATCTTTCAACTGCAACAAAATGTATGTGAGCATCTAACAAGAGAAAATGTCTCAGATTTTTTTCCATGTTTAGCGAATTTGCTGTGGAATTGCTTTATCAAATCAACATTAGATGGAATTGCAGCCTTAGCTAGTCTGATTTCAGCTTCATCTATTCTGTCCTCTGCAGTAAGTGATTTGATAACTTCTTTAGCAGCACCAGATTTAGCAGATTCCTTGGATGCCAGTGCCATAGCTTCTTGTGCTTTCTTAGTTGATTTCACAAGCTCCAAATATTGTAATTCAATCTCGGTCTTAAACTTTCTACCTGCTCCTGTTTTTGAAAAATGCACATAGCCATTAGCACAACTATTAAACACTTGACTACTAAATGATTCCTTCATCTAGACATATAATTAAATTAAAACTAAAATCAAAAAGGCAGTTCTAAATAACAAGTATACCTGAGCACCTAACTTAAGCACTTCTTGATTCAAAATTTCATTTTTTCACCTTTCTTCTTTTTTCTTTTCTTTCCCTTCTTTTTTTATCTTTTCTTTCTCTTCTATTTTTTTCTTCTTTTCTTTCTCTTCTTCTTTTTTCTTTTCTTTTCCCTCTGTTCTTTTTTTTCCTTTTCTTTCTCTTCTTTTTTCTGTTTTTTTTCTTTCTCTTCTTTTTTCTTTTTTTTTGTTTCTCTTTTTTTTTCTTTTCCTTCTCTTCTTTTTTTTTCTTTTCTTTCTCTTCTTTTTTTGGCCATAGTTGACAAAACATCATCTTTCAGCTGCAATAAAGGTGTCTGTGAGGACCTAACTAGAAAACATTTCCCAGATTCCTTGTTCTGCGGCTTTGCTGTCTAAGTGCTGTATCAAATCAACATTAGATGGAACTGCAGACCTAACATGTCTGACCTCAACCTCCTCTAATCTGTCCTGAGCAGTAAGTGATCTGATAACTTCTTTAGCAGCTTTAGATTTAGCAGATTCCTCGGTCATCAGTGCCATAGCTTCTTGTGCTTTCTTAGTTGATTTCACAAGCTCCACATATTGTAGTTTAGATCTCGGTCTTAGGATTTCAACCTGCTCATGTTTTAGAAAAATGCATAGAGCCATTAGCACAACTATTAAACACTTGACTACTAAAAGACTCCTTCCTCTAGATAAATAATTAAATTATACCTAAAATAAAAAAGGAAGTCATAAAACACAAGTATACCTGAGAATGTAACCTAAGCACTTCTTGATGCAAAAGTTTCTTTTTTCCATTCTTTCTCCTTTTTTTTGGCAATAGTTGACAAAATAAAATCTTTCAGCTGTAACAAAGGTGTCAGCGAGCATCTAACAAGAGAAAATGTCTGATTTTTGTCCATGTTTAGCGGATTTGCTGTCGAATTGCTTTATCAAATCAACATTAGATGGAACTGCAGCCTTAGCAAGTCTGATTTCAGCTTCGTCTAATCTGTCCTGAGCAGTAAGTGATTTGATAACTTCTTTAGCAGCTTTGGATTTAGCAGATTCCTCTGTCACCAGTGCCATAGATTCTTGTGATTTCTTAGTTGATTTCACAAGCTCCACATATTGTAGTTCCAATCTCGGTCATAGGATTTAAACCTGCTCATGTTTTAGAAAAATGCAAGGAGCTATTAGCTTAAGTACTAAACACTTGACTACTAAAAGACTCCTTCATCCAGACATATAATTAAATTAAAACTAAAATCAAAAAGGCATTTTTAAATAACAAGTATACCTGAGCCCCTAATCTAAGCACTTCTTGATTCAAAATTTCATTTTTTCCCCTTTCTTCTTTTTACTTTTCCTTCTCTTCTTTTTTTTTTCTTTTTTTTCTATTCTATTTTTTTCTTCTTTTCTTTCTCTTCTTCATATTTCTTTTCTTTTCCTTCTCTTCTTTTTTTTCCCTTTATTTCTCTGCTTTTTTCTTTTTTTTTTCTTTCCCTCTTTTTTTTTTCTTTTTTTTTTCTTTTCCTCCTCTTCTTTTTTTTTCTTTTCTTTCTCTTTTTTTTGGCCATAGTTGACAAAACAACATCTTTCAGCTGCAAAAAAGGTGTCTGCGAGGATCTAACTAGAAAAAATGTCTCAGATTTTTTCCCTTGTTCTGCGGCTTTGCTGTCGAATTGCTTTATCTAATCAACATTAGATGGAACTGCAACCTTAGCAAGTCTGACTTCAGCTTCGGCTAATCTGTCCTGAGCAGTAAGTGATTTGATAACTTCTTTAGCAGCTTTAGATTTAGCAGATTCCTCTGTCACCAGTGCCATAGCTTCTTGTGATTTCTTAGTTGATTTCACAAGCTCCACATATTGTAGTTCAAATCTCGGTCTTAGGATTTCAACCTGCTCATGTTTTAGAAAAATGCACAGAACCATTAGCACAACTATTAAACACTTGACTACTAAAAGACTCCTTCCTCTAGACAAATAATTAAATTATACCTAAAATAAAAAAGGAAGTCATAAAACACAAGTATACCTGAGAATGTAACCTAAGCACTTCTTGATGCAAAAGTTCATTTTTTTCCTTTTTTCTTTCTTTTGCTTTTTTTTTTGGCAATAGTTGACAAAATAACTTCTTCGAGCTGCAATAAAGGTGTCTGCGAGCATCTAACAAGAGAAAATGTCTGATATTTTTTCCATTGTTTTGCGACTTTGCTGTCTAATTGCTTTATCAAATCAACATTAGATGGAACTGCAGCCTTAGCAAGTCTGATTTCAGTTCTTCTATTCTGTCCTGTGCAGTAAGTGATTTGATAACTTCGTTAGCAGCTTTAGATTTAGCAGATTCCTCTGTCGCCATTGCCATAGCTTCTTGCGCTTTCTTAGTTGATTTCACAAGTTCCACATATTGTAGTTCAAATCTCGGTCTTAGGATTTCAACCTGCTCATGTTTTAGAAAAATGCACAGAACCATTAGCACAACTATTAAACACTTGACTACTAAAAGACTCCTTCCTCTAGACAAATAATTAAATTATACCTAAAATAAAAAAGGAAGTCATAAAACACAAGTATACCTGAGCCTGTAACCTAAGACCTTCTTGAAGCAAAAGTTCATTTTTTTTCCTTTTTTCCATTCTTTCTCTTCTTTTTGTTTTTGGCAATAGTTGACAAAATAAAATCTTTCAACTGCAACAAAGGTGTCAGCGAGCATCTAACAAGAGAAAATATCTGATTTTTGTCCATGTTTAGCGGATTTGCTGTCGTATTGCTTTATCAAATCAACATTAGATGGAACTGCAGCCTTAGCAACTCTGATTTCAGCTTCATCTAATCTGTCCTGTGCAGTAAGTGATTTGATAACTTCTTTAGCAGCTTTAGATTTAGCAGATTCCTCGGTCACCAGTGCCATAGCTTCTTGTGCTTTCTTAGTTGATTTCACAAGCTCCACATATTGTAATTCAAATCTCGGTCTTAAACTTTCAACCTGCTCCTGTTTTAGAAAAATGCAAGGAGCTATTAGCTTAAGTATTAAACACTTGACTACTAAAAGACTCCTTCATCCAGCCATATAATTAAATTAAAACTAAAATAAAAAAGGCAGTTCTAAATAACAAGTATTCCTGAGCCCCTAACTTAAGCACTTCTTGATTCAAAATTTCATTTTTTCCCCTTTCTTCTTTTTACTTTTCTTTCTCTTCTTTTTTTTCTTTTCTTTCTTTTCTATTTTTTTCTTCTTTTCTTTCTCTTGTTCATATTTTTTTTCTTTTCCTTCTGTTCTTTTTTTTCCTTTTCTTTCTCTTCTTTTTTCTTTTTTTTTCTTTCTCTTCTTTTTTCTCTTTTTTTGTTTCTCTTTTTTTTCTTTTCCTCCGCTTCTTTTTTTTCTTTTCTTTCTCTTATTTTTTTTGGCCATAGTTGACAAAACAACATCTTTCAGCTGCAATAAAGGTGTCTGCGAGGATCTAACTAGAAAAAATGTCTCAGATTTTTTCCCTTCTTATGCGGCTTTGCTGTCGAATTGCTTTATCTAATCAACAGTAGATGGAACTGTAGACGTAGCATGTCTGATCTCAGCCTCCTCTAATCTGTCCTGAGCAGTAAGTGATTTGATAACTTCTTTAGCAACTTTAGATTTAGCAGACTCCTCTGTCGCCAGTGCCATAGCTTCTTGTGCTTTCTTAGTTGATTTCACAAGCTCCACATATTGTAGTTCAAATCTCCGTCTTGGGCTTTCAACCTGCTCATGTTTTAGAAAATGCACAGAGCCATTAGCACAACTATTAATCACTTGACTACTAAAAGACTCCTTCCTCTAGACAAATAATTAAATTATAACTAAAATAAAAAAGGAAGTCATAAATCACAAGTATACCTGAGCCTGTAACCTAAGAACTTCTTGATGCAAAAGTTCATTTTTTTCCTTTTTTCCATTCTTTCTCTTATTTTTGTTTTTGGCAATAGTTGACAAAATAAAATCTTTCAGCTGCAACAAATGTGTAAGCGAGCATCTAACAAGAGAAAATATCTGATTTTTGTCCATGTTTAGCGGATTTGCTGTCGAATTGCTTTATCAAATCAATATTAGATGGAACTGCAGCCTTAGCACGTCTGATTTCAGCTTCATCTAATCTGTCTTGTGCATTAAGTGATTTGATAACTTCTTTAGCAGCTTTAGATTTAGCATATTCCTCGGTCACCAGTGCCATAGCTTCTTGTGATTTCTTATTTGATTTCACAAGCTCCACATATTGTAGTTCAAATCTCGATCTTAGGATTTCAACCTGCTCATGTTTTAGAAAAATGCACAGAGCCATTAGCACAACTATTAAACACTACTAAAAGACTCCTTCATCCAGACATATAATTAAGTTAAAACTAAAATCAAAAAGGTAGTTCTAAATAACAAGTATACCTGAGCCCCTAACTTAAACACTTCTTGATTCAAAATTTCAGTTTTCCCCTGTCTTCTTTTATCTTTTCTTTCTCTTCTTTTTTTTTCTTTTCTTTCACTTCTATTTTTTTCTTCTTTTCTTTCTCTTATTCTTTTTTCTTTTCTTTTCTTTCTGTTCTTTTTTCTTTTTTTTCTTTTTTTTTCTTTTTTTTTCTTTTTTTTTCTTTTTTTTTCTTTTTTTTTCTTTCTGTTCTTTTTTTCTCTCTTTTTTTTTTCTTTTTTTTTCTTTTCCATTCTCTTCTTTTTTGTTTCTTTTCCTTTTCTTCTTTTTTTTTTCTTTTCTTTCTCTTCTTTTTCTTTTGGCCACAGTTGACAAAACAACATCTTTCAGCTGCAATAAAGGTGTCTGCGAGGATCTAACTAGAAAAAATGTCACAGATTTTTTCCCTTGTTATGCGGCTTTGCTGTCGAATTGCTTTATCAAATCAACATTAGATGGAACTGCAGACCTACCATGTCTGATCTCAGTCTCCTCTAATCTGTCCTGAGCAGTAAGTGATTTGATAACTTCTTTAGCAGCTTTAGATTTAGCAGATTCCTCTATCGCCAGTGCCATAGCTTCTTGTGCTTTCTTAGTTGATTTCACAAGCTCCACATATTGTAGTTCAAATCTCGGTCTTAGGATTTCAACCTGCTCATGTTTTAGAAAAATGCAAAGAGCCATTAGCACAACAATTAAACACTTGACTACTAAAAGACTCCTTCCTCTAGACAAATAATTAAATTATACCTAAAATGAAAAAGGAAGTCATAAAACACAAGTATACCTGAGGCTGTAACCTAAGTATTTCTTGATGCAAAAGTTCATTTTTTTTTTCCTTTTTTCCTTTCATTCTCTTCTTTTTTTGTGGCAATAGTTGACAAAATAAAATCTTTCAGCTGCAACAAAGATGTCTGTGAGCATCTAACAAGAGAAAATGTCTCAGATTTTTTTCCATGTTTAGCGAATTTGCTGTGGAATTGCTTTATCAAATCAACAATAGATGGAACTGCAGCCTTAGCAAGTCTGATTTCAGCTTCTTCTAATCTGTCCTGTTGAGTAAGTGATTTGATAACTTCTTTAGCAGCTTTAGATTTAGCAGATTCCTAGGTCACCAGTGCCATAGCTTCTTGTGATTTCTTAGTTGATTTCACAAGCTCCACATATTGTAGTTCAAATCTCGGTCTTAGGATTTCAACCTGCTCATGTTTTAGAAAAATGCACAGAACCATTAGCACAACTATTAAACACTTGACTACTAAAAGACTCCTTCCTCTAGACAAATAATTAAATTATACCTAAAATAAAAAAGGAAGTCATAAAACACAAGTATATCTGAGCCTGTAACCTAAGCACTTCTTGATGCAAAACTTCATTTTTTTTCCTTTTTTCCTTTCTTTCTCTTTTTGTTTTTGGCAATAGTAGACAAAATAAAATCTTTCAGCTACAACAGAGGTGTCAGCAAGCACCTAACAAGAGAAAATGTCTGATTCTTGTCCATGTTTAGCGGATTTGCTGTCGAATTGCTCTATCAAATCAACAATAGATGGAACTGCAGCCTTAGCAAGTCTGATTTCAGCTTCTTCTAATCTGTCCTGTGCAGTAAGTGATTTGATAACTTCTTTAGCAGCTTTAGATTTAGCATATTCCTAGGTCACCAGTGCCATAGCTTCTTGTGATTTCTTAGTTGATTTCACAAGCTCCACATATTGTAGTTCAAATCTGGGTCTTAGGATTTCAACCTGCTCATGTTTTAGAAAAATGCACAGAACCATTAGCACAACTATTAAACACTACTAAAAGACTCCTTCATCAAGACATATAATTAAGTTAAAACTAAAATCAAAAAGGTAGTTCTAAATAACAAGTATACCTGAGCCCCTAACTTAAACACTTCTTGATTCCAAATTTCAGTTTTTCCCCTCTCTTCTTTTATCTTTTCTTTCTCTTTTTTTTTTCTTTTCTTTCACTTCTATTTTTTTCTTCTTTTCTTTCTCTTATTCTTTTTTCTTTTCTTTTCTTTCTGTTCTTTTTTATTTTTTTTCTTTCTTTTCTTTTTTCTTTTTTTTTTCTTTCTCTTCTTTTTTTCTTTTTTTCTCTCTTTTTTTTTCTTTTTTTTCTTTTCTTTCTCTTCTTTTTTTTTGGCCACAATTGACAAAACAACATCTTTCAGCTGCAATAAAGGTGTCTGCGAGGATCTTACTAGAAAAAATGTCTCAGATTTTTTCCCTTGTTTTGCGTCTTTGCTGTCTAAGTGCTGTATCAAATCAACATTAGATGGAACAACAGACTTAGCAAGTCTGATATCAGCCTCGTCTTATCTGTCCTGAGTAGTAAGTTATTTGATAACTTCTCTAGCAGCTTTAGATTTAGCAGATTCCTCTGTCACCAGTGACATAGCTTCTTGTGCTTTCTTAGTTGATTTCACAAGCTCCACATATTGTAGTTCAAATCTCGGTCTTAGGCTTTCAACCTGCTAATGTTTTAGAAAAATGCACAGAGCCATTAGCACAACTATTAAACACTTGACTACTAAAAGACTCCTTCCTCTAGACAAATAATTAAATTTTACCTAAAATAAAAAACGAAGTCATAAATCACAAGTATACCTGAGCCTCTAAACTAAGCACTTCTTGATACAAAAGTTCATTTTTTTTTCCATTTTTCCATTCTTTCTCTTCTTCTTTTATTGGCAATAGTTGACAAAATAAAATCTTTCAGCTGCAACAAAGGTGTCAGCTAGCATCTAACTAGAGAAAATGTCTGATTTTTGTCCATGTTTAGCGGATTTGGTGTCGAATTGCTTTATCAAATCAACAATAGATGGAACTGCAGCCTTAGCAAGTCTGATTTCAGCTTCTTCTAATCTGTCCTGTGGAGTAAGTGATTTGATAACTTCTTTAGCAGCTTTAGATTTTGCAGATTCCTAGGTCACCAGTGCCATAGCTTCTTGTGCTTTCTTAGTTGATTTCACAAGCTCCACATATTGTAATTCAAATCTCGGTCTTAAACTTTCAACCTGCTCCTGTTTTAGAAAAATGCAAGGAGCTATTAGCTTAAGTATTAAACACTTGACTACTAAAAGACTCCTTCATCCAGCCATATAATTAAATTAAAACTAAAATAAAAAAGGCAGTTCTAAATAACAAGTATTCCTGAGCCCCTAACTTAAGCACTTCTTGATTCAAAATTTCATTTTTTCCCCTTTCTTCTTTTTACTTTTCTTTCTCTTCTTTTTTTTCTTTTTTTTCTTTTTTTTCTTCTTTTCTTTCTCTTCTTCATATTTTTTTTCTTTTCCTTCTGTTCTTTTTTTTCCTTTTCTTTCTCTTCTTTTTTCTTTTTTTTTTCTTTCTCTTCTTTTTTCTCTTTTTTTGTTTCTCTTTTTTTTCTTTTCCTCCGCTTCTTTTTTTTTCTTTTCTTTCTCTTATTTTTTTTGGCCATAGTTGACAAAACAACATCTTTCAGCTGCAATAAAGGTGTCTGCGAGGATCTAACTAGAAAAAATGTCTCAGATTTTTTCCCTTGTTATGCGGCTTTGCTGTCGAATTGCTTTATCTAATCAACAGTAGATGGAACTGTAGACGTAGCATGTCTGATCTCAGCCTCCTCTAATCTGTCCTGAGCAGTAAGTGATTTGATAACTTCTTTAGCAGCTTTAGATTTAGCAGACTCCTCTGTCGCCAGTGCCATAGCTTCTTGTGCTTTCTTAGTTGATTTCACAAGCTCCACATATTGTAGTTCAAGTCTCCGTCTTGGGCTTTCAACCTGCTCATGTTTTAGAAAATGCACAGAGCCATTAGCACAACTATTAATCACTTGACTACTAAAAGACTCCTTCCTCTAGACAAATAATTAAATTATAACTAAAATAAAAAAGGAAGTCATAAATCACAAGTATACCTGAGCCTGTAACCTAAGAACTTCTTGATGCAAAAGTTCATTTTTTTCCTTTTTTCCATTCTTTCTCTTCTTTTTGTTTTTGGCAACAGTTGACAAAATAAAATCTTTCAGCTGCAACAAATGTGTAAGCGAGCATCTAACAAGAGAAAATATCTGATTTTTGTCCATGTTTAGCGGATTTGCTGTCGAATTGCTTTATCAAATCAACATTAGATGGAACTGTAGCCTTAGCACGTCTGATTTCAGCTTCATCTAATCTGTCCTGTGCATTAAGTGATTTGATAACTTCTTTAGCAGCTTTAGATTTAGCATATTCCTCGGTCACCAGTGCCATAGCTTCTTGTGATTTCTTAGTTGATTTCACAAGCTCCACATATTGTAGTTCAAATCTCGATCTTAGGATTTCAACCTGCTCATGTTTTAGAAAAATGCACAGAGCCATTAGCACAACTATTAAACACTACTAAAAGACTCCTTCATCCAGACATATAATTAAGTTAAAACTAAAATCAAAAAGGTAGTTCTAAATAACAAGTATACCTGAGCCCCTAACTTAAACACTTCTTGATTCAAAATTTCAGTTTTCCCCTGTCTTCTTTTATCTTTTCTTTCTCTTCTTTTTTTTTCTTTTCTTTCACTTCTATTTTTTTCTTCTTTTCTTTCTCTTATTCTTTTTTCTTTTCTTTTCTTTCTGTTCTTTTTTCTTTTTTTTCTTTTTTTTTTCTTTTTTCTTTTTTTTTCTTTCTCTTCTTTTTTCTCTTTTTTTCTCTCTTTTTTTTCTTTTTTTTTTCTTTTCCTTTCTCTTCTTTTTTGTTTCTTTTCCTTTTCTTCTTTTTTTTTCTTTTCTTTCTCTTCTTTTTCTTTTGGCCACAGTTGACAAAACAACATCTTTCAGCTGCAATAAAGGTGTCTGCGAGGATCTAACTAGAAAAAATGTCTCAGATTTTTTCCCTTGTTATGCGGCTTTGCTGTCGAATTGCTTTATCAAATCAACATTAGATGGAACTGCAGACCTACCATGTCTGATCTCAGCCTCCTCTAATCTGTCCTGAGGAGTAAGTGATTTGATAACTTCTTTAGCAGCTTTAGATTTAGCAGATTCCTCTATCGCCAGTGCCATAGCTTCTTGTGCTTTCTTAGTTGATTTCACAAGCTCCACATATTGTAGTTCAAATCTCGGTCTTAGGATTTCAACCTGCTCATGTTTTAGAAAAATGCAAAGAGCCATTAGCACAACAATTAAACACTTGACTACTAAAAGACTCCTTCCTCTAGACAAATAATTAAATTATACCTAAAATAAAAAAGGAAGTCATAAAACACAAGTATACCTGAGCCTGTAACCTAAGTATTTCTTGATGCAAAAGTTCATTTTTTTTTTCCTTTTTTCCTTTCATTCTCTTCTTTTTTTGTGGCAATAGTTGACAAAATAAAATCTTTCAGCTGCAACAAAGATGTCTGTGAGCATCTAACAAGAGAAAATGTCTCAGATTTTTTTCCATGTTAAGCGAATTTGCTGTGGAATTGCTTTATCAAATCAACAATAGATGGAACTGCAGCCTTAGCAAGTCTGATTTCAGCTTCTTCTAATCTATCCTGTGCAGTAAGTGATTTGATAACTTCTTTAGCAGCTTTAGATTTAGCAGATTCCTAGGTCACCAGTGCCATAGCTTCTTGTGATTTCTTAGTTGATTTCACAAGCTCCACATATTGTAGTTCAAATCTCGGTCTTAGGATTTCAACCTGCTCATGTTTTAGAAAAATGCACAGAACCATTAGCACAACTATTAAACACTTGACTACTAAAAGACTCCTTCCTCTAGACAAATAATTAAATTATACCTAAAATAAAAAAGGAAGTCATAAAACACAAGTATATCTGAGCCTGTAACCTAAGCACTTCTTGATGCAAAACTTCATTTTTTTTCCTTTCTTTCTCTTTTTGTTTTTGGCAATAGTAGACAAAATAAAATCTTTCAGCTACAACAGAGGTGTCAGCAAGCACCTAACAAGAGAAAATGTCTGATTCTTGTCCATGTTTAGCGGATTTGCTGTCGAATTGCTCTATCAAATCAACAATAGATGGAACTGCAGCCTTAGCAAGTTTGATTTCAGCTTCTTCTAATCTGTCCTGTGCAGTAAGTGATTTGATAACTTCTTTAGCAGCTTTAGATTTAGCATATTCCTAGGTCACCAGTGCCATAGCTTCTTGTGATTTCTTAGTTGATTTCACAAGCTCCACATATTGTAGTTCAAATCTCGGTCTTAGGATTTCAACCTGCTCATGTTTTAGAAAAATGCACAGAACCATTAGCACTACTATTAAACACTTGACTACTAAAAGACTCCTTCCTCTAGACAAATAATTAAATTATACCTAAAATAAAAAAGGAAGTCATAAAACACAAGTATACCTGAGCCTGTAACCTAAGCACTTCTTGATGCAAAAGTTCATTTTTTTCCTTTTTTCCTTTCTTTCTCTTTTTTTGGCAATAGTTGACAAAATAAAATATTTCAGGTGCAACAGAGGTGTCAGCGAGCATCTAACAAGAGAAAATATCTGATTTTTGTCCATGTTTAGCGGATTTGCTGTCAAATTGCTTTATCAAATCAACATTAGATGAAACTGCAGCCTTAGCAAGTCTGATTTCAGCTTCATTTTATCTGTCCTGTGCAGTAAGTGATTTGATAACTTCTTTAGCAGCTTTAGATTTAGCATATTCCTCGGTCACCAGTACCATAGCTTCTTGTGCTTTCTTAGTGGATTTCACAAGCTCCCCTTATTGCAGTTCACATCTCTGTCTTAAACTTTCAACCTGATCATGTTTTTTAAAAATGCAAGGAGTTATTAGCTTAAGTATTAAACACTTGACTACTAAAAGACTCCTTCATCCAGACATATAATTAAATTAAAACTAAAATCAAAAAGGCAGTTCTAAATAACAAGTATACCTGAGCTCAGAACTTAAGCACTTCTTGATTCAAAATTTCATTTTTCCCCTTTCTTCTTTTTTCTTTTCTTTCCCTTCTTTTTTTTTCTTTTCTTTCTCTTCTTCTTTTTTTTTCTTTTCCTTCTGTTCTTTTTTTTCCTTTTCTTTCTCTTCTTTTTTCTTTTTTTTTCTTTCTTTTTTTTTCTCTTTTTTTTTGTTTCAAGTCTTTTTTTTTCTTTTCCTTCTCTTCTCATTTTTTCTTTTCTTTCTTTCCTTTTTTTTGGCAATAGTTGACAAAACAACATCTTTCAGCTCAATAAAGGTGTCTGCGAGGATCTAACTAGAAAAAATGTCTCAGCTTTTTTCCCTTGTTTTGCGGCTTTGCGGTCTAAGTGCTGTATCAAATCAACATTAGATGGAACTGCAGACTTAGCAAGTCTGATCTCAGCCTCCTCTTATCTGTCCTGAGCAGTAAGTGATTTGATAACTTCTTTAACAGCTTTAGATTTAGCAGATTCCTCTGTCACCAGTGACATAGCTTCTTGTGCTTTCTTAGTTGATTTCACAAGCTCCACATATTGTAGTTCAAATCTCGGTCTTACTCTTTCAACCTGCTCATGTTTTAGAAAAATGCACAGAGCCATTAGCACAACTATTAATCACTTGACTACTAAAAGACTCCTTCCTCTAGACAAGTAATTATATTATAACTAAAATAAAAAAGGAAGTCATAAATCACAAGTATACCTGAGCCTGTAACCTAAGCACTCCTTGATGCAAAAGTTCATTTTTTTTCCTTTTTTCCTTTCTTTCTCTTCTTTTTTTTTTGGCAATAGTTGATAAAATAACTTCTTTGAGCTGCAATAAAGGTGTCTGCGAGCATCTAACAAGAGAAAATGTCTCATATTTTTTCCATTGTTTTGCGAATTTGTTGTCTAATTGCTTTATCAAATCAACATTAGATGGTACTGCAGACATAGCAAGTCTGATCTCAGTCTAGTCTAATATGTCCTGAGCAGTTAGTGATTTTATAACTTCTATAGCAGCTTTAGATTTAGAAGATTCCTCTGTCGCCAGTGCCATAGCTTCTTGTGCTTTCTTAGTTGATTTCACAAGTTCCACATATTGTAATTCAAATCTCGGTCTTAGGATTTCAACCTGCTCATGTTTTAGAAAAATGCGCAGAGCTATTACCCCAACTATTGAATACTTGACTACTAAAAGACTCCTTCATCGAGACATAAAATTAAATTAAAACTAAAATAAAAAAGGCAGTTCAAAATAAAAAGTATACCTGAGCTTGTAACCTATGCACTTCTTGATGCAAAAGTTCATTTTTTTTCCTTTTTTCCTTTCATTCTCTTCTTTTTTTGGCAATAGTTTACAAAATAACTTCTTTGAGCTGCAATAAACGTGTCTGCGAGCATCTAACAAGAGAAAATGTCTCATATTTTTTCCATTGTTTTGCGACTTTGCTGTCTAAGTGCTGTATCAAATCAACATTAGATGGAACTATAGACTTAGCAGGTCTGATCTCAGCCTCCTCTTGTCTGTCCTGAGGAGTAAGTGATTTGATAACTTCTTTAGCAGCTTTCGATTTAGCAGATTCCTCTGTCACCAGTGACATAGCATCTTGTGCTTTCTTAGTTGATTTCACAAGCTCCACATATTGTAGTTCAAATCTCCGTCTTGGGCTTTCAACCTGCTCATGTTTTAGAAAAATGCACAGAGCCATTAGCACAACAATTAAACACTTGACTACTAAAAGGCTCCTTCCTCTAGACAAATAATTAAATTATACCTAAAATAAAAAAGGAAGTCATAAAACACAAGTATACCTGAGAATGTAACCTAAGCACTTCTTGATGCAAAAGTTCATTTTTTTTCTTTTTTCCATTCTTTCTCACTTTTTGTTTTGGCAATAGTTGACAAAATAAAATCTTTCAGCTATAACAAAGGTGTCAGTGAGCATCTAACAAGAGAAAATGTCTGATTTTTGTCCATGTTTAGCGGATTTGCTGTCGAATTGCTTTATCAAATCAACATTAGATGGAACTGCAGCCTTAGCAAGTCTGATTTCAGCTTCGTCTAATCTGTCCTGTGCAGTAAGTGATTTGATAACTTCTTTAGCACCTTTAGATTTAGCAGATTCCTCGGTCACCAGTGCCATAGCTTCTTGTGCTTTCTTAGTGGATTTCACAAGCTCCACTTATTGTAGTTCACATCTCTGTCTTAAACTTTCAACCTGATCATGTTTTTAAAAATGCAAGGAGCTATTAGCTTCAGTATTAAACACTTGATTACTAAAAGACTCCTTCATCCAACCATATAATTAAATTAAAACTAAAATAAAAAAGGCAGTTCTAAATAACAAGTATACTTGAGCCCCTAACTTAAGCAATTTTGATTCAAAATTTCATTTTTTCCCCTTTCTTCTTTTTTACTTTTCTTTCTCTTTTTTTTTCTTTTCTTTCTTTTCTATTTTTTTTCTTTTCTTTCTCTTCTTATTTTTTCTTTTCTTTTCCTTCTGTTCTTTTTTTTTCTTTCTCTGCTTTTTTTTTCTTTCTCTTCTTTTTTCTTTTTTTTTCTCTCTTTTTTTTTCTTTTCCTTCTCTTCTTTTTTTTTCTTTTCCTTCTCTTCTTTTTTTTTCTTTTCTTTCTCTTCTGTGTTTTTGGCCATAGTTGACAAAACAACATCTTTCACCTGCAATAAAGGTGTCTGCGAGGATCTACCTAGAAAAAATATCTCAAATTTTTTCCCTTCTTTTGCGGCTTTGCTGTCTAAGTGCTGTATCAAATCAACATTAGATGGAACTGGAGACTTAGCAAGTCTGATCTCAGCCTCCTCTTATCTGTCCTGAGCAGTAACTGATTTGATAACTTCTTTAGCAGCTTTAGATTTAGCAGATTCCTCTGTCACCAGTGACATAGCTTCTTGTGCTTTCTTAGTTGATTTCACATGCTCCACATATTGTAGTTCAAATCTCGGTCTTAGGCTTTCAACCTGCTCATGTTTTAGAAAAATGCACAGAGCCATTAGCACAACTATTAAACACTTGACTACTAAAAGACTCCTTCCTCTAGACAAATAATTAAATTATAACTAAAATAAAAAACGAAGTCATAAATCACAAGTATACCTGAGCCTGTAACCTAAGCACTTCTTGATGCAAAAGTTCATTTTTTTTCCTTTTTTCCTTTCTTTTGCTTCTTTATTTTGGCAATAGTTGACAAAATAACTTCTTCGAGCTGTAATAAAGGTGTCTACGAGCATCTAACAAGAGAAAATCTCTGATATTTTTTCCATTGTTTTGCGAGTTTGCTGTCTAATTGCTTTATCAAATCAACATTAGATGGAACTGCAGCCTTAGCAAGTCTGATTTCAGCTTCGTCTAATCTGTCCTGTGCAGTAAGTGATTTGATAACTTCTTTAGCAGCTTTAGATTTAGAATATTCCTCGGTCACCAGTGCCATAGCTTCTTGTGCTTTCTTAGTGGATTTCACAAGCTACACTTATTGCAGTTCACATCTCTGTATTAAACTTTCAACCTAATCATGTTTTTTAAAATTGCAAGGAACTATTAGCTTAAGTATTAAACACTTGACTACTAAAAGACTCCTTCATCCAGACATATAATTAAATTAAAACTAAAATCAAAAAGGCAGTTCTAAATAACAAGTATACCTGAGCCCCTAACTTAAGCACTTCTTGATTCAAAATTTCATTTTTTCCCCTTTCGTCTTTTATCTTTTCTTTCTCTACTTTTTTTTTCTTTTCTTTCTCTTCTATTTTTTTCTTCTAGTCTTTCTCTTCTTCTTTTTTCTTTTCTTTTCCTTCTGTTCTTTTTTTTTTCCTTTCCTTTCTCTTCGTTTTTCTTTCACTTTTTTTTTTCTCTCTTTTTTTTTTCTTTTCCTCCTCTTTTTTTTTCTTTTCTTTCTCTTCTTTTTTTTTGGCCATAATTGACAAAACAACATCTTTCAGCTGCAATAAATGTCTCAGATTTTTTTCCTTGTTCTGCTGCTTTGATGTCTAAGTGCTGTATCAAATCAACATTAGATGGAACTGCAGACTTAGCAGGTCTGATCTCAGCCTCCTCTTGTCTGTCCTGAGCAGTAAGTGATTTGATAACTTCTTTAGCAACTTTCGATTTAGCAGATTCCTCTGTCACCAGTGACATAGCATCTTGTGCTTTCTTAGTTGATTTCACAAGCTCCAAATATTGTAGTTCAAATCTTCGTCTTGGGCTTTCAACCTGCTCATGTTTTAGAAAAATGCACAGAGCCATTAGCACAACTATTAATCACTTGACTACTAAAAGACTCCTTCCTATAGACAAATAATTAAATTATACCTAAAATAAAAAAGGAAGTCATAAAACACAAGTATACCTGAGAATGTAACCTAAGCACTTCTTGATGCAAAAGTTCATTTTTTTTTTCTTTTTTCCATTCTTTCTCATTTATTTTTGGCAATAGTTGACAAAATATAATCTTTCAGCTGTAACAAAGGTGTTAAGGAGCATCTAACAAGAGAAAATGTCTGATTTTTGTCCATGTTTAGCGGATTTGCTATCGAATTGCTTTATCAAATCAACATTAGATGGAACTGCAGCCTTAGCAAGTCTGATTTCAGCTTCATCTAATCTGTCCTGTGCAGTAAGTGATTTGATAGCTTCTTTAGCAGCTTTAGATTTAGCAGATTCCTCGGTCACCAATGCCATAGCTTCTTGTGCTTTCTTAGTGGATTTCACAAGCTCCACTTATTGTAGTTCACATCTCTGTCTTAAACTTTCAACCTAATCATGTTTTTTAAAAATGCAAGGAGCTATTAGCTTCAGTATTAAACACTTGATTACTAAAAGACTCCTTCATCCAGCCATATAATTAAATTAAAACTAAAATAAAAAAGGCAGTTCTAAATAACAAGTATACCTGAGCCCCTAACTTAAGCACTTTTGATTCAAAATTTCATTTTTTCCCCTTTCTTCTTTTTTACTTTTCTTTCTCTTTTTTATTCTTTTCTTTCTTTTCTATTTTTTTTTCTTTTCTTTCTCTTCTTCTTTTTTCTTTTCTTTTCCTTCTGTTCTTTTTTCTTTTTTTTTCTTTCTCTTCTTTTTTCTTTTTTTTTCTTTCTCTTCTTTTTTCTTTTTTTTTTCTCTCTTTTTTTTTCTTTTCCTTCTCTTCTTTTTTTTTCTTTTCTTTCTCTTCTATTTTTTTGGCCATAGTTGACAAAACAACATCTTTCACCTGCAATAAAGGTGTCTGCGAGGATCTACCTAGAAAAAATATCTCAAATTTTTTCTCTTCTTCTGCGGCTTTGCTGTCTAAGTGCTGTATCAAATCAACATTAGATGGTACTGCAGACCTAGCATGTGTGATCTCAGCCTCCTCTAATCTGTCCTGAGCAGGAAGTGATTTGATAACTTCTTTAGCAGTTTTAGATTTAGCAGATTCCTCTGTCGCCAGTGCCATAGTTTCTTGTGCTTTCTTAGTTGATTTCACAAGCTCCACATATTGTAATTCAAATCTCGGTCTTAGGATTTCCACCTGCTCATGTTTTAGAAAAATGCGCAGAGCTATTACCACAACTATTGAACACTTGACTACTAAAAGACTCCTTCCACCAAACAAATAATTAAATTAAAACTAAAATCAAAAAGGCAGTTCTAAATAACAAGTATACCTAAGCCCCTAACTTAAGCACTTCTTGATTCAAAATTTCAATTTTTCCCCTGTCTTCTTTTATCTTTTCTTTCTCTTCTTTTTTTTTCTTTTCTTTCTCTTCTATTTTTTTCTTCTTTTCTTTCTCTTCTTCTTTTTTCTTTTCTTTTCCTTCTGTTCTTTTTTTTTTCTTTCTCATCTTTTTTCTTTTTTTTTTCTCTCATATTTTTTCTTTTTTTTTCTTTCTCTTCTTTTTTTTCTTTTCCTTATCTTTTTTTTTCTTTTCTTTCTCTTCTTTTTTTGGCCATAGTTGACAAAACAACATCTTTCAGCTGCAATAAAGGTGTCTGCGAGGATCTAACTAGAAAAAATGTCTCATATTTTTTCCCTTGTTTTGCGGCTTTGCTATCTAAGTGCTGTATCAAATAAACATTAGATGGAACTGCAGACCTAGTAGGTCTGATCTCAGCCTCCTCTTATCTGTCCTGAGCAGTAAGTGATTTGATAACTTCTTTAGCAGCTTTAGATTTAGCAGATTCCTCTGTCACCAGTGACATAGCTTCTTGTGCTTTCTTAGTTGATTTCACAAGCTCCACATATTGTAGTTCAAATCTCGGTCTTAGGCTTTCAACCTGCTCATGTTTTAGAAAAATGCGCAGAACCATTAGCCACAACTATTAAACACTTGACTACTAAAAGACTCCTTCCCCTAGACAAATAATTAAATTATACCTAAAATAAAAAAGTAAGTAATAAAACACAAGTATACCTGAGCCAGTAACCTAAGCACTTCTTGATGCAAAAGTTCATTTTTTTCCTTTTTTCCTTTCTTTCGCTTTTTTTTTGGCAATAGTTGACAAAATAACTTCTTCGAGCTTCAATAATGGTGTCTGCGAGCATCTAACAAGAGAAAATGTCTCATATTTTTTCCATTGTTTTGGCAATAGTTGACAAAATAAAATCTTTCAGCTGCAACAAAGGTGTCAGCGAGCATGTAACAAGAGAAAATGTCTGATTTTTGTCCATGTTTATCGGATTTGCTGTCGAATTGCTTTATCAAATCAACATTAGATGGAAATGCAGCCTTAGTAAGTCTGATTTCAGGTTCATGTAATCTATCTTGTCCATTAAGTGATTTGATAACTTCTTTAGAAGCTTTAGATTTAGCAGATTCCTCGGTCACCAGTGCCATAACTTCTTGTGATTTCTTAGTTGATTTCACAAGCTCCACATATTGTATTTCAAATCTCGGTCATAGGATTTCAAGCTGCTCATGATTTAGAAAAATCCAAAGAGCCATTAGCAAAACTATTAAACACTTGACTACTAAAAGACTCCTTTCTCTAGACAAATAATTAAATTATACCTAAAATAAAAAAGGAAGTCATAAAACACAATTATACGAGAGCCACTAACATAAGCACTTCTTGATGCAAAAGCTCATTTTTTTCCTTTTTTCCATTCTTTCTCTTTTCTTTTCTTTTTGGCAATAGTTGACAAAATAAAATCTTTGAGCTGCAACAAAGGTGTCAGCGAGCATCTAACAAGAGAAAATGTCTGATTTTTGTCCATGTTTAGCGGATTTACTGTCGAATTGCTTTATGAAATCAACATTAGATGGAACTGCAGCCTTAGCAAGTCTGATTTCAGCTTCATCTAATCTGTCATGTGCAGTAAGTGATTTGATAACTTCTTTAGCAGCTTTAGATTTAGCATATTCCTCGGTCACCAGTGCCATAGCTTCTTGTGCTTTCCTAGTGGATTTCACAAGCTCCACTTATTGCAGTTCACATCTCTGTCTTAAACTTTCAACCTGATCATGTTTTTTAAAAATGCAAGGAGCTATTAGCTTAAGTATTAAACACTTGACAACTAAAAGACTCCTTCATCCAGACATATAAATAAATTAAAACTAAAATAAAAAAGGCAGTTCTAAATAACAAGTATACGTGAGCACCTAACTTAAGCACTTCTTGATTCAAAATTTCATTTTTTCCCCTTTCTTCGTTTTACTTTTCTTTCTCTTTTTTTCTTTTCTATCTCTTCTATTTTTTTTGTTCTTTTCTTTCTCTTCTTCATATTTCTTTTCTTTTCCTTCTGTTCTTTTTTTTTCCTTTTATTCCTCTTCTTTTTTCTTTTTTTTTGTTTCTCCTATTTTTTTTTGTTTCTCTTCTTTTTTTTTTCTTTTCCTCCTCTTCTTTTTTTTCTTTTCTTTCTCTTATTTTTTTTGGCCATAGTTGACAAAACAACATCTTTCAGCTGCAATAAAGGTGTCTGCGAGGATCTAAATATGAAAAATGTCTCAGATTTTTTCCCTTGTTCTGCGGCTTTGCTGTCTAAGTGCTGTATCAAATCAACATTAGATGGTACTGCAGACCTAGCATGTGTGATCTAAGCCTCCTCTAATCTGTCCTGAGTAGTAAGTGATTTGATAACTTCTTTAGCAGCTTTAGATTTAGCAGATTCCTCTGTCGCCAGTGCCATAGCTTCTTGTGCTTTCTTAGTTGATTTCACAAGCTCCACATATTGTAATTCAAATCTCGGTCTTAGGATTTCAACCTGCTCATGTTTTAGAAAAATGCACAGAGCTATTACCACAACTATTGAACACTTGACTACTAAAAGACTCCTTCCACCAGACAAATAATTAAATTAAAACTAAAATCAAAAAGGCAGTTCTAAATAACAAGTATACCTAAACCCCTAACTTAAGCACTTCTAGATTCAAAATTTCAATTTTTCCCCTGTCTTCTTTTATCTTTTCTTTCTCTTTTTTTTTTCTTTTCTTTCTCTTCTATTTTTTTCTTCTTTTCTTTCTCTTCTTCTTTATTCTTTTCTTTTCCTTCTGTTCTTTTCCTTCTATTCTTTTTTCTTTTTTTTTCTTTCTCATCTTTTTTCTTTTTTTTTCTTTCTCATCTTTTTTCTTTTTTTTTTCTTCTCTTTTTTTTCTTTCTCTTCTTTCTCTTCTTTTTTTTCTTTTCTTTCTCTTCTTTTTTTTTTCTTTTCTTTCTCTTCTTTGTTTGGCCATAGTTGACAAAACAACATCTTTCAGCTGCAATAAAGGTGTCTGCGAGGATCTAACTAGAAAAAATGTCTCAGATTTTTTCCCTTGTTTTGCGGCTTTGCTATCTAAGTGCTGTATCAAATAAACATTAGATGGAACTGCAGACTTAGTAGGTCTGATCTCAGCCTCGTCTTATCTGTCCTGAGCAGTAAGTGATTTGATAACTTCTTTAGCAGCTTTAGATTTAGCAGATTCCTCTGTCACCAGTGACATAGCTTCTTGTGCTTTCTTAGTTGATTTATCAAGCTCCACATATTGTAGTTCAAATCTCGGTCTTAGGCTTTCAACCTACTCATGTTTTAGAAAAATGCACAGAGCCATTAGCACAACTATTAACCACTTGACTACTAAAAGACTCCTTCTTCTAGACAAATAATTAAATTATAACTAAAATAAAAAAGGAAGTCATAAATCACAGGTATACCTGAGCCTGTAACCTAAGCACTTCTTGATTTAAAAGTTCATTTTTTTTTCATTTTTCCATTCTTTCTCTTCTTTTTTTTGGCAATAGTTGACAAAATAACTTCTTTGAGCTGCAATAAAGGTGTCTGCGAGCATCTAACAAGAGAAAATGTCTCATACTTTTTCCATTGTTTTGCGACTTTGCTGTCGAATTGCTTTATCAAATCAACATTAGATAGAACTGCAGCCTTAGCAAGCCTAATTTCAGCTTCTTCTAATCTGTCCTGTGCAGTAATTGATTTGATAACTTCTTTAGCAGCTTTAGATTTAGGAGATTCCTTGGTCATCAGTGCCATAGCTTCTTGTGATTTCTTAGTTGATTTCACAAACTCGACATATTATAATTCAAATCTCGGTCTTAGGATTTCAAACTGCTCATGTTTTAGAAAAATGCACAGAGCTATTTTCACAACTATTGAACACTTGACTACTAAAAGACTCTTTCATCCAGACATATAATTAAATGAAAACTAAAATAAAAAAAGCAGTTCTAAATAACAAGTATACTTGAGCCCCTAACTTAAGCACTTCCTGATTCAAAATTTCATTTTTTCCCCTTTCTTCTTTTATCTTTTCTTGCTCTTCTTCTTTTTTTCTTTTCTTTCTCCTCTATTTTTCTCTTTTTTTCTTTCTCTTCTTCTTTTTTCTTTTCTTTTCCTTCTGTTCTTTTTTTTCCTTTCCTTTATCTTCTTTTTTCTTTTTCTTTTTTTTTCTTTCTCTTTTTTTTGGCCATAGTTGACAAAACAACATCTTTCAGCTGTAATAAAAGTGTCTGCGAGGATCTAACTAGAAACAATGTCTCAGATTTTTTCCCTTGTTTTGCAGCTTTGCTGTCTAAGTGCTGTATCAAATCAACATTAGATGGAACTGCAGACTTAGCAGGTCCGATCTCAGCCTCCTCTTATCTGTCCTGAGCAGTAAGTGATTTGATAACTTCTTTAGCAGCTTTTGATTTAGTAGATTCCTCTGTCACCAGTGACATAGCTTCTTGTGCTTTCTTAGTTGATTTCACAATCTCCACATATTGTAGTTCAAATCACGGTCTTAGGCTTTCAACCTACTCATGTTTTAGAAAAATGCACAGAGCTATTAGCACAACTATTAAACACTTGATTACAAAAAGACTCCCTCCTCTAGACAAATAATTAAATTAGACCTAAAATAAAAAAGGAAGCCATAAATCACAAGTATACCTGAGCCTGTAACCTAAGCACAAATTGATTCAAAAGTTCATTTTTTTTCCTTTTTTCCATTCTTTCTCTTCTTCTTTTTTTGGCAATAGTTGACAAAATAAAATCTTTCAGCTGCAACAAAGGTGTCAGCGAGCACCTAACAAGAGAAAATGTCTGATTCTTGTCCATGTTTAGCGGATTTGCTGTCGAATTGCTTTATCAAATCCACAATAGATGGAACTGCAGCCTTAGCAAGTCTGATTTAAGCTTCATCTAATCTGTCCTGAGAAGTAAGTGATTTGATAACTTCTTTAGCAGCTTTAGATTTAGCAGATTCATCTGTCACCAGTGCCATAGCTTCTTGTGATTTCTTAGTTGATTTCACAAGCTCCACATATTGTAGTTCAAATCTCGATCTTAGGCTTTAAACTTGCTCATGTTTTAGAAAAATGCACAGAGCCATTAGCACAACTATTAAACACTTGATTACAAAAAGACTACCTCCTCTAGACAATTAATTAAATTATACCTAAAATAAAAAAGGAAGTCATAAATCACAAGTATACCTGAGCCTGTAACCTAAGCACAAATTGATTCAAAAGTTCATTTATTTTTCCTTTTTTCCATTCTTTCTCTTCTTCTTTTTTTGGCAATAGTTGAAAAAATAAAATCTTTCAGCTGCAACAAAGGTGTCAGCGAGCACCTAACAAGAGAAAATGTCTGATTCTTGTCCATGTTTAGCGGATTTGCTGTCGAATTGCTTTATCAAATTAACATTAGATGGAACTGCAGCCTTAGCAAGTCTGATTTCAGCTTCGTCTAATCTGTCCTGAGAAGTAAGTGATTTGATAACTTCTTTAGCAACTTTAGATTTAGCAGATTCTTCTGTCACCAGTGCCATAGCTGCTTGTGATTTCTTAGTTGATTTCACAAGCTCCACATATTGTAGTTCAAATCTCGGTCTTAGTCTTTAAACCTGCTCATGTTTTAGAAAAATGCGCAGAACCATTAGCACAACTATTAAACACTTGACTACAAAAAGACTCCTTCCTCTAGACAAATAATTAAATTATAACTAAAATAAAAAGGAATTCATAAATCACAAGTATACCTGGGTCTGTAACCTAAGCACTTCTGGATGCAAAAGTTCATTTTTTTTCCTTTTTTCCTTTCTTTCTCTTCTTTTTTTTGGCAATAGTTGACAAAATAACTTCTTTGAGCTGCAATAAAGGTGTCTGCGAGCATCTAACAAGAGAAAATGTCTCATAATGTTTCCATTGTTTTGCGATTTTGCTGTCGAATTGCTTTATCAAATCCACATTAGATAGAACTGCAGCCTTAGCAAGTCTAATTTCAGCTTCTTCTAATCTGTCCTGTGCAGTAAGTGATTTGATAACTTCTTTAACAGCTTTAGATTTAGGAGATTCCTTGGTCACCAGTGCCATAGCTTCTTGTGATTTCTTAGTTGATTTCACAAACTCCACATATTGTAATTCAAATCTCGGTCTTAGGATTTCAAACTGCTCATGTTTTAGAAAAATGCACAGAGCTATTTCCACAACTATTGAACACTTGACTACTAAAAGACTCTTTCATCAAGACATATAATTAAATGAAAACTAAAATAAAAAAAGCAGTTCTAAATAACAAGTATACCTGAGCCCCTAACTTAAGCACTTCCTGATTCAAAATTTCATTTTTTCCCCTTTCTTCTTTTATCTTTTCTTTCTTTCTTTTTTCTTTTTTTTTCTCCTCTATTTTTCTCTTCTTTTCTTTCTCTTCTTCTTTTTTCTTTTCTTTTCCTTCTGTTCTTTTTTTTACTTTCCTTTATCTTCTTTTTTCTTTTTTTTTTCTTTCTCTTTTTTTTGGCCATAGTTGACAAAACAACATCTTTCAGCTGTAATAAAGGTGTCTGCGAGGATCTAACTAGAAAAAATGTCTCAGATTTTTTCCCTTGTTTTGCGGCTTTGTTGTCTAAGTGCTGTATCAAATCAACATTAGATGGAACTGCAGACTTAGCAGGTCCGATCTCAGCCTCCTCTTATCTGTCTTGAGCAGTAAGTGATTTGATAACTTCTTTAGCAGCTTTAGATTTAGCAGATTCCTCTGTCACCAGTGACATAGCTTCTTGTGCTTTCTTAGTTGATTTCACAAGCTCCACATATTGTAGTTCAAATCTCGGTCTTAGGCTTTCAACCTACTCATGTTTTAGAAAAATGCACAGAGCCATTAGCACAACTATTAAACACTTGATTACAAAAAGACTCCCTCCTCTAGACAAATAATAAAATTATACCTAAAATAAAAAAGGAAGTAATAAATCACAAGTATACCTGAGCCTGTAACCTAAGCACAAATTGATTCAAAAGTTCATTTTTTTCCTTTTTTCCATTCTTTCTCTTCTTCTTTTTTTGGCAATAGTTGACAAAATAAAATCTTTCAGCTGCAACAAAGGTGTCAGCGAGCACCTAACAAGAGAAAATGTCTGATTCTTGTCCATGTTTAGCGGATTTGCTGTCGAATTGCTTTGTCAAATCAACTTTAGATGGAACTGCAGCCTAAGCAAGTCTGATTTAAGATTCGTCTAACCTGTCCTGAGAAGTAAGTGATTTGATAACTTCTTTAGCAGCTTTAGATTTAGCAGATTCTTCTGTCACCAGTGCCATAGCTTCTTGTGATTTCTTAGTTGATTTCACAAGCTCCACATATTGTAGTTCAAATCTCGGTCTTAGGCTTTAAACCTGCTCATGTTTTAGAAAAATGCGCAGAACCATTAGCACAACTATTAAACACTTGACTACTAAAAGACTCCTTCCCCTGGACAAATAATTAAATTATACCTAAAATAAAAGAGCAAGTCATAAATCACAAGTATACCTGAGCATGTAACCTAAGTACTTCTTGATGCAAAAATTCATTTATTTTTCCTTTTTTCCATTCTTTTTTTTTGGCAATAGTTGAAAAAATAAAATCTTTCAGCTGCAACAAAGGTGTCAGTGAGCACCTAACAAGTGAAAATGTCTTATTCTTGTCCATATTTAGCGGATTTGGTGTCGAATTGCTTTATCAAATCAACAATAGATGGAACTGCAGCCTTAGCAAGTCTGATTTAAGCTTCGTCTAATCTGTCCTGAGAAGTAAGTGATTTGATAACTTCTTTAGCAGCTTTAGATTTAGCAGATTCATCTGTCACCAGTGCATAACTTCTTGTGATTTCTTAGTTGATTTCACAAGCTCCACATATTGTAGTTCAAATCTCGGTCTTAGGCTTTAAACTTGCTCATGTTTTAGAAAAATGCACAGAGCCATTAGCACAACTACTAAACACTTGATTACAAAAACATTCCGTCCTTTAGACAAATAAATAATTATACCTAAAATAAAAAAGGAAGTCATAAATCACAAGTATACCTGAGCCTGTAACCTAATCACTTTTTGATTCAAAAGTTCATTTATTTTTCCTTTTTTCCATTCTTTTTTTTTGGCAATAGTTGAAAAAATAAAATCTTTCAGCTGCAACAAAGGTGTCAGCGAGCACCTAACAAGAGAAAATGTCTGATTCTTGTCCATGTTTAGCGGATTTGCTGTTGAATTGCTTTAACAAATCAACATTGGATGGAACAGCAGCCTTAGCAAGTCTGATTTAAGCTTCGTCTAATCTGTCCTGAGAAGTGAGTGATTTGATAACTTCTTTAGCAGCTTTAGATTTAGCAGATTCTTCTGTCACGAGTGCCATAGCTTCTTGTTATTTCTTAGTTGATTTCACAAGCTCCACATATTGTAGTTCAAATCTCGGTCTTATGATTTCAACCTACTAATGTTTTAGAAAAATGCACAGAACCATTAGCACAACTATTAAACACTTGACTACTAAAAGACTCATTCCTCTAGACAAATAATTAAATTATACCTAAAATAAAAAAGGAAGTCATAAAACACAAGTATACCTGAGCCTGTAACCTAAGCACTTCTTGATGCAAAAGTTCATTTTTTTTCCTTTTTTCCATTCTTTCTCTTCTTTTTGTTTTTGGCAATAGTTGACAAAATAAAATCTTTCAACTGCAACAAAGGTGTCAGCGAGCATCTAACAAGAGAAAATATCTGATTTTTGTCCATGTTTAGCGGATTTGCTGTCGAATTGCTTTATCAAATCAACATTAGATGGAACTGCAGCCTTAGCAACTCTGATTTCAGCTTCATCTAATCTGTCCTGTGCAGTAAGTGATTTGATAACTTCTTTAGCAGCTTTAGATTTAGCAGATTCTTCTCTCACCAGTGCCATAGCTTCTTGTGATTTCTTAGTTGATTTCACAAGCTCCACATATTGTAGTTCAAATCTCGGTCTTATGATTTCAACCTACTAATGTTTTAGAAAAATGCACAGAACCATTAGCACAACTATTAAACACTTGACTACTAAAAGACTCCTTCCTCTAGACAAATAATTAAATTATACCTAAAATAAAAAAGGAAGTCATAAAACACAAGTATACCTGAGCCTGTAACCTAAGCACTTCTTGATGCAAAAGTTCATTTATTTTTCCTTTTTTCCATTCTTTTTCTTCTTTTTTTTTGGCAACAGTTGAAAAAATAAAATCTTTCAGCTGCAACAAAGGTATCAACGAGCACCTAACAAGAGAAAATGTGTGATTCTTGTCCATGTTTAGCGGATTTGCTGTCGAATTGCTTTATCAAATCAACATTAGATGGAACTGCAGCCTTAGCAAGTCTGATTTCAGCTTCTTCTAATCTGTCCACAAAAGTAAGTGATTTGATAACTTCTTTAGCAGCTTTAGATTTAGCAGATTCTTCTCTCACCAGTGCCATAGCTTCTTGTGATTTCTTAGTTGATTTCACAAGCTCCACATATTGTAGTTCAAATCTCGGTCTTATGATTTCAACCTACTAATGTTTTAGAAAAATGCACAGAACCATTAGCACAACTATTAAACACTTGACTACTAAAAGACTCCTTCCTCTAGATAAATAATTAAATTATACCTAAAATAAAAAAGGAAGTCATAAAACACAAGTATACCTGAGCCTGTAACCTAAGCACTTCTTGATGCAAAAGTTCATTTATTTTTCCTTTTTTCCATTCTTTTTCTTCTTTTTTTTTGGCAATAGTTGACAAAATAAAATCTTTCAGCTGCAACAAAGGTGTCAGCGAGCTCCTAACAAGAGAAAATGTCTGATTCTTGTCCATGTTTAGCGGATTTGCTGTCGAATTGCTTTATCAAATCAACATTAGATGGAACTGCGGCCTTAGCAAGTCTGATTTCAGCTTCTTCTAATCTGTCCACAAAAGTAAGTGATTTGATAACTTCTTTAGCAGCTTTAGATTTAGCAGATTCTTCTCTCACCAATGCCATAGCTTCTTGTGATTTCTTAGTTGATTTCACAAGCTCCACATATTGTAGTTCAAATCTCGGTCTTATGATTTCAACCTACTAATGTTTTAGAAAAATGCACAGAACCATTAGCACAACTATTAAACAATTGACTACTAAAAGACTCCTTCCTCTAGACAAATAATTAAATTATACCTAAAATAAAAAAGGAAGTCATAAAACACAAGTATACCTGAGCCTGTAACCTAAGCACTTCTTGATGCAAAAGTTCATTTATTTTTCCTTTTTTCCATTCTTTTTCTTTTTTTTTTGTTTTTTGGCAATAGTTGACAAAATAAAATCTTTCAGCTGCAACAAAGGTGTCAGCGAGCACATAACAAGAGAAAATGTCTGATTCTTGTCCATGTTTAGCGGATTTGCTGTCGAATTGCTTTATCAAATCAACATTAGATGGAACTGCAGCCTTAGCAAGTCTGATTTAAGCTTCGTCTAATCTGTCCTAAGAAGTAAGTGATTTGATAACTTCTTTAGGAGCTTTAGATTTAGCAGATTCTTCTGTTACCAGTGCCATAGCTTCTTGTGATTTCTTAGTTGATTTCACAAGCTCCACATATTGTAGTTCAAATCTCGGTCTTAGGCTTTAAACCTGCTCATGTTTTAGAAAAATGCGCAGAACCATTAGCACAACTATTAAACACTTGACTACAAAAAGACTCTTTCCTCTAGACAAATAATTAAATTATAACTAAAATAAAAAAGGAATTCATAAATCACAAGTATACCTGAGCCTGTAAACCTAAGCACTTCTTGATGCAAAAGTTCATTTTTTTTCCTTTTTTCCTTTCTTTCTCTTCTTTTTTTGGCAATAGTTGACAAAATAACTTCTTTCAGCTGCAACAAAGGTGTCAGCGAGCTCCTAACAAGAGAAAATGTCTGATTCTTGTCCATGTTTAGCGGATTTGCTGTCGAATTGCTTTATCAAATCAACATTAGATGGAACTGCGGCCTTAGCAAGTCTGATTTCAGCTTCTTCTAATCTGTCCACAAAAGTAAGTGATTTGATAACTTCTTTAGCAGCTTTAGATTTAGCAGATTCTTCTCTCACCAATGCCATAGCTTCTTGTGATTTCTTAGTTGATTTCACAAGCTCCACATATTGTAGTTCAAATCTCGGTCTTATGATTTCAACCTACTAATGTTTTAGAAAAATGCACAGAACCATTAGCACAGCTATTAAACAATTGACTACTAAAAGACTCCTTCCTCTAGACAAATAATTAAATTATACCTAAAATAAAAAAGGAAGTCATAAAACACAAGTATACCTGAGCCTCTAACCTAAGCACTTCTTGATGCAAAAGTTCATTTATTTTTCCTTTTTTCCATTCTTTTTCTTTTTCTTTTTTTGGCAACAGTTGAAAAAATAAAATCTTTCAGCTGCAACAAAGGTGTCAACGAGCACCTAACAAGAGAAAATGTCTGATTCTTGTCCATGTTTAGCGGATTTGCTGTCGAATTGCTTTATCAAATCAACATTAGATGGAACTGCGGCCTTAGCAAGTCTGATTTCAGCTTCTTCTAATCTGTCCACAAAAGTAAGTGATTTGATAACTTCTTTAGCAGCTTTAGATTTAGCAGATTCTTCTCTCACCAATGCCATAGCTTCTTGTGATTTCTTAGTTGATTTCACAAGCTCCACATATTGTAGTTCAAATCTCGGTCTTATGATTTCAACCTACTAATGTTTTAGAAAAATGCACAGAACCATTAGCACAGCTATTAAACAATTGACTACTAAAAGACTCCTTCCTCTAGACAAATAATTAAATTATACCTAAAATAAAAAAGGAAGTCATAAAACACAAGTATACCTGAGCCTCTAACCTAAGCACTTCTTGATGCAAAAGTTCATTTATTTTTCCTTTTTTCCATTCTTTTTCTTTTTCTTTTTTTGGCAACAGTTGAAAAAATAAAATCTTTCAGCTGCAACAAAGGTGTCAACGAGCACCTAACAAGAGAAAATGTCTGATTCTTGTCCATGTTTAGCGGATTTGCTGTCGAATTGCTTTATCAAATCAACATTAGATGGAACTGCGGCCTTAGCAAGTCTGATTTCAGCTTCTTCTAATCTGTCCACAAAAGTAAGTGATTTGATAACTTCTTTAGCAGCTTTAGATTTAGCAGATTCTTCTCTCACCAATGCCATAGCTTCTTGTGATTTCTTAGTTGATTTCACAAGCTCCACATATTGTAGTTCAAATCTCGGTCTTATGATTTCAACCTACTAATGTTTTAGAAAAATGCACAGAACCATTAGCACAGCTATTAAACAATTGACTACTAAAAGACTCCTTCCTCTAGACAAATAATTAAATTATACCTAAAATAAAAAAGGAAGTCATAAAACACAAGTATACCTGAGCCTGTAACCTAAGAACTTCTTGATGCAAAAGTTCATTTATTTTTCCTTTTTTCCATTCTTTCTCTTCTTCTTTTTTTGGCAATAGTTGACAAAATAAAATCTTTCAGCTGCAACAAAGGTGTCAGCGAGCACCTAACAAGAGAAAATGTCTGATTCTTGTCCATGTTTAGCGGATTTGCTGTCGAATTGCTTTATCAAATCAACAATAGATGGAACTGCAGCCTTAGCAGGTCTGATTTAAGATTCGTCTAACCTGTCCTGAGAAGTAAGTGAGTTGATAACTTCTTTAGCAGCTTTAGATTTAGCAGATTCTTCTGTCACCAGTGCCATAGCTTCTTGTGATTTCTTAGTTGATTTCACAAGCTCCACATATTGTAGTTCAAATCTCGGTCTTAGGCTTTAAACCTGCTCATGTTTTAGAAAAATGCGCAGAACCATTAGCACAACTATTAAACACTTGACTACTAAAAGACTCCTTCCCCTGGACAAATAATTAAATTATACCTAAAATAAAAGAGCAAGTCATAAATCACAAGTATACCTGAGCATGTAACCTAAGCACTTCTTGATGCAAAAATTCATTTATTTTTCCTTTTTTCCATTCTTTTTTTTTGGCAATAGTTGAAAAAAATAAAATCTTTCAGCTGCAACAAAGGTGTCAGTGAGCACCTAACAAGTGAAAATGTCTTATTCTTGTCCATATTTAGCGGATTTGGTGTCGAATTGCTTTATCAAATCAACAATAGATGGAACTGCAGCCTTAGCAAGTATGATTTAAGCTTCGTCTAATCTGTCCTGAGAAGTAAGTGATTTGATAACTTCTTTAGCAGCTTTAGATTTAGCAGATTCATCTGTCACCAGTGCATAGCTTCTTGTGATTTCTTAGTTGATTTCACAAGCTCCACATATTGTAGTTCAAATCTCGGTCTTAGGCTTTAAACTTGCTCATGTTTTAGAAAAATGCACAGAGCCATTAGCACAACTACTAAACACTTGATTACAAAAAGATTCCGTCCTTTAGACAAATAAATAATTATACCTAAAATAAAAAAGGAAGTCATAAATCACAAGTATACCTGAGCCTGTAACCTAATCACTTTTTGATTCAAAAGTTCATTTATTTTTCCTTTTTTCCATTCTTTTTTTTTTTGGCAATAGTTGAAAAAATAAAATCTTTCAGCTGCAAGAAAGGTGTCAGCGAGCACCTAACAAGAGAAAATGTCTGATTCTTGTCCATGTTTAGCGGATTTGCTGTCGAATTGCTTTATCAAATCAACAATAGATGGAACTGCAGCCTTAGCAAGTCTGATTTAAGATTCGTCTAACCTGTCCTGAGAAGTAAGTGATTTGATAACTTCTTTAGCAGCTTTAGATTTAGCAGATTCTTCTGTCACCAGTGCCATAGCTTCTTGTGATTTCTTAGTTGATTTCACAAGCTCCACATATTGTAGTTCAAATCTCGGTCTTAGGCTTTAAACCTGCTCATGTTTTAGAAAAATGCGCAGAACCATTAGCACAACTATTAAACACTTGACTACTAAAAGACTCCTTCCCCTGGACAAATAATTAAATTATACCTAAAATAAAAGAGCAAGTCATAAATCACAAGTATACCTGAGCATGTAACCTAAGCACTTCTTGATGCAAAAATTCATTTATTTTTCTTTTTTTCCATTCTTTGTTTTTGGCAATAGTTGAAAAAATAAAATCTTTTAGCTGCAACAAAGGTGTCAGTGAGCACCTAACAAGTGAAAATGTCTTATTCTTGTCCATATTTAGCGGATTTGGTGTCGAATTGCTTTATCAGAGCAACAATAGATGGAACTGCAGCCTTAGCAAGTCTGCTTTAAGCTTCGTCTAATCTGTCCTGAGAAGTAAGTGATTTGATAACTTCTTTAGCAGCTTTAGATTTAGCAGATTCATCTGTCACCAGTGCATAGCTTCTTGTGATTTCTTAGTTGATTTCACAAGCTCCACATATTGTAGTTCAAATCTCGGTCTTAGGCTTTAAACTTGCTCATGTTTTAGAAAAATGCACAGAGCCATTAGCACAACTACTAAACACTTGATTACAAAAAGATTCCGTCCTTTAGACAAATAAATAATTATACCTAAAATAAAAAAGGAAGTCATAAATCACAAGTATACCTGAGCCTGTAACCTAATCACTTTTGATTCAAAAGTTCATTTATTTTTCCTTTTTTCCATTCTTTTTTTTTTGGCAATAGTTGAAAAAATAAAATCTTTCAACTGCAACAAAGGTGTCAGCGAGCACCTAACAAGAGAAAATGTCTGATTCTTGTCCATGTTTAGCGGATTTGCTGTCGAATTGTTTTATCAAATCAACATTGGATGGAACAGCAGCCTTAGCAAGTCTGATTTAAGCTTCGTCTAATCTGTCCTGAGAAGTTAGTGATTTGATAACTTCTTTAGCAGCTTTATATTTAGCAGATTCTTCTGTCACGAGTGCCATAGCTTCTTGTGATTTCTTAGTTGATTTCACAAGCTCCACATATTGTAGTTCAAATCTCGGTCTTATGATTTCAACCTACTAATGTTTTAGAAAAATGCACAGAACCATTAGCACAACTATTAAACACTTGACTACTAAAAGACTCCTTCCCCTGGACAAATAATTAAATTATACCTAAAATAAAAGAGCAAGTCATAAATCACAAGTATACCTGAGCATGTAACCTAAGCACTTCTTGATGCAAAAATTCATTTATTTTTCCTTTTTTCCATTCTTTGTTTTTGGCAATAGTTGAAAAAATAAAATCTTTTAGCTGCAACAAAGGTGTCAGTGAGCACCTAACAAGAGAAAATGTCTGATTCTTGTCCATGTTTAGCGGATTTGTTGTCGAATTGCTTTATCAAATCAACATTAGATGGAACTGCAGCCTTAGCACGTCTGATTTCAGCTTCATCTAATCTGTCCTGTGCATTAAGTGATTTGATAACTTCTTTAGCAGCTTTAGATTTAGCATATTCCTCGGTCACCAGTGCCATAGCTTCTTGTGATTTCTTAGTTGATTTCACAAGCTCCACATATTGTAGTTCAAATCTCGGTCTTATGATTTCAACCTACTAATGTTTTAGAAAAATGCACAGAACCATTAGCACAACTATTAAACACTTGACTACTAAAAGACTCCTTCCTCTAGACAAATAATTAAATTATACCAAAAATAAAAAAGGAAGTCATAAAACACAAGTATACCTGAGCCTGTAACCTAAGCACTTCTTGATGCAAAAGTGCATTTATTTTTCCTTTTTTCCATTCTTTTTCTTCTTTTTTTTGGCAATAGTTGAAAAAATAAAATCTTTCAGCTGCAACAAAGGTGTCAACGAGCACCTAACAAGAGAAAATGTCTGATTCTTGTCCATGTTTAGCGGATTTATTGTCGAATTGCTTTATCAAATCAACATTAGATGGAACTACAGCCTTAGCAAGTCTGATTTCAGCTTCTTCTAATCTGTCCACAAAAGTAAGTGATTTGATAACTTCTTTAGCAGCTTTAGATTTAGCAGATTCTTCTCTCACCAGTGCCATAGCTTCTTGTGATTTCTTAGTTGATTTCACAAGCTCCACATATTGTAGTTCAAATCTCGGTCTTATGATTTCAACCTACTAATGTTTTAGAAAAATGCACAGAACCATTAGCACAACTATTAAACACTTGACTACTAAAAGACTCCTTCCTCTAGACAAATAATTAAATTATACCTAAAATAAAAAAGGAAGTCATAAAACACAAGTATACCTAAGCTTGTAACCTAAGCACTTCTTGATGCAAAAGTTCATTTATTTTTCCTTTTTTCCATTCTTTTTCTTTTTTTTGTTTTTTGGCAAAAGTTGACAAAATAAAATCTTTCAGCTGCAACAAAGGTGTCACTGATGAGTGCTCAAAAAGCACTAAAATAACCATGATTTTATGCACATTAATTGATTAAAAATACATATATTTATATGTTTTATCATATATTTATATAAATTTGTCTTTTTCGGAATCACGGGTATTTTTATTGTTTTTCAGGTATTTTGGCTTAAAAACGCAATTTAAAGACTCAAACAGGAATACTTGAAGCAATACATCACAAATATATTAATAAATAAGTGGGAAAAGGTCAACAAATATGGAAAAATTGGACAAAATGGGTCGAAAAGGTCAAAAATGTCAAAAAGACGAAAATCGCGCCGCCGCGCCGCCCGGCCGCCGCGCCCCACCGCCCGGCCGCCGCGCCCCACCGCCCGGCACCGCCCCAAGCAGCAGCGCGCGGCACTGTTCATCCACGGGTACTGTTCATCAGACTCGGCACTGTTCATGAGACGTGGAACTGTTCATCAGACTGGGTACTGTTCATCAGACTCGGCACTGTTCATCAGACGCGGCACTGTTCATCCTCGGCACTGTTCATACCCGGTACTGTACAGCCGCGGTACTGTTCATACCCGGTACTGTGCAGCCGCCCCATGTCATGCTGACGTCATCAAATGACGTCAGCAATCAATAATACGCGTTTTTTCATTTTTTTAACATTTTTTTCTCTAACTTTTCTCTCCATCCTCACCTATAAATACCCCCCTTCCCTTCACTTCAAATCACACCTTAAAACCACACTTCTCTCTTCTTTCTTTCTCTCATTTCTTAGTTTTTTGAGTTTTCCTTAGTTTCTTTCTTAGTTTCTAAGTTTTTCTTAGTTTCCTTCTTAGTTTTTAGTTCAATTCTCTTAGTTTTAGTGTTCTTCTCTTTTTGAGAGGAACTTGTAATGTTTTTGTAATAATTTAGTTTTTGATTCAATATATGGAAGTGCAAATTCCGCTCGGAGGTTTTCTAGCAACGGGAATAGCGTCGAAGTTCTGTAAGGATTTTATTTTCTTTACAGTTATTTTTATGCTTTATTCTTACATGTTATATTCAACTTGTCTGTGGTTAAATTTAACTATGCTAGCTGTTTAGTAAAAATGATGTAATAACGACGTTGTTATGCTTGCGAAATATTAAATAGGTAAAAATCTTTAAAATGAATTGATTTTGTTTTTATTCAAGATTTTATATTAAGAATGTTAGAGAGAAATATATTATTTTTCATTACAAACTTAAACCCGAAAATTAGATTTTAAGGTTTAGTTATCCGGTCTAATTTAGAGTAGTGCTCTTTTATTTGTTGGTACAATCGCCCGGTAGTTAGAGTGAAACTCTATTTCAAAAGTTTTTATAAGAATTATTATGTGAAAATGTATTGACAACATGTTTTCAATAGTGGTTTTAAAACTTGAAAGTTAGTACTCGGATAATTAAATTCTTAAGTTTAATTTGGACACCTTGAATAATGTTTAAATTGTCTAACCCCACCAAAGGTGGCATTTAAATGGTTCATTTTCAATCTCTTAGAAAAAGGAATTAATTTAATTAAGCATATTAGTTATCAACCCCACCCATAGGTGTTAATTGATTTGTTTAGTTAACAAAGAATATCTAACCCCACCAAAGGTGGTATTTATATAAAAAAGAGAGAATCAATAAAATATCAATTTATATCTTTAATAACCTAGTTAATATGAGCAAGCATAATTAATTTAGTTATTATATCCATAAATACTCCGCTAATATAAATGATAAAAATTTGCATGAATATTTATTGAATCCGTATATATGTTTATTTTTAGATAATTATTTATTGAATTTGTATCTATGTTTATTTTTATGTTATTAGATTATATTTAATTAATCTGTATATATGTTTATTTTATGTTATTAGATTAGGACCACAAAAACCAAACTATCGTGACAGGATGTTTAGGATTTAATTTCGTTTTTAAAAGTTTGAATAATAAATTAAAAACCACATACATTCCTTCCTTAGATCGACCTTGGGAGTATACTTATCATTTTCTTCGAAATGATTCGTGCACTTGCGAGAGTTTTATAAATATTAAAACCAAAGTATTTGCGAAGATCGGCGATGCCGGTTTTCGTTCATCAAGTTTTTGGCGCCGTTGCCGGGGAAGGAATAGCGTTTTTAAATTATTTATCAAAATTTTAAAAACATTTTTTTTACTGTAAATAATCGTGATATTTTAATAATAATCAAATTTCAAAATTCATAATAAATAAAAAAAATAAAAAATAATAATTTTTTTTAATTGTAAAATAATTTAGAAATTTGAAATTTGAAGTAAAAATTTTTACCGTTCATGAATAGTAAAAAAAAAAAAAAATTAAAATTCAAAATTCAAAAAAATTTTAAGTTAATAAGAAATAATATAGCGTGAATAGTAAAATAAAATTACCGTTCAAAAAAAAAAAAAAAAAAATTCAAAAACTTAAATTTCAAAAAAAAAATTTATATAGCGTGAATAATAAAATAAAATTATCGTTCATGAATAGTAAAAAAAAAAAAAAAAATTTACTTGAATTCATATCTAATTAACTAAATAGCATGAAAAGTAAAAATCTAAGGGAGTTCTGTCTAGGAGACTAGTTCTTGAAGCCTTTGTGCCACTAGTCTTTCCTGGGAACGTTGCTCTGGCTAGGAGAATGGTATTTAAGGAGCCGTTTGCACCACCATTCTTTCCTGGGAGCACTCTTGGTTAATACTAATTATGTTACAAAAAAAAAAAATTAAAAAAAAAAAAAACAAAAAAAAAATTTCTTTTTTTTTAGTATTTAACTAGTTTTGTTTAGTGCTTTGTATTAAATAACATGTAAATTTTCTCTAAATTTTTTATTTTGTTGACAGGAGTTTTAAAATTTACGTTTACAATAGTCTATGCGTGGTAGGAGATCCTTAGGAAACCCCCTAACACCATATGTAAATAATTTTCATAAATTTAAACAAGTGTCAACAAAACTGGATTCTACCCATCAACCTGTTTTTGAGCCAAACATAGAACCAAGTCTTAATCCTTTACTAGAACCAAAAGAAATGGAGGAAAACCAACCTATGAGGGAAACCACGATGAAGGAGTTTGCAAGACCGGTGATTGGCACGGCAACTGCCGCTATCCAGTTGGGAGAGGCTGCTCGGAATTATGACCTTAAAAATATTCATTTTTCTATGCTTCCTTCCTTTTATGGATTACCTAATGAAGATTCTCTTTCCTTTATGAGAGATTTCTATGCTACGGTCCAAACATTCCCCCTCGGTATTCTAAACGAGGATCAACTTAGGATGAGATGTTTTCCCTACACTCTAAAGGATAAGGCCAAAGCTTGGTTGATGTCACTTCCCCCAGGTTCTCTGATGACATGGGGTAACATTTACAATAAATTCATGGGAAAATTCTATTCCCATCAAAAAACATCAGAGTTGAGAGGAAAGATTGCTACTTTCTCTCAGATGGATGGAGAGCCATTCCATGAAGCTTGGGATAGGTTCAAAATGTTTCTCACTCAGTGTCCCCATCATAGCTTTCCCCTGCAGTTGCAGAACCAATTCTTTTACGATGGACTTACACAACAATGTCAGTTCATTGTCGACAACGCTGCAGGAGGAGCAATAGGAGAAAAAACTGCCTCAGAGACGTATAACCTTTTTGAGATGTTGGGTGCTAATTCCCAACAGAAAAGCTCCCGAGTGAGAAAAGCTGGAGTTCATGAAATCGACTCCAGTAATGAAGTTCAACAACAACTTGTTCAACTGACTAAGCAAGTTGCCCTTCTCGCTACACAAACCAACACCAATAATGAACAATATGGTTTGTACAGCAACATGGGACATGGTACTGAAGCCTGTCCATATCAAGGAGAAACAACTGGACCTGAACAGGTCAATGTGTTGGGAGCATATCAACAAAGACCAAGGTTTGATCCCAACTCAAATACCTATAATCCTGGGTGGAGAAGTCATCCAAATTTCTCCTGGAGGCAAAACAACCCTCCTTTCACTCAAAGCTCAAACCAGGCAGGCCAGCAATTCCACCCACCTATTCCAAGAAGCATTCCCAATAAACCAACGCTGGAGGACAACTTGAATTCTTTTATTCAAGTCTGTAGGGATAATCAATCTAAAACCAATCAACGATTGGACTCTGTGGAAGCTTCTATCAAAAAGGTGGAAGTTCAAGTTGAACAGTTAGTTGAACATTTGCAAAAAGGCAAAGACTAATTTGAAACTTAAATGAATTCAATGAAGAGGAGACATTGAGTTTTTCATTCTGCAATCTCCAAGCAACGTCTTACTAGAAGACGATAAATTTTAGTCCTGTATGGGAGGTCACCCATTATTGTATTTTCCTTTGTTTTAGTTTGCGTGTAATAAAAATTCAGATGAAATAAAATTCGTTTGTTTCAAAAATTCTGTCCATTCACTTAAATTTAAAAAAAAAAAAAAAAAAAAAAATTTAGGTTCCTTGCACTTTTTGCTTTTACGTTTTATCAAGTTATAAATATTTCTTAGAGATAGCTACTAAAAGCAAAATGTTGATACACAATAGGAGGAGGATCATTTTCAACTACAAACAACCATGGGAGATGCTGAAGATAGGCGGAAAAAGATGAAAGAATATACAATGCCAATCATTGGCAATGTACCTTCCGGTATCCAATTACAAGAGGCTGCAAGGAATTATGAATTGAAAAAGATTCATTATTCTTTGTTGCCTTCCTTTTACGGTATCCCTAATGAAGACCCTTTGCATTTCATTCGAGAATTCTATGCTATTGTCCAAACCTTTCCACTACATGCAATTAATGAAGATCAACTTAGGATGAGGTGTTTTCCTTACACTCTCAAAGATAAAGCTTGGTCATGGTTCATTACTCTACAGTCAGGTTCTCTTAAAACTTGGGAGGCAGTCTATGAAATTTTTATGGGTAGGTTCTATTCCCATCAAAAGACTGTTGATCTAAGAACAAAGATAGCAACATTTTCTCAAATGTATGAAGAGCCCTTTCATGAAGCTTGGGAACGATTCAAACTCCTTTTCATTCAATGTCAAAATCATAGCTTTCCATTACAGCTACAAAACCAATTCTTTTATGATGGATTGACACTACAGAGTCAATACATGGTTGATAATGCTGCTGGAGGTGCTGTAGGAGAAAAGACCGCAGAGGAAACCTATAATCTTTATGAGCTGTTGGGTTCTAATTCCCAACAAAGAGGTGGTAGAAGGAAAGCAAAGGTCAATGAAGTCGACTCTGATAATGAGATAACCTTGCAACTTGCTGAATTGACTAAACAAGTGAAATTCCTCACTTCCCACCAAATTTCAAATCAAGAGGTATGTGAAGTGTGTTGTTCAGTTGGGCATGGTACTCATAATTGTTCAAATACTTGTGATTCTAGTGTCGATGCCATAGAGGAAGTCCAATCTTTTCAAAGGTATCATCCAAACACCTATAATCACCCAGCCTACACCCAATATCCAACACTAAGGCTGGATAACAACCACCCTTACCCACCAAGCCAATCTTTTAAGCCAACCTTAGAAGATAGCTTGAATGCTTTTATTCAAGTTAGTCGTGACAACCAATTGATGACAAATCAAAGGTTGAACACCATGGAGGCTTCGGTTAAAAGGATTGAATCTAAAGTTGGGCAACTGGCTGAACAAATGCAAAAGAAAGAACCAGGAAAGTTGCCCAGTCAACCAGAACAAGCAAAGGATGTTAGAACCCTTCGAAGTGGTAAGGTAGTCAATACCAGTTTACCTGAAATCTCTAACAATCTACCTTGTAGTTCAGGTAACAGAGAAGGCGATACTCAAATCTCGCAAAAAGGAGAAACAGGTGTTAAACTTAACAAGCCTTCTGAAAAACTCATTGGGGGGTCATCTGACACCCCCAAAATTCAAAAGACAACAGAACCACACCAGATACAAGTACCTTTTCCCCACCGGTTGAAAGAATCCAAACAAGATAAGCAATTCAATGATCTTTTTAATATGCTCTCTAAAGTAAATATTAATTTACCATTATTAGAAGTGATCATGAATGTGCCTTCATATGCCAAGTTTTTCAAAGAGTTGAACACTAAGAAAAGGAGGTATGAACTGAATGAACGAGTAGTAGTATCAGAAATTTCTAGCGCTGTACTTCAGCACAAACTACCCCCTAAGTTGAAAGACCCTGGAAGTTTTATTATAAACATAACTATGGGGGATAGGAAGGTTGCTAAAGCAATGCTTGATTTAGGTGCTAGTATAAATTTGATGCCCTACTCTATATTCTTACAACTCAATCTAGGGGATTTAAAACCCACAACTATGTCCCTTCAACTTGCAGATAGATCTCTTAAATATCCAGAGGGAATAGTTGAGGATGTTTTGGTACAGGTAGACAAACTGATAATACCTGTTGACTTTGTGGTTCTGGATATGCAAGAAAATCCAGCATTGGACAGAGAGCACACAATATTGCTTGGTAGACCATTTATGGCAACTACTAAAACTATTATTGATGTCCAAGATGGAAATTTGACAATGACAGTCTTAGGAGAGACTGTTCATTTTAAAGTTTTTGATTCTTCACCTTTCCCTTCTATTTCTGCCATCGATGAAATATTCGATGTTGATCCTTTGGATAATCTTGTCCAAAACACCTTTTTCCGAACCAGAATAGAAGACAAGCTTGAAACCGTTCTTACACTTGAAAAGGTTGAAGAAGATTTAGATGAAGAAATTAAGGGGTACCTTGAACAACTAGACAATAATGAAGTGATGACAAAATCTAGTACACTTTTAAATCTACCCAGTTCTTCATCTATTAAAGAGGCCAATCCACCTGAACTTGAACTCAAAGACTTACCTGAGCACTTAAAATATGTGTTTTTGGGAGAGGGAGAAACTTATCCAGTGATAATTTCTTCAACCTTGACCAAACCACAAGAAAAGGAACTCATCAAAGTGCTTAAACAGTTTAAGAAATCTATAGGTTGGAGTATAGGTGATATAAGAGGCATTAGTCCAACAATGTGTATGCATAAGATCAACTTGGAGGATGGTGCTAAACCTGTACGAGAGGCCCAAAGAAGACTAAACCCAAACATGCAAGAGGTAGTTAAAAAGGAAATTCTTAAATTATTAGAAGAAGGGATTATCTATCCTATTGCAGATAGTAAGTGGGTTAGTCCAGTGCATGTGGTACCAAAGAAATCTGGGATAACAGTTGTTAAGAATGACAAAAGTGAATTAGTGCCCACTAGAATAATCACTGGATGGAGAATGTGTATAGATTTTAGGAAACTAAATTTATATACGAAAAAGGATCACTTTCCTCTTCCATTCATTGATCAAATGTTGGAAAGATTAGTTGGGCACGAATTTTACTGTTTTTTGGATGGACTGTCTGGATATTATCAAGTACCCATAGCACCAGAAGATCAGGAAAAGACCACATTTACATGTCCTTTTGGGACATTTGCTTTTCGCAGAATGCCATTTGGGTTATGCAATGCCCCTGCCACGTTCCAGAGATGCATGATATCCATTTTCTCGGACATGGTGGAGAAATTCATTGAGATTTTCATGGACGATTTCTCTGTCTTTGGGAACTCATTTGATGATTGCTTACATAAATTGACTTTGGTTTTAGAAAGATGCATTGAATGCAATCTAACCCTTAGTTGGGAGAAAAGTCATTTTATGGTTCAACAAGGGATAGTTTTAGGACATATAATTTCAAACAAGGGTATTGAAGTTGATAAGGCAAAAGTTGAATTGATATCCAAACTACCTCCCCCTACATCTGTGAAGGGGATAAGAAGCTTCTTAGGACATGCAGGATTCTACAGACGATTTATTAAAGATTTCTCTAAAATAAGTCGTCCATTATGTAACTTGCTATCCAAAGATGCTGATTTTGATTTCAACAATGACTGCCTTACTTCCTTTAATACCTTGAAAGATAAACTCACATCTACCCCTGTTATAATGGCACCAAACTGGTCTTTACCCTTTGAAATAATGTGTGACGCTTCTGATTATGCAATAGGAGCAGTCCTGGGACAAAGAGTGGATAAGCGTTTACATGTCATCTACTATGCTAGCAAAACACTCAATGATGCCCAGATGAATTACACCACCACTGAAAAGGAATTCTTGGCTATAGTATTCTCTTTAGACAAATTTCGGTCTTATTTAGTAGGATCTAAAGTGATTGTGCATTCTGATCATGCTGCTTTAAGATACCTATTAAGTAAACCAAATGCCAAGCCAAGATTAATCAGGTGGGTATTACTCTTACAAGAATTTGACCTAGAAATCAAGGATAAGAAAGGCAGTGAAAACTTAGTAGCTGACCATTTGTCTAGGTTGATTTCTGACTTCAATTCTCTTAAAGATGAGAGTAATGAAGATATAGTTGAAACCTTTCCTGATGAACAGTTATTTTTCATAGGTCCAAACCCATGGTATGCTGATATTGTAAACTATCTTGCCACTGGTGTTTTGCGACCTAACACTTCATATCAGGACAAGAAAAGGTTTTTTAAAACTATTAAGGACTATTTCTGGGATGACCCTTATTTATACAAGATTGGTCAAGATCAAGTCATCCGGAGATGTGTACCTGAAGAAGAACATAAGAGCATTCTGACTTTTTGTCATGAACTTCATTGTGGGGGTCATTTTGGAGGAGAAAAGACAGCCCGTAAGATATTACAGTCTGGATTCTTTTGGCCCACTCTTTTTAAAGATGCTCATATGTTTTGTGCACAATGTGATAGATGTCAAAAAACAGGAAACATAAGCAAAAGAGATGAAATGCCTTTGACATCTAATTTAGTTGTTGAACTCTTTGACATATGGGGGATTGACTTTATGGGTCCTTTTCCCCCATCTAATGGTTTTCAATACATTTTGGTTGCTGTGGATTATGTGTCCAAGTGGGTAGAAGCTATCCCCACCAAAACCAATGATGCTAATGTTGTTGTGAAATTCTTGAAAGATTTCATATTCAGTAGGTTCGGAACGCCTAGAGCTATAATAAGCGATGGAGGTAGCCATTTTTGTAACAAACTCTTTGATGGAGTACTAAACAAGTACAACATCACACATAAGGTAGCTACTCCATATCATCCTCAAACTTCCGGTTTAGTGGAAGTAAGTAATAGGCAAATTAAGGGAATACTGGAACGCACTGTGCGTCCCTCAAGGAAGGATTGGGCATTTAAGTTAAATGATGCCTTATGGGCATACCGCACCGCTTACAAAACACCTATTGGGATGAGCCCTTACCGGTTAATCTTTGGGAAAGCGTGCCACCTTCCAGTTGAACTTGAACACAAGGCTTATTGGGCAATTAAAGAGCTAAACATGGATTTAGATAAAGCAGGTGAAAAACGAGTACTCCAGCTTCATGAGTTGGAAGAAATTAGGAATGAAGCCTATGAGAATGCCAAATTATACAAGGAGCGTACTAAGCGCTATCATGACAAGAGGCTAGTTCCTAAGACTCTTCACCCTGGAATGAAAGTTCTTTTATTTAACTCTCGTTTGAGATTGTTTCCAGGAAAGCTAAGATCAAGATGGGATGGACCATTCAAAATAGTTCAGGTATCTGAACATGGAGTGGTAGAACTATTGGACTCCAAGACACAAAAAACGTTCAAAGTTAATGGCCATCGTGTCAAGCCTTATGTGGAAGAACCAAACAACATTGCTGAAATGGATTGCATTTGGCTGAGTAACCCTTAGCACCAAAAAGATACGTCTTGCTAAGACGTTAAACTAAGCGCTGGATGGGAGGCAACCCATCATGTTAGGTAATTTTTTGTTATTTGTTTTATTTACTTAATTTTATTGTTTATTTTAGTTTACTTGTTTGTGAATAATTTTTAAAATTGTTAAAACTAAAATATTTGTTGAGATGTTAGAAGTTCACAGCGATCTGTCTGTATACACTTTAATGATGAATATGATGGATGCACCTGCATTTCTTCATTACTACTTACACATTCTCAAGAAATAGGTAATCTTTCTCCTCTTTTCTCTTTATCTTTAATTTGCAGTTGTTACATTGAGGACAATGTAAGTTCTAGGTTGGGGGTGGTGAAAAGTTACCATGCTTAATAAAAAAAAAATAAAAAATTATATATATATATATATAAAAAATTATCACAAAAATGTATCATTTCTTTAAATCAAATTTAAGTAAATAGTTAAGTCTTTGGTACTGTTAGATTAATTTTTGAAAACATATCATGAAATATTTTGTAATTATTTTTGATAATTAGTTAGTTTTTGTCATAACTAGTATTTCTTGATAAAATGTGGAAATTATATTAAACCCAAAATCGGTGTTTATGAATTTTTTTTAGTGGAGACTACCCTTGTGAGATATAATTTGAGCCTAATTTCTTTTATTCAGAGTGAAATATATATTTTTTCTACTCCAAACACATTTCTTATTTATTCAAAAAGTTTAGATGATCTCTATAGGTATTAGCATTGAATGTATGAATTTTTTCTCATCTTAATAGAGTATCATATATTTTTGATTATTATTTTTGTTTAGATTAAAACGATTTGAGTAGAAATTGATAGTATATGCTTATATCTCATTCATGCATGACTGCTACAAAAACAAGAAGACATATCTGGGGTTACCTAAACCAAGATCAAACAGAAAAGCCACAAAATTAACCACTCACCAAAATAAAAAAAAAAATGTACAATATGTACATGGGTTGACTCTCTAAAAAATACATATATATATAAAAAAAATGTATAGAGAGATAAAAAAAATAGTATCATCTACATACTATGACTCACATTGCCTACAAAGTTGTGACTAAAGGCTAATTACAAAAGAAAGATATAGGAAGTAATTCCCTAAAAAGTCATCGCAATTTCTTCATTTGTAAAAGCATATATCTTGAAATTCTTTCTTAATGAGTTGGATTTATGCATGAAAATAATTTTTGTATATGATATCTTTATAATTTATACATTCGATTCCTTTCATGAGATCAATGTTAAAATAACACTTTGAGCCTTTATTCTTTATACATATGCGAACATATTAGTTCATTTCTATACATCAACTCTTTCGCATATAAATTAGTATGAGTGTTTGAACCCATAGGATTCAGTGCTTTGAGAGTATTGACTTGTGAGGAATAGAGTCGAAGCGAATTCTGATTCATGACACTGAAATTGGGTAAAATTAAATTGATACATTTTTGAAATGAAATATGAAAATGATTTTCGACTAATTATTGTAATAAAATCATGATTGTTTAAAGAGATTAAAATAACTTATGCTTGAGATTTTAATTATGATCTTAAAGGAGATTAAAAAGTATGAGATATTTTTGTGATATGTTCTGTTCTTTTATTCTTAAATTAATTTTTGATTGTGTTGTAATTTTAATTTTTGATTTGATTGTTTTTATCTTTACATTTAGTTCAATGTTTGTGGGTATCATTACTGAAAACCCTCACGAGACTCAAACTCGTCCACTAGGGCAACCTAGGGGTTTAACGGCTTGTTGCATAGGCTAAATGCAACCGTTTCAATCCACGAAAGTGATTTAGGATAGTTTAAATTTTAGCTTTTATCGCTTCTCTTGCTAAGAGACTAGCAAGAAGCTGGTTGGGGGTTGTGATGAGTGCTCAAAAACCACTAAAATAACCATGATTTTATGCACATTAATTGATTAAAAATACATATATTTATATGTTTTATCATATATTTATATAAATTTGTCTTTTTCGGAATCACGGGTATTTTTATTGTTTTTCAGGTATTTTGGCTTAAAAACGCAATTTAAAGACTCAAACAGGAATACTTGAAGCAATACATCACAAATATATTAATAAATAAGTGGGAAAAGGTCAACAAATATGGAAAAATTGGACAAAATGGGTCGAAAAGGTCAAAAATGTCAAAAAGACGAAAATCGCGCCGCCGCGCCGCCCGGCCGCCGCGCCCCACCGCCCGGCACCGCCCCAAGCAGCAGCGCGCGGCACTGTTCATCCACGGGTACTGTTCATCAGACTCGGCACTGTTCATGAGACGTGGAACTGTTCATCAGACTGGGTACTGTTCATCAGACTCGGCACTGTTCATCAGACGCGGCACTGTTCATCCTCGGCACTGTTCATCCTCGGCACTGTTCATACCCGGTACTGTACAGCCGCGGTACTGTTCATACCCGGTACTGTGCAGCCGCCCCATGTCATGCTGACGTCATCAAATGACGTCAGCAATCAATAATACGCGTTTTTTCATTTTTTTAACATTTTTTTCTCTAACTTTTCTCTCCATCCTCACCTATAAATACCCCCCTTCCCTTCACTTCAAATCACACCTTAAAACCACACTTCTCTCTTCTTTCTTTCTCTCATTTCTTAGTTTTTTGAGTTTTCCTTAGTTTCTTTCTTAGTTTCTAAGTTTTTCTTAGTTTCCTTCTTAGTTTTTAGTTCAATTCTCTTAGTTTTAGTGTTCTTCTCTTTTTGAGAGGAACTTGTAATGTTTTTGTAATAATTTAGTTTTTGATTCAATATATGGAAGTGCAAATTCCGCTCGGAGGTTTTCTAGCAACGGGAATAGCGTCGAAGTTCTGTAAGGATTTTATTTTCTTTACAGTTATTTTTATGCTTTATTCTTACATGTTATATTCAACTTGTCTGTGGTTAAATTTAACTATGCTAGCTGTTTAGTAAAAATGATGTAATAACGACGTTGTTATGCTTGCGAAATATTAAATAGGTAAAAATCTTTAAAATGAATTGATTTTGTTTTTATTCAAGATTTTATATTAAGAATGTTAGAGAGAAATATATTATTTTTCATTACAAACTTAAACCCGAAAATTAGATTTTAAGGTTTAGTTATCCGGTCTAATTTAGAGTAGTGCTCTTTTATTTGTTGGTACAATCGCCCGGTAGTTAGAGTGAAACTCTATTTCAAAAGTTTTTATAAGAATTATTATGTGAAAATGTATTGACAACATGTTTTCAATAGTGGTTTTAAAACTTGAAAGTTAGTACTCGGATAATTAAATTCTTAAGTTTAATTTGGACACCTTGAATAATGTTTAAATTGTCTAACCCCACCAAAGGTGGCATTTAAATGGTTCATTTTCAATCTCTTAGAAAAAGGAATTAATTTAATTAAGCATATTAGTTATCAACCCCACCCATAGGTGTTAATTGATTTGTTTAGTTAACAAAGAATATCTAACCCCACCAAAGGTGGTATTTATATAAAAAAGAGAGAATCAATAAAATATCAATTTATATCTTTAATAACCTAGTTAATATGAGCAAGCATAATTAATTTAGTTATTATATCCATAAATACTCCGCTAATATAAATGATAAAAATTTGCATGAATATTTATTGAATCCGTATATATGTTTATTTTTAGATAATTATTTATTGAATTTGTATCTATGTTTATTTTTATGTTATTAGATTATATTTAATTAATCTGTATATATGTTTATTTTATGTTATTAGATTAGGACCACAAAAACCAAACTATCGTGACAGGATGTTTAGGATTTAATTTCGTTTTTAAAAGTTTGAATAATAAATTAAAAACCACATACAATCCTTCCTTAGATCGACCTTGGGAGTATACTTATCATTTTCTTCGAAATGATTCGTGCACTTGCGAGAGTTTTATAAATATTAAAACCAAAGTATTTGCGAAGATCGGCGATGCCGGTTTTCGTTCATCAGTCACCGAGCACCTAACAAGAGAAAATGTCTGATTCTTGTCCATGTTTAGCGGATTTGCTGTCGAATTGCTTTATCAAATCAACATTAGATGGAACTGCAGCCTTAGCAAGTCTGATTTAAGCTTCGTCTAATCTGTCCTGAGAAGTAAGTGATTTGATAACTTCTTTAGGAGCTTTAGATTTAGCAGATTCTTCTGTCACCAGTGCCATAGCTTCTTGTGATTTCTTAGTTGATTTCACAAGCTCCACATATTGTAGTTCAAATCTCAGTCTTAGGCTTTAAACCTGCTCATGTTTTAGAAAAATGCGCAGAACCATTAGCACAACTATTAAACACTTGACTACAAAAAGACTCTTTCCTCTAGACAAATAATTAAATTATAACTAAAATACAAAAGGAATTCATAAATCACAAGTATACCTGAGCCTGTAACCTAAGCACTTCTTGATGTAAAAGTTCATTTTTTTTCCTTTTTTCCTTTCTTTCTCTTCTTTTTTTGGCAATAGTTGACAAAATAACTTCTTTGAGCTGCAATAAAGGTGTCTGCGACTATCTAACAAGAGAAAATGTCTCATAATTTTTCCATTGTTTTGCGACTTTGCTGTCGAATTGCTTTATCAAATCAATATTAGATAGAACTGCAGCCTTAGCAAGTCTAATTTCAGCTTCTTCTAATCAGTCCTGTGCAGTAAGTGATTTGATAACTTCTTTAGCAGCTTTAGATTTAGCAGATTCCTTGGTCACCAGTGCCATAGCTTCTTGTGATTTCTTAGTTGATTTCACAAGCTCCACATATTGTAGTTCAAATCTCGGTCTTATGATTTCAACCTACTAATGTTTTAGAAAAATGCACAGAACCATTAGCACAACTATTAAACACTTGACTACTAAAGGACTCCTTCCTCTAGACAAATAATTAAATTATACCTAAAATAAAAAAGGAAGTCATAAAACACAAGTATACCTGAGCCTGTAACCTAAGAACTTCTTGATGCAAAAGTTAATTTATTTTTCCTTTTTTCCATTCTTTCTCTTCTTCTTTTTTTGGCAATAGTTGACAAAATAAAATCTTTCAGCTGCAACAAAGGTGTCAGCGAGCACCTAACAAGAGAAAATGTCTGATTCTTGTCCATGTTTAGCGGATTTGCTGTCGAATTGCTTTATCAAATCAACAATAGATGGAACTGCAGCCTTAGCAAGTCTGATTTAAGCTTCGTCTAATCTGTCCTGAGAAGTAAGTGATTTGATAACTTCTTTAGTAGCTTTAGATTTAGCAGATTCCTCTGTCACCAGTGACATAGCTTCTTGTGGTTTCTTAATTGATTTCACAAGCTCCACATATTGTAGTTCAAATCTCGGTCTTAGGCTTTCAACCTACTCATGTTTTAGAAAAATGCACAGAGCCATTAGCACAACTATTAACCACTTGACTACTAAAAGACTCCTTCCTCTAGACAAATAATTAAATTATACCTAAAATAAAAAAGGAAGTCATAAATCACAAGTATACCTGAGCCTCTAACCTAAGCACTTCTTGTTGCAAAAGTTCATTTTTTTTCATTTTTCCATTCTTTCTCTTTTTTTTTTTGGCAATAGTTGACAAAATAAAATCTTTCAGCAGCAACAAAGGTGTCAGTAAGCATCTACAAAGAGAAAATGTCTGATTTTTGTCCATGTTTAGCGGATTTGTTGTCGAATTGCTTTATCAAATCAACAATAGATGGAACTACAGCCTTAGCAAGTTTGATTTCAGCTTCTTCTAATCTGTCCTGTGCAGTAAGTGATTTGATAACTTCTTTAGCAGCTTTAGATTTAGCAGATTCCTAGGTCACCAGTGCCATAGCTTCTTGTGATTTCTTAGTTGATTTCACAAGCTCCACATATTGTAGTTCAAATCTCGGTCTTAGGATTTCAACTTGCTCATGTTTTAGAAAAATGCACAGAACCATTAGCACAACTATTAAACACTTGACTACTAAAAGAGTCCTTCCTCTAGACAAATAATTAAATTATACCTAAAATAGAAAAGGAAGTCATAAAACACAAGTATACCTGAGCCTGTAACCTAAGCACTTCTTGATGCAAAAGTTCATTTTTTTTTTCCTTTTTTCCATTCTTTTTTTTTTTGCAATAGTTGATAAAATAAAATCTTTCAGCTGCAACAAAGGTGTCAGCGAGCACCTAACAAGAGAAAATGTCTGATTCTTGTCCATGTTTAGCAGATTTGCTGTCGAATTGCTTTATCAAATCAACATTAGATGGAACTGCAGCCTTAGCAAGTCTGATTTGAGCTTCTTCTAATCTGTCCTGTGCAATAAGTGATTTGATAATTTTTTTAGCAGCTTTAGATTTAGGAGATTCCTAGGTCACCAGTGCCATAGCTTCTTGTGATTTCTTAGTTGATTTCACAAGATCCACATATTGTAGTTCAAATCTCAGTCTTAGGCTTTCAACCTGCTCATGTTTTAGAAAAATGCACAGAGCCATTAGCACAACTATTAAACACTTGATTACAAAAAGACTCCCTCCTCTAGACAAATAATTAAATTATACCTAAAATAAAAAATGAAGTCATAAATCACAAGTATACCTGGGTCTGTAACCTAAGCACTTCTTGATTCAAAAGTTCATTTTTTTTCCTTTTTTCCTTTCTTTCTCTTCTTCTTTTGGCAATAGTTGACAAAATAACATCTTTGAGCTGCAATAAAGGTGTCTGCGAGTATCTAACAAGAGAAAATGTCTCATAATTTTTCCATTGTTTTGCGACTTTGCTGTCGAATTGCTTTATCAAATCAATATTAGATAGAACTGCAGCCTTAGCAAGTCTAATTTCAGCTTCTTCTAATCTGTCCTGTGCAGTAAGTGATTTGATAACTTCTTTAGCAGCTTTAGATTTAGCAGATTCCTTGGTCACCAGTGCCATAGCTTCTTGTGATTTCTTAGTTGATTTCACAAGCTCCACATATTGTAGTTCAAATCTCGGTCTTATGATTTCAACCTACTAATGTTTTAGAAAAATGCACAGAACCATTAGCACAACTATTAAACACTTGACTACTAAAGGACTCCTTCCTCTAGACAAATAATTAAATTATACCTAAAATAAAAAAGGAAGTCATAAAACACAAGTATACCTGAGCCTGTAACCTAAGAACTTCTTGATGCAAAAGTTCATTTATTTTTCCTTTTTTCCATTCTTTCTCTTCTTCTTTTTTTGGCAATAGTTGACAAAATAAAATCTTTCAGCTGCAACAAAGGTGTCAGCAAGCACCTAACAAGAGAAAATGTCTGATTCTTGTCCATGTTTAGCGGATTTGCTGTCGAATTGCTTTATCAAATCAACAATAGATGGAACTGCAGCCTTAGCAAGTCTGATTTAAGCTTCGTCTAATCTGTCCTGAGAAGTAACTGATTTGATAACTTCTTTAGCAGCTTTAGATTTAGCAGATTCCTCTGTCACCAGTGACATAGCTTCTTGTGCTTTCTTAATTGATTTCACAAGCTCCACATATTGTAGTTCAAATCTCGGTCTTAGGCTTTCAACCTACTCATGTTTTAGAAAAATGCACAGAGCTATTAGCACAACTATTAACCACTTGACTACTAAAAGACTCCTTCTTTTAGACAAATAATTAAATTATAACTAAAATAAAAAAGGAAGTCATAAATCACAAGTATACGTGAGCCTGTAACCTATGCACTTCTTGATGCAAAAGTTCTTTTTTTTTTCATTTTTCCATTCTTTCTCTTCTTTTTTTTTGGCAATAGTTGACAAAATAAAATCTTTCAGCTGCAACAAAAGTGTCAGCGAGCATGTAACAAGATAAAATGTCTGATTTTTGTCCATGTTTAGCGGATTTGCTGTCGAATTGCTTTATCAAATCAACATTAGATGGAACTGTAGCCTTAGCAAGTCTGATTTGAGCTTCTTCTAATCTGTCCTGTGCAATAAGTGATTTGATAATTTTTTTAGCAGCTTTAGATTTAGGAGATTCCTAGGTCACCAGTGCCATAGCTTCTTGTGATTTCTTAGTTGATTTCACAAGATCCACATATTGTAGTTCAAATCTCTGTCTTAATATTTCAACCTACTAATGTTTTAGAAAAATGCACAGAACCATTAGCACAACTATTAAACACTTGACTACTGAAAGACTCCTTCCTCTAAACAAATAATTAAATTATACCTAAAATAAAAAAGGAAGTCCTTTTTTCCATTCTTTTTTTTTGGCAATAATTGAAAAAATAAAATCTTTCAGCTGCAACAAAGGTGTCTGCGAGGATCTAACTAGAGAAAATGTCTCAGATTTTTTCCCTTGTTCTGTGGCTTTGCTGTCTAAGTGCTGTATCAAATCAAAATTAGATGGAACTGCAGACCTAGCATGTGTGATCTCAGCCTCCTCTAATCTGTCCTGAGCAGTAAGTGATTTGATAACTTCTTTAGCAGCTTTAGATTTAGCATATTCCTCGGTCACCAGTGCCATAGCTTCTTGTGATTTCTTAGTTGATTTTACAACCTCCACATATTGTAGTTCAAATCTCGGTCTTAGGATTTCAACCTGCTCATGTTTTAGAAAAATACACAGAGTCATTAGCACAACTATTAACCACTTGACTACTAAAAGACTCCTTCCTCTAGACAAATAATTAAATTATAACTAAAATAAAAAAGGAAGTCATAAATCACAAGTATACCTGAGCCTCTAACCTAAGCACTTCTTGTTGCAAAAGTTCATTTTTCTTCATTTTTCCATTCTTTCTCTTTTTTTTTGGCAATTGTTGACAAAATAAAATCTTTCAGCAGCAACAAAGGTGTGAGCAAGCATCTACAAAGAGAAAATCTCTGATTTTTGTCCATGTTTAGCGGATTTGTTGTCGAATTGCTTTATCAAATCAACAATAGATGGAACTACAACCTTAGCAAGTTTGATTTCAGCTTCTTCTAATCTGTCCTGTGCAGTAAGTGATTTGATAACTTCTTTAGCAGCTTTAGATTTAGCAGATTCCTAGGTCACCAGTGCCATAGCTTCTTGTGATTTCTTAGTTGATTTCACAAGCTCCACATATTGTAGTTCAAATCTCAGTCTTAGGATTTCAACTTGCTCATGTTTTAGAAAAATGTACAGAACCATTAGCACAACTATTAAACACTTGACTACTAAAAGACTCCTTCCTCTAGAAAAATAATTAAATTATACCTAAAATAGAAAAGGAAGTCATAAAACACAAGTATACCTGAGCCTGTAACCTAAGCACTTCTTGATGCAAAAGTTCATTTTTTTTTTCCTTTTTTCCATTCTTTTTTTTTTGCAATAGTTGATAAAATAAAATCTTTCAGCTGCAACAAAGGTGTCAGCGAGCACCTAACAAGAGAAAATGTCTGATTCTTGTCCATGTTTAGCAGATTTGCTGTCGAATTGCTTTATCAAATCAACATTAGATGGAACTGCAGCCTTAGCAAGTCTGATTTGAGCTTCTTCTAATCTGTCCTGTGCAATAAGTGATTTGATAATTTTTTTAGCAGCTTTAGATTTAGGAGATTCCTAGGTCACCAGTGCCATAGCTTCTTGTGATTTCTTAGTTGATTTCACAAGATCCACATATTGTAGTTCAAATCTCAGTCTTAGGCTTTCAACCTGCTGATGTTTTAGAAAAATGCACAGAGCCATTAGCACAACTATTAAACACTTGATTACAAAAAGATTCCGTCCTTTAGACAAATAAATAATTATACCTAAAATAAAAAAGGAAGTCATAAATCACAAGTATACCGGAGCCTGTAACGTAATCACTTTTTGATTCAAAAGTTCATTTTTTTTCCTTTTTTCCATTCTTTCTCTTCTTTTTTTTGGCAATAGTTGACAAAATAAAATCTTTCAGCAGCAACAAAGGTGTCAGCAAGCATCTACAAAGAGAAAATGTCTGATTTTTGTCCATGTTTAGCGGATTTGTTGTCGAATTGCTTTATCAAATCAACAATAGATGGAACTACAGCCTTAGCAAGTTTGATTTCAGCTTCTTCTAATCTGTCCTGTGCAGTAAGTGATTTGATAACTTCTTTAGCAGCTTTAGATTTAGCAGATTCCTAGGTCACCAGTCGCATTGCTTTATCAAATCAACAATAGATGGAACTACAGCCTTAGCAAGTTTGATTTCAGCTTCTTCTAATCTGTCCTGTGCAGTAAGTGATTTGATAACTTCTTTAGCAGCTTTAGATTTAGCAGATTCCTAGGTCACCAGTGCCATAGCTTCTTGTGATTTCTTAGTTGATTTCACAAGCTCCACATATTGTAGTTCAAATCTCGGTCTAAGGATTTCAACTTGCTCATGTTTTAGAAAAATGCACAGAACCATTAGCACAACTATTAAATACTTGACTACTAAAAGAGTCCTTCCTCTAGACAAATAATTAAATTATACCTAAAATAGAAAAGGAAGTCATAAAACACAAGTATACCTGAGCCTGTAACCTAAGCACTTCTTGATGCAAAAGTTCATTTTTTTTTCCTTTTTTCCATTCTTTTTTTTTTTGCAATAGTTGATAAAATAAAATCATTCAGCTGCAACAAAGGTGTCAGCGAGCACCTAACAAGAGAAAATGTCTGATTCTTGTCCATGTTTAGCAGATTTGCTGTCGAATTGCTTTATCAAATCAACATTAGATGGAACTGCAGCCTTAGCAAGTCTGATTTGAGCTTCTTCTAATCTGTCCTGTGCAATAAGTGATTTGATAATTTTTTTAGCAGCTTTAGATTTAGGAGATTCCTAGGTCACCAGTGCCATAGCTTCTTGTGATTTCTTAGTTGATTTCACAAGATCCACATATTGTAGTTCAAATCTCTGTCTTAGGCTTTCAACCTGCTCATGTTTTAGAAAAATGCACAGAGCCATTAGCACAACTATTAAACACTTGATTACAAAAAGACTCCCTCCTCTAGACAAATAATTAAATTATACCTAAAATAAAAAATGAAGTCATAAATCACAAGTATACCTGGGTCTGTAACCTAAGCACTTCTTGATTCAAAAGTTCATTTTTTTCCTTTTTTCCTTTCTTTCTCTTCTTTTTTTGGCAATAGTTGACAAAATAACTTCTTTGAGGTGCAATAAAGGTGTCTGCGAGTATCTAACAAGAGAAAATGTCTCATAATTTTTCCATTGTTTTGCGACTTTGCTGTCGAATTGCTTTATCAAATCAATATTAGATAGAACTGCAGCCTTAGCAAGTCTAATTTCAGCTTCTTCTAATCTGTCCTGTGCAGTAAGTGATTTGATAACTTCTTTAGCAGCTTTAGATTTAGCAGATTCCTTGGTCACCAGTGCCATAGCTTCTTGTGATTTCTTAGTTGATTTCACAAGCTCCACATATTGTAGATCAAATCTCGGTCTTATGATTTCAACCTACTAATGTTTTAGAAAAATGCACAGAACCATTAGCACAACTATTAAACACTTGACTACTAAAGGACTCCTTCCTCTAGACAAATAATTAAATTATACCTAAAATAAAAAAGGAAGTCATAAAACACAAGTATACCTGAGCCTGTAACCTAAGAACTTCTTGATGCAAAAGTTCATTTATTTTTCCTTTTTTCCATTCTTTCTCTTCTTCTTTTTTTGGCAATAGTTGACAAAATAAAATCTTTCAGCTGCAACAAAGGTGTCAGCGAGCACCTAACAAGAGAAAATGTCTGATTCTTGTCCATGTTTAGCGGATTTGCTGTCGAATTGCTTTATCAAATCAACAATAGATGGAACTGCAGCCTTAGCAAGTCTGATTTAAGCTTCGTCTAATCTGTCCTGAGAAGTAAGTGATTTGATAACTTCTTTAGCAGCTTTAGATTTAGCAGATTCCACTGTCACCAGTGACATAGCTTCTTGTGCTTTCTTAATTGATTTCACAAGCTCCACATATTGTAGTTCAAATCTCGGTCTTAGGCTTTCAACCTACTCATGTTTTAGAAAAATGCACAGAGCCATTAGCACAACTATTAACCACTTGACTACTAAAAGACTCCTTCTTTTAGACAAATAATTAAATTATAACTAAAATAAAAAAGGAAGTCATAAATCACAAGTATACGTGAGCCTGTAACCTATGCACTTCTTGATGCAAAAGTTCATTTTTTTTTTCATTTTTCCATTCTTTCTCTTCTTTTTTTTTGGCAATAGTTGACAGAATAAAATCTTTCAGCTGCAACAAAAGTGTCAGCGAGCATCTAACAAGATAAAATGTCTGATTTTTGTCCATGTTTAGCGGATTTGCTGTCGAATTGCTTTATCAAATCAACATTAGATGGAACTGCAGCCTTAGCAAGTCTGATTTGAGCTTCTTCTAATCTGTCCTGTGCAATAAGTGATTTGATAATTTTTTTAGCAGCTTTAGATTTAGGAGATTCCTAGGTCACCAGTGCCATAGCTTCTTGTGATTTCTTAGTTGATTTCACAAGATCCACATATTGTAGTTCAAATCTCTGTCTTAATATTTCAACCTACTAATGTTTTAGAAAAATGCACAGAACCATTAGCACAACTATTAAACACTTGACTACTAAAAGACTCCTTCCTCTAAACAAATAATTAAATTATACCTAAAATAAAAAAGGAAGTCCTTTTTTCCATTCTTTTTTTTTGGCAATAATTGAAAAAATAAAATCTTTCAGCTGCAACAAAGGTGTCTGCGAGGATCTAACTAGAAAAAATGTCTCAGATTTTTTCCCTTGTTTTACGGCTTTGCTGTCTAAGTGCTGTATCAAATCAACAATAGATGGAACTACAGCCTTAGCAAGTGTGATTTCAGCTTCTTCTAATCTGTCCTGTGCAGTAAGTGATTTGATAACTTCTTTAGCAGCTTTAGATTTAGCAGATTCCTCTGTCACCAGTGACATAGCTTCTTGTGCTTTCTTAGTTGATTTCACAAGCTCCACATATTGTAGTTCAAATCTCGGTCTTAGGCTTTCAACCTACTCATGTTTTAGAAAAATGCATAGAGCCATTAGCACAACTATTAAACACTTGACTACTAAAAGACTCCTTCCCCTGGACAAATAATTAAATTATACCTAAAATAAAAGAGGAAGTCATAAATCACAAGTATACCTGAGCATATAACCTAAGCACTTCTTGATGCAAAAGTTCATTTATTTTTCCTTTTTTCCATTCTTTCTTTTTGGCAATAGTTGAAAAAATAAAATCTTTGAGCTGCAACAAAGGTGTCAGTGAGCACCTAACAAGTGAAAATGTCTGATTCTTGTCCATGTTTAGTGGATTTGGTGTCGAATTGCTTTATCAAATCAACATTAGATGGAACTGCCGCCTTAGCAAGTCTGATTTAAGCTTCGTCTAATCTGTCCTGAGAAGTAAGTGATTTGATAACTTCTTTAGCAGCTTTAGATTTAGCAGATTCATCTGTCACTGATGAACGAAAACCGGGATCGCCGATCTTCGCAAATACTTTGGTTTTAATATTTATAAAACTCTCGCAAGTGCACGAATCATTTCGAAGAAAATGATAAGTATACTCCCAAGGTCGATCTAAGGAAGGAATGTATGTGGTTTTTAATTTATTATTCAAACTTTTAAAAACGAAATTAAATCCTAAACATCCTGTCACGATATTTTGGGGTTTTGTGTTTTTAATCTAATTACATAAAATTAAACATAGATTCAATAAACATTTATGCAAATTTTATCATTTATAATGGCGGAGTATTTATGGATATAATAACTAAGTTAATTATGCTTACTCATATTATCTAGGTTATTAAGGATATGAATTGATATTTATTGATTCTCCCTTTTTTGTATGAATACCACCTTTGGTGGGGTTAGATATTCTTTGTTAACTAAACAAATCAATTAACACCTATGGGTGGGGTTGATAACTAATTTGCTTAATTAAATTAATTCCTTTTTCTAAGAGATTGAAAATGAACCATTTAAATGCCACCTTTGGTGGGGTTAGACAGTTTAAACTTTATTCAAGGTGTCCAAATTAAACCCAAGAATTTAGTTATCCGAGTACTAACTTTCAAGTTTTAAAACCACTACCGAAAACATGTTGTCAATACATTTTCAGATAATAATTCTTATAAAAACTTTTGAAATAGAGCTTCACTCTAACTACCGGGCGATTGTACCATCAAATAAAAGAGCACTACTCTAAATCAGACCGGATAACTAAACCTTAAAATCTAATTTTCAGGTTTAAGATTGTAATGAAAAATAATATATTTCTCTCTAACATTCTTAATATAAAATCATGAATAAAAACAAAATCAATTCATTTTAGAGATTTTTACCTATTTAATATTACGCAAGCATAACAACGTTATTATTACATCATGTTTACTAAATAGCCAGCACAGTTAAATTTAACCACAGACAAATTAAATATAACATGTAAGAATAAAGCATAAAAATAACTGTAAAGAAAATAAAATCCTTACAGAACTTCGACGCTATTCCCGTTGCTGGAAAAACTCCAAGCGGAATTTGCACTCCCATTTATTGAATCAAAGAGCTAAAATATTACAAAAACATAACTAGTTCTTCCCAAAAATGGAAGAACTCTAAAACTAAGAGAAATTAACTAAAAACTAAGAAAAACTAAAAAAACCTAAAAATCTAAGAAAAGAGAGAAAGAAATAAGAGAGAAGTGTGTTTTGAAGGTGTATTTTGAAGTGAAGGGAAGGGGGGTATTTATAGGTGAGGATGGAGAGAAAAAGTAGAGAAAAAAATGTTAAAAAAATGTAAAAACACGGATTATTGATTGCTGACGTCATTTGATGACGTCAGCATGACATGGGGCGGCTGCACAGTACCGGGTATGAACAGTGCCGAGTCTGATGAACAGTGCCGGGGTATGAACAGTGCCGAGTCTGATGAACAGTACCCGCGGATGAACAGTGCCGAGTCTGATGAACAGTACCGGGGTATGAACAGTGCCGAGTCTGATGAACAGTAACCGCGGATGAACAGTGCCGCGCGCTGCTGCTTGGGGCGGTGCTGGGCGCTGGGGCGCGGCGGCCGGGCGCTGGGGCGCGGCGGCCGGGCGGAGCGGCGGCGCGTTTTTCTCCTTTTTGACATTTTTGACCTTTTTGACCCATTTTGTCCAATTTTTCCATATTTGTCGACCTTTCCGCATTTATTTATTAATATATTTGTGATGTATTGCTTCCAGTATTCCTCTTTGAGTTTTTAAGTTGCGTTTTTAAGCCAAAATACCTGAAAAACAATAAAAATACCCGTGATTCCGAAAAAGACAAATTTATATAAATATATGATAAAACATATAAATATATATATTTTTAATCAATTAATGTGCATAAAATCATGGTTATTTTAGTGCTTTTTGAGCACTCATCAGTCACCAATGCCATACCTTCTTGTGATTTCTTAGTTGATTTCACAACCTCCACATATTGTAGTTCAAATCTCGGTCTTAGGCTTTAAAGTTGCTCATGTTTTAGAAAAATGCACAGAGCCATTAGCACAACTATTAAACACTTGATTACAAAAAGATTCCGTCCTTTAGACAAATAAATAATTATACCTAAAATAAAAAAGGAAGTCATAAATCACAAGTATACCGGAGCCTGTAACGTAATCACTTTTTGATTCAAAAATTCATTTTTTTTCCTTTTTTCCATTCTTTCTCTTCTTTTTTTTGGCAATAGTTGACAAAATAAAATCTTTCAGCTGCAACAAAGGTGTTAGCTAGCATCTAACTAGAGAAAATGTCTGATTTTTGTCCATGTTTAGCGGATTTGCTATCGAATTGCTTTATCAAATCAACATTAGCTGGAACTGCAGCCTTAGCAAGTTTGATTTGAGCTTCTTCTAATCTGTCATGTGTAGTAAGTGATTTGATAACTTCTTTAGCACCTTTAGATTTAGCAGATTCCTCTGTCACCAGTGCCATAGCTTCTTGTGATTTCTTAGTTGATTTCACAAGCTCCACATATTGTAGTTCAAATCTCGGTCTTGGGCTTTAAACCTGCTCATGTTTTAGAAAAATGCACAGAGCCATTAGCACAACTATTAATCACTTGACTACTAAAAGACTCCTTCCTCTAGACAAATAATTAAATTATAACTAAAATAAAAAAGGAAGTTATAAATCACAAATATACCTGAGCCTGTAACCTAAGCACTTCTTGATGCAAAAGTTCATTTTTTTTCCTTTTTTCCTTTCTTTCTCTTCTTTTTTTTGGCAATAGTTGACAAAATAACTTCTTTGAGCTGCAATAAAGGTGTCTGCGAGCATCTAACAAGAGAAAATGTCTCATATTTTTTCCATTGTTTTGTGACTTTGCTGTCGAATTGCTTTATCAAATAAACATTAGATGGAACTGTAGTCTTAGCAAGTCTGATTTCAGCTTCTTCTAATCTGTCCTGTGCAGTAAGTGATTTGATAACTTCTTTAGCAGCTTTAGATTTAGCAGCTTCCTTGGTCACCAGTGCCATAGCTTCTTGTGATTTCTTAGTTGATTTCACAAGCTCCACATATTGTAATTCAAATCTCGGTCTTAGGATTTCAACTTGCTCATGTTTTAGACAAATGCACAGAGCCATTAGCACAACTATTAAACACTACTAAAAGACTCCTTCATCCAGACATATAATTAAATTAAAACTAAAATCAAAAAGGCAGTTCTAAATAACAAGTATACTTGAGCCCCTAACTTAAGCACTTCTTGATTCAAAATTTCAGTTTTTCCCCACTCTTCTTTTATCTATTCTTTCTCTTCTTTTTTTTTTCTTTTCTTTCTCTTCTATTTTTCTTCTTCTTTTCTTTCTCTTCTTCTTTTTTCTTTTCTTTTCCTTCTGTTCTTTTTTTCTTTTTTTTTTCTTTCTCTTTTTTTTCTTTTTTTTTTCTTTCTCTTCTTTTTTTTTTCTTTTCCTTCTTTTCCTTCTCTTCTTTTTTTTTTGGCCATAGTTGACAAAACAACATCTTTCAGCTGCAATAAAGGTGTCTGCGAGGATCTAACTAGAAAAAATGTCTCAGATTTTTTCCCTTGTTCTGCGGCTTTGCTGTCTAAGTGCTGTATCAAATCAAAATTAGATGGAACTGCAGACCTAGCATGTGTGATCTCAGCCTCCTCTAATCTGTCCTGAGCAGTAAGTGATTTGATAACTTCTTTAGCAGCTTTAGATTTAGCATATTCCTCGGTCACCAGTGCCATAGCTTCTTGTGATTTGTTAGTTGATTTCACAATCTCCACATATCGTAGTTCAAATCTCGGTCTTAGGATTTCAACCTGCTCATGTTTTAGAAAAATGCACAGAGTCATTAGCACAACTATTAACCACTTGACTACTAAAAGACTCCTTCCTCTAGACAAATAATTAAATTATAACTAAAATAAAAAAGGAAGTCATAAATCACAAGTATACCTGAGCCTCTAACCTAAGCACTTCTTGTTGCAAAAGTTCATTTTTTTTCATTTTTCCATTCTTTCTCTTTTTTTTTTTGGCAATAGTTGACAAAATAAAATCTTTCAGCAGCAACAAAGGTGTCAGCAAGCATCTACAAAGAGAAAATGTCTGATTTTTGTCCATGTTTAGCGGATTTGTTGTCGAATTGCTTTATCAAATCAACAATAGATGGAACTACAGCCTTAGCAAGTTTGATTTCAGCTTCTTCTAATCTGTCCTGTGCAGTAAGTGATTTGATAACTTCTTTAGCAGCTTTAGATTTAGCAGATTCCTAGGTCACCAGTGCCATAGCTTCTTGTGATTTCTTAGTTGATTTCACAAGCTCCACATATTGTAGTTCAAATCTCGGTCTTAGGATTTCAACTTGCTCATGTTTTAGAAAAATGCACAGAACCATTAGCACAACTATTAAACACTTGACTACTAAAAGAGTCCTTCCTCTAGACAAATAATTAAATTATACCTAAAATAGAAAAGGAAGTCATAAAACACAAGTATACCTGAGCCTGTAACCTAAGCACTTCTTGATGCAAAAGTTCATTTTTTTTTTCCTTTTTTCCATTCTTTTTTTTTTGCAATAGTTGATAAAATAAAATCTTTCAGCTGCAACAAAGGTGTCAGCGAGCACCTAACAAGAGAAAATGTCTGATTCTTGTCCATGTTTAGCAGATTTGCTGTCGAATTGCTTTATCAAATCAACATTAGATGGAACTGCAGCCTTAGCAAGTCTGATTTGAGCTTCTTCTAATCTGTCCTGTGCAATAAGTGATTTGATAATTTTTTTAGCAGCTTTAGATTTAGGAGATTCCTAGGTCACCAGTGCCATAGCTTCTTGTGATTTCTTAGTTGATTTCACAAGATCCACATATTGTAGTTCAAATCTCTGTCTTAGGCTTTCAACCTGCTCATGTTTTAGAAAAATGCACAGAGCCATTAGCACAACTATTAAACACTTGATTACAAAAAGACTCCCTCCTCTAGACAAATAATTAAATTATACCTAAAATAAAAAATGAAGTCATAAATCACAAGTATACCTGGGTCTGTAACCTAAGCACTTCTTGATTCAAAAGTTCATTTTTTTTCCTTTTTTCCATTCTTTTTTTTTTTGCAATAGTTGATAAAATAAAATCTTTCAGCTGCAACAAAGGTGTCAGCGAGCACCTAACAAGAGAAAATGTCTGATTATTGTCCATGTTTAGCAGATTTGCTGTCGAATTGCTTTATCAAATCAACATTAGATGGAACTACAGCCTTAGCAAGTCTGATTTCAGCTTTGTCTAATCTGTCCTGAGCAGTAAGTGATTTGATAACTTCTTTAGCAGCTTTAGATTTAATAGATTCCTCGGTCACCAGTGCCATAACTTCTTGTGATTTCTTAGTTGATTTCACAAGCTCCACATATTGTATTTCAAATCTCGGTCATAGGATTTCAAGCTGCTCATGATTTAGAAAAATCCAAAGAGCCATTAGCAAAACTATTAAACACTTGACTACTAAAAGACTCCTTTCTCTAGACAAATAATTAAATTATACCTAAAATAAAAAAGGAAGTCATAAAACACAATTATACGAGAGCCTCAAACATAAGCACTTCTTGATGCAAAAGCTCATTTTTTTCCTTCTTTCCATTCTTTCTCTTTTCTTTTCTTTTTGGCAATAGTTGACAAAATAAAATCTTTGAGCTGCAACAAAGGTGTCAGCGAGCATCTAACAAGAGAAAATGTCTGATTTTTGTCCATGTTTAGCGGATTTGCTGTCGAATTTCTTTATCAAATCAACATTAGATGGAACTGCAGCCTTAGCAAGTCTAATTTCAGCTTCGTCTAATCTGTCCTGAGCAGTAAGTGATTTGATAACTTCTTTAGCAGCTTTAGATTTAGCATATTCCTCTGTCACCAGTGCCATAGCTTCTTGTGATTTCTTAGTTGATTTCACAAGCTCCACATATTGTAGTTCAAATCTCGGTCTTAGGATTTTAACCTGCTCATGTTTTAGAAAAATGCACAGAGCCATTAGCACAACTATTAAACACTTGATTACTAAAAGACTCCTTCCTCAAGACAAATAATTAAATTATAGCTAAAATAAAAAAGGAAGTCATAAAACATAAGTTTACCTGAGAATGTAACCTAAGCACTGCTTGATGCAAAAGTTCATTTTTTCTTCCTTTTTTCCATTCTTTCTCTTTTTTTTGGCAATAGTTGACAAAATAAAATCTTTCAGCTGCAACAAAGGTGTCAGCGAGCATCTAACAAGAGAAAATGTCTGATTTTTGTCCATGTTTAGCGGATTTGCTGTCGAATTGCTTTATCAAATCAACATTAGATGGAACTGTAGCCTTAGCAAGTCTGATTTCAGCTTCATCTAATCTGTCCTGTGCAGTAAGTGATTTGATAACTTCTTTAGCAGATTTAGATTTAGCATATTCCTCGGTCACCAGTGCCATAGCTTCTTGTGCTTTCTTAGTGGATTTCACAAGCTCCAGTTATTACAGTTCACATCTCTGTCTTAAACTTTCAACCTGATCTTGTTTTTTAAAAATGCAAGGAGCTATTAGCTTAAGTATTAAACACTTTACTACTAAAAGACTCCTTCATCCAGACATATAATTAAATTAAAACTAAAATCAAAAAGGCAGTTCTAAATAACAAGTATACCTGAGCCTCTAACTTAAGCAATTCTTGATTCAAAATTTCATTTTTTCCTCTTTCTTCTTTCTTCTTTTCTTTCCCTTCTCGTTTTTTCTTTTCTTTCTCTTCTATTTTTCTTCTTCTTTTCTTTCTCTTCTTCTTCTTTTTTTTTCTTTTCCTTCTTTTCCTTCTCTTCTTTTTTTCCTTTTCTTTCTCTTCTTTCTCTTCTTTTTTTCTTTTGTTTTTGTTTCTTTTTTTTTTCTTTTTTTTGTTTCTCTTTTTTTTCTTTTCCTTCTCTTCTTATTTTTTCTTTTCTTTCTCTTCTTTTTTTTGGCCATAGTTGACAAAACAACATCTTTCAGCTCAATAAAGGTGTCTGCGAGGATCTAACTAGAAAACATTTCTCAGATTTTGTCCCTTGTTTTGCGGCTTTGTTGTCTAAGTGCTGTATCAAATCAACATTAGATGGAACTGCAGACCTAGCAAGTCTGATCTCAGCCTCCTCTTATATGTCCTGAGCAGTAAGTGATTTGATAACTTCTTTAGCAGCTTTAGATTTAGCAGATTACTCTGTCACCAGTGACATAGCTTCTTGTGTTTTCTTAGTTGATTTCACAAGCTCCACATATTGTAGTTCAAATCTCGGTCTTAGGCTTTCAACCTGCTCATGTTTTAGAAAAATGCACAGAGCCATTAGCACAACTATTAATCACTTGACTACTAAAAGACTCCTTCCTCTAAACAAATAATTATATTATAACTAAAATAAAAAAGGAAGTCATAAATCACAAGTATACCTGAGCCTGTAACCTAAGCACTTCTTGATGCAAAAGTTCATTTTTTTTCCTTTTTTCCTTTCTTTCTCTTCTTTTTTTTGGCAATAGTTGACAAAATAACTTCTTTGAGCTGCAATAAAGGTGTCTGCGAGCATCTTACAAGAGAAAATGTCTCATATTTTTTCCATTGTTTTGCGACTTTGATATCTAATTGCTTTATCAAATCAACATTAGATGGTACTGTAGACATAGCAAGTCTGATCTTAGTCTTGTCTAATCTGTCCTGAGCAGTTCGTGATTTTATAACTTCTTTAGCAGCTTTAGATTTACCAGATTCCTCTGTCACCTGTGCCGTAGCTTCTTGTGCTTTTTAGTGGATTTCAGAAGCCCCACTTCTTGCGGTTCACATCTCTATCTTAGGCTTTCAACCTGATCATGTTTTAGAAAAAGGCATAGAGCCATTAGCTTAAGTATTAAACACTTGACTACTAAAAGACTCCTTCCTCCAGGCATATCATTAAATTAAAACTAAAATCTAAAAGGAAGTCCTAAATCACAAGTATACCTGAGCCCGCAACTTAAGCACTTCTTTATTCAAAAGTTCATTTGTTTTCTTCAAACCATCCCCAATGCTTTTTGAGAACAAAAGTCCTGATGTAGTTGGAATGGTTATTGCAGAACGTTGGGGACTTGGTGTCCTTGAAAAAGGTGACACAGACCTGAAGCTTACTCCAGATGCTGTCAGAACTGGCTTTGGCACAGTTTGCCGCAGATCAATAGCAGTTGAGGAAATAACATCTTTCAGGTGCAATAAAGAAGGTGTTTGCGAGGATCTAATATGAGAAAATGTCTTATATTTCTTTTCTTGTTTAGCTGTTTGCTGTCTAATTGGCTTTATCAAATCAACATTAGATGGTACTGCAGACTTAGAAAGTCTGATCTCAGTCTTTGTTTAATCTGTCCTTGTTCTCACCAGATGGCCAAGGGACATCATTCCTTTTGTTATTACCAGCACTTTCTAAAACCTTGTTCAGTTTCACAAAGCAAGAGTCACAAATCGATATGGGTTTCCAGGATTGGAGGCCAGTGCTGCTCTCTTTGCTTTTTCCGAACTGCATGAATGGCAATGTACTAGTCCACAATTGTAGCAGTTGTGTCGTTTTCGCATGAACCAAAAGCTTACTGCAAGCAGAGCACTGAGACTGCTCAGCACTGAGACTGCTCAGCACTAGACACCCATTTTTTCTCTTTTTCCTTTTTCTTTTCCTTCTGACAGCAATATAAAACTACAACAAATAACTAAAGTAAAAAAAATGAAACAAAGAATAATTGAAAAAATAATAGAAATGAAAATGAATAATACCAACAAGAAGTTATGAAAATAGTGAGATAAAATATCTCTTGAAAAAAAATGAAAAGCACAAACAAACTTCAAAAAATGCAAAAGAGGACCTAAAAATGGAGAAAGATGAAACGTGAGCATTGAACGTGAAGTGAAATAGAGAAACAGGGCAAGCCATTAACAAAAGGAAAAGAAAAAATGAACCAAAAAATAAAAGAAATCTTGAAAGAAGAGAAGATGAAAATGGAGCCGTGTTAGCAAACGTCTGAAAATAGCGTGACTTCTTCAAGAACAGGGATTGGAAATTGGTAAATAATTGAGAAATGGCATGATTACGTCAGTTAACACAACAAAAAAATAAAATGAAACGAGTAACCAACCTTGAATAAGAGGGGCTGAAAAGAATGAACCAAGAACAACAGCTGGAAAGCGAGCAAGGAATTTCGTGAACGTTAAAAAAATGACCTGAAGAGAAGAAACAAAGTAAGAACGAGGACTGGAAAAATGAACCAGAAAGAGTCTATGAAGGAGCTGAAATGGGTTCCACAAATAATGAGTTGATATCTATTCATAAAATAATGAAGGATAATAATGTAAATTGCTTATACCCGAAACGAATGTGGTTTTCTACTTATAAAAAAAATGCTATTTACAATGAAAGAGTCTATAATGGGTAATTAAGTGAATTAATTTAATTATATTAATTTTAAAAATATTTTTTTAATTTTTCAAACAAAAAATCAGCTAAATAATTCTAATTACCCAAATTAAAAGCCCCTTTAATCCTGATATCTCTAAAATGCCACAGATAACATATTGATGAAAACAAAACAAAGAGTCAAGAGAAAAACAACAAGGAAGGAAAGAAAATAGTAAATCCAAAACATGCTAGACAAGAACAAAAATAATAAATATAAATCATCTTTTAAAAGCATAAACAACAATAAAGACTAAGAAATACAAGTTGTGAAAAGTCAAGTCACAAAAGAATGATAAAGAAGGCAATAGAATACGAACTAAAAATAAATGAGATAAAAGGAAACACCTTCAATTATCTGAATGATTTTCTTCACTTTTTGCTTACACCCATTACAATGTATATTCACTCCGAGTACAAAAGTTTGTAAATTGGGGAAGAAAAAAAAAACAAAAGAAACATTGGAAACATCAAAACAATAAGATTCTTAAGGAAAAGACTAAATACAACTTAGCAATTAATAAAAGAAAATAAAATTAACTTAATTGTTCAATGGAAACAGAAGGGGTTAAATAGTGAAAGACCTCTGAATCTTCAGGAGCTTAAAGTCTTCATCTTCAGTCATTTCTTAAGTGTTGTTTGAGGTGAAAAATTAAAACTTCCTCTCTCTTCACTTCTCTGACTACAAGTAAAGAGAAAAGGGGATAAAATATCTATTGTCTAGGCTTAAAATTAGAATAGAGGAGTTGAAAGATAAAAAAAGGGTTGAACTTGAATTGTTGAAATGTAAGTTAAATTATTATTCTATGACTAGTACATTATTGTTGATTTGTTTATTGAGTTCTTCCTCCCTCAAAAGCAAACAAACACAAGAGCACATGGGTCTTCCGTTTAAGTGTGAAATAAATTATAATTATAAATGAATAAAAAGAAGAAAGTTAGATAACAATAAGAATACATTTACAGACCCAAATGCCAAAGCAAGGAACAAAAAATCACCAACAGAGAAAGGAGAAAATAAAAAGACAGAAGAAAGTCAGAAAGTGGGTTTTTTTAAAAGGAAAAAAATAGAAAGAGTAAAATGTCAGAGGTAGAGGAGAAGAGAGGGTGAAAAAGGAAAGAAAAGTTGTATGCTCTGAAAACTGAAAATTGAAATGATGTGAGGTAACGTTAAATACAGAGGTTGGACTTTGGAGATATTGAAATACAATAAAAGACGAATAGTGATTTGACCGTCCTACTTCTACTCCAATAGCTACTCATGTGTACTCTTTCTTTGTGACATTGATTGTAGCTTTCACTTCTCTTGAGAATGCAATGAATATGTTATATATACTTCACCAGAAATTAAAGATTTTTATTAGTAATATCTATATATTCTAACTTAATAAAATTAAAATTGATGTAAATTCTTTTGAAAAATATATAATAAAAAATATAAAATATATTTTAAAAATAATAAATAATAACTCATACTTTATACCAATTATATTTATAGCATATTAATTATTTATTTTCCTTAACAGATAATTTATACTGATATTTAATCTAATTAATATGGAATATCACATTCTTGATAAATAATTTATCTTCTACCATTATGGTTTTTTTAGCCTTATTGTACTAACAATATTTTCATAACGTAAAATATTAATATTCAAATAATTTAATGATGAGATATTTTTGTTAAACAAGTAGTAAACACTACACAAATACATTAGGAGTTGGTATTTTTGGAGTATTATTATTTTTATTTTGGTATTTTTTTAATTCTTAATCTCAACTATTAGCTTTAAATTACTCCTATTATTCATTTTGGTTGATTTAAACTTTAATAATACTTTTAAAGTATACTATTCATTGTGATTGTTGTTAAAATTGATCAAAATAACTATTAGTAATATAAATATGGATAATTAAAAGATATCATTCGAGAATAAAAATAAAAAAATATTAAAATAAGAATAAATATGCCTTAAATGTATCAAATCCGATAGAATGGATAAATACGATACAATCTTAACAACATACCATTAATCTATCAAATAAGAGCACAGTTAAACTCTTTTCTTTTATTTTTGCAAAAATAACAAGAGCATAATTAGATTTCAAATTTTTATTATCTTAAAAATGTTAGAGAGATGAAATTGCCCATCACTCACTAGTATAATGATAAATAATTAAAGATGCTGCTTGTAATTTTGAAAAGCACAAACAAACTTCAAAAAATGCAAAAGAGGAACTAAAAATGGAGAAAGATGAAACGTGAGCACTGAACGTGAAGTAAAATGGAGAAACAGGGCAAGCCATTAACAAAAGGAAAACAAAAAAAGAACCAAAAAATAAATGAAATCTTGAAAGAAGAGAAGCTGAAAATGGAGACGTGTTAGCAAATGTCTGAAAATAGCGTGACTTCATCAAGAACAGGGATTGGAAATTGGTAAATAAGTGAGAAATGGCGTGATTTCTCCAAGGACGACGTCAGTTAACACGACCAAAAAGAAAATGAAACGAGTAAGGAACCCTGAATAAGAGGGGCCGAAAAGAATGAACCAAGAATGAAGAAGAAGAGAAGCTGAAAAAAAAATCAAAAATAAAAAAATAAAGAAAATAGTAAATCCAAAACATGCAAGAGAAGAACATAAATAATAAATATAAATCTTTTAACAAAACGTTCTTTCGATCGAGAAGGAATTTTCTGAGTTTACAAACATAAATTCATATGCAGTATTAATCCAAAATACGACATCGGATTCAACAAGATCAAAGGGGTTAACAAAGTTCAAACTACTCTGATCAAAGATTTTGCGATTATACCTGACAAAGATTAACTCCAGAAGCCCACCTATGTACTGTAATCTTGAAAGAAGAAGAGAAGCTGAAAACGAAAATCAAAAATATAAAAAGAAAGAAAATAGTAAATCCAAAACATGCAACAGAAGAACAAAAATAATAAATATAAATCTTATAACAAAACATTCTTTCGATCGAAAAGGAATTCTTTGAGTTTACAAACATAAATTCTTATGTAGTGTCGAATCGAAAATACGACGTCGGATTCAACAAGATCAAAGGGGTTAACAAAGTTCAAACTACTCTGATCAAAGATTTTGCGATTATACCTGACAAAGATTAACTCCAAAAGCCCCCGAGATCATTTTGATTTCCTCGACCGCTTCATTTCCTCTTTCAGTCAATTTAATCCTCTCCAAAGATTGCGATTATATATTTTTTAACAAATAATAAAAGATCAGATTAAACAGATCTATACGCGATCTGATAAAAAAAATTGAAACCCTAAGAAAAAACACAAAGATAAACGAAATTCCAAATTCTAAGCGTTTCTTGATGTTTTGAACAAAGCGAAGGATGAGAACGTAAAAAAGATATTTGTGTTAAACAGATCTATAAGCGATCTCACAGGAAGTTTTCTGAATTTTCATTTCACAATACGAATGACACGTGGCACCATATTATTCGCTGTACGGATAAGAAGATACGTGGCGCATTCAGATTAGCGAGATGTGACCGCGCACGATTATTAAGTGGACCGGGTTATGCCGCTGTGCGGAATAGCTGGCCTGTGGGAACAGTTGCAATATCGTCCACTCTCCTCATCCGCGTTTTCAATTCATTCTCCTGATCTCCACCGTTTAATTTCTGATCTGACGGTGCGTGAGACGATATGATCAATTCCGCGTGTGGTTCTTTCTTTCTGCGCAGAAAACAATTTTTAATTCAATTTTTTGTTAATTGCATTTAAGCCCACTTTTTAATTCAATTTAAATTTTCAACTCTTATTATTAGCATTTAAGTCCTTTTTTAATTTAAATTGTTTAATTTTCTATAAAAATATAATTTCTTACAAAAATAACACTAAATAATAATTTAAGAACTTAAAATTAACTAAAAACATTAAAAACATAGCAATTATAATTAATAAATTAGACAAAATAACTCTAAAATACAAAATTATCAAACTAGATACGTGAAAAGTCACTAATCTATGCAATAACTCTTTTTATTTAATAATTTTAGCAAATAATATGACCTTCATTCTAATATTTAACTATCTTTTATGTTTGTTTGTCGTGGTAGCAATGAATATGTAAATAACATTTTTTTTCATAAGTAGAAAAACGTTTTCGTTTTGGGTATGAGCAATTTACATCATTATCCTTTATTATTTTATGAATAGATATCAACTCATTATTTGTGAATCTCATTTCAGCTCATTCATTTACGTTATATTTTGCTCAACACATTTCTCATTTCCCAATATTGCGAATTCCCTACTCTTACACGTCTTTTTTGGTTCGTTTTCCAAATCCTAGTTCTTACTTTGTTTCTTCTCTTCAGGTCATTTTTTTAACGTTCACAAAATTCCTCACTCACTTTCCAGTTGTTGTTCTTGGTTCATTCTTTTCAGCCCCTCTTATTCAAGGTTCATTACTTGTTTCATTCTCTTTTTTGTTTTGTTAACTGACGTCGTCCTCGGAGAAATCACACTATTTCTCACTTATTTGCCAATTTCTAGTCATGTTCTTGAAGAAGTCACGCTATTTTAAGACGTTTTCTCATGTCTCCATTTTCAGCTTCTCTTCTTCTTTCAAGATTTCATTTATTTTTTGGTTCATTTTTTGTTTTCCTTTTGTTAATCGCTTGCTCTGGTTCTCCATTTCACTTCACGTTCATTGCTACGTTTCATATTTCTCCATTTTTAGTTCCTCTTTTGCATTTCTTGAAGTTTATTTGTGTTTTTCATTTTCTTTCATTTTCTTTCATTCTTGATTTTTTATTTTTGTTTTCATTTTTGATTTTATATTTAGTGCTTTCATTTTTTTCAAGAGATATTTAGCTCATTATTTTCGTACCTTCTTGTTCGTATTATTCATTTTCATTTCTATTATTTTTTCAATTATTCTTTGTTTTATTTTTTTACTTTAGTTATTTGTTATAATGTTTTATTGCTTTTATTTCTTTTTTAAAATTTTGTCTGAATCTTGATTTTTCAGACACTAAGTAACATTTTTAGGTATGTTTTGTTGTAATTGTTTTCTATTTTTTAATGCTTGTATTTCTTAGTCTTTATTGTTGTTTATGTTTTTAAAAGATGATTTATATTGATTATTTTTGTTCTTCTGTTACATGTTTTGGATTTACTATTTTTTTTTTGTTTTTAGCTTCTTTTCTTTCAAGATTTTAGTACAAAGATGGATAGAAATAGAAAAGCTAGAAGAGCGAATATGACAGCCATAATTGGCTTGTGAAACTGTTCTTGGTTCATTCTTTTCAACCCCTCTTATTCAAAGTTCGTTAACACAAAAGAAGAAAGAAATTTCATCCTTCAAATCTTGCATTTTCTTTCAATTTTGTTGTCATTTTTTTTGTCTTTAGATTTTATTTTGTAGCTTTCTTTAAATTCTTCGTAGCTTTCTTTAAATTCTTCGTAGCTTTTTTTAAATTCTTCGTATCTTTTTCTTGTTCTTTTTTTTTCTGTGTTCAATCTTTGTCCTTCAAAAAAGGAAGAGAGTTGCTACAGTTCACAATTTAAAAAAAATATTAATTGGGGTAGCAACTTTAAACCATTATAACTTTTAATTTGTGTATCAAAATGACTATTATAATATATCAAATCGAAGCTCGTTTTGATTCCATAAAATACAATGATGCATTAGTTCTGTTCTCCACAGTTTTGAACCCAAATTCCATTGTTTACTCTACTTACTAAAGTCTTAAATTTTGGTCGCAACTTTTTTGCGTTTTTTCAGTTCTTGTTCTCAAGGGTTCTATTCTGATCATCTTAAGCTTATTCTTAGCAATTCAAGTGTTCCTATTCCTTTGAGTTCCTATGGTCCTAGGTTGTTCACCTAAAGGATCCGCAACATTTGGTATCTGAGCCTTGGTTGCTGAAAATGCGTTATATATTTTCATCTACCTATTTTTGAATAAAAATCGTTATTTGATTGTTTTCTACGTTCTTGAGTCATAAAAAAAGTAAGAAATTTTGTCCTTCAAGTATTGCGTTTTCTCTCAATTTTGTTGTCATTTTTTTGGGCTTTATATTTCGTTTCATAATTTTCTTTAAATTCTTCGTATATTTTTCTTATTTTTTTCTATGTTCAATCTATCTTTGTTCTTCAAAAAAACAAGAGAGTTGTTGCAATTCACAGTTTCAAAAACCAAAAGTTATTAATTAGGGTTGCAACTTTAAACCGTTATAACTTTTAATTCATGAATCAAAATAACTATTTTAATATATCAAATTGAAGCTTATTTCGATTCCTATAAATAATAAATAATATCAGTTCATTTTTCCTCATTTTTGAACCCAAATTCCATTGTTTACTCTACTTACTGATGTCTTAAAGTTTGTTGGCACCATTTTTTGTTATTTTTGGGTCTTATTCTTAAGGGTTCTATTTCGATTATCTTAAGCACATTCTTAGTAATTCAATCATTCGTATTCCTTTGAATTCCTTAATCCTAGGTTGTTTGCTGAAAGGATCCACATCATTTAGTATCATAGTCTTAGTTGTTAAAAATAGGTTATTTATCATCCCTAAAAGCTTTTGAATTTTAGATTTTAAAAAAAATCGTTATTTGATTGTTTTCTATGTTGTTGAGTCATAAATTACAAAACAAAGAAAAAAAATTCATCCTAGTCTTGTGTTTTCTTTCAATTTTATTGTCGCTATTTTCGTCTTTAGATTTTGTTTCATATTTTTCATTAAATTCTTTGTACCTTTTTCCTGTTCTTTTTTTTTCTGTGTTCAATCTATGTTCTTAAAAAAACAAGAGAGCTGCTAAAGTTTACACTTTAAAAAAATTATTAATTGAGATTTCAACATTAAACTGTTATAACTTTTGATTCATGCATCGAAATGACTATTATAATATATCAAAAAGAAGCTCGTTTCGATTACTAAAAACACAACATAGGATTGGTTCAGTTCTCCATGTTTTTTAATCCAAATTCCATTGTTTATACCACTTTCCGACGTCTTAAATTTTGGCCACACCTTATTGCGTTGTCTTCGGTTCTTGTTCTTTAGTGTTCTAATTTGATCATCTTAACTACGTTCTTAGCAATTGAATCGTTCATATTCCTTTGAGTTCCTAGTTTGTTCACCTAAAGGATACGCATAATTTAGAATCACAACCTTGGTTGCTGAAAATAGGTTATCTATCTTCCTCTATCCATTTTTGAATTTTTGATTTTAAAAAAAATCATTATTTTATTGTTTTCTACATTTTCAAAAGAAAAGAAAGAAATTTAATCCTTCAAGTCTTGCATTTTCATTCAATTTTGTTACCGTTGTTTTCCTCTTTAGATTTCCTTTCGTAGTTTTCTTTAAATTCTTCATATGTTTTTTTTGTTCTGTGTTTAATTTATCTTTGTTCTTCAAAGAAATTTTCAGATCATTTGAGAGTTCATTGATGCTCTTTGTTCCTCTTTAAGCAACCTATCAAGGGATTGACAACCTTTGTGGCATTATTTAGCATATAATAATTTGTGGTGAGTAATATCCATACTTGTTAGTGTGTTATTTATGTTAGACTTATCAAGGAAATATCACCTCATTGTGGTGTCTTTCCTCTCAGATAAATGTTGAGTAATATTCATTTATTTGTGGAGAAAATATTTGCTATATAATCTGAAAATTAGCTAGGTCCTAACCCCTTGATTCATATCATTTGGTATCAAAGCTTTAGGTGCTAATTTTCTGATTCCTATCCTTTATATTTGTTCTTGTTCTTGTGTTCTTGTTTTATTTTTGATACATAGAAAAAAAAGAAAAAAATTATCCTTGTGATGTGTTCTTGTTGAAATTTATTTTCCAAACCCTAAAAATATTGTTCATCTTTGTTTCCATTTTTGTTCTACATTTTCTTTGTAAATTCAATTGTGTCCAAAACATTTCAGCAGTAACCTTGCATATTTTACTGTTTTTAAAAGTATTCTGAATTTTTCTTGTAAATTCTGCTATTTCTAAAACTATTCTACATTTTTCCTTGCATCTTTTACAGTATCTGATATTTTCTATAGTTTCCTGGTAGTTTTCTGGTATTTCTGTTGTAGTTCCTACATAAATTTATTTTTCCCTTTGTGTTGTAATTTATGTGCTATTTTACGTATCATAAAAAAATTCCTCAAACTCATATTGAAGGTGTATTGATTTACTCTTACGTTATTAGCATATTATCTCAAGAAAAAGAAAAAAAACAGAAAAAGAAGCGGCAGAATTTATTCAAAAAAAATATAAAGAAAAGAGGCAAAATTATATATGCTAATTTGTAGTGAGTGTTTGAACTCATAGTTCCCAAAACTTTTCCCTATTATTATAAATTCCTCATTGTGTGTTGAGTTCTTTGAGGAAATTGTTGCTCTTCCAATATTGTTAATATTTTGATTTTTCTTATGCTTAATTATTCTAGTCTAAGATCCAAAACACTTTGAGTTAGTACCCTTTTGGGTGTTTGATAATTCTTCAAATTTTTTGGAATTCCTGGATTTGGTTGCTTTGATTAGGAGTTAAGAGAGTTTGAGAGATCAATCTGAGTGCTAAACACGTGAGGTATTGAGTGAATTTACATTAGTTCTATTGTATTACACTAACCTCTTATTGTGTGGAATTGTAAAACAAATGTTCAACAGTGGTAGACGCGAAGGAAGACCGGATATGATGTTCACGATAGTGGCTTTGCAACATTCCTTTGAGAGGATGAAAAACTTGATGGTCTATATGAATGAAAGATTGGAAATGCAAGAAAATACCTTTGTAGCTTTACAATGACAAAACACCTCAACAGAATGTAAGGGGGATTAATAGGCAAGCACTTGTAATAAGGCAGTATTTGACTTTTCAAGTCAAGGAGGAAGAAATTGAACAACAAAGATATAATTTCATTCACACAAGGTGTCATGTGAGCAACAAGGTGTGTATCATTTAGCCATTGCAACTTGTAAGGCTTAGGGTGTTCGAATGTAGACAACCCTAATTTCTCAACTAAGGTAGTACTAGCCACATTGGTGCAACTTCTCCCATCTATGATAACACTACAAACCTGGTTCCTTACATGACACCTTGTATGAAAGATATTAAATCTTTGTTGTTCAATGTCTTCTTCCTTGACTTGAAAACTCAAAGACCGCCTTATTACAAGTGCTTGCCCATTAACCCCCTAACATTCTGTTGAGGTGTTTCTCATTGTAAAGCTGCTAAGACATTTTCTTGCCTTTCCAATCTTTCATTCATATCAACCATTAAGTTGTTCATCCTCTCAAAATATTGTTGTAGCTCCCTCATCATGAACACCATATCCGATCTTCCTTCGACCCTACCCTTGTTGGACATTTTTTTTTTGCAATTCTACACAACAAGAGGTTAGTGTAATAAAATAGAACTAATGTAAATTCACACAATACCTCACGTGTTTAGCGCTCAGATTGATCACTCAAATCCTCTTAGTTCCTAATCAAAGCAACCAAATCCAGGAATTCCAAACAATTTGTAGAATTATATCAAACACCCAAAAAAGTAGTTCACAATACTCCACTTGTTAAAGCACAAAGGAAACTAACTCAAAGTGTTTAGAGTAGTAAGCACAAGGAAAATCAATAGATTAACACGATTGGAAAACAACAATTTCCCCAAAGGAACTAAGCACACAATGGGAGATTTATAATCAAAGGGTAAAATTCTTGGAACTATGAATTCAAATACTCACTAGAAATTAGCAAATGCAATTTGGCCTCTCTCTTTTTTTTTAAATAAATTGTGGCCACTCTTTTTCTATTTTTTTTAAAACAAATATGCTAATAACTCGAGTAAATCAATACAACACCTTCAATATATGTTTAAGAAATTTTTAAGATACGTAAAATAACATATAAATTACGACATAAAAGGGAAATGAAATTGTTGCATGAACTACAATAGAAATACTAGAAATCAACCAAAAACTGCATAAAATATCAGATATTGTTGAAATATGCAAGGAAAAATGCAGAATAGTTTCAAAAATAGAAAAATTTGCAAGGTTATTACTTAAAAACATTGGACACCATAGAATTTGCAAGGAAAATGCAGAAAAAAAGTGGAAACAAAGAGGAACAATATTTTTAGGGTTTGGAAAATAAATTTCAGTAAGAACACATTACAAGGATTTTTTTTCTTTGTTTTCTATGTATCAGAAACAAAAACAAGTACATAAGAACAAGAACAAATATAAATGATAGGAATTTGAAAATTAGCACGTAAAGCTCTAATAAAAAATGATATGAACCAAGGGGTTAGGACCTAGCTAATTTCAGATTATATAGCAAAGGATTTCTCCACAAATCAATGGATATTACTCACCATTTTTCTGAGGGGAAAGACGCCACAAGAAGGTGTTATTTCCTTGATAAGTCTAGCATAAATGACACCCTAACAAGTATGTATATTACTCACCACAAATGCTTGGATGCAAAACAATGCCACAAAGGTTGCCAATCCCTTGATAAGTTGCTTAAAGAAGAATAAAGAGTATGAATGAGCTCTCAAATGATTTGAAAAATCAAATTTCATTCAAATTGTTGAATTTCTAGCAAGTGAGGTGCTCTTAATAGGATACAAATAAACCCTAAGCTCTACTACATCATAGCCTTTGATCTCATCTAAGGATTGAAAATAAAAACAGGCAAAAAACACAAAAGGTAGTAGAAAACATGGTCCAAAATATGGAGAAAAATGGGGCAGTTGACTACAAAAGGAATCATATGAAAATATTACATCTTAACCCTTGATTTCATCCAAGGGTTGAAAAGAAAGCTGCCTAAAATCAGTCCAAATGGCATAGCAAAATGTGGAGCAAAATTGGAGCAGTTGGGAACAAAGGAATCCCAATAAAATATTACATCTTAAACCTTGTTTTCATCCGAGGGCTAAAAAGAAAATTGTCCAAAATTAGTCCAAATGGCACAACAATATGCCTAGATTTCTTTTGTCAATTTTGCCCAATTTCCACCCTAGGCTTGTCCCAATCCTTGCACTCCTAATTTGGGTCCTTTGGTTATGCATGAACTAATTAATAAGCCCATTTAAAGCCTTTTCAAGTTGTGCCCTCCTAGACCTTGTGATTGGTCTACTTAGGATTTGTTTGGCTCCATGATTCTCATCAACTACCTTAGTTGAGAAATTAGGGTTGCCTACATTTGAACACCCTAAACCTTACAAGTTGCAATGGCTAAATGATAGTGGGGAAGTGAAGGTTGATAAGCAAGTATTAGTGAGCTTTTCCATTGGAAAGTACAAAGATGAGGTGATGTGTGATGTGGTACCCATGCAAGTCGGGCACATCCTGCTATGTAGGCCTGGCAATATGATCGGAAGGTTTACATCTGATGGATATAGAAACAAGTATTCATTTGATAAGGATGGTAGAAATATCACACTTGTCCCCATTTCACCCAAGCAAGTCTTTGAAGATCAAATGAAGATGGTTAGAGGAAAAGAAAAGAGTAAAAATGAAAAAGAAGAGTGAGACTAAAGAAAAAAATGAGAGTAAAGAAAAGAGTGAAAGAAAAAAAGAGAGTGAACAATATACAAATAGTGACAAAGAGAGTGATAACAAGAAATTGAGAGAAAATCAGAAAGAAAAGGAAAGAGAGATTGAAAAATTTGAAAAAAAAAAGATAAGAGAAAAATAAATGTCTATGCAAAAGTGAGTGAAATCAAGAGAGCAATATTTCTTAATCAGCCAATGATTGAACTTCTATACAAAGTGGCATTTTTGAATACTAAAGAACTTGATGATTCTTTGCCTAATTCAATCTTGCAGTAATTTGAGGATGTCTTTCCTGAGGAAATTCCTAATCGATTACCTCTTATCCAAGGGATTGAACATCAATTTGATTTTGTACCTGGTGCTACCATTGAAAATTAACTAGTCTACAACAATAATCCTGAAGAGACAAGGAACTACAAACGCAGGTTAGTGAGTTGATAGGGAAGGGTACATGAGAGAAAGAATGAGTCCACACGTTGTTCTAGTAATTTTGGTCCCCACGAAGGATGGGGGACATGAAGGATGTGCGTAGACTGCTGAGCAATCAACAATATCATGATAAATTATCATCATCATATTCCTCGCTTAGTTGATATGTTAGATGAGTTACATGGATCTTGTGTCTTTTCTAAATTTGATTTGAAAAGCATATATCACCAAATTAGAATGAAAGAAGGTGATGAATGGAAAACTACATTTAAGAAAAAATATGGTTTATATGAGTGGTTAGTCATGCCATTTGGTTTAACTAATGCTCTAAATACTTTCAGGAGATTAATGAACCATGTTTTGCGTTCTTTTATTGGAAAATTTGTAGTTGTCTATTTTTATCATATTCACATTTATAGTAAAAATTTGGATGATCATTTGATACATTTACAATCTATTCTTGAAGTGCTTAGGAGAGAGAGAAACTATTTCCTAACTTAAAGAAATGCACATTTTGCACCGATAAGTTTGTGTTTATGGGTTTCATTGTAAGTGTACAAGGAGTTCAGGTTGATGAAGAAAATATTCGAGCTATCCAGGAGTGGCCCAACCTAACAAGTTTAAGTAATGTATGAAGTTTTCATAGACTTGCTTGCTTTTTTCGGTGATTTGTGAAAGATTTTAGCATAGCAGCACCGATAACTAAAGTCATCAAAAATTATGTTTGGTTCAAATGGGGAGAAGAGCAGGAAATGTCATTCCAACTGCTTAAGGAAAAATTGACTCATGCTCCTTTATTATATTTACCTAACTTTGCAAAAACTTATGAAAGAGAAATCAAGGCTCAACATTGAGAGGAGGGTTGAACAATATATCAAACAAGCCAAAAAAGGACATCATATGATGATTTTGAGCCTAGAGATTGGGTGTGGGTACAAATGAGAAAATAGCATTTTATAGAACAAAGAAAATCAAAGTATCTACCATTGGGAAATGGTCCATTTCAAGCCATCAAAAGGATCAATGAAAATGCCTATCAGCTAGAGTTTCCTAGTGAGTATAATTTTAGCACCTCTTTTAATGTTTTTGATCTTTCTTCTTTTGATTATACAGGTGAATATTTGAGGATGAATCCCCTTGAAGAGTGGGGGAATGATGAGAATCATAGAGCCAAACAATTCCCAAGTAGACCAATCATAAGGTCTAGGATGGCACAACTTGAGGAGGCTTTCAATGGGCTCATTCAAGAGGTCAAGCATAACTAAATGACCCAAAACAATCGATTAACAATTTTTTTGAAATCTAAAATTCAAAAACAGATATGGAAGATTGGTAAGAAATTTTCAACGACCAAGCTTGTGATACCAAATGATACGGATCCTTTAGACGAACAACCTAAGAACTCAAAGGAATAGGTACGATTCAATTTCTCCAAACGTGGTTAAAATGATCAAATTAGAACCCAAAAGAACATGAACAAAAAAAGATGCAATAAGGTGTGACCAAACTTTAAGTCGTCAATAAGTAGTGTACACGATGGAATTTGGTTTCCAAAACGTGGAGAACTAAACTAATGCCTTGTTGTGTTTTTAGGAATCGAAAAGAGATTCAATTTTATTTATTGTAATAGTCATTCGATACACGAATTAAAAGTTATAACAATATAAATTTCAACCACAATTAATAACTTTGTTTTTTTAAATATGAACTGTAGCAGCACTCTTGTTTTTATTTTTTAATAACAAATATAGATTGAACCTAGAAAATAAAGAATAACTTTTGCTGTGCTATTTGGACCAATTTTGGGCATCTTTCTTTTCAGCCCTTGGATGAAATCAAGGGTTAAGATGTGATATTTTCTTAGGATTCTTTTGTACTCAACTACCCCATATTTACTCAAGGTTTTGATGTACATTTGTACTAATTTTTGGGCAGCTTTCTTTTCAGCCCTTGGATGAAATCAAGGGTTAAGATGTAGTATTTTCATAGGATTCCTTTGTACTCAATTGCCCCATTTTTTCTTCATGTTTTGTGACACCTTTTGTGCTTTTTGGTTGTTTTTATTTTCAACCATTGGATGAGATCAAGGGCTATGATGTAGTAGATTTTAGGGTTTATTTGTATGCTATAAATAGTTAAGAGCAACTCAACTACTGGGAATTTTTCACAATTTGAATGAAATTTGATTTTTCAGATCACGCTCTAGCTCAAAACCCCTTACTTGTTTATTCACTCACTTGGATTCAGTCTCTTCAGTTGTGGGTTAGACAGTCGTGGATTGGTTATTAACTTAGAGGTTTTTGGTCACTTCCTGGCATTAGTCTACCTTTCAGGTGTTGGATAGTTACTTGGGTGGTCTATTGTATTGTGGTTGGTTACATCAGTTGATTCGCTCCTTCCTTAGCATTCATCGATTGGTGGTGTGGGAAAAGAGCATTCGATCATAGGGAAAGATGTTGATGCACCTCATTATGCATGTAATGAATTAAAGGTAGAGTGATTGCCTGATTCACCATTCTTTCCTCCACCCTCACCTAAAACCTACCAAAGTCAACCATAGCCATGGAATCCAAGAGCTTTTGAGCTAGAGTGTGACCTTCCTTAGGTTCTCCTTCTTCACCTCTCTTTCCCATCAAGCCTCTTCAAGTAATAAATTTATTTACCTATCGTTTATTGTCAAACATGGATGAATTTACATTCCTAATTTCACCAAGTATTTAAGCCCTTATTATTTAATCTTTCAAAATTGTCATATTCTATTGGGTTGATTAGGTCAATCAAGTTAGGTTAATCCCAAATCCCAATTATATAATCTCTTGCACTTGTTATTCTTTCTGTGGAATTTGTCCTTTCTTTCATTCCATGTACATAAATCTTGATTTTTGGAGTCTGAAACTAGCAAAATAGTAGATAGAAAACTCTTCCTTGGTACGAGGGGAATTGGGGATTGAAAGTCTCTAGGTACCAAAGGTCGATGAAAGTCTTTCCAAAGGAATTAGGTTAAGTTGTCTACATGGCTACTTATAACAACTTTTGAAGATCAAGAATAATGGACCTTAAGCCTACCTATTAAAATCTCACTTGCTTGGAACAAAATTATTAAACTAATGGTCGTTGCCTTGGAATTAGTTCTCCTTATGGCACGCTCGACTTTCTTATAGCTTTGGGGATTATTTTATGCTACTTCAGGATTCAAAAAAGGCTTCAAGCTCAAGTGCAAGCTGAGTAAACTTGTTCAACTTTATTGCCCATCAGAAAAAAGGAGGGGAAAAGTCCACTCGTTATTAGTTTGTTTAAATCTCTCCTCTCGCATAGTAAACTGAGCTCGCCCTAGAAAAATCCAAATCTTGTTCCTTTGCGAGGGGAAGTCAAAATGAATACCGAGACTCCTTTATTTTTATGCCTTATTAGTTATGAAAGCGTATCTCTTTGTTTGTAATGAAAAGGAAAGAGAAGACAACTGTAGAGGCCTTTACGGGCAAGTGAAACTTTCTATCTTTTTCCACTTCATGGTCATGGGCATATTGATGAGAGAAAAAAGTTATTCTTTCTGGGCATATTGATGTGAATAAGAGCAGGTGGTAAGTGAGGCAATTCCTTCCCGCAATGGATGCTGGTACATCAGATTCAAATCTATATTTTTGGAAGCGAAGTACTCATAACTTAAAGGCGATCAAAACCTTATGAAAAAATAGATAGAATTGTTCTTTCTTTGCAGTTACTGTAAGCAAGTCTATTAGTAGACAACAGTCGAAAAAGCAAATAACTGAATTGATAAGGATGAGAACGATGTGCTTTGTCTTTTGGTTTTGAAGTTATAAGAGCTTTTAATTCAGAACTCAAAGTTGTTAAGTACTCTTGTTTGTTGTAAGGCTATTGGAAGCTACCACCAATGGAAAAGTAAGATTGGCTGATGGATGTTCCACCTCCGAAAAAAGGATTGATCTATTTAAGCAAGCTTTGAAAGCCCTAACTCTTGTACCCACTTCATGAATGTCTTGTCTTCAGTATAAATGATTTGAAGGTGTATTAAGAAATTTGAACTTCTCTTCTTGTCTTGAGTGATCTTCCCATCGAGACATAACATACTAAGCTAAGTTCCCCCTAATCAATAAGGCCCTTGTTTTAGAAAGAGAAGAATCTTTTCCTTTGCCTCCTCTGAGATGGCTTGACATTACTACAACATGTGGCATGTAAGTCGATATGTAAAGTCAGTTTTTTTTGGAAAAAACCGACTTATAATGAATTTAAAGTCGATTCGGTATAGATGTTACACATAGCCTCGGTTTACAAGTGGAATCGACGCTACACGTGGACGTAGTGTCGATTGATGTGTGGAACCGATGCTAGACATGGACATATTGTCGATTGACACGTAGGAAGATTGATTTTCCTTTGAGTAGTGTCATAATGAAGATCAACGTATAGATCAAGTTGATGTTCCCAAATACTCTCAAGATCTTTTTTAAGGAATTAGCGCTCCAATGACTAGGGTAAAAACTAAGAGGATGAAGGAAGAATCAAAATCTAAATTCAAAGATTCTAAAGCTTCACCAAGGATGATCTATTACCTTTTTATGCAAGGGATAGACATGGAAGATTAAGTTGGGAGCAAAGATTGATTTAGGAAGTAATATTTTTATTTTAGCTAATTATGGGCTTTTTATTTTTAGTACTTTTAAATCTTAGTCATTTATTTAATTGTGGACTTTTTATGATTGGTAATTTTATTTTAGTGAATTGTGGGCTTTATATTTTAAGTCTTTTATTTTTAAATTTGGATTAGGCCCAATCCATCTAGGTTTTTTTTCTTTAAGGGTTTCTTACTAAGAGCTATGTAATTTGGAGATAACACATATATTCATTAATGAAAAGAAAATTTCAGAAAGCTTCTTGTTTTGCCTTCTTTTGTTCTTGATTGAATACAAGAATTTGACTTATTAAAGAGACTGATCATCCTTTTTGGTGTCTCAAGGTTTTGATTGACTTTGTTTCCTTAGAGTTCTAATCTGATAATTTTCAACATGTTCTTAGCAAATCAATCGTTTCTATTGCTTTGATTTCATGTGTTCCTAGGTTGTTCGCCCAAAGGGTCTGCATCATGTCTACTGTCTGTCAGAAAGGCTAACCGGCAGAATAGCTTTTAGGTCGGCATAATCCAAATAACACCAATGATGATTTAGTGACTTACCCTACCTACTCAAGTGGCAATCAATACACATTCAATGATATAGAACATCACTTACAACATTTTAAATATAGGGTTTGGGGGTTCAAGCTATATATTCATTGATATTAAGGAAGTTGAGGAAGTAGAGGTAGATCAAATCTGTGCCATCAACTTGACTACATGGAACGTTCAATCTAGCATTCAAAATAAACCTTTCTGTCCAATGAGCTTTAAAATATAAGTTCAAGCTTTGCTCTTTCGCAGTCTCCCATTGCTTTATTTCTTCTCTTGATCCTCCTAATTCGGATCAGTCTCTCTATTTTTATGAACCAGTTAAACTCCCCATCTATGTTTGCATCCGAGCTGGAAGAGAAGTCGAGTCCATCTTTGTCTCCAATCAACCCTAGCTCGCTAAGCTGTTAATTTCCATGGATCCTTATAAAATTTGAGTCGTGATGGAAAACGTCCCTTCGTGAAAGATTGAGATAAAAGAAAGGATGGTTTACATGCAGAGAAGATGGGAATGAGATGGCTAGCTAAGCTGCCCTACCAGGTCTTATTTTTAGCCGAGAGATGCTTTGTATGGATGGTTCGGGCAGCCTGTTCCGGAACCATGAGCTTCCTGAGAAAGTTGGAATTAGATTTTGATACAGATCCTTTAGGCGAACAACCTAGCAACCCACGAACTCAAAGGAATAGAAATTATTGATTTGCTAAGAAATTTTTGAAGATGATCAGATTAGAACCTAAGGAAACAAAGTCCTTAAAACCCAAACCTTGAGACACCACAAAGGATGATCACTCCCTCTAATAAATCAGATTCAAGTATTCAATCAAGAACACAAGAAGGCAATGCAAAAGCATTATGAAATATAATTTGCATTACTGATATTTGTTTTTTCCTTTCATTGCATGGTTTTCTTCTATATAAAAAAGAAACCCTAAAAGAAAAAACCCTAGATGGAATGGGCCTATTTAGTTGTTAATTGGGCCTAATCGAACCTCAAAAAATAAAAGAATAAACTACTTAAAATAAAAAGCCCACAATTAATTAAAATAAAAATTACTTCTTAAAGTAACCCTTGCAGCCAACTTGATCTTCCAAATCTATCCCTAGTCATTAGACCGCCAATTCTTTGCAAAATAACTTGTGAAAATTTGGAAATATCAACTTGATCTGCACTTGAGAACACAAACTTTATTAGCACCTTAATCTCCATTATTCCCTTACTCTTCAAAAAGATTGGTCCTTGAATCTTAGCTCAATAAGTAGGTCGATTTGGTATAACAGATCCATATGTGAAGTCTATTTGATGGTCAATTTCTCTCCAAGGAGGTAATCCACGGGAAATCTCTTCAGGAAGTTGATCCTCAAGGTCCTAAAATAAAGATACAACAACACTATGCAAAGATGAGTTAGATTGTTAGTATAAAGATAAACATCTGTGTACAAGTACTTATAGCCTTTCTATCATTGCACTCTTATTCTCTTGTGTTTTTAGCAAATGATCTTATTCTTTTATTTTTCACTCCTTTTTGCTCATTTTTTTCACCTCTTTGCTCACTCTTCTATCATTTGTGCTCACTTTCTTTTCTTTTCTGCACACTTTTTAATGAGAATCATCGAGCTTTACAAATTCCAAGTGGACCAATCACAAGGTCTAGGAAGCCACAACTTGAAAAGGCTTTAAATGGGCTCATTCAAGAGGTCATGCATAACCAAGGGGACCTAAATTGGGAGTGCAAGGATTGAGACAATCCTAGGATGGAAATTAGGACAAAATTTCCAAAATAAAACTAGGCACACTGCTGTGCCATTTGGACTTTTTTGGGCAGTTTCATTTTCAGCCTTTAGGTGGAAACAAGGGCTAAAATGTAATATTTTATAGGGTTTCTTTTGTTCTCAGCTGCTCCATATTTTGATCCAATTTTGGAGTGCCATTTGGACTGATTTTGGCCAGCTTTCAACCCTTGGATGAAATCAAGGGTTAAGATGTAATATTTTATAGGATTCCTTTGTGGTCAGCTGCCCCATTTTTTCCATGTTTTGGTCAATGTTTTCTCCTACCTTTTATGCTTTTTGGCTTTGTTTATTTTCCACCCTTGGATGAGATCAAGGGCTATGATGAAGTAGAGCTTAGGGTTGGTTTGTATCCTATTAAGAGCAGCTCAACTGCGGTAAAAAATACAATTTCAATGAAGTTTGAATTTTCAGATCATTTGAGATCTGAATCTAGATCTTTGTTCCTCTTTAAGCAACTTATCAAGGGATTTGCAACCTTTGTGGTGTTGTTTAGCATCCAAGCATTTGTGGTGAGTAATATCCATGCTTGTTAGGGTGTCATTTATGCTAGAATTATCAAGTAAATAGTAGCTCCTTGTGGCGTCTTTTCCCCTCCGAAAAATGGTGAGTAATATCCATTGATTTGTGGAGAAACCTTTTGCTATATAATTTTAAATTAGCTAATTCCTAACCCCTTGGTTCATATCATTTGGTTTCAGAGCTTTCGGTGCTAATTTTCAGATTCGTATCCTTTATATTTGTTCTTGTTCTTGTGTTCTTGTTGTATTTCTGACACAAAATAAAATACGAAAAAAATATCATTCTGCTGTGTTCTTGCAGAAATTTATTCTCCAAACCCTAAATATATTGCTTTTCTTTGTTTCCACGTTTTTTTTGCATTTTCCTTTCAAATTCTATTGTGTCCAAAGTTTTTCAGTAGAAATCTTGCATATCCTGTTGTTTCTGAAAATATTTTGAATTTTTCTTTCATATTCTGCATTTTCCTTGCAAATTCTGCTATTTATGAATCTATTTTGCATTTTTCCTTGCTTAATCTACAATATATGATATATTCTGCAGTGTTTAGTTATTTTCTAGTATTTCTGTGGTAGTTCCTGCATAAATTTCATTTTCCCTTTGTGTGGTAATTTATGTGCTATTTTACCTATCTTAAAAATTCCTTAAACTCATATTGAAAGTATTGTATTGATTGACTCTTGAGTTATTAGCATAATTGTTCCAAAAAGAAAAGAAAATAGAAAAAGAGTGGCCAGAATTAATTAAAAAAAAAAGACAGAAAAAAAGAGAGGCCAAATTGCATTTGCTAATTTCTAGTGAGCATTAGAACTTATAGTTTCAAGGATTTTACACTTTGATTATAAATCTTCCATTGTGTGCTTACTTCCTTTGGGAAAATTGTTGTTTTCCAATCGTGTTGATCTATTACTTTTCCTTGTGCTTACTACTCTAAACACTTTGAGTTAGTTTCCTTTGTGCTTTAACAAGTTGGATATTGTGAACTAATTTTTTTTGGTGTTTGATAATTCTACAAATTGGTTGGAATTCTTGGATTTGGTTGCTTTGATTAGAAACTAAAAGGGTTTGAGCGATCAATCCGAGTGCTAAACACGTGAGGTATTGTGTGAATTTACATTAGTTCTATTTTATTAGACTAACAACTTGTTATGTAGAATCGCAAAAAACAAAAAAAAATGTCAAACAATAGTCCCGAATGAAGACCGGATATGATGTTCATGATGAGGGCACTGCAACAATATTTTGAGAGGATGAATAGGTTGGTTGTTGATATGAATGAAAGATTGGAAAGGCAAGAAAATTCCTTAGCACTTTACAACGAGAAACACCTCAACAGAATGTTAGGGGGGTTAATAGGCTAGCACTTGTAAAAAGGAGGTCTTTGAGTTTTCAAGTCAAGGAGAAAGACCTCCACCCAATGTTATTAGGGTTAATAGGCAAGCTCATGTTGGGGATGATATAGAGGAAGAAGATTGGGAAGAAGAATTGGAGGAAGGAGGGTTGGCTAGAGAAGGAAGAAATGGGAATAGTGGAGGAAGAAATGGTAGATGAGGTATGTGCAGACCCCCACCTAGAGCTCAAGATGGAGTTGATAGAGATCTAAGTAGTATAAAAATGAAGATACCACAATTCCAAGGAAAGAATGACCCGAAGATGTATTTGGAGTGGGAGAAGAAAATGGAGCATATTTTTGAATGTGACAACTACTCCACGGAGAAAAAAGTAAAACTTGCTATAATTGAGTTTTCTGACTATGCATTGAATTGGTGGGATCAATTGGTCATTAGTAGGAGGAGAAACCGTGAAAGGCTCATATATAATTGGGAGGACATGAAGGCTATCGTGAGAAAGAGGTTTGTGCCTAGCTACTACTATAGAGAGTTACACCAACGCTTACAAAGATTGACTCAAGGATATAAATGTGTTGATGAGTACTACAAGGAAATGTAAGTGGCTATAGCAAGAGCTAATGTCGAGGAAGATAGAGAGGCAACCATGGCTAGGTTTCTTAGTGGGTTGAATCTGGACATTGCCAACATTGTGGAACTTCATCATTATGTGGAGATGGAGGACATGGTCCACATAGAAATCAAGGTGGAAAGGCAATTAAAGAAACGAAGTTTTAGATCCCAACCATTAAGGTCTTGTCCCATTACTCCAAAACCAAACCTTACTAGTCCTTGGAAGTCCAATGAGAAAAAAGATGAAATAGCTACATCCAAACCAAGGTTTGAGCCTTACAAAGCCAAAGAGATGGGGGCTAGCAAGGACAAAGGTAAAATCGACACCCCAAGTTGTAATCGTGACTTAAGATGTTTTCAGTGTCTTGGTAATGGTCATATAGCCTCTCAATGTCCCAACAAGAAGGCAATGATCACCTTAGCAAGTGGTGAGGTTGGAACCGATAATGAAAGTGAAGAAGAGGAGATGCCATCTGCAGGTGAAGCTAGTGAAGAGGAGATAGGACCCGTGGATGGGGAAGCACATGTAATAAGGCGATCTTTGAGCACTCAAGTCAAGGAGGATGAACTTGAACAACAAAGAGATAACATCTTTCACACAAGATGTCATGTGAGTAACAAAGTGTGTTATGTTATCATAGATGGGGGAAGTTGCACCAATGTGGCTAGTACTACCTTAGTTGAGAAATTAATGTTGCCTACATTCGAACACCCTAAGCCTTACAAGTTGCAATGGTTAAATGATAGTGTGGAAGTGAAGGTTAATAAGCAAGTATTAGTGAGCCTCTCCATTGGAAAGTACAAGGATGAGGTGATGAAGAATGGTAGAAACATCACACTTGTACCCCTTTCACCCAAGCAAGTCTTTGAAGATCAACTGATGATGGTTAGGGAAAAAGAACAAAAAGAGAAAAATGAAAAAGAAAAAAAGGCTTTAAATGGGCTCATTCAAGAGGTCATTCATAATCAAGGGGACCTAAATTGGGAGTGCAAGGATTGGGAAAATCCTATGATGGAAATTAGGGAAAAATTGGCAAAATAAATTTGGCACATTGTTGCACCATTTGGACTTTTTGGGCAGCTTCATTTTCAGCCCTTAGATGGAAACAAGGGTTAAGATGTAAAATTTTATAGGGTTTCTTTTGTTCTCAGCTGCTCCATATTTTGCTCCAATTTTGGAGTGCCTATTGGACTGATTTTGGGCAGCTTTTTTTTCAGCCCTTGGATGAAATCAAGGGTGAAGATGTAATACTTTATAGGATTGCTTTGTGGCCAGTTGCCTAATTTTTCCATGATTTGGTCAATGTTTTCTGCTACCTTTTGTACTTTTTGGTTGTGTTTATTTTCAACCCTTGGATGAGATCAAGGGCTATGATGTAGTATAGCTTAGGGTTGGTTTGTATCCTTTTAAGAGCAGCTCAGCTGCTGCAAAAGATAATTTTGAATGAAGTTTGAATATTCAGATCATTTGAGAGCTCATTCTAGATCTTTGTTCCTCTTCAAGCAACTTATCAAGGGATTGGAAACATTTGTGGCGTTGTTTAACATCCAAGCATTTGTGGTGAGTAATATCCATACTTGTTATGGTGTCATTTATGCTAGACTTATCAAGGAATTAGCTGCTCCTTGTGGCGTCGTTTCTCCTCAGAAAAATGGTGAGTAATATCCATTGATTTGTGGAGAAACCCTTTGCTATATATTCTGAAATTAGCTAGGTCCTAAACCCTTGGTTCTTATCAAGCCCCCGGTATAAAGTCAATTTGATGCTCAATCCCCCTAATTGGTGGCACCCCATCCGAAATCTCTTCAGGGAATACGTCCTCAAATTCCTAAAAACGAGAAATAGTTGTACTAGCACAAGTATATGTTGTTTTGAATAAAAAGCCCTCTTGACCTCACTTGCCTTAGCATAAAAATTCACATTTTTTTTCTCTAGTATTTTTCCACTCTCCTCTCCTTTTTCTTCACTATTTTTTTCTTTTTCATTCTTCTCTTTTTGTTCTTTTTCCCTAACCATCCTCAATTTATCTTCAAAGACTTGCTTGGGTGAAGGGGGAACAAGTGTGATGTTTCTACCATTCTTCACAAACGAATACTTGTTTCTATATCCGTCATGTGTTACCCTCCTATCATATTGCCAAGACCTACCAAGTTAGATGTGTCCAGCTTAAAGAGTACTTGATCAAAGGTCAAGTTAGGGAGAGCATAAGTCCAAGTGATGTTTCCGTGCTACTCGTTCCCAAGAAGGATGGATCAAGCAGAATGTGTGTTGATTTCTGAGCCATCAACAACATTACGGTAAAATATCGACACCCTATCCCTAGACTAGATGACATTTAAGATGAGTTGCATGGTTCTTGCATTTTTTCAAAAATTGATTTGAGAAGTGGATACCATCAAATTAGGATGAGAGAGGGTGATGAATGGAAAACCGCTTTTAAAACTAAACATGGATGGTATGAGTGGTTAGTCATGCCCTTTGCTGTCGTCTATTTTGATGATATTCTCATTTATAGTAAAAATCTTGAAGAGAATGTCTTACATCTTATGTATGCTTTAAATTTGGAGAAAAGAACAATTGTATACGAACCTGAATATTGTAGCTGATGCTTTATCACGAAGGTATGCCTTACTCTCTACTTTAAATTCTAGATTGCTAGGATTTGAATATTTTATGGAAATGTATGCTAATGATGATGACTTCTCTTGTGTTTACCATGCATGTGAAAAAACTTCTTTTGAAAAGATTTATAAATTAGATGGGTATTTATTTAAAGAAAATCAATTGTGTATACCCAAATGTTCCATGCGTGAGTTGTTAATTAAGGAGGCCCATTGGGGAGGATTAATGGGGCATTTTGGAATTAAGAAGACTTTAGATGTTTTGCATGAGCATTTTTATTGGCCAACAATAAGGAAGGATGTAGGGAGAGTATGTTCTAGATGCATCACTTGTAAGCAAGTCAAATCCAAAGTCCTACCATAAGGACTATATACTCCCTTTCCCGTACCAAGCATACATTGGGTAGATGGGGGACGTTGTAATAACATCTTTCACACAAGGTGTCATGTTTGTAACAAGGTGTGTAATGTTATCATAGATGGGGGAAGTTGTACCAATGTGGCTAGTACTACCTTATTTGAGAAATTAGGGTTGCTTACATTCGAACACCCTAAGCCTTACAAGTGCAATGGTTAAATGATAGTGGGGAAAGGTTATTAAGCAAGTATTAGTGAGCTTCTCCATTGGAAAGTACAAGGATGAGGTGATGTGTGATGTGGTACCCATGAAAGCTGGACACATCTTGCTAGGTAGGCCTTGGCAATATGATATGAGGGTTACACATGACAGATATAGAAACAAGTATTCGTTTCTAAAGAATGGTTGAAACATAACACTTGTACCCCTTTTACCCAAGCAAGTCTTTGAAGATAAACTAAAGATGGTTAAGGGAAAATAAAAGTGTAAAAATGAAAAAAAGAAGAATGAAAAAGCAAAAAATAGTGAAAGGAAAAAATGGAGTGAAGAAAAAGGAAAGGAGAATGAAAGCACAAGAGAGAAAAATAGTGAGTTATTATGCTAAGGCAAGTGAGGTAAATGGGGCTTTTTATCCATACTTGTACTTTTGTAAAAGGAGGATAATTTCTCTATTAATGATCTTAACTAGTCTTTGCCTAGTGCCAATGTTTCTCTTTTGCAGGAATTTTAGGACGTGTTCCCTGAAGAGATTCCGGATATGGTGCTACCAATTAGGGGGATTGAGCATCAAATTGATTTCATATCAGGAGCATCTCTTCCAAAGCGACTTGCCTATAGGTCCAACCCCAAAGACACTAAGGAGATTCAAAGGGAGGTTGAAGATTACTTGATCAAAGGTCAAGTCAGGGAGAGCCTAAGTGGATGTGTCGTTCCCGTGCTACTCGTTCCCAAGAAGGATGGATCAAGCAAGATGTGTGTTGATTCCTGAGCAATTAACAACATTACAGTAAAATATTGACATCATATCCCTAGACTAGATGACATGTTAGATGAGTTGCATGGTTATATCATTTTTTCAAAAATTGATTTGAGAAGTGGATAGCATCAAATTAGGATGAGAGAGGGTGATGAATGGAAAAGTGCTTTCAAAACTAAGCAAGGATTGTATGAGTGGTTAGTCATGTCCTTTGGTCTAACAAATGCACCTAGTAGTTTTATGTGGCTTATGAATCATGTTATGCTTGCATTTATTAGAAAAGTTTGTGTTGCCTATTTTGATGATATTCTCATTTACAGTAAAAATGTTGAAGAGCATGTCTTACATCGTAGCTATGTGCTGGAAATTTTGAGAAAAGAATAATTGTATACGAACCTAAAAAAGTGTTGTTTTTGCATAAACAATTTAATTTTTCTTGGTTTCGTTGTTAGTTCTAAAGGAATAGAAATAGACGAGGAAAAGGTTAAGGCTATTTGAGAATGGCCCACACCTAAATCTGTAACTGAGGTTACGAGCTTTCATGGGTTGACTAGTTTTTATCGAAGGTTTGTCAAAGATTTTAGTACACTAGTCGCACCTCTAACCTAGGTCATTAAAAACTCTATTGGTTTTAAATGGGGCAAGAATCAGGAGAGAGCCTTTAAAGCATTAAAGGATAGTTTTATGTTCTTCACCTATTATATCTTAACCTAATTTTACTAAAAACCTTTGAAGTTGAGTGTGATGCATGAGGAATTGGTATAGGAGTTTTTTTGATGCAGGAACATTGACCTATTGCTTATTTCAGCCAGAAACTTCACTGAGCAGCCCTTAATTATCCAATTTATGAAAAGGAGCTATATTCCTTGGTTAGGACTTTGGAGACATGGCAAAATTACCTTTGGCCAAGGGAATTTGTCATCCACATCGATCACGAATATCTAAAACTTCTTAAGCGCCAAGGTAAAATGAATAGTAGGCATACTAGATAGATGGAATTCATTGAGACATTTCCTTATATTGTTCAATATAAGGGAGGTAAGGAGACTGTTGTAGTCAATTCTTTATCACGGAGGTATGCCTTACTCTAAACTTTAAATGCTAGATTGTTAGGATTTGAGTATGTTAAGGAAATGTATGCTTGTGAAAAAAATTCTTTTGAATTTTTTTATAAATTAGATGGGTATTTACTTAAAGAAAATCAATTGTGTATACCCAAATCTTCCATGCGCGAGTTGTTGATTAAGGAGGCCCATGGGGGAGGATTAATGGGGCATTTTGGAATTAAGAAGACTCTAGATGTTTTGCGTGAGCATTTTTTTGGTCGAAAATAAGGAGGGATGTAGTGAGAATATGTTCTAGATGCATAAATTGTAAGAAAGCCAAATCCAAAGTCCTACCACAAGGATTATATACTCCCTTGCCCGTACCAAGCACACCTTGTGATGAGAATCAAGGATCCAACCAAATCCCAATTGGACCAATCACAAGCTAGGAGGGCACAACTTGAGGAGGCTTTAAATTGGCTCATTCAAGAGGTCATGCATAATCAAAGGACCCAAAAAGGGAGTGCAAGGATTGGGACAAGCCTAGCGTGGAAATTAGGGCAAAATTGGCAAAAGAAAAGTAGGCATATTGTTGTGCCATTTGGACTAATTTTGAACAGCTTTCTTTTCATCCCTTGGATGAAAACTAGGGTTAAGATGTAATATTTTATTGGGATTCCTTTGTTCGCAGTTGTTCCAAATTTTGCTCCACATTTTGTTCTACATTTTGCTCCATTTTTGTTTTGCCATTTGGATTGATTTTGGGCATCTTTTTTTTCAGCTCTTGGATGAAATCAGGTGTTAAGATGTAAGATTTTCTTGGAATTTCTCTGTACTCAGTTGCTCCATATTTTCTCCATGTTTTGATATGCCATTTTTACTGATTTTGGGTAGTTTTCTTTTCAACCCTTGGATGAAATCAAGGGTTAAGATATAATATTTTCATAGGATTCCTTTGTAGTCAAATGCCCCATTTTTCTCCATGTTTTTTGCCACCTTTTGTGCTTTTTGGCTGTTTTTATTTTCCACCCTTGATGAGATGAGGGACTGTGATGTAGAAATAGACAACTCTAAATGTTCCAATAAAAACATGCAAAATATGGTTCATTAATCTTGTGAAAGTACTTAGCATTTGTTAAACCAAATGGCATGACTAACGACTCATATAAACCATATTTTAACTTAAATTCATTTTTCCATTCATCACCTTCTTTCATTCTAACTGGATGACATTGGTGCAACTTGATCTCATCCACAGGTTGAAAATAAAAATAGCCAAAAAGCACAAAAGGTAGTAGAAAACATGGAGAAAATGGAGTAACTAAGTAACAATAGCTAACTATTCCTACAAAAAGCTTAAGCTGTTAGTTGGGGTGCCAATATCATCATATCTAGAACAGGCACACTTAACCCAAGTTCAGAGCCCATACCAAGTCACAAGGATGTACCCACCATGGACAACACAAGTAAGACAAAATGACCCTTGGATGTTACCCACCAAGGTTACCAATAACAATCAGCCCATGGATGTTACTCACAATGATTACATCATTCCTTCCTTCAAAAAGGAAGTTCGTCCTTGAACTTGTGCTTTTTTGTGACTCGAACTTGAAAATAGGCTCTGATACCAAACTTAGGAATAGCTAACCATTCCTACCAAAACCTTAAGCTGAGTAAGGAGCGCCAATGTCCTCTTATTTAGAACCGTCACACTTAACCCAGGTTCAAAGCCCACACCAAGTGACTAGGATGTTACATACCACACAAGTCAAACTAAATGACCCTTGGATGTGACCTAGAAAAATATATGAACCACGGGTTTGGACATAGCTAATTTTCAGATTATATAGCAAAGTGTTTCTCCACAAATCCATGGATATTACTCAAGATTTATTTGAGGGAAACACGACACAAGGAGGTGATATTTCCTCGATAAGTCTAGCATAAATGACACACTAACAAGTATAGATATTACTCACCACAAATGCTCACATGCTAAACAACACCACAAAGGTTTCCAATCCCTTCATAAGTTGCTTAAAGACGAACAAAGAGTATAATCTGCAAATCAAATTGCTTTCAAAGTGTGAAATTCCCAGCAGTTGAGCTGCACTTAAGTATTTATAAAATACAAATAAACCCTAAGCTCTACTATATCATAGCCCTTGATCTCATCGATGGTTTGAAAATAAAAACAACCAAAAAGTACAAAAGGTAACAGAAAACATAGACCATTGAAGAGGCTTTAAATTGGCTCATTCGAGAGGTCATGCATAACCAAAGGAGGAGTGCAAGGATTGGGACAAGCCTAGCGTGGAAATTAGGGGAAAATTGGCAAAAGAAAACTAGGCATATTGTTTTGCCATTTTGGACTAATTTCGGACAACTTTCTTTTCAGCCCTTTGATGAAAACAAGGGTTATGATGTAATATTTTATATGGATTCTTTTGTTCTCAGCTCCTCCAATTTTTCTCTACATTTTGCTCCATTTTTGTTGTTCCATTTGGACTGATTTTGGGCAGCTTTCTTTTCAGCTCTTAGATGAAATCAAGGGTTAAGATGTAAGATTTTCTTGGAATTTCTTTGTACTCAGCTGCCTAATATTTTCTCCATGTTTTTCTGTGCCATTTGTATTGATTTTGGGCAGCTTTCTTTTCAACCCTTGGATGAAATCAAGTGTTAAGATGTAATATTTTCATAGGATTCCTTTATAGTCAGCTGCCCCATTTTTCTCCATGTTTTGGTCTATGTTTTCTTCCACCTTTTGTGCTTTTTGCCTGCTTTTATTTTCCACCCTTGAATGAGATCAAGGGCTGTGATGTAGTAGTGTCTAGGGTTTATTTGTATCCAATATAAATACTTAAGAGCTGGGAATTCTACACTTTGAATGAAATTTGATTTTTCAAATCATTTGAGAGTTCATTCATGCTCTTTGTTCCTCTTTAAGCAACTTATCAAGGGATTGGCAACCTTTGTGGCATTGTTTAGCATCCAAGAATTTGTGGTGACTAATATCCATACTTGTTAAGGTATCATTTATGCTAGACTTATCAAGGAAATAGCATCTTCTTGTGGCATCTTTCCCCTCCGAAAAATGGTGAGTAATATCCATTGATTTGTGGAGAAACCCTTTGCTACATAATCTGAAATTAGCTAGGACCTATCATCAATAAAATCTTTTTTTTAAAGATATGGGATAAGGAGGCACAACTTTTGCTTTATGCTTGCGATTTATCACATTCATCCCTGCCACAATCCCAACATGATCTCCAACAATTATTACATGACTTTGAATACATATTCCAAGAGTCTAGGAGATTACCTCCCATCCGAGAAATAGATCATCATATTATTCTGAAGGAAGGAATTGAACCTGTTAATGTTAGACCCTACAAGTATGCTTACTTTTATAAAGTTGAAATTGAAAAATAGGTCCATGATACCCTAAAATTAGGGTTTATACAACCAAGTACTAGTCCGTTCTCTTCACCTATGTTGTTGGTTAAGAAAAAATATGATACATGGAAATTTTCCATTGATTATAGGGCTCTCAATAAAGTAACCATCAAGGACAGATTTCCTATTCCAACCATTGATGATAAGCTTGATGAACTTCATGGAGCTTCCTACTTCACAAAGCCTGATTTGAAAGCTGGTTTCCATCAAGTACGAGTACACTCCCCACATGTGCATAAAACTGCATTTCATACTCATAATGGTCATTATGGATATTTGGTTATGCCCTTTGATCTTTGCAATGCCCCATCTACATTTCAAGCTCTTATAAACTCTAGCTTTCACTCTTATATCTGCAAGTTTATCTTGGTTTTCTTCAATGACACCCTAATTGGGGAGCACATATCAATCATATCAAAACAACCTTTGAAATATTGAGACAACATAAGTTCTTCATCAAATTAAACAAATATGTATTAGGATAGCAGGAGTTAGAATATCTTGGTCACATAATCACACCATAAGGTGTAAGAGTGGACCAAGACAAGGTTAGAGCAATGCTTGATTATCCTAGACTCACTAACATTTTTGAATTACGGGAATTTCAGGCCTTACATGATACTACATAAAGTTTGTTCGTGACTATGGCATCATCGCTCGACCTCTGATTAATCTCCTCAAAAAAGTGAACTTTGGATGATAAAATGAAGTCAATGATGCCTCCTAGAAACTCAAGCAGTCAATGATGCCTCCTAGAAACTCAAGCAAGCAATGACTACAACACCAACTCCTACAATGCCAAATTTCAAAGAACCTTTTGTTATTGAAACATATGCTTCGGGTGAGGGCATAGGAACAATCCTTTCTCAACAAGGTAAACCCCTTGCATTCATGAGCAAGTCATTGGACCATCCAAAAGAATGTGGTCCACTTATGCTAAGGAAATGGTACATGCTATTCAGACTTGGAAATTGTATTTGATTGGACACAAATTCTATATTCAAACATACCAGAAGACTCTTAAATATCTGCTAGAATAGCGCATCACCATACCAGAACAACAAAAATGGCTCTCTAAACTACAAGGATATGACTATGAAATCACCTATAAGTCAGACAAACAAAACAATGTTGTTGATTCTCTATCTTAGTTTATAGACAATCCTACTCTTAACACCATGGTCATTTCACAAGCTCAAATATGGGACACTATTAAATCTGAAGCAAAGGCTGACCCCTACATGCAAACAATCAATAGACAAGCCCTTGACGAGCCAGAAGTTCCTTACACATGGAAAAATGAAATGGTCTTCTACAAAGATAGAGTGGTTCTTACTCCTAAATCACCAATCATTCATCAATTATAACAAGAATTTCATGATTCCATCGTAGGAGGACACTCAAGGTTGCTCAGAACCTGTAAACAAATGGCTTAACAATTCTATTGGCCATCAATGTATAACACTATCAAGAATTATATTGCCTCTTGTTAAGAGTGCCAAAGATTCAAAATTGAGACTCTATCTCATGTAGAAATTCTTAGGCACTACTGATTCCCTGTAAAAATTGGGATGATATAACAATGGATTTCATTGATGGTCTCCCTTCCTCCCAAGGCAAAAATGCTATCTGAGTTGTCATAGACTGCCTTAGTTTGAGATTCATTCTCTTTGTTCCTCTTTAAGCAACTTATCAAGGGATTGGAAACTATTGTGGTGTTGTTTAGCATCCAAGCATTTGTGGTGAGTAATATCCATACTTGTTAGGGTGTCATTTATGCTAGACTTATCAAGGAGTCAGCACCTCCTTGTGGTGTCTTTTCTTTTCAATTTAATGGTGAGTCATATGAATTGTTTTATGTAAAACCCCATTGCTATATAATCTGAAAATTAGCTAGGTTGTAACCCATTGATTCTTATCCTTAACTTAGTAACAGTAGCTAGCCATTTGATGAGAATCATAGAGCCAAACAAATCCTAAGTGGGCCAATCACAAGGTCTAAGAGGGCACAACTATAAAAGGCTTTAAATGAGCTCATTAATGAGGTCAATCATAACCAAAGGATCCAAATTGGGAATGCAAGGATTGGCAAAAGCTAACTAGGTACATTGTTGTGCCATTTGGAATAATTTGGGCAGCTTTCTTTTGAGCCCTTGGATGACAAAAAAAGTTAAGATGTAATATTTTATTGGGATTCCTTTGTTCTTAGCTGCTCCAATTTTGCTGTGCCATTTGGACTGATTTTGGGCATTTTCTTTTCAACCCTTAGATGAAATCAAGGGTTAAGATGTAATATTTTCATAGGATTCCTTTTGTAGTTAGTTGCCCCATTTTTCTCCATGTTTTATGCTACCTTTTGTTTTTTGGCTGTTTTTATTTTCAACCCTTGGATGAGATGAAGGGCTATGATGTAGTAGAGCTTAGGGTTAATTTGTATCATATAAATACTTAAGAGCAGCTCAGCTGCTAGGAATTTTACAATTTGAATAAAATTTGATTTTTTAGATTATTTGATAGCTCATTCATGTTCTTTATTCCTCTTTAAGCAACTTATCAAGGGATTGGAAACCTTTGTGCCGTTATTTAGCATCCAAGCATTTGTGGTGAGTAATAGCTATACTTGTTAGGGTGTTATTTATGCTAGACTTATCAAGGAAATAACACCTCCTTGTGGCATCTTTCCCCTCCGAAAAATGTTGAGTAATATCCATTTATTTGTGAAGAAACCCTTTGTTATATTATCTGAAAATTTTCTAGGTCCATATCGCACCCCATCTAATCCAAGTCCGTCACACTTAACCTGGGTTCGAAGCCCACACCATGTCACATGGATGTTACCCACCATGTGCCACACATGCTATACTAAATGACCCTTGTATTTTACCCACCAAGGTTACCCATAACAATGGGCCCATGGATGTTACTCACCATGGTCGTATCAGTGCTGATGATATCCCTTAACGGAAATCATTTTCTTTTTAGCCTATGATCTCATTTGTGGCCATCTTTGTCATCTAACTTGTTTGTTGTTATGTTACTTGTCTATTTCTTTAAAACTGTGTTTTTCTTCCTTTACTGCTTTAAGTCGTATAAATATATTTGTCTATGGTTGTTTGTTAATCTCCTTCTCTTTTTCTCTCTCTTCTCAAGAGTGCTTAACACGTTCTTTTGTTCATCCTTCTTGTTGCAAAAGTATAATAAAGTTAATAGGGGCTTTATTGGTTTTTGAGTGGCATGCATTTTCCTTGAATTGAAATGTGGTTTTTATGAGACGTGTTTTCAATGAGCATATGTATGGCTATTGGTTGACACTGTTAATTTTTCCTTTTTCATATTAGTACATAATCTGAACTAAATTTGACAGTTCAGATTCCACTTGAGCTATAAACCCCCTAATTTCCCTATAAACCCTAAGGAGCCAAAATTAAAATAATTTTTTATCATATTTTGGAGCCAAAAAGAGAGAAAAACATAGAAAAATCCAAAAGGAGACATAATTTTGGTAGTGATTAAAGAGGCGATTGGTACTACAATTCAAGAGATTGATTGTATTTCTTCTTCTTTTTCTTTCTTTATCAATAAGTCTTTCTTTATGAAAAATATGAGTTTTATGAACAAAATTATGTGTAGTTAATTTATTAATCTGGGGTCTTATGAACCCAATTTTCACAATGTGATAATCTAATATTTTACCCCAATTATGATTTTTATTTAATTATAGTATTTAATCTGATTTTTATGCTATTATTTGGCCAACAATTGATCTATAGAGGAATTAAAAATATTTGAGAGAATTATTTTATTGTTTGTTTTGATTAAATAACATGTATAGTTTCTAGGCAGAGATATGTGATTCTTATGTATGTGATCCATAATTAATTAACTTAATGAGTAGTATGTAATTTAATTGGCATGAGTGTGTGATTAGGTTAATTACTATATGTTATAGTTTTACTTGAGAGAAGAATACATGCTATGTTAGATTTTATTGATCATGTCATTGATTGATAATTATATTGAGAGGATTTTAGTGATTCACATGTTTAAAAAATTGGGGGATTTAGTCCTAGATTTTTTATCATATATCTTATTAGTTTCCAATTCTGATTTAATTAATTATTGTTATTTATTTTTATTTTTTTTAATTTTGTTTCCTTAAAATATAAAATTACAAAAAAAATTGTTTTTATTTTTTCTTGTTTTAAAAATTAATTTCTAATAACATAATCTCCATAGGAATGATTTTTCTTATCATTATATTATTTGTTACGATACATGTACTTATGTATTCATTAATCACAATTCGTGTGTCGATTAGTTGACAAATTGAACATCTGAGCGATTCAAGCTCAATTCACTCATTTTTAGATTAACAAAGTTGAACTAGTTGCTAGATCTTCATTTCATTTACAATCTAATAATACTATTTCCAGTTAAATTTGAAAGGTTTACAATGCAATAATTGTAAGAAACATCCAACATTGTCCAAAAGGAAGCTTATAAATGCTCTCCTATCCCTTCATGTAAGCTCCAAATTCACGAAAATAGAGAACCTGACAAAGCTTCATAGTGCATTCAATAAACCTTTCAATGGTAAAAGAATTCTAAAGCTTACGAAGCTCCCTTTTTCTTCCAATTAAGCTCCAATTGCACAAAAAATGAGAAGCTCACAAAGCTCCGTAATGTAACCATTAAAACAAAAATGGAAGAAAAATAAAGAAGCTTATGAAGCTTCCATGTTCTCTAATTACACATAGACAAAGAAGCTAATAATGCTTCATAACGTATTCATTAAAGCTTCAATGGATCAATATCAATAAAACTTATGACGCTCATGTATGTCTCTATTGAAGCTTCAATTGCTTGAAAAAAAAGGATCCAACAAAGTTCCAATGAGACTTAATGAAACCAACAAGGCTCCTCAACACATTGTTTAAAGAACCAATGGGACAAAAATGACAAAGCTCATGCAACTCTGTAATGCAAGTGAAAATCTTAAATCCCAATTGGATAAGCTTAAGAAGCTCCTTAAGATATTTTTCAAAGCTTCATGACATATGATGATACCTACAAAATAAAATTAGGAGCATTCATTAATCCTCAAGATAAAGTAAAATAAAATGGTAAAAGCTCTCAAATAGTTCCATGAAGTTTATAGAAGCTCCTTGTATCTTTAAGGAATGACAACTCTTGAGAGAGCTAAAATCTCGAATGAATTCATAATGAAGAGAGGTTTGATAATCACCTCTAACCCAAATAAAGGACAAGAAAAAGCTTTTATAACAAAAATAACTTCGACGCACCACAAGTTTTCATAAAAATCTATGGAACAACTATGAACACTTAAGAATGATTAAATATTTAAGGGAATAATCATAGATGCACATGGAAAGAGCCTTATAGCTCCCAATGCTAGAGTGTCCTCCACAATGCAGTTTATATATCTACCTCCAACAGAATCGTATTAACTCCCAGAGTATGCATAAGGCCTATAAGATTTCTATCTTTAAACAAATATATGTACATACCCCAATTCATTAACAATATGGTTCACATTACCCATTGATGCTATTCAAAGCCCCAAATGTACTAAGATAAGAGCTCTCATGACTCTTTAGTACAATTTCTCCATGTATAATTAACTTTCATTTATCCATTCAAGAATAAATAAAGCTTCATAGCTCCTCACAAGCGATATGATTAAAATCTTAAATTATGATAAGTTGAATCAACAATAGCCTACAAATTGTAGCTACTAAAAGTAGTTTCTAAGTGAGAAAAGAACTCAAATAAAGAACTAAATTCAACTTTCTTTAAAGTTAAGCATCTTTGGATACAAATTTAGTAGGGGCAACATGGTGGAGTAAAAGCAATATTTCAAATTGAAGCTTTATACTCCACCTAGAAAAGCCCCCTGGCCAGACCCCCTGGGAATGGCTAAAAGCTAGAAGATAACACATCACCCCTATAGGTTCTTCATCATAGATGGAGAAGTCATATGCAGGATATGGATACCACTACTACATCTAGTAAGTATAGAGACATATATCTTGAAGATCGCTTATGAGATCCTACCCCCAATGTATATGGAACAATAAGCTAACACTTAATTCTAACACATTGGGAGGACACCTAGACCAAATGATTATTTTTCTTACTTCGATCCACTTTGATAGTTTCAACATGAAGCTTATTCTACAAAGAGGCTCTAAGACCAACTCCTGGCCTTCAAAAATCACTTCAAAGACTTATCTGAAGCTAATAGTGAAGAAGCTTTTGGACATAATCCTTAAACCTATATTGAAAATCTCTTCACATAAGCTATCTTGGTATTGTATTTATTAAGAGAGTTTTCTATGCTCATATGCTTGAATCTGCCGATGATAAGGCCATGGTTATGGTTATTTTTATACCCTTTAGTGCATCCCCCATAAACACTTACAATGATTTAATGGATGTAACTCGAGGGAGTATGAGACTTATTTAGAGCATATAGATTATAAAGAAGTACTAGATAGCCAACGCGAAACACCTCTCATGTTTGGCAATATTTTCTCTACTTTAAATTGATGCCAAGTAGGCCTTATAGCTTAATTGATAAAGAAAGGGCTTGATTACTCTTCACAATCTAAACCTATAATTGCCTGAATGCAAGGGAAATTGTCAATCAAACAATAATATTGTCGGTGAATAATCAATGAGTTAATTATTTTTCCCACAATTAATTACAACATCTTCTTCAAGGGTTAAGATGTAATATTTTATAGGATTCCTTTGTGGTCAGCTACCCCATTTTTTCCATGTTTTGGTCAATGTTTTCTGCTACCTTTTGTGCTTTTTGGCTGTTTTTATTTTCAACCCTTGGATGAGATCAAAGGCTATGATGTAGTAGAGCTTAGGGTTGGTTTGTATCCTATTAAGGGCAGCTCAGCTGCTGTAAAATACAATTTTGAATGAAGTTTGAATTTTCAGATCATTTGAGAGCTCATTCTAACTCTTTGGTCCTCTTTAAGCAACTTATCAAGGGATTGGAAACCTTTGTGGTGAGTAATATCTATATGATATGAACCAAGGGGATAGGATCTAGCTAAATTCAGATTATATAGAATAGGGTTTCTCTACAAATCAATGGATATTACTCACCATTTTTCTGAAGAGAAAAGATGCCATAAGGAGTTGCTATTTCCTTGATAAGTCTAGCATAGATGACATCCTAACAAGTATGGATATTACTCACCACAAATGCTTGGATGCTAAACAACGCCACAAAGGTTGCCAATCCCTTGATAAGTTGCTTGAAGAGGAACAAAGAGCTAGAATGAGCTCTCAAATGATCTGAATATTCAAACTTCATTCAAAATTATATTTTAAAATAGCTGAGCTGCTCTTAATAGGATACAAACCAACCCTAAGTTGTACTACATCATAGCCCTTGATCTCATCCAAGGGTTGAAAATAAACACAACCAAAAAGCAGAAAATGTAGCAGAAAACATTGACCAAAACATAGAAAAATTGGGGTAGTTGACTGATAAGAGTCAAATTATTGCATTTTTGTTATGATTTAAATGTTGATATTTGTGTGAAAATTGCATTTATTTTATTATTTAATCCACAAATGTCATTTCACGGGTATTTCGTGTTTAAAGTGCAATTTCAGGTAAAATCATGATTTTGGAGAAGTTTGGGACAAAGTTCAATGATCGAGATTGAGTGAAAATAAAAAGGAAATAAAGATTCAAGATTTGGAAATCCCGCCGCCGGCTAGATTATTTTCGCCGCCGGCGAAAATCCTACAGAAAGCACGGTGAAAATCTTCCCGAGAGCACAAAATTTGGCAAAATTCATCTCGCCGCCGGCCAAATAATTCTGGCCGCCGGCCAAAGTATCTCGCCGCCGGCCACATTATTTTGGCCGCCGGCCAAAATCCAAAAACCCAAAATTTAATTTTCCAGAAATCTCGCCGCGGCGAGAAAAATGTCGCCGCCGGCGAGTTTCGTCCGAAAATACATTTTTTATGTTGTTTTGTTCCAAAATTGCCCCCCAAACCCTAGATCTATATATACATTATGATGGAAAAAGAGGGGGACGGCAGAAAGCAGAGTTCAAAGGCATTTTTGGAGAAGAGAAGGAAATTTTGGAGAAACTTGAAGGATCTTCACCATTGTTGCTACCAAGCCTTCATCTTCTAGAGTTTTTCATCTCTTCTCCTTAGTTTTTATATTCTGCAGTTTATTGATATTTTTTATTCATGGATTCAATTGAAATAATGGTTGTTCTTAATTTCGTTATGAACTAATTCGTTTTTGCTAAGGCTATGATGTAGTTAAATCAAGGAAATCTGATTTCTTTTGTTATTGTTATATGAATTCATTGTTTTCAAGTTGAGTATTTATTTCCATGCTTAATGCTTTTAAATTTCTGATCAAGATTTAGATGATTTGTTGCATTATATTGAGACCGAGAGGAGATGTGTAATGAATGCTTCTTGTGATAAATACCGTATGTTGAATGCGAGTTTGACACCTAATGCATGATGTATGTGGTTATTCTAGAAATTCCATAAATCATAATGTGCTTATTTGTGATTAAATCTTCATAGTAATATAGTTGGTTTTCATAGATAAGTAATTCTAATATAACTTGAGAAAGAGTATTAGATAAGTTTGGGTTTTTCAACCATCACTTTTAGCTTTGAATCTCATATAACATGACTTGAAATCGGATTGAATTGATTTAGCGAAATCAAATGCCTTAGCGTTTTTAATCATTTGTGAACAACATTAAATTTTGTTATTTGCGTTTAGTTTTATGTTAATTTTCTTTTAAAACAATTTCAACAATTCGGTTTTCAAATAAAATTAGGGTTAGTCAATTTCGGTACTTAGTAACGCCATTCCTTGTGGGTTCGATATCCGTACTTTTTGTACACTTTATTACTTGAACGATTCGTACACTTGCGAAAATAAGCATCATTGACCACAAAGGAATCCTATAAAATATTACATCTTAACCCTTGATTTCATCCAAGGGTTGAAAAGAAAGCTGCCCAAAATCAGTCCAAATGGCACTCCAAAAATGGATCAAGATATGGAGCACCTGAGAACAAAAGAAACCCTAGAAAATATTACATCTTAACCCAAATGGCATAACAATGTGCCTAGTTTTATTTTGCCAATTTTGCCCTAATTTCTATCCTAGGATTGTCCCAATCCTTGCACTCCCAATTTAGGTCCCCTTGGGATGACCTCTTGAATGAGCCCATTTAAAGCCTTTTCGAGTTGTGCCTTCCAAGACCTTGTGATTGGTGAACTTAGAATTTGTAGAGCTCGATGATTCTCATCATTCCCCCCTCTCTTCAAGAGAATTCAACCTCGAATCATCACTTGCATAATCAAAAGGAGAAAGATCAGAAACATTAAAAGAGGTACTAACATTATACTCACCAGGAAGATCAATTTTGTAGGCATTGTCATTGATTCGCTCAATCACTTGAAAGGGTCAATCTCCCCGTGGTTGCAACTTGGACCATCTTTTTTCAGGAAACCGTTCCTTTCTCATATGCACCCAAACTCAATCACTAGGCTCAAAAATGACTCTTCACCTCCCTTTGTTGGCTCTGTTAGCATAATCCTTATTTCTCTTCTCAATTTCCTCATGAATGCGTTCATGAAGCTTCTTCACCATTTCAGCCTTCCTAGGACCATCTAAGTTAGTTTTGTCTGAAATAGGAATAGGTAATAAGTACAAAGGAGTTATTGGATTGAAACCATAAACAATTTCGAATGGAGAATTAGTAGTTGAGTGCACACTCCGGTAATAAGCAAATTCAACAAAAGGTAAACAATCCTCCCAATTTTCAAATTCCTTTTTATTACCACCTTAAGCAACATGGACAGAGTAGTCGAAAACAAGAGTTTAGTGCCCATTTTAGCCTAAAAAGGTTTCCAAAAATAACTAAGGAATTTAACATCCCTATCAGACACAATGCTCCTAGGAACTCCATGAAGCCTAACAACCTCCCTAACTCTGCTACATTAGTGGCATCATCAGTTTTATGACATACTATAAAGTGTGCCATTTTAGGAAACCTATCTACAACCACAAAAATGGAGTATCTACCCTTCTTAGACCTACGTAACCCTTAAACAAAATCCATGGAAATATCTACCCAAGGTGTGATTGGTACGGGCAAGGGAGTATATAGTCCTTGTGGTAGGACTTTGGATTTGGCTTGCTTACAAGTGATGCATCTAGAACATATTCTCCATACATCCTTCCTTATTGTTGGCCAATAAAAATGCTCACGCAAAACATCTAAAGTCTTCTTAATTCCAAAATGCCCCATTAATCCCCCCCATGGGCCCCTTGATGCATCACACTCAACTTCAAAGGTTTTACTAAAATTAGGTAAAGATAAAACAGGTGTAGAACACAAACTATCCTTCAATGCTTTAAAGGCTCTCTCCACATTCTCGCCCCATTTGAAACCAACAGAATTTTTAATGACCTCGGTTAGAGGTGCAGCCAGTGTCCTAAAATCTTTGACAAACCTTCGATAAAAAATAGCTAAGCCAGGAACACTTCTAACCACGGTTACAGATTTAGGTGTGGGCCATTCTTGAATAGTCTTAACCTTTTCCTCATCTACTTCTACCCTCTTAGAACTAACAACAAAACAAAAAAAAACTAACTTGTCTATGCAAAAAACACACTTTTTTAGGTTTGTATACAATTGTTCTTTTCTCAAAATTTCAAGCACATACCTAAGATGTAATCAAGCGCCCCCCGTATTGAAAGCTTGAGGTTTAGGTAGGAAGGATTAGCTATTTTTCCTATGTTTGGTATCAAAACATGATCTCATGTTTGAATCCCATAAAAGCACAAGTTTAAGGTGAATTTCTTTTAAAAGAGACGGAATGATGCAACCAAGGTAAGTACCATCCCAGGGCCTATTGTTGTGGGTAATCTTTGTGTTATTTCAAAGGGTCATTTAGAATAACTTGTGTGGTGCATAGGGGGTAACATTCTCGTGACTTGGTGTGACTTTTGAACGAGGATTAAGTGTGACAGTTCAAGCGTCCCGTATTGAAAGCTTAAGCTTTAGGTAGGAAGGATTAGCTATTTTTCCTTTGTTTGGTATCAAAACATGATCTCAGGTTCGAATCCCATAAAAGCACAAATTCGCAGTTAATTTCCCTTAAAAGAGACGGAATGATGCAACCAAGGTAAGTACCATCCCTGGGCTCATTGTTGTGGGTAACGTTTCTATGTTGTTTCCAAGGGTCATTTAGAATGAATTGTGTGTGGCATGGGGGGTAACATCCTCGTGACTTGGTGTGAGCTTTAAACGAGGATTAAGTATAACTGTTCAAGCATCCCGTATTGAAAGCTTAAGCTTTAGGTAGGAAGGATAAGCTATTTTTCCTTTGTTTGGTATCAAAACATGATCTCAGGTTCGAATCCCTTAAAAGCACAAGTTCGAGGTGAATTTCCTTTAAAAGAGACGGAATGATGCAACCAAGGTAAGTACCATCCTAGGGCCTATTGTTGTGGGTAATCTTTGTGTTATTTCAAAATGTCATTTAGAATGACTTGTGTGGTGCATTGGGGGTAACATCCTCGTGACTTGGTGTGACATTTGAACGAGGATTAAGTGTGACAGTTCAAGCGTCCTGTATTGAAAGCTTAAGCTTTAGGTAGGAAGGATTAGCTATTTTTCCTTTGTTTGGTATCAAAACATGATCTCAGGTTCGAATCCCATAAAAGCAAAAGTTCGAGATGAATCTCCCTTAAAAGAGACGGAATGAAGCAACCAAGGTAAGTACCATCCCTGGGCTCGTTGTTGTGGGTAACGTTTCTATGTTATTTCCAAGGGTCATTTAGAATTACTTGTGTGTGGCATGGGGGGTAACATCCTCGTGACTTAGTGTGAGCTTTAAACGAGGATTAAGTATGACAGTTCAAGTACGCCGTATTGAAAGCTTAAGCTTTAGGTAGGAAGGATTAACTATTTTTCCTATGTTTGGTATCACTACATGATCTCATGTTCGAATCCCATAAAAGCACAAGTTCGAGGTGAATTTCCTTTAAAACAGACGGAATGATGCAACCAAGGTAAGTACCATCCCTGGGCTCGTTGTTGTGGGTAACCTTTCTATGTTGTTTCCAAGGGTCATTTAGAATGACTTGTGTGGTGCATGGGGGGTAACAGCCTTGTGACTTGGTGTGAGCTTTAAACGAGGATTAAGTATGACAGTTCAAGCGCCCCGTATTGAAAGCTTAAACTTTAGGTAGGAAGGATTAGCTATTTTTCCTATGTTTGGTATCAAAACATGATCTCAGGTTCGAAAATCATAAAAGCACAAATTCGAGGTTAATTTCCCTTACAAGAGACCGAATGATACAACCGAGGTAAGTTCCATCCCTGCACTTATTGTTGTAGGTAACCTTTCTATGTTGTTTCCAATGGTCATTTAGAATGACTTGTGTGGTGCATGGGGGGTAACATCCTCGTGACTTGGTGTGAGCTTTAAACGAGGATTAAGTATGACAGCTGAAGCACCCCGTATTGAAAGCCTAAGCTTTAGGTAGGAAGGATTTGCTATTTTTCCTATGTTTGGTATCAAAACATGATCTCATGTTCGAATCCCATCAAAGCACATGTTCGAGGTGAATTTCCTTTAAAAGAGACGGAATGATGCAACCAAGGTAATTACCATCCCAAGGCCTATTGTTGTGGGTAATCTTTGTGTTATTTCAAAGGGTTATTTAGAAAGACTTGTGTGGTGCATAGGGGGTAACATCCTCGTGACTTGGTGTGACATTCGAACGAGGATTAAGTGTGATAGTTCAAGCATCCCGTATTGAAAGGTTAAGTATTGGGTAGGAAGGATTAGCTATTTTTCCTTTGTTTGGTATCAAAACATGATCTCAGGTTCGAATCCCATAAAAGCACAAGTTCGAGATGAATTTCCCTTAAAAGAGACGGAATGATGCAACCAAGGTAAGTATCATCCCTAGGCTCCTTGTTGTAGGTAACCTTTCTATGTTTTTTCCAAGTGTCATTTAGAATGACTTGTGTGGTGCATGGGGGGTAACATCGTCGTGACTTGGTGTGACTTTTGAACGAGGATTAAGTGTGACAGTTCAAGCGTTCCGTATTCAAAGCTTAAGCTTTATGTAGGAAGGATTAGTTATTTTTCCTATGTTTGGTCTCAAAACATGATCTCAGGTTCGAATCCCATAAAAGCACAAATTCGAGGTTAATTTCCCTCACAAGAGACAGAATGATACAACCAAGGTAAGTACCATCCCTCGGCTTATTGTTGTGGGTAACCTTTCTATGTTTTTTCCAAGGGTCATTTAGAATGATTTGTGTGGTGCATGAGGGGTAACATCCTCGTGACTTGGTGTGAGCTTTAAATGAGGATTAACTATGACAGTTCAAGCGCCTCGTATTGAAAGCTTAAGCTTTAGGTAGGAAGGATTAGCTATTTTTCCTATGTTTGGTATCAAAACATGATCTCAGGTTCGAATCCCATAAAAGCACAAATTCGAGGTTAATTTCCCTCACAAGAGACAGAATGATACAACCAAGGTAAGTACCATCCCTCGGCTTATTGTTGTGGGTAACCTTTCTATGTTGTTTCCAAGGGTCATTTAGAATGATTTGTGTGGTGCATGAGGGGTAACATCCTCGTGACTTGGTGTGAGCTTTAAAGGAGGATTAAGTATGACAGTTCATGCGCCCCGTATTGAAAGCTTAAGCTTTAGGTAGGAAGGATTAGCTATTTTTCCTATGTTTGGTCTCAAAACATGATCTCAGGTTCGAATCCCATAAAAGCGCAAATTCGAGGTTAATTTCCCTCACAAGAGACAGAATGATACAACCAAGGTAAGTACCATCCCTCGGCTTATTGTTGTGGGTAACCTTTCTATGTTGTTTCCAAGGGTCATTTAGAATGATTTGTGTGGTGCATGAGGGGTAACATCCTCGTGACTTGGTGTGAGCTTTAAATGAGGATTAACTATGACAGTTCAAGCGCCTCGTATTGAAAGCTTAAGCTTTAGGTAGGAAGGATTAGCTATTTTTCCTATGTTTGGTATCAAAACATGATCTCAGGTTCGAATCCCATAAAAGCACAAATTCAAGGTTAATTTTACTTACAAGAGATAGAATGATACAACCAAGGTAAGTACCATCCCTAGGCTTATTGTTGTGCGTAACTTTTCTATGTCGTTTCCAAGGGTCATTTAGAATGACTTGAGTGGTGCATGAGGGGTAACATCCTCGTGACTTGGTGTTAGCTTTAAACGAGAATTAAGAATGACAGTTCAAGCGCCTCGTATTGAAAGCTTAAGCTTTAGGTAGGACGGATTAGCTATTTTTCCTATGTTTGGTATTAAAACATGATCTCATGTTCGAATCCCATAAAAGCACAAGTTCGAGATGAATTTCCCTTAAAAGAGACGGAATGATGCAACCAAGGTAAGTACCATCCCTGGGCTCGTTGTTGTGGGTAACCTTTCTATGTTTTTTCCAAGGGTCATTTAGAATGACTTGTGTGGTGCATGAGGGGTAGCATCCCCTTGACTTGGTGTGAGCTTCGAACGAGGATTACGTGTGACAGTTCAAGCGTCCCGAAATGAAAGCTTGAGGTTTAGGTAGGAAGGATTAGCTATTTTTCCTATGTTTGGTATCAAAACATGATCTCATGTTTGAATCCCATAAAAGCACAAGTTCAAGGTGAATTTCTTTTAAAAGAGACAGAATGATGCAAACAAAGTAAGTAACATCCCAGGGCCTATTGTTGTGGGTAATCATTGTGTTATTGCAAAGGGTCATTTAGAATAACTTGTGTGGTGCATAGGGGGTAACATTCTCGTGACTTGGTTTGACTTTTGAACGAGGATTAAGTGTGACAGTTCAAGCGTCCCGTATTGAAAGCTTAAGATTTAGGTAGGAAGGATTAGCTATTTTTCCTTTGTTTGGTATCAAAACATGATCTCAGGTTCGAATCCCATAAAAGCACAAATTCGCGGTTAATTTCCCTTAAAAGAGACGGAATGATGCAACCAAGGTAAGTACCATCCCAGGGCTCGTTGTTGTGGGTAACATTTCTATGTTGTTTCCAAGGGTCATTTAGAATGAATTGTGTGTGGCATGGGGGGTAACATCCTCGTGACTTGGTGTGAGCTTTAAACGAGGATTAAGTATGACTGTTCAAGCGTCCCGTATTGAAAGCTTAAGCTTTAGGTAGGAAGGATAAGCTATTTTTCCTATGTTTGGTATCAAAACATGATCTCAGGTTCGAATCCCTTAAAAGCACAAGTTCGAGGTGAATTTCCTTTAAAAGAGACGGAATGATGCAACCAAGGTAAGTACCATTTTAGGGCCTATTGTTGTGGGTAATCTTTGTGTTATTTCAAAAGGTCATTTAGAATGACTTGTGTGGTGCATAGGGGGTAACATCCTCGTGACTTGGTGTGACATTTGAACGAGGATTAAGTGTGACAGTTCAAGCGTCCCGTATTGAAAGCTTAAGCTTTAGGTAGGAAGGATTAGCTATTTTTCCTTTGTTTGGTATCAAAACATGATCTCAGGGTCGAATCCCATAAAAGCACAAGTTCGAGATAAATCTCCCTTAAAAGAGACGGAATGAAGCAACCGAGGTAAGTACCATCCCTGGGCTCGTTGTTGTGGGTAACGTTTCTATGTTGTTTCCAAGGGTCATTTAGAATGACTTGTGTGTGACATGGGGGGTAACATCCTCGTGACTTAGTGTGAGCATTAAACGAGGATTAAGTATGACAGTTCAAGCACGCCGTATTGAAAACTTAAGCTTTAGGTAGGAAGGATTAACTATTTTTCCTATGTTTGGTATCACTACATGATCTCATGTTCGAATCCCATAAAAGCACAACTTCGAGGTGAATTTCCCTTACAAGAGACGGAATGATGCAACCAAGGTAAATACCATCCCAGGGCTCGTTGTTGTGGGTAACTTTTCTATGTTGTTTCCAAGGGTCATTTAGAATGACTTGTGTGGTGCATGTGGGGTAACATCCTCGTGACTTGGTGTGAGCTTTAAAGGAGGATTAAGTATGACAGTTCATGCGCCCCGTATTGAAAGCTTAAGCTTTAGGTAGGAAGGATTAGCTATTTTTCCTATGTTTGGTCTCAAAACATGATCTCAGGTTCGAATCCCATAAAAGCACAAATTCGAGGTTAATTTCCCTCACAAGAGACAGAATGATACAACCAAGGTAAGTACCATCCCTCGGCTTATTGTTGTGGGTAACCTTTCTATGTTGTTTCCAAGGGTCATTTAGAATGATTTGTGTGGTGCATGAGGGGTAACATCCTCGTGACTTGGTGTGAGCTTTAAATGAGGATTAACTATGACAGTTCATGCGCCCCGTATTGAAAGCTTAAGCTTTAGGTAGGAAGGATTAGCTATTTTTCCTATGTTTGGTATCAAAATATGATCTCAGGTTCGAAAATCATAAAAGCACAAATTCGAGGTTAATTTCCCTTACAAGAGACAGAATGATACAACCGAGGTAAGTTCCATCCCTGCGCTTATTGTTGTAGGTAACCTTTCTATGTTGTTTCCAATGGTCATTTAGAATGACTTATGTGGTGCATGGGGGGTAACATCCTCGTGACTTGGTGTGAGCTTTAAACGAGGATTAAGTATGATAGCTAAAGCACCCCGTATTGAAAGCCTAAGCTTTAGGTAGGAAGGATTTGCTATTTTTCCTATGTTTGGTATCAAAACATGATCTCATGTTCGAATCCCATAAAAGCACATGTTCGAGGTGAATTTCCTTTAAAAGAGACGGAATGATGCAACCAAGGTAAGTACCATCCCAAGGCCTATTGTTGTGGGTAATCTTTGTGTTATTTCAAAGGGTTATTTAGAAAGACTTGTGTGGTGTATAAGGGGTAACATCCTCGTGACTTGGTGTGACATTCGAACGAGGATTAAGTGTGATAGTTCAAGCATCCCGTATTGAAAGCTTAAGTATTGGGTTGGAAGGATTAGCTATTTTTCCTTTGTTTGGTATCAAAACATGATCTCAGGTTCGAATCCCATAAAAGCACAAGTTCGAGATGAATTTCATTTAAAAGGGACGGAATGATGCAACTAAGGAAAGTACCATCCCTGGGCTCGTTGTTGTGGGTAACCTTTCTATGTTTTTTCCAAGGGTCATTTAGAATGACTTGTGTGGTGCATGAGGGGTAGCATCCCCTTGACTTGGTGTGAGCTTCGAACGAGGATTACGTGTGACAGTTCAAGCGTCCCAAAATGAAAGCTTGAGGTTTAGGTAGGAAGGATTAGCTATTTTTCCTATGTTTGGTATCAAAACATGATCTCATGTTTGAATCCCATAAAAGCACAAGTTCAAGGTGAATTTCTTTTAAAAGAGACGGAATGATGCAACCAAGGTAAGTAACATCCCAGGGCCTATTGTTGTGGGTAATCTTTGTGTTATTGCAAAGGGTCATTTAGAATAACTTGTGTGGTGCATAGGGGGTAACATTCTCGTGACTTGGTGTGACTTTTGAACGAGGATTAAATGTGACAGTTCAAGCGTCCCGTATTGAAAGCTTAAGCTTTAGGTAGGAAGGATTAGCTATTTTTCCTTTGTTTGGTATCAAAACATGATCTCAGGTTAGAATCCCATAAAAGCACAAATTCGCGGTTAATTTCCCTTAAAAGAGACAGAATGATGCAACCAAGGTAAGTACCATCCCTGGGCTCGTTGTTGTGGGTAACGTTTCTATGTTGTTTCCAAGGGTCATTTAGAATGAATTGTGTGTGGCAAGGGGGGTAACATCCTCGTGACTTAGTGTGAGCTTTAAACGAGGATTAAGTATGACTATTCAAGCGTCCCGTATTGAAAGCTTAAGCTTTAGGTAGGAAGGATAAGCTATTTTTCCTATGTTTGGTATCAAAACATGATCTCAGGTTCGAATCCCTTAAAAGCACAAGTTCGAGGTGAATTTCCTTTAAAAGAGACGGAGTGATGCAACCAAGGTAAGTACCATCCTAGGGCCTATTGTTGTGGGTAATCTTTGTGTTATTTCAAAAGGTCATTTAGAATGACTTGTGTGGTGCATAGGGGGTAACATCCTCGTGACTTGGTGTGACATTTGAACGAGGATTAAGTGTGACAGTTCAAGCGTCCCGTATTGAAAGCTTAAGCTTCAGGTAGGAAGGATTAGCTATTTTTCCTTTGTTTGGTATCAAAACATGATCTCAGGGTCGAATCCCATAAAAGCACAAGTTCGAGATAAATCTCCCTTAAAAGAGACGGAATGAAGCAACCGAGGTAAGTACCATCCCTGGGCTCGTTGTTGTGGGTAACGTTTCTATGTTGTTTCCAAGGGTCATTTAGAATGACTTGTGTGTGACATGGGGGGTAACATCCTCGTGACTTAGTGTGAGCATTAAACGAGGATTAAGTATGACAGTTCAAGCACGCCGTATTGAAAACTTAAGCTTTAGGTAGGAAGGATTAACTATTTTTCCTATGTTTGGTATCACTACATGATCTCATGTTCGAATCCCATAAAAGCACAACTTCGAGGTGAATTTCCCTTTCAAGAGACGGAATGATGCAACCAAGGTAAATACCATCCCAGGGCTCGTTGTTGTGGGTAACCTTTCTATGTTGTTTCCAAGGGTCATTTAGAATGACTTGTGTGGTGCATGTGGGGTAACATCCTCGTGACTTGGTGTGAGCTTTAAAGGAGGATTAAGTATGACAGTTCATGCGCCCCGTATTGAAAGCTTAAGCTTTAGGTAGGAAGGATTAGCTATTTTTCCTATGTTTGGTATCAAAATATGATCTCAGGTTCGAAAATCATAAAAGCACAAATTCGAGGTTAATTTCCCTTACAAGAGACAGAATGATACAACCGAGGTAAGTTCCATCCCTGCGCTTATTGTTGTAGGTAACCTTTCTATGTTGTTTCCAATGGTCATTTAGAATGACTTGTGTGGTGCATGGGGGGTAACATCCTCGTGACTTGGTGTGAGCTTTAAACGAGGATTAAGTATGACAGACTAAAAACCCAAATATAAAACACTCAAGTTACCAAAAAAACTTGCTTAATGCATTCCAACCTTTTCATCTCCTATATGGCTTGTTGAGTTTCAAGGACCAGAAGAAGATGAATCTATTCTTGATGAAATTGAACACGGTTGTGTGCAAAAGGATAAGTTGTTTCTAAACCTAGGAATCTACAACGAAGTGCCTCTCCGCTCTGACATGCAATCTTGAGTTTGACCATAATTGAAGTACATTGAGGTATCAAAACTATAGGTTCCAAGTTATAGAATGCTCCATCAATAGGTCTAACTGCAAAATGATTTTGTTTAGATAGGTTTGACACAATAACGAGCAAATATATCTTGTTCGCTAGAAAGTGTAAGATAAAACATAAGTGACAAAATATTATACATAGAAGCAATGTGGATGTAAGTATTTAATGTTTGGTGGTTAACCGATAACGTACCTTGCCATTGAAGGAAGATACGCAGGAGCGTGTGTCCGAAACTTTGCATCGTTAAATTATGCATAGATTAATTAGCTCTTATCAAAAAAAGTAGCATATGAAATGAGACCTCTTCGTTATTTTGGAACCAACTGTACTTAGGAAAACCCCTTCAATAACAAGTAACTAATTGCTAGAAGCTTGTTTCGAAGATATTTCTTTCACTAATGTTTGAAAGAAAGTACCGTTTGTAAAGATTACTTCATACTTCACAAAAAGAAGTCGACTAAAAACCCAAATATAAAACACTCAAGTTACCAAAAAAACTTGCTTAATGCATTCCAACCTTTTCATCTCCTATATGGCTTGTTGAGTTTCAAGGACCAGAAGAAGATGAATCTATTCTTGATGAAATTGAACACGGTTGTGTGCAAAAGGATAAGTTGTTTCTAAACCTAGGAATCTACAACGAAGTGCCTCTCCGCTTTGACATGCAATCTTGAGTTTGACCATAATTGAAGTACATTGAGGTATCAAAACTATAGGTTCCAAGTTATAGAATGCTCCATCAATAGGTCTAACTGCAAAATGATTTTGTTTAGATAGGTTTGACACAATAACGAGCAAATATATCTTGTTCGCTAGAAAGTGTAAGATAAAACATAAGTGACAAAATATTATACATAGAAGCAATGTGGATGTAAGTATTTAATGTTTGGTGGTTAACCGATAACGTACCTTGCCATTGAAGGAAGATACGCAGGAGCGTGTGTCCGAAACTTTGCATCGTTAAATTATGCATAGATTAATTAGCTCTTATCAAAAAAAGTAGCATATGAAATGAGACCTCTTCGTTATTTTGGAACCAACTGTACTTAGGAAAACCCCTTCAATAACAAGTAACTAATTGCTAGAAGCTTGTTTCGAAGATATTTCTTTCACTAATGTTTGAAAGAAAGTACCGTTTGTAAAGATTACTTCATACTTCACAAAAAGAAATCGAATAAAAACCTAAATATAAAACACTCAAGTTACCAAAAAAACTTGCTTAATGCATTCCAACCTTTTCATCTCCTATATGGCTTGTTGAGTTTCAAGGACAAGAAGAAGATGAATCTATTCTTGATGAAATTGAGCATGGTTGTGTGCAAAAGGATAAGTTGTTTCTAAACCTAGGAATCTACAACGAAGTGCCTCTCCGCTTTGACATGCAATCATGAGTTTGACCATAATTGAAGTACATTGAGGTATCAAAACTATAGGTTCCAAGTTATAGAATCCTCCATCAATAGGTCTAACAGCAAAATGATTTTGTTTAGATAGGTTTGACACAATAACGAGCAAATATATCTTGTTCGCTAGAAAGTGTAAGATAAAACATAAGTGACAAAATATTATACATAGAAGCAATGTGGATGTAAGTATTTAATGTTTGGTGTTTAACCGATAACGTACCTTGCCATTGAAGGAAGATACGTAGGAGCGTGTGTCCGAAACTTTGCATCGTTAAATTATGCATAGATTAATTAGCTCTTATAAAAAAAAGTAGCATATGAAATGAGACCTCTTCGTTATTTTGGAACCAACTGTACTTAGGAAAACCCCTTCAATAACAAGTACCTAATATCTAGAAGCTTGTTTCGAGATATTTCTTACACTAATGATTGAAAGAAAGTACCGTTTGTAAACATTACTTCATACTTCACAAAGAGAAATCGACTAAAAACCCAAATATAAAACACTCAAGTTACCAAAAAAACTTGCTTAATGCATTCCAACCTTTTCATCTCCTATATGGCTTGTTGAGTTTCAAGGACCAGAAGAAGATGAATCTATTCTTGATGAAATTGAACACGGTTGTGTGCAAAAGGATAAGTTGTTTCTAAACCTAGGAATCTACAACGAAGTGCCTCTCCGCTCTGACATGCAATCTTGAGTTTGACCATAATTGAAGTACATTGAGGTATCAAAACTATAGGTTCCAAGTTATAGAATGCTCCATCAATAGGTCTAACTGCAAAATGATTTTGTTTAGATAGGTTTGACACAATAACGAGCAAATATATCTTGTTCGCTAGAAAGTGTAAGATAAAACATAAGTGACAAAATATTATACATAGAAGCAATGTGGATGTAAGTATTTAATGTTTGGTGGTTAACCGATAACGTACCTTGCCATTGAAGGAAGATACGCAGGAGCGTGTGTCCGAAACTTTGCATCGTTAAATTATGCATAGATTAATTAGCTCTTATCAATAAAAGTAGCATATGAAATGAGACCTCTTCGTTATTTTGGAACCAACTGTAATGAGGAAAACCCCTTCAATAACAAGTAACTAATTGCTAGAAGCTTGTTTCCAAGATATTTCTTTCACTAATGATAGAAAGAAAGTACCGTTTGAAAAGATTACTTCATACTTCACAAAGAGAAATCGACTAAAAACCCAAATATAAAACACTCAAGTTACCAAAAAAACTTGCTTAATGCATTCCAACCTTTTCATCTCCTATATGGCTTGTTGAGTTTCAAGGACCAGAAGAAGATGAATCTATTCTTGATGAAATTGAACACGGTTGTGTGCAAAAGGATAAGTTGTTTCTAAACCTAGGAATCTACAACGAAGTGCCTCTCCGCTTTGACATGCAATCTTGAGTTTGACCATAATTGAAGTACATTGAGGTATCAAAACTATAGGTTCCAAGTTATAGAATGCTCCATCAATAGGTCTAAGTGCAAAATGATTTTGTTTAGATAGGTTTGACACAATAACGAGCAAATATATCTTGTTCGCTAGAAAGTGTAAGATAAAACATAAGTGACAAAATATTATACATAGAAGCAATGTGGATGTAAGTATTTAATGTTTGGTGGATAACCGATAACGTACCTTTCCATTGAAGGAAGATACGCATGAGCGTGTGTCCGAAACTTTGCATCGTTAAATTATGCATAGATTAATTAGCTCTTATCAATAAAAGTAGCATATGAAATGAGACCTCTTCGTTATTTTGGAACCAACTGTAATGAGGAAAACCCCTTCAATAACAAGTAAGTAATTGCTAGAAGCTTGTTTCCAAGATATTTCTTTCACTAATGATACAAAGAAAGTACCGTTTGTAAAGATTACTTCATACTTCACAAAGAGAAATCGACTAAAAACCAAATATAAAACACTCAAGTTACCAAAAAAACTTGCTTAATGCATTCCAACCTTTTCATCTCCTATATGGCTTGTTGAGTTTCAAGGACCAGAAGAAGATGAATCTATTCTTGATGAAATTGAACACGGTTGTGTGCAAAAGGATAAGTTGTTTCTAAACCTAGGAATCTACAACGAAGTGCCTCTCCGCTTTGACATGCAATCTTGAGTTTGACCATAATTGAAGTACATTGAGGTATCAAAACTATAGGTTCCAAGTTATAGAATGCTCCATCAATAGGTCTAACTGCAAAATGATTTTGTTTAGATAGGTTTGACACAATAACGAGCAAATATATCTTGTTCGCTAGAAAGTGTAAGATAAAACATAAGTGACAAAATATTATACATAGAAGCAATGTGGATGTAAGTATTTAATGTTTGGTGGTTAACCGATAACGTACCTTGCCATTGAAGGAAGATACGCAGGAGCGTGTGTCTAACACTTTGCATTGTTAAATTATGCATAGATTAATTAGCTCTTATAAAAAAAAGTAGCATATGAAATGAGACCTCTTCGTTATTTTGGAACCAACTGTACTTAGGAAAACCACTTCAATAACAAGTACCTAATATCTAGAAGCTTGTTTCGAGATATTTCTTACACTAATGATTGAAAGAAAGTACCGTTTGTCAACATTACTTCATACTTCACAAAGAGAAATCGACTAAAAACCCAAATATAAAACACTCAAGTTACCAAAAAAACTTGCTTAATGCATTCCAACCTTTTCATCTCCTATATGGCTTGTTGAGTTTCAAGGACCAGAAGAAGATGAACCTATTCTTGATGAAATTGAACACGGTTGTGTGCAAAAGGATAAGTTGTTTCTAAACCTAGGAATCTACAACGAAGTGCCTCTCCGCTTTGACATGCAATCTTGAGTTTGACCATAATTGAAGTACATTGAGGTATCAAAACTATAGGTTCCAAGTTATAGAATGCTCCATCAATAGGTCTAACTGCAAAATGATATTGTTTAGATAGGTTTGACACAATAACGAGCAAATATATCTTGTTCGCTAGAAAGTGTAAGATAAAACATAAGTGACAAAATATTATACATAGAAGCAATGTGGATGTAAGTATTTAATGTTTGGTGGTTAACCGATAACGTACCTTGCCATTGAAGGAAGATATGCAGGAGCGTGTGTCCGAAACTTTGCATCGTTAAATTATGCATAGATTAATTAGCTCTTATCAAAAAAAGTAGCATATGAAATGAGACCTCTTCGTTATTTTGGAACCAACTGTACTTAAGAAAACCCCTTCAATAACAAGTAACTAATTGCTAGAAGCTTGTTTCGAAGATATTTCTTTCACTAATGTTTGAAAGAAAGTACCGTTTGTAAAGATTACTTCATACTTCACAAAAAGAAATCGACTAAAAACCCAAATATAAAACACTCAAGTTACCAAAAAAACTTGCTTAATGCATTCCAACCTTTTCATCTCCTATATGGCTTGTTGAGTTTCAAGGACCAGAAGAAGATGAATCTATTCTTGATGAAATTGAGCATGGTTGTGTGCAAAAGGATAAGTTGTTTCTAAACCTAGGAATCTACAGCGAAGTGCCTCTCCGCTTTGACATGCAATCATGAGTTTGACCATAATTGAAGTACATTGAGTTATCAAAACTATAGGTTCCAAGTTATAGAATCCTCCATCAATAGGTCTAACAGCAAAATGATTTTGTTTAGATAGGTTTGACACAATAACGAGCAAATATATCTTGTTCGCTAGAAAGTGTAAGATAAAACATAAGTGACAAAATATTATACATAGAAGCAATGTGGATGTAAGTATTTAATGTTTGGTGGTTAACCGATAACGTACCTTGCCATTGAAGGAAGATACGCAGGAGCGTGTGTCTAACACTTTGCAATGTTAAATTATGCATAGATTAATTAGCTCTTATAAAAAAAAGTAGCATATGAAATGAGACCTCTTCGTTATTTTGGAACCAACTGTACTTAGGAAAACCCCTTCAATAACAAGTACCTAATTGCTAGAACCTTGTTTCGAGATATTTCTTACACTAATGATAGGAAGAAAGTACCGTTTGTAAAGATTACTTCATACTTCACAAAGAGAAATCGACTAAAAACCCAAATATAAAACACTCAAGTTACCAAAAAAACTTGCTTAATGCATTCCAACCTTTTCATCTCCTATATGGCTTGTTGAGTTTCAAGGACCAGAAGAAGATGAATCTATTCTGGATGAAATTGAGCACGGTTGTGTGCCAAAGGATAAGTTGTTTCTAAACCTAGGAATCTACAACGAAGTGCCTCTCCGCTTTGACATGCAATCATGAGTTTGACCATAATTGAAGTACATTGAGGTATCAAAACTATAGGTTCCAAGTTATAGAATGCTCCATCAATAGGTCTAACTGCAAAATGATTTTGTTTAGATAGGTTTGACACAATAACGAGCAAATATATCTTGTTTTCTAGAAAGTGTAAGATAAAAGATAAGTGACAAAATATTATACATAGAAGCAATGTGAATGTAAGTATTTAATGTTTGGTGGTTAACCAATAACGTACCTTGCCATTGAAGGAAGATACGCATGAGCGTGTGTCTAACACTTTGCATTGTTAAATTATGCATAGATTAATTAGCTCTTATCAATAAAAGTAGCATATGAAATGAGACCTCTTCGTTATTTTGGAACCAACTGTAATGAGGAAAACCCCTTCAATAACAAGTAACTAATTGCTAGAAGCTTGTTTCGAAGATATTTCTTTCACTAATGATACAAAGAAAGTACCGTTTGTAAAGATTACTTCATACTTCACAAAGAGAAATCGACTAAAAACCCAAATATAAAACACTCAAGTTACCAAAAAAACTTGCTTAATGCATTCTAACCTTTTCATCTCCTATATGGCTTGTTGAGTTTCAAGGACCAGAAGAAGATGAATCTATTCTTGATGAAATTGAACACGGTTGTGTGCAAAAGGATAAGTTGTTTCTAAACCTAGGAATCTACAACGAAGTGCCTCTCCGCTTTGACATGCAATAATATGTTTGACCATAATTGAAGTACATTGAGGTATCAAAAGTACAGGTTCCAAGTTATAGAATGCTCCATCAATAGGTCTAACTACAAAATTATTTTGTTTAGATAGGTTTGCCACAAGGATGAGCAAATATATCTTGTTGGTTAGAAAGTGTAAGATAAAACATAAGTGACAAAATATTATACATAGAAGCAATGTGGATGTAAGTATTTAATGTTTGGTGGTTAACCGATAACGTACCTTGCCATTGAAGGAAGATACGCAGGAGCGTGTGTCTAACACTTTGCATCGTTAAATTATGCATAGATTAATTAGCTCTTATAAAAAAAAGTAGCATATGAAATGAGACCTCTTCGTTATTTTGGAACCAACTGTACTTAGGTAAACCCCTTCAATAACAAGTAACAAATTGCTAGAAGCTTGTTTCGAAGATATTTCTTACACTAATGATTGAAAGAAAGTACCGTTTGTAAAGATTACTTCATACTTCACAAAGAGAAATCGACTAAAAACCCAAATATAAAACACTCAAGTTACCAAAAACCATACTTAATGCATTCCAACCTTTTCATCTCCTATATGGCTTGTTGAGTTTCAAGGACCAGAAGAAGATGAATCTATTCATGATGAAATTGAACACGGTTGTGTGTAAAAGGATAAGGTGTTTCTAAACCTAGGAATCTACAAGGAAGTGCCTCTCCGCTTTGACATGCAATAATATGTTTGACCATAATTGAAGTACATTGAGGTATCAAAACTATAGGTTCCAAGTTATAGAATGCTCCATCAATAGGTCTAACTGCAAAATGATTTTGTTTAGATAGGTTTCACACAATAACGAGCAAATATATCTTATGGGTTAGAAAGTGTAAGATAAAACATAAGTGACAAAATATTATAAATAGAAGCAATGTGGATGTAAGTATTTAATGTTTGGTGGTTAACCGATAACGTACCTTGCCATTGAAGGAAGATACGCAGGAGCGTGTGTCTAACACTTTGCAATGTTAAATTATGCATAGATTAATTAGCTCTTATAAAAAAAAGTAGCATATGAAATGAGACCTCTTCGTTATTTTGGAACCAACTGTAATGAGGAAAACCCCTTCAATAACAAGTAACTAATTGCTAGAAGCTTGTTTCGAAGATATTTCTTTCACTAATGGTACAAAGAAAGTACCGTTTGTAAAGATTACTTCATACTTCACAAAGAGAAATCGACTAAAAACCCAAATATAAAACACTCAAGTTACCAAAAAAACTTGCTTAATGCATTCCAACTTTTTCATCCTCTATATGGCTTGTTGAGTTTCAAGGACGAGAAGAAGATGAATCTATTCATGATGAAATTGAACACGGTTGTGTGCAAAAGGATAAGGTGTTTCTAAACCTAGGAATCTACAACGAAGTGCCTCTCCGCTTTGACATGCAATAATGAGTTTGACCATAATTGAAGTACATTGAGGTATCAAAACTACAGGTTCAAAGTTATAGAATGCTCCATCAATAGGTCTAACTGCAAAATTATTTTGTTTAGATAGGTTTGCCACAAGGACGAGCAAATATATCTTGTGGGTTAGAAAGTGTAAGATAAAACATAAGTGACAAAATATTATACATAGAAGAAATGTGGATGTAAGTATTTAATGTTTGGTGGTTAACCGATCACGTATCTTGTCATACAAGGAAGATACGCAGGAGCGTGTGTTCGACAGTTTGCATCGTTAAATTATACATAGATTAATTAGCTCTCATAAAAAAATGTTGTATTTGAATTGAGACCTCTTCGTTATTTTGGAACCAACTGTAATGGGGAAAACCCCTTCAATAACAAGTAACTAATTGCTAGAAGCTTGTTTCGAAGATATTTCTTTTACTAATGATACAAAGAAAGTACCGTTTGTAAAGATTACTTCATACTTCACAAAGAGAAATCGACTAAAAACCCAAATATAAAACACTCAAGTTACCAAAAAAACTTGCTTAATGCATTCCAACCTTTTCATCTCCTATATGGCTTGTTCAGTTTCAAGGACCAGAAGAAGATGAATCTATTCTTGATGAAATTGAACACGGTTGTGTGCAAAAGGATAAGGTGTTTCTAAACCTAGGAATCTACAACGAAGTGCCTCTCCGCTTTGGCATGCAATCATTAGTTTGACCATAATTGAAGTACATTGAGGTATCAAAACTACAGGTTCCAAGTTATAGAATGCTCCATCAATAGGTCTAACTGCAAAATTATTTTGTTTAGATAGGTTTGCCACAAGGACGAGCAAATATATCTTGTGGGCTAGAAAGTGTAAGATAAAACATAAGTGACAAAATATTATACATAGAAGCAATGTGGATGTAAGTATGTAATGTTTGGTGGTTAACCGATAACGTACCTTGCCATTGAAGGAAGATACGCAGGAGCGTGTGTCCGAAACTTTGCATCGTTAAATTATGCATAGATTAATTAGCTCTTATAAAAAAAAGTAGCATATGAAATGAGACCTCTTCGTTATTTTGGAACCAACTGTACTTAGGAAAACCCCTTCAATAACAAGTAACTAATTGCTAGAAGCTTGTTTCGAAGATATTTCTTTCACTAATGGTACAAAGAAAGTACCGTTTGTAAAGATTACTTCATACTTCACAAAGAGAAATCGACTAAAAACCCAAATATAAAACACTCAAGTTACCAAAAAAACTTGCTTAATGCATTCCAACTTTTTCATCCTCTATATGGCTTGTTGAGTTTCAAGGACGAGAAGAAGATGAATCTATTCAGGATGAAATTGAACACGGTTATGTGCAAAAGGATAAGGTGTTTCTAAACATAGGAATCTACAACGAAGTGCCTCTCCGCTTTGACATGCAATAATGAGTTTGACCATAATTGAAGTACATTGAGGTATCAAAACTACAGGTTCAAAGTTATAGAATGCTCCATCAATAGGTCTAACTGCAAAATTATTTTGTTTAGATAGATTTGCCACAAGGACGAGCAAATATATCTTGTGGGTTAGAAAGTGTAAGATAAAACATAAGTGACAAAATATTATACATAGAAGAAATGTGGATGTAAGTATTTAATGTTTGGTGGTTAACCGATCACGTATCTTGTCATACAAGGAAGATACGCAGGAGCGTGTGTTCGACAGTTTGCATCGTTAAATTATACATAGATTAATTAGCTCTCATAAAAAAATGTTGTATTTGAATTGAGACCTCTTCGTTATTTTGGAACCAACTGTAATGGGGAAAACCCCTTCAATAACAAGTAACTAATTGCTAGAAGCTTGTTTCGAAGATATTTCTTTTACTAATGATACAAAGAAAGTACCATTTGTAAAGATTACTTCATACTTCACAAAGAGAAATCGACTAAAAACCCAAATATAAAACACTCAAGTTACCAAAAAAACTTGCTTAATGCATTCCAACCTTTTCATCTCCTATATGGCTTGTTCAGTTTCAAGGACCAGAAGAAGATGAATCTATTCTTGATGAAATTGAACACGGTTGTGTGCAAAAGGATAAGGTGTTTCTAAACCTAGGAATCTACAACGAAGTGCCTCTCCGCTTTGGCATGCAATCATTAGTTTGACCATAATTGAAGTACATTGAGGTATCAAAACTACAGGTTCCAAGTTATAGAATGCTCCATCAATAGGTCTAACTGCAAAATGATTTTGTTTAGATAGGTTTGACACAATAACGAGCAAATATATCTTGTTCGCTAGAAAGTGTAAGATAAAACATAAGTGACAAAATATTATACATAGAAGCAATGTGGATGTAAGTATTTAATGTTTGGTGGTTAACCGATAACGTACCTTGCCATTGAAGGATGATATGCAGGAGCGTGTGTCTAACACTTTGCATTGTTATATTATGCATAGATTAATTAGCTCAGATAAAAAAAAGTAGCATATGAAATGAGACCTCTTCGTTATTTTGGAACCAACTGTAATTAGGAAAACCCCTTCAATAACAAGTAACTAATTGCTAGAAGCTTGTTTCGAAGATATTTCTTTCACTAATGATACAAAGAAAGTACCGTTTGTAAAGATTACTTCATACTTCACAAAGAGAAATCGACTAAAAACCCAAATATAAAACACTCAAGTTACCAAAAAAAGTTGCTTAATGCATTCCAACTTTTTCATCTCCTATATGGCTTGTTGAGTTTCAAGGACCAGAAGAAGATGAATCTATTCATGATGAAATTGAACACGGTTGTGTGTAAAAGGATAAGGTGTTTCTAAACCTAGGAATCTACAAGGAAGTGCCTCTCCGCTTTGACATGCAATAATATGTTTGACCATAATTGAAGTACATTGAGGTATCAAAACTACAGGTTCCAAGTTATAGAATGCTCCATCAATAGGTCTAACTGCAAAATGATTTTGTTTAGATAGATTTGACACAATAACGAGCAAATATATCTTGTTCGCTACAAAGTGTAAGATAAAACATAAGTGACAAAATATTATACATAGAAGCAATGTGGATGTAAGTATTTAATGTTTGGTGGTTAACCGATAACGTACCTTGCCATTGAAGGATGATACGCAGGAGCGTGTGTCTAACACTTTGCATTGTTAAATTATGCATAGATTAAATAGCTCAGATATAAAAAAGTAGCATATGAAATGAGACCACTTCGTTATTTTGGAACCAACTGTAATGAAGAAAACCCCTTCAATAACAAGTAACTAATTGCTAGAAGCTTGTTTCGAAGTTATTTCTTTCACTAATGATACAAAGAAAGTACCATTTGTAAAGATTACTTCATACTTCACAAAGAGAAATCGACTTAAAACCAAAATATAAAACACTCAAGTTACCAAAAAAACTTGCTTAATGCATTCCAACTTTTTCATCTCCTATATGGCTTGTTGAGTTTCAAGGACGAGAAGAAGATGAATCTATTCATGATGAAATTGAACACCGTTGTGTGCAAAAGGATAAGGTGTTTCTAAATCTAGGAATCTACAACGAAGTTCCTCTCCGCTTTGACATGCAATAATGAGTTTGACCATAATTGAAGTACATTGAAGTATCAAAACTACAGGTTCTAAGTTATAGAATGCTCCATCAATAGGTCTAACTGCAAAATTATTTTGTTTAGATAGGTTTGCCACAAGGACGAGCAAATATATCTTGTGGGCTAGAAAGTGTAAGATAAAACATAAGTGACAAAATATTATACATAGAAGCAATGTGGATGTAAGTATTTAATGTTTGGTGGTTAACCGATCACGTACCTTATTATAGAAGGAAGATACGCAGGAGCGTGTCTTCGACAGTTTAAATCGTTAAATTATACATACATTAATTAGCTCTCATAAAAAAATGTAGTATTTGAATTAAGACCTCTTCGTTATTTTGGAGCCAACTGTAATGAGGAAAACCCCCTCAATAACAAGTAACTAATTGCTTGAAGCTTGTTTCGAGGATATTTATTTTACTAATTGTACAAAGAAAGTACCGTTTGTAAGGATTACTTCAAACTTCACAAAGAGAGATCGACTAAAAACCCAAATATAAAATGCTCAAGTTAACAAAAAAACTTGCTTAATGCATTCTAACCTTTTCATCTCTATATGGCTTGTTGAGTTTCAAGGACCAGAAGAAGATGAATCTATTCTTGATGAAATTGAACACGGTTGTGTGCAAAAGGAAAAGGTGTTTCTAAGCCTAGGAATCTACAACGAAGTGCCTCTCCGCTTTGACATGCAATCTTGAGTTTGACCATAATTGAAGTACATTGAGGTATCAAAACTACAGATTCCAAGTTATAGAATGCTCCATCAATATGTCTACCTGCAAAATGATTTTGTTTAGATAGGTTTCCCACAATGATTAGCAAATATATCTTGTTGGCTTGAAAGTTTAAGATAAAACATAAGTGACAAAATATTATACATATAAGCAATGTGAATGTAAGTATTTAATGTTTGGTGGTTAACCGATCACGTAATTTGTCATTGAAGTAAGATACGCAGGAGCGTGTGTCCGACAGTTTGCATCGTTAAATTATACATAGATTAATTAGCTCTCATAAAACAAATGTAGTATTTGAATTGAGACCTCTTCGTTATTTTGGAGCCAACTGTAATGTGGAAAACCCCTTAAATAACAAGTAACTAATTGCTAGAAGCTTGTTTCGAGGATATTTCTTTTACTAATGGTACAAAGAAAGTACCGTTTGTAAGGATTACTTCAAACTTCACAAAGAAAAATCGACCAAAACCCCAAATATAAAACGCTCAAGTTAACAACAAAACTTGCTTAATGCATTCCAACCTTTTCATCTCCTTTATGGCTTGTTGAGTTTCAAGGACTAGAAAAGATGAATCTATTCTTGATGAAATTGAACACGGTTGTGTGCAAAAGGATAAGGTGTTTCTAAACTTAGGAATCAACAACGAAGTGCCTCTCCGCTTTGACATGCAATCATGAGTTTGACCATAATTGAAGTACATTGAGGTATCAAAACTACAGATTCCAAGTTATAGAATGCTCCATCAATATGTCTACCTGCAAAATGATTTTGTTTAGATAGGTTTGCCATAATGACGAGCAAATATATCTTGTTCGCTAGAAAGTGTAAGATAAAACATAAGTGACAAAATATTATACATAGAAGCAATGTGAATGTAAGTATTTAATGTTTGGCGGTTAACCGATCACGTACTTTTTCATTGAAGGAAGATACGCAGGACCGTGTGTCCGACAGTTTGCATCGTTAAATTATGCAAATATTAATTAGCTCTCATAAAAAAATGTAGTATATGAAATGGGACCTATTCGTTATTTTGGAACCAACTGTAATAAGGAAAACCCCTTCAATAACAAGTAACTAATTGCTAGAAGCTTGTTACGAGGATATTTCTGTTACTATTGGTACAAAGAAAGTACAGTTTGTAAAGATTACTTCAAACTTCACAAAGAGAAATAGACTAAAAACCCAAATATAAAACGCTGAAGTTACCAAAAAAACTTGCTTAATGCATTCCAACCTTTTCATCTCTTATATGGCTTGGTGAGTTTCTAGGACGATAAGAAGATGAATCTATTCTTGATGAAATTGAACACGGTTGTGTGCAAAAGGATAAGATGTTTCTAAACCTAGGAATCTACAACGACGTGCCTCTCTACTTTTGACATGCAATCATAAGTTTAAACATAATTTAATTACATTGAGGTATCAAAACTACAGGTTCCAAGATATAGAATGCTCCATCAATATGTCTACCTGCAAAATGATTTTGTTTAGATAGGTTTGCCATAATGACGAGCAAATATATCTTGTTCGCTAGAAAGTGTAAGATAAAACATAAGTGACAAAATATTATACATAGAAGCATTGTGGATGTAAGTATTTAATGTTTGGTGGTTAACCGAGAACGTACTTTTTCATTGAAGGAAGATACGCAGGACCGTGTGTCCGAAAGTTTGCATCGTTAAATTATGCAAAGATTAATTAGCTCTGATAAAAAATTGTAGTATATGAAATGAGACCTCTTCGTTATTTTGGAACCAACTGTAATGAGGAAAACCCCTTCAATAACAAGTAAATAATAGCTAGAAGCTCGTTTCGAAGATATTTCTTTTACTACTGATACAAAGAAAGTACCGTTTGTAAAGATTACTTCAAACTTCACAAAACTAAATAGACTAAAAACCCAAATATAAAACACTAAAGTTACCAACCAAACTTGCTTAATGCATTCCAACCTTTTCATCTCTTATATGGCTTGTTGAGTTTCTAGGACGATAAGAAGATGAATCTATTCTTGATGAAATTGAACACGGTTGTGTGCAAAAGGATAAGGTGTTTCTAAACCTAGGAATCTACAACGAGGTGGCTCTCTGCTTTTGACATGCAATCATGAGTTTAAACATAATTTAAGTACATTGAGGTATCAAAACTACAGGTACCAAGTTATAGAATGCTCCATCAATAGGTCTAACTGCAAAATAATTTTGTTTAGATAGGTTTGCCACAATGAGGAGCAAATATATCTTGTTGGCTAGAAAGTGTAAGATAAAACATAAGTGACAAAATATTATACATAGAAGAATTGTGGATGTAAGTATTTAATGTTTGGTGGTTAACCGATCACGTACCTTGTCATTGAAGGAAGATAAGCAGGAGCGTGTGCCCAAACCTTTGCATCGTTAAATTATACATATATTAATTAGCTCTCATAAGAAATGTAGCATTTGAAATTAGACCTCTTCATTATTTTGGAACCTACTGTAATGAGAAAAACTTCTTCAATAACAAGTAACTAATTGTTAAATGCTTGTTTGGAGGATATTTATTTTATTAATGATGCAAAGAAAGCACCTTTTGTAAAGATTACTTCAAACTTGACAAAGAGAAATCGACTAAAAACCCAAATATAAAACTTTCAAGTTACCAAAAAAACATGCTTAATGCATTCCATGGCTTGGAGAGTTTCAAGGACGAGAAGAAGATGAATCTATTCTTGATGAAATTGAACATGGTTGTGTGCAAAAGGATAAGGTGTTTCTAAACCTAGGAATCTACAACGACGGGCCTCTCTGCTTTTTACATGCAATCATGTGTTTAAACATAATTTAACTACATTGAGGTATCAAAACTATAGGTTCCACGTTATAGAATGCTCCATTAATATGTCTACCTGCATAATGATTTTGTTTAGATAGGTTTGCCAAAATGACGAGCAAATATATCTTGTTCGCTAGAAAGTGTAAGATAAAACATAAGTGACAAAATATTATACATAGAAGCAATGTGAATGTAAGTATTTAATGTTTGGCGGTTAACCGATCACGTACTTTTTCATTGAAGGAAGATACACAGGACCGTGTGTCCGATAGTTTGCATCGTTAAATTATGCAAAGATTAATTAGCTCTCATAAAAAAATGTAGTATATGAAATGAGACCTATTCGTTATTTTGGAACCAACTGTAACGAGGAAAACCCCTTCAATAACAAGTAACTAATTGCTAGAAGCTTGTTACGAGGATATTTCTTTTACTAATGGTACAAAGAAAGTACAGTTTGTAAAGATTACTTCAAACTTCACAAAACTAAATAGACTAAAAACCCAAATATAAAACGCTAAAGTTACCAACCAAACTTGCTTAATGCATTCGAACCATTTCATCTCCTATATGGCTTGGTGAGTTTCAAGGACGAGAAGAAGAAGAATCTATTCTTGATGAAATTGAACACGGTTGTGTGCAAAAAGATAAGGTGTTTTTAAACCTAGGAATCTACAACGATGTGCCTCTCTATTTTTGACATGCAATCATGAGTTTAAACATAATTTAAGTACATCGAGGTATCAAAACTACAGGTTCCATGTTATAGAATGCTCCATCAATAGGTCTAACTGCAAAATGATTTTCTTTAGATAGGTTTGCCACAATGAGGAGCAAATATATCTTGTTGGCTAGAAAGTATAAGATAAAACATAAGTGACAAAATATTATACATAGAAGCATTGTGGATGTAAGTATTTAATGTTTCGTGGTTAACCGATCACGTACCTTGTCATTGAAGGAAGATACGCATGAGCGTGTGTCCGAAACTTTGAATCGTTAAATTATACATAGATTAATTAGCTCTCATAAGAAATGTAGCATTTGAAATTAGACCTCTTCGTTATTTTGGAACCTACTGTAATGAGGAAAACCCCTTCAATAACAAGTAACTAATTGCTAAAAGCTTGTTTCGAGGATATTTCTTTTACTAATGATGCAAAGAAAGCACCGTTTGTAAAAATTACTTCAAACTTCACAAAGATAAATCGACTAAAAACCCAAATATAAAACGCTCAAGTTACCAAAAAAACATGCTTAATGCATTCCACGGTTGTGTGCAAAAGGATAAGGTGTTTCTAAACCTAGGAATCTACAACGACGTGCCTCTCTGCTTTTTACATGCAATCATGAGTATAAACATATTTTAACTACATTGAGGTATCAAAACTACAGGTTCCAAGTTATAGAATGCTCCATCAATATGTCTAACTGCAAAATGATTTTGTTTAGATACATTTGCTATAATGACGAGGAAATATATCTTGTGCGCTAGAAAGTGTAAGATAAAACATATGTGACAAAATATTGTACATAGAAGCATTGTGGATGTAAGTATTTAATGTTTCTTGGTTAACCGATCACGTACCTTGTCATTGAAGGAAGATACGCAGGAGCGTGTGTCCGAAACTTTGAATCGTTAAATTATACATAGATTAATTAGCTCCCATAAGAAATGTAGCATTTGAAATTAGACCTATTCGTTATTTTGGAACCAACTGTAATGAGGAAAATCCCTTCAATAACAAGTAACTAATTGCTTGAAGCTTATTTCGAGGATATTTCTTTTACTAATGATACAAAGAAAGTACCGTTTGTAAAGATTACTTCAAACTTCACAAAGAGAAATAGACTAAAACCCAAATATAAAACACTCAAGTTACCAAAAAAACTTGCTTAATGCATTCCAACCTTTTCATCTCTTATATGGCTTGGTGAGTTTCAAGGACGAGAAGAAGATGAATCTATTCTTGATGAAATTAAACACGGTTGTGTGCAAAAAGATAAGATGTTTCTAAACCTAGGAATCTACAACGACATGCCTCTCCGCTTTGATATGCAATCATGAGTTTAAACATAATTTAAGTACATTGAGGTATCAAAACTACAGGTTCGAAGTTATAGAATGCTCCATCAATATGTCTAACTGCAAAATCATTTTGTTTAGATACATTTGCTATAATGACGAGCAAATATATCTTGTGCGCTAGAAAGTGTAAGATAAAACATAAGTGACAAAATATTATACATAGAAGCAATGTGGATGTAAGTATTTAATGTTTGGTGGTTAACCGATCACGTACTTTTTCATTGAAGGAAGATACGCAGGAGCGTGTGTCCGACAGTTTGCATCGTTAAATTATACATAGATTAATTAGATATAATAAAAAAAAATGTAGTATTTGAATTGAGACGTCTTCGTTATTTTGGAACCAACTATAATAAGGAAAATCCCTTCAATAACAAGTAACTAATTGCTTGAAGCTTGTTTCGGGGATATTTCTTTTACTAAAGGTAAAAAAAAGTACCCTTTGTAAAGATTACTTCAAACTTTACAAAACTAAATATACTAAAAACCCAAATATAAAACACTCAAGTTACCAAAAAAACTTGCTTAATGCATTCAAACCTTTTCATCTCCTATATGGCTTGGTGAGTTTCAAGGACGAGAAGAAGATGAATCTATTCTTGATGAAATTGAACACGGTTCTGTGCAAAAAGGATAAGGTGTTTTTAAACCTAGGAATCTACAACGACGTGCCTCTCTATTTTTGACATGCAATCATGATTTTAAACATAATTTAAGTACATTGAGGTATCAAAACTACAGGTTCCATGTTATAGAATGCTCCATCAATAGGTCTACCTGCAAAATGATTTTCTTTAGATAGGTTTGCCACAATGAGGAGCAAATATATCTTGTTGGCTAGAAAGTGTAAGATAAAACATAAGTGACAAAATATTATACATAGAAGCATTGTGGATGTAAGTATTTAATGTTTCGTGGTTAACCGATCACGTACCTTGTCATTGAAGGAAGATACGCAGGAGCGTGTCTCCGAAACTTTGAATCGTTAAATTATACATAGATTAATTAGCTCTCATAAGAAATGTAGCATTTGAAATTAGACCTCTTCGTTATTTTGGAACCAACTGTAATGAGGAAAATCCCTTCAATAACAAGTAACTAATTGTTTGAAGCTTATTTCGAGGATATTTCTTTTACTAATGATACAAAGAAAGTACCGTTTGTAAAGATTACTTCAAACTTCACAAAGAAAAATAGAATAAAAACCCAAATATAAAACGCTCAAGTTACCAAAAAAACTTGCTTAATGCATTCCAACCTTTTCATCTCTTATATGGCTTGGTGAGTTTCAAGGACGAGAAGAAGATGAATCTATTCTTGATGAAATTAAACACGGTTGTGTGCAAAAAGATAAGATGTTTCTAAACCTAGGAATCTACAACGACGTGCCTCTCCGCTTTGATATGCAATCATGAGTTTAAACATAATTTAAGTACATTGAGGTATCAAAACTACAGGATCCAAGTTATAGAATGCTCCATCAATATGTCTAACTGCAAAATGATTTTGCTTAGATAGGTTTGCCACAATGACGAGCAAATATAACTTGTTGGCTAGAAAGTGTAAGATAAAACATAAGTGACAAAATATTATACATAGAAGCAATGTGGATGTAAGTATTTAATGTTTGGTGGTTAACCGATCACGTACCTTGTCATTGAAGGAAGATACGAAGGAGCGTGTGTCCGACACTTTGCATCGTTAAATTATACATAGATTATTTAGCACTCATAAAAAATGTAGCATTTGAAATTAGACCACTTCATTATTTTGGAACCTACTGTAATGAGGAAAACCCCTTCAATAACAAGTAACTAATTGCTCGAATCTTATTTCGAGGATATTTCTTTTACTAATGTTACAAAGAAAGTACCGTTTGTAAAGATTACTTCAAACTTCACAAAGAGAAATAGACTAAAAACCCAAATATAAAACGCTCAAGTTACCAACCAAACTTGCTTAATGCATTCCAATCTTTTCATCTCTTATATGGTTGGTGAGTTTCAAGGACGAGAAGAAGATGAATCTATTCTTGATGAAATTAAACACGGTTGTGTGCAAAAAGATAAGATGTTTCTAAACCTAGGAATCTACAACGACATGCCTCTCCGCTTTGACATGCAATCATGAGTTTAAACATAATTTAAGTACATTGAGGTATCAAAACTACAGGATCCAAGTTATAGAATGCTCCATCAATATGTCTAACTGCAAAATGATTTTGTTTAGATAGGTTTGCCACAATGACGAGCAAATATATCTTGTTCGCTAGAAAGTGTAAGATAAAACATAAGTGACAAAATATTATACATAGAAGCAATGTGGATGTAATTATTTAATGTTTGGTGGTTAACCGATCACGTACTTTTTCATTGAAGGATGATACGCAGGAGCGTGTGTCCGATAGTTTGCATCGTTAAATTATACATAGATTATTTAGCTCTCATAAAAAAATGTAGTATTTGAATTGAGACATCTTCGTTATTTTGGAACCAACTGTAATGAGGAAAACCCCTTCAATAACAAGTAACTAATTGCTTGAAGCTTATTTCGAGGATATTTCTTTTACTAATGGTACAAAGAAAGTAACATTTGTAAAGATTACTTCAAACTTCACAAAGAGAAATAGACTAAAAAACCAAATATAAAACGCTCAAGTTACCAACCAAACTTGCTTAATGCATTCCAATATTTTCATCTCTTATATGGTTGGTGAGTTTCAAGGACGAGAAGAAGATGAATCTATTCTTGATGAAATTAAACACGGTTGTGTGCAAAAAGATAAGATGTTTCTAAACCTAGGAATCTACAACGACATGCCTCTCCGCTTTGACATGCAATCATGAGTTTAAACATAATTTAAGTACATTGAGGTATCAAAACTACAGGTTCCATGTTATAAAATGCTCCATCAATAGGTCTAACTGCAAAATGATTTTCTTTAGATAGGTTTGCCACAATGAGGAGCAAATATATCTTGTTGGCTAGAAAGTGTAAGATAAAACATAAGTGACAAAATATTATACATAGAAGCGTTGTGGATGTAAGTTTTTAATGTTTCGTGGTTAACCGATCACGTACCTTGTCATTGAAGGAAGATATGCAGGAGCGTGTGTCCTACACTTTGCATCGTTAAATTATACATAGATTAATTAGCACTCATAAAAAATGTAGCATTTGAAATTAGACCACTTCGTTATTTTCGAACCTACTATAATGAGGAAAACCCCTTCAATAACAAGTAACTAATTGCTAAAAGCTTGTTTCAAGGATATTTCTTTTACTAATGATGCAAAGAAAGTACGGTTTGTAAAGATTACTTCAAACTTCAAAAAGAGAAATCGACTAAAAACCCAAATATAAAACGCTCAAGTTACTAAACCAACTTGCTTAATGCATTCCATGGCTTGCTGAGTTTCAAGGATGAGAAGAAGAATAATCTATTCTTGATGAAATTGAACATGGTTGTGTGCAAAAGGATAAGGTGTTTTTAAACCTAGGAATCTACAACGACGTGCCTCTCTCCTTTTGACATGCAATCATGAGTTTAAACATAATTTAAGTACATTGAGGTATCAAAACTACAGGTTCCAAGTTATAGAATGCTCCATCAATATGTCTAACTGCAAAATGATTTTGTTTATATAGGTTTGCCACAATTATGAGCAAATATATCTTGTTGGCTAGAAAGTGTAAGATAAAACAAAAGTGACAAAATATTATACATAGAAGCATTGTGGATGTAAGTATTTAATGTTTCGTGGTTAACCGATCACGTACCTTGTCATTGAAGGAAGATACGCAGGAGCGTGTGTCCTACACTTTGCATCGTTAAATTATACATAGATTAATTAGCTCTCATAAAAAATGTAGCATTTGAAATTAGACCTCTTCGTTATTTTGGAACCAACTGTAATGAGGAAAACCCCTTCAATAACAAGTAACTAATTGCTTGAAGCTTATTTCGAGGATATTTCTTTTACTAATGGTACAAAGAAAATACCGTTTGTAAATAGTACTTCAAACTTCACAAAGAGAAATCGACTAAAAACCCAAATATAAAACACTCATGTTACCAAAAAACTTACTTAATGCATTCCAACCTTTTCATCTCCTATATGGCTTGTTGAGTTTCAAGGACCAGAAGAAGATAAATCTATTCTTGATGAAATTGAACACGGTTGTGTGCAAAAGGATAAGGTGTTTCTAAACCTAGGAATCTACAACGACGTGCCTCTCCGCTTTGACATGCAATCATGAATTTACACATAATTTAAGTACATTGAGGTATCAAAACTACAGGTTCAAAGTTATAGAATTCTCCATCAATTTGTCTAACTGTAAAATGATTTTGTTTAGATAGGTTTGCCACAATTACGAATAAATATATCTTGTTGGCTAGAAAGTGTAAGATAAAACATGAGTGACAAAATATTATAGATAGAAGCATTGTGGATGTAAGTATTTAATGTTTCGTGGTTAACCGATCACATACCTTGTCATTGAAGGAAGATACGCAGAAGCGTGTGTCCGACAGTTTGCATCGTTAAATTATACATAGATTAATTAGATCTCATAAAAAAATGTAGCATTTGAATTGAGACCTCTTCGTTATTTTGGAACCAACTGTAATGAGGAAAATCCCTTCAATAACAAGTAACTAATTGCTTGAAGCTTGTTTCGTGGATATTTATTTTACTAAAGGTACAAAGAAAGTACGGTTTGTAAAGATTACTTCAAACTTCAAAAAGAGAAATCGACTAAAAACCCAAATATAAAACACTCAAGTTACCAAAAAAACTTGCTTAATGCATTCAAACCTTTTCATCTCCTATATGGCTTGGTGAGTTTCAAGGACGAGAAGAAGATGAATCTATTCTTGATGAAATTGAACACGGTTCTGTGCAAAAGGATAAGGTGTTTTTAAACCTAGGAATCTACAACGACGTGCCTCTCTATTTTTGACATGCAATCATGATTTTAAACATAATTTAAGTACATTGAGGTATCAAAACTACAGGTTCCATGTTATAGAATGCTCCATCAATAGGTCTAACTGCAAAATGATTTTCTTTAGATAGGTTTGCCACAATGAGGAGCAAATATATCTTGTTGGCTAGAAAGTGTAAGATAAAACATAAGTGACAAAATATTATACATAGAAGCATTGTGGATGTAAGTATTTAATGTTTCGTGGTTAACCGATCACGTACCTTGTCATTGAAGGAAGATACGCAGGAGCGTGTGTCCGAAACTTTGAATCGTTAAATTATACATAGATTAATTAGCTCTCATAAGAAATGTAGCATTTGAAATTAGACCTCTTCGTTATTTTGGAACCAACTGTAATGAGGAAAATCCTTTCAATAACAAGTAACTAATTGTTTGAAGCTTATTTCGAGGATATTTCTTTTACTAATGATACAAAGAAAGTACCGTTTGTAAAGATTACTTCAAACTTCACAAAGAAAAATAGACTAAAAACCCAAATATAAAACGCTCAAGTTACCAAAAAAACTTGCTTAATGCATTCCAACCTTTTCATCTCTTATATGGCTTGGTGAGTTTCAAGGACGAGAAGAAGATGAATCTATTCTTGATGAAATTAAACACGGTTGTGTGCAAAAAGATAAGATGTTTCTAAACCTAGGAATCTACAACGACGTGCCTCTCCGCTTTGATATGCAATCATGAGTTTAAACATAATTTAAGTACATTGAGGTATCAAAACTACAGGATCCAAGTTATAGAATGCTCCATCAATATGTCTAACTGCAAAATGATTTTGTTTAGATAGGTTTGCCACAATGACGAGCAAATATATCTTGTTGGCTAGAAAGTGTAAGATAAAACATAAGTGACAAAATGTTATACATAGAAGCAATGTGGGTGTAAGTTTTTAATGTTTCGTGGTTAACCGATCACGTACCTTGTCATTAAAGGAAGATACGCAGGAGTGTGTGTCCGACACTTTCCATCGTTAAATTATACATAGATTAATTAGCACACATAAAAAATGTAGCATTTTAAATTAGACCACTTCGTTATTTTCGAACCTACTATAATGAGGAAAACCCCTTCAATAACAAGTAACTAATTGCTAAAAGCTTGTTTCGAGGATATTTCTTTTACTAATGATGCAAAGAAAGTACGGTTTGTAAAGATTACTTCAAACTTCAAAAAGAGAAATCGACTAAAAACCCAAATATAAAACGCTCAAGTTACTAAATAAACTTGCTTAATGCATTCCATGGCTTGCTGAGTTTCAAGGATGAGAAGAAGAATAATCTATTCTTGATGAAATTGAACATGGTTGTGTGCAAAAGGATAAGGGGTTTTTAAACCTAGGAATCTACAACGACGTGCCTCTCTCCTTTTGACATGCAATCATGAGTTTAAACATAATTTAAGTACATTGAGGTATCAAAACTACAGGTTACAAGTTATAGAATGCTCCATCAATATGTCTAACTGCAAAATGATTTTGTTTATATAGGTTTGCCACAATTATGAGCAAATATATCTTGTTGGCTAGAAAGTGTAAGATAAAACATAAGTGACAAAATATTATACATAGAAGCATTGTGGATGTAAGTATTTAATGTTTCGTGGTTAACCGATCACGTACCTTGTCATTGAAGGAAGATACGCAGGAGCGTGTGTCCTACACTTTGCATCATTAAATTATACATAGATTAATTAGCTCTCATAAAAAATGTAGCATTTGAAATTAGACCTCTTCGTTATTTTGGAACCAACTGTAATGAGGAAAACCCCTTCAATAACAAGTAACTAATTGCTTGAAGCTTATTTCGAGGATATTTCTTTTACTAATGGTACAAAGAAAGTACCGTTTGTAAATAGTACTTCCAACTTCACAAAGAGAAATAGACTAAAAACCTAAATATAAAACGCTCAAGTTACCAAAAAAACTTGCTTAATGCATTCCAACCTTTTCATCTCTTATATGGCTTGGTGAGTTTCAAGTACGAGAAGAAGATGAATCTATTCTTGATGAAATTAAACACGGTTGTGTGCAAAAAGATAAGATGTTTCTAAACCTAGGAATCTACAACGACGTGCCTCTCCGCTTTGATATGCAATCATGAGTTTAAACATAATTTAAGTACATTGAGGTATCAAAACTACAGGATCCAAGTTATAGAATGCTCCATCAATATGTCTAACTGCAAAATGATTTTGTTTAGATAGGTTTGCCACAATTGACGAGCAAATATATCTTGTTGGCTAGAAAGTGTAAGATAAAACATAAGTGACAAAATGTTATACATAGAAGTAATGTGGGTGTAAGTTTTTAATGTTTCGTGGTTAACCGATCACGTACCTTGTCATTAAAGGAAGATACGCAGGAGCGTGTGTCCGACACTTTCCATCGTTAAATTATACATAGATTAATTAGCACACATAAAAAATGTAGCATTTTAAATTAGACCACTTCGTTATTTTCGAACCTACTATAATGAGGAAAACCCCTTCAATAACAAGTAACTAATTGCTAAAAGCTTGTTTCGAGGATATTTCTTTTACTAATGATGCAAAGAAAGTACGGTTTGTAAAGATTACTTCAAACTTCAAAAAGAGAAATCGACTAAAAACCCAAATATAAAACGCTCAAGTTACTAAATAAACTTGCTTAATGCATTCCATGGCTTGCTGAGTTTCAAGGATGAGAAGAAGAATAATCTATTCTTGATGAAATTGAACATGGTTGTGTGCAAAAGGATAAGGTGTTTTTAAACCTAGGAATCTACAACGACGTGCCTCTCTCCTTTTGACATGCAATCATGAGTTTAAACATAATTTAAGTACATTGAGGTATCAAAACTACAGGTTACAAGTTATAGAATGCTCCATCAATATGTCTAACTGCAAAATGATTTTGTTTATATAGGTTTGCCACAATTATGAGCAAATATATCTTGTTGGCTAGAAAGTGTAAGATAAAACATAAGTGACAAAATATTATACATAGAAGCATTGTGGATGTAAGTATTTAATGTTTCGTGGTTAACCGATCACGTACCTTGTCATTGAAGGAAGATACGCAGGAGCGTGTGTCCTACACTTTGCATCATTAAATTATACATAGATTAATTAGCTCTCATAAAAAATGTAGCATTTGAAATTAGACCTCTTCGTTATTTTGGAACCAACTTTAATGAGGAAAACCCCTTCAATAACAAGTAACTAATTGCTTGAAGCTTATTTCGAGGATATTTCTTTTACTAATGGTACAAAGAAAGTACCGTTTGTAAATAGTACTTCAAACTTCACAAAGAGAAATAGACTAAAAACCTAAATATAAAACGCTCAAGTTACCAAAAAAACTTGCTTAATGCATTCCAACCTTTTCATCTCTTATATGGCTTGGTGAGTTTCAAGGACGAGAAGAAGATGAATATATTCTTGATGAAATTAAACACGGTTGTGTGCAAAAAGATAAGATGTTTCTAAACCTAGGAATCTACAACGACGTGCCTCTCCGCTTTGATATCAATCATGAGTTTAAACATAATTTAAGTACATTGAGGTATCAATTCTACAGGATCCAAGTTATAGAATGCTCCATCAATATGTCTAACTGCAAAAATCATTTTGTTTAGATACATTTGCTATAATGACGAGCAAATATATCTTGTGCGCTAGAAAGTGTAAGATAAAACATAAGTGACAAAATATTATACATAGAAGCAATGTGGATGTAAGTATTTAATGTTTGGTGGTTAACCGATCACGTACTTTTTCATTGAAGGAAGATACGCAGAAGCGTGTGTCCGACAGTTTGCATCGTTAAATTATACATAGATTAATTAGATCTCATAAAAAAATGTAGTATTTGAATTGAGACCTCTTCGTTATTTTGGAACCAACTGTAATGAGGAAAATCCCTTCAATAACAAGTAACTAATTGCTTGAAGCTTGTTTCGTGGATATTTCTTTTACTAAAGGTACAAAAAAAGTACCCTTTGTAAAGATTAATTCAAACTTTACAAAACTAAATAGACTAAAAACCCAAATATAAAACACTCAAGTTACCAAAAAAACTTGCTTAATGCATTCAAACCTTTTCATCTCCTATATGGCTTGGTGAGTTTCAAGGACGAGAAGAAGATGAATCTATTCTTGATGAAATTGAACACGGTTCTGTGCAAAAGGATAAGGTGTTTTTAAACCTAGGAATCTACAACGACGTGCCTCTCTATTTTTGACATGCAATCATGATTTTAAACATAATTTAAGTACATTGAGGTATCAAAACTACAGGTTCCATGTAATAGAATGCTCCATCAATAGGTCTAACTGCAAAATGATTTTCTTTAGATAGGTTTGCCACAATGAGGAGCAAATATATCTTGTTGGCTAGAAAGTGTAAGATAAAACATAAGTGACAAAATATTATACATAGAAGCATTGTGGATGTAAGTATTTAATGTTTCGTGGTTAACCGATCACGTACCTTGTCATTGAAGGAAGATACGCAGGAGCGTGTGTCCGAAACTTTGAATCGTTAAATTATACATAGATTAATTAGCTCTCATAAGAAATGTAGCATTTGAAATTAGACCTCTTCGTTATTTTGGAACCAACTGTAATGAGGAAAATCCTTTCGATAACAAGTAACTAATTGTTTGAAGCTTATTTCGAGGATATTTCTTTTACTAATGATACAAAGAAAGTACCGTTTGTAAAGATTACTTCAAACTTCACAAAGAAAAATCGACTAAAAACCCAAATATAAAACACTCAAGTTACTAAACAAACTTGCTTAATGCATTCCATGGCTTGCTGAGTTTCAAGGATGAGAAGAAGAATAATCTATTCTTGATGAAATTGAACATGGTTGTGTGCAAAAGGATAAGGTGTTTTTAAACCTAGGAATCTACAACGACGTGCCTCTCTCCTTTTGACATGCAATCATGAGTTTAAACATAATTTAAGTACATTGAGGTATCAAAACTACAGGTTCCAAGTTATAGAATGCTCCATCAATATGTCTAACTGCAAAATGATTTTGTTTATATAGGTTTGCCACAATTATGAGCAAATATATCTTGTTGGCTAGAAAGTGTAAGATAAAACATAAGTGACAAAATATTATACATAGAAGCATTGTGGATGTAAGTATTTAATGTTTCGTGGTTAACCGATCACGTACCTTGTCATTGAAGGAAGATACGCAGGAGCGTGTGTCCTACACTTTGCATCGTTAAATTATACATAGATTAATTAGCTCTCATAAAAAATGTAGCATTTGAAATTAGACCTCTTCGTTATTTTGGAACCAACTGTAATGAGGAAAACCCCTTCAATAACAAGTAACTAATTGCTTGAAGCTTATTTCGAGCATATTTCTTTTACTAATGGTACAAAGAAAGTACCGTTTGTAAATAGTACTTCAAACTTCACAAAGAGAAATCGACTAAAAACCCAAATATAAAACACTCATGTTACCAAAAAACTTACTTAATGCATTCTAACCTTTTCATCTCCTATATGGCTTGTTGAGTTTCAAGGACCAGAAGAAGATGAATCTATTCTTGATGAAATTGAACACGGTTGTGTGCAAAAGGATAAGGTGTTTTTAAACCTAGGAATCTACAACGACGTGCCTCTCCGCTTTGACATGCAATCATGAGTTTACACATAATTTAAGTACATTGAGGTATCAAATCTACAGGTTCAAAGTTATAGAATTCTCCATCAATTTGTCTAACTGTAAAATGATTTTGTTTAGATAGGTTTGCCACAATGAGGAGCAAATATATCTTGTTGGCTAGAAAGTGTAAGATAAAACATAAGTGACAAAATATTATACATAGAAGCATTGTGGATGTAAGTATTTAATGTTTCGTGGTTAACCGATCACATACTTTTTCATTGAAGGAAGATACGCAGGAGCGTGTGTCCGACACTTCGCATCGTTAAATTATACATAGATTAATTAGCACTCATAAAAAAATGTAGTATTTGAATTGAGACCTCTTCGTTATTTTGGAACGAACTGTAATGAGGAAAACCCCTTCAATAAAAAGTATATAATTGCTTGAAACTTGTTTCGAGGATATATCTTTTACTAATGGTACAAAGAAAGTAACGTTTGTAAAGATTACTTCAAACTTCACAAAGAGAAATAGAGTAAAAACCCAAATATAAAACACTCAAGTTACCAAACAAACTTACTTAATGCATTCCATGGCTTGGTGAGTTTCAAGGACGAGAAGAAGAATAATCTATTCTTGATGAAATTGAACACGGTTGTGTGCAAAAGGATAAGGTGTTTCTAAACCTAGGAATCTACAACGACGTGTCTCTCTCCTTTTGACATGCAATCATGAGTTTAAACATAATTTAAGTACATTGAGGTATCAAAACTACAGGTTCAAAGTTATAGAATGCTCCATCAATTTTTCTAACTGCAAAATGATTTTGTTTAGATAGGTTTGCCACAATTACCAGCAAATATATCTTGTTGGCTAGAAAGTGTAAGATAAAACATGAGTGACAAAATATTATACATAGAAGCATTGTGGATGTAAGTATTTAATGTTTCGTGGTTAACCGATCACGTACCTTGTTATTGAAGGAAGATACGCAGGAGCGTGTGTCCGACACTTTGCATCGTTAAATTATACATAGATTAATTAGCACTCATAAAAAATGTAGCATTTGAAATTAGACCACTTCGGTATTTTGGATCCTACTGTAATGAGGAAAACCCCTTCAATAACAAGTAACTAATTGCTTGAAGCTTATTTCGAGGATATTTCTTTTACTAATGGTACAAAGAAAGTACCGTTTGTAAAGATTACTTCAAACTTCACAAAGAGAAATAGACTAAAAACCCAAATATAAAACGCTAAAGTTACCAAAAAAACTTGCTTAATGCATTCCAACCTTTTCATCTCTTATATGGCTTGGTGAGTTTCAAGGACGAGAAGAAGATGAATCTATTCTTGATGAAATTAAACACGGTTGTTTGGAAAAAGATAAGATATTTCTAAACCTAGGAATCTACAACGACGTGCCTCTCCGCTATGACATGCAATCATGAGTTCACACATAATTTAAGTACATTGAGGTATCAAAACTACAGGGTCCAAGTTATATAATGCTCCAACAATATGTCTAACTACAAAATGATTTTGTTTAGAAAGGTTTGCCACAATTACGAGCAAATATATCTTGTTGGCTAGAAAGTGTAAGATAAAACATAAGTGACAAAATATTATACATAGAAGCATTGTGGATGTAACTATTTAATGTTTCGTGGTTAACCGATCATGTACCTTGTCATTGAAGGAAGATACGCAGGAGCGTATGTCCGAAACTAAGCATCATTAAATTATACATAGATTAATTAGCTCTCAAAAGAAATGTAGCATTTGAAATTAGACCCCTTCGTTATGTTCGAACCTACTGTAATGAGGAAAACCCCTTCAATAACAAGTAACTAATTGCTATAAGCTTGTTTCGAGGATATTTATTTTACTAATGGTACAAAGAAAGTACGGTTTGTAAAGATTACTTCAAACTTCAAAAAGAGAAATCGACTAAAAACCCAAATATAAAACGCTAAAGTTACCAAAAAAACTTGCTTAATGCATTCCATGGCTTGGTGAGTTTCAAGGACGAGAAGAAGAATAATCTATTCTTGATGAAATTGAACACGGTTGTGTGGAAAAGGATAAGGTGTTTCTAAACCTAGGAATCTACAACGACGTGTCTCTCTGCTTTTGACAAGCAATCATGAGTTTAAACATAATTTAAGTACATTGAGGTATCAAAACTACAGGTTCAAAGTTATAGAATGCTCCATCAATTTGTCTAACTGCAAAATGATTTTGTTTAGATAGGTTTGCCACAATTAAGAGCAAATATATCTTGTTGGCTAGAAAGTGTAAGATAAAACATGAGTGACAAAATATTATACATAGAAGCATTGTGGATGTAAGTATTTAATGTTTCGTGGTTAACCGATCACGTACCTTGTCATTGAAGGAAGATAGGCAGGAGCGTGTGTTCGACATTTTGCATCCTTAAATTATACATAGATTAATTAGCACTCATAAAAAATGTAGCATTTGAAATTAGACCACTTCGGTATTTTGGAACCTACTGTAATGAGGAAAACTCCTTCAATAACAAGTAACAGATTGCTTGAAGCTTATTTCGAGGATATTTCTTTTACTAATGGTACAAAGAAAGTACCGTTTGTAAAGATTACTTCAAACTTCACAAAGAGAAATAGACTAAAAACCAAAATATAAAACGCTCAAGTTACCAAACAAACTTGCTTAATGCATTCCAACCTTTTCATCTCTTATATGGCTTGGTGAGTTTCAAGGACGAGAAGAAGATGAATCTATTCTTGATGAAATTAAACACGGTTGTGTACAAAAAGATAAGATATTTCTAAACCTAGGAATCTACAACGACGTGCCTCTCCGCTTAGACATGCAATCATGCGTTTACACATAATTTAAGTACATTGAGGTATCAAAACTACAGGTTCCAAGTTATAGAATGCTCCATCAATATGTCTAACTGCAAAATGATTTTGTTTAGATCGGTTTGCCACAATTACGAGCAAATATATCTTGTTGGCTAGAAAGTGTAAGATAAAACATAAGTGACAAAATATTATACATAGAAGCATTATGGTTGTAAGTTTTTAATGTTTCGTGGTTAACCGATCACGTACCTTGTCATTGAAGGAAGATACGCAGGAGCGTGTGTCCGACACTTTGCATCGTTAAATTATACATATATTAATTAGCACACATAAAAAATGTAGCATTTGAAATTAGACCACTTCGTTATTTTGGAACCTACTGTAATGAGGAAAACCACTTCAATAACAAGTAACTAATTGTTAAAAGCTTGTTTCAAGGATATTTCTTATAATAATGATGCAAAGAAAGTACCGTTTGTAAAGATTACTTCAAACTTCACAAAGAGAAATCGACTAAAAACCCAAATATAAAACGCTCAAGTTACCAAAAAAACATGCTTAATGCATTCAATGGCTTGCTGAGTTTCAAAGATGAGAAGAAGAATAATCTATTCTTGATGAAATTGAACACGGTTGTGTGCAAAAGGATAAGGTATTTTTAAACCTAGGAATCTACAACGACGTGCCTCTCTCCTTTTGACATGCAATCATGAGTTTAAACATAATTTAAGTACATTGAGGTATCAAAACTACAGGTTCCAAGATATAGAATGCTCCATCAATATGTCTAACTGCAAAATGATTTTGTTTATATAGGTTTGCCACAATTACGAGCAAATATATCTTGTTGGCTAGAAAGTGTAAGATAAAACATAAGTGACAAAATATTATACATAGAAGCATTGTGGTTGTAAGTTTTTAATGTTTCGTGGTTAACCGATCACGTACCTTGTCATTGATGGAAGATACGTAGGAGCGTGTGTCCGACACTTTGCATCGTTAAATTATACATAGATTAATTAGCACTCATCAAAAAAAGTAGGATATGAAATGAGACCTCTTCGTTATTTTGGAACCAACTATAATTAGGAAAACCTTTCAATAACAAGTAACTAATTGCTAGAAGCTCGTTTCGAAGATATTTCTTTTACTAATGATACAAAGAAAGTACCATTTGTAAAGATTACTTCAAACTTCACAAAGAGAAATCGACTAAAAACCCAAATGTAAAACGCTCAAGTTACCAAAAAAACTTGCTTAATGCATTCCAACCTTTTCATCTCCTATATGGCTTGGTGAGTTTCAAGGACGAGAAGAAGATGAATCTATTCTTGATGAAATTAAACACGGTTGTGTGCAAAAAGATAAGATATTTCTAAACCTAGGAATCTACAACGACGTGCCTCTCCGCTTTGACATGCAATCATGAGTTTACCCATAATTTAAGTACATTGAGGTATCAAAACTACAGGTTCCAAGTTATAGAATGTTCCATCAATAGGTCTAACTGCAAAATGATTTTGTTTAGATAGGTTTGCCACAATGACGAGCAAATATATCTTGTTGGGTAGAAAGTGTAAGATAAAACATAAATGACAAAATATTATACACAGAAGCAATGTGGATGTAAGTATTTAATGTTTGGTGGTTAACCGATCACGTACTTTTTCATTGAAGGAAGATACACAGGAGCGTGTGTCCGATAGTTTGTATCGTTAAATTATAAATAGATTAATTAGCTCTCATAAAAAAATGTAGTATTTGAATTGAGACCTCTTCGTTATTTGGGAACCAACTGTAATGAGGAAAACCCCTTCAATAACAAGTAACTAATTGCTTGAAGCTTATTTCGAGGATATTTCTTTTACTAATGGTACAAAGAAAGTACCGTTTGTAAATATTACTTCAAACTTCACAAAGAGAAATCGACTAAAAACCCAAATATAAAACACTCAAGTTACCAAAAACCATACTTAATGCATTCCAACCTTTTCATCTCCTATATGGCTTGTTGAGTTTCAAGGACCAGAAGAAGATAAATCTATTCTTGATGAAATTGAACACGGTTGTGTGCAAAAGGATAAGGTGTTTCTAAACCTAGGAATCTACAACGAAGTGCCTCTCCGCTTTGACATGCAATCATGAGTTTGACCATAATTTACGTACATTGAGTTATCAAAACTACAGGTTCCAAGTTACAGAATGCTCTATCAATAGGTCTAACTACAAAATGATTTTGTTTAGATAGGTTTGCCACAATGATGAGCAAATATACTTGTTGGCTAGAAAGTGTAAGATAAAACATAAGTGACAAAATATTATACATAGAAGCATTGTGGATGTAAGTATTTAATGTTTCGTGGTTAACCGATCACGTACCTTGTCATTGAAGGAAGATACGCAGGAGTGTGTGTCCGACACTTTGCATCGTTAAATTATACATAGATTAATTAGCACTCATAAAAAATGTAGCATTTGAAATTAGACCACTTCGGTATTTTGGAACCGACTGTAATGAGGAAAACCCCTTCAATAAAAAGTAACTAATTGCTAAAATCTTGTTTCGAGGATATATCTTTTACTAATGATGCAAAAAAAGTACCGTTTGTAAAGATTACTTCAAACTTCACAAAGAGAAATCGACTAAAAACCCAAATATAAAACACTCAAGTTACCAAAAAACTTACTTAATGCATTCCAACCTTTTCATCTCCTATATGGCTTGTTGAGTTTCAAGGACGAGAAGAAGATGAATCTATTCTTGATGAAATTGAACACGGTTGTGTGCAAAAGGATAAGGTGTTTCTAAACCTAGGAATCTACAACGAAGTGCCTCTCCGCTCTGACATGCAATCATGAGTTTAAGCATAATTTAAGTATATTGAGGTATGAAAACTACAGGTTACAAGTTATAGAATTCTCCATCAATAGGTCTAACTGCAAAATGATTTTGTTTAGATCGGTTTGCCACAATGAGGAGCAAATATATCTTGTTAGCTAGAAAGTGTAAGATAAAACATAAGTGACAAAATATTATATATAGAAGCATTGTGGATGTAAGTATTTAATGTTTGGTGGTTAACCGATCACGTACCTTGTCATTGCAGGAAGATACGCAGGAGCGTGTGTCCGAAACATTGCATCGTTAAATTATACATGGATTAATTAGCTCTCATAAGAAATGTAGCATTTGAAATTAGACCATTTCGTTATTTTGGAACCTACTGTAATCAGGAAAACCTCTTCAATAACAAGTAACTAATTGCTTGAAGCTTATTTCGAGGATATTTCTTTTACTAATGGTACAAAGAAAGTACCGTTTGTAAATATTACTTCAAACTTCACAAAGAGAAATCGACTAAAAACCCAAATATAAAACACTCAAGGTACCAAAAAACTTACTTAATGCATTCCAACCTTTTCATCTCTTATATGGCTTGGTGAGTTTCAAGGACGAGAAGAAAATGAATCTATTCTTGATGAAATTGAACACGGTTGTGTGCAAAAGGATAAGGTGTTTCTAAACCTAGGAATCTACAACGACGTGCCTCTCTGCTTTTGACATGCAATCATGAGTTTAAACATAATTTAAGTACATTGAGGTATCAAAACTACAGGTTCAAAGCTATAGAATGCTCCATCAATATGTCTAACTGCAAAATGATTTTGTTTAGATAGGTTTGCCACAATTACGAGCAAATATATCTTGTTGGCTAGTAAGTGTAAGATAAAACATAAGTGACAAAATATTATACATAGAAGCATTGTGGTTGTAAGTTTTTAATGTTTCGTGGTTAACCGATCACGTACCTTGCCATTCAAGGAAGATACGCCGGAGCTTGTGTCTGACACTTTGCATTGTTAAATTATGCATAGATTAATTAGCTCTCATAAAAAAAAGTAGGATATGAAATGAGACCTCTTCGTTATTTTGGAACCAACTGTAATTAGGAAAACCCCTTCAATAACAAGTAACTAATTGCTAGAAGCTCGTTTCGAAGATATTTCTTTTACTAATGATACAAAGAAAGTACCGTTTGTAAAGATTACTTCAAACTTCACATAGAGAAATCGACTAAAAACGCAAATATAAAATGCTCAAGTTACCAAAAAAAACTTGCTTAATGCATTCCAACCTTTTCATCTCTTATATGGCATGGTGAGTTTCAAGGACGAGAAGAAGATGAATCTATTCTTGATGAAATTGAACACGGTTGTGTGCAAAAGGATAAGGTGTTTCTAAACCTAGGAATCTACAACGAAGTGCCTCTCCGCTCTGACATGCAATCATGAGTTTAAGCATAATTTAAGTATATTGAGGTATGAAAACTACAGGTTACAAGTTATAGAATTCTCCATCAATAGGTCTAACTGCAAAATGATTTTGTTTAGATCGGTTTGCCACAATGAGGAGCAAATATATCTTGTTAGCTAGAAAGTGTAAGATAAAACATAAGTGACAAAATATTATATATAGAAGCATTGTGGATGTAAGTATTTAATGTTTGGTGGTTAACCGATCACGTACCTTGTCATTGCAGGAAGATACGCAGAAGCGTGTGTCCGAAACATTGCATCGTTAAATTATACATGGATTAATTAGCTCTCATAAGAAATGTAGCATTTGAAATTAGACCATTTCGTTATTTTGGAACCTACTGTAATCAGGAAAACCTCTTCAATAACAAGTAACTAATTGCTTGAAGCTTATTTCGAGGATATTTCTTTTACTAATGGTACAAAGAAAGTACCGTTTGTAAATATTACTTCAAACTTCACAAAGAGAAATCGACTAAAAACCCAAATATAAAACACTCAAGGTACCAAAAAACTTACTTAATGCATTCCAACCTTTTCATCTCTTATATGGCTTGGTGAGTTTCAAGGACGAGAAGAAAATGAATCTATTCTTGATGAAATTGAAAACGGTTGTGTGCAAAAGGATAAGGTGTTTCTAAACCTAGGAATCTACAACGACGTGCCTCTCTGCTTTTGACATGCAATCATGAGTTTAAACATAATTTAAGTACATTGAGGTATCAAAACTACAGGTTCAAAGCTATAGAATGCTCCATCAATATGTCTAACTGCAAAATGATTTTGTTTAGATAGGTTTGCCACAATTATGAGCAAATATATCTTGTTGGCTAGTAAGTGTAAGATAAAACATAAGTGACAAAATATTATACATAGAAGCATTGTGGTTGTAAGTTTTTAATGTTTCGTGGTTAACCGATCACGTACCTTGCCATTGAAGGAAGATACGAAAAAGTGTGTGTCCGACACTTTGCATAATTAAATTATACATAGATTAATTAGCACTCTTAAAAAATTTAGCATTTGAAATTAGACCACATCGGTATTTTGGAAACTACTGTAATGAGGAAAACACCTTCAATAACAAGTAACTAATTCCTAAAAGCTTGTTTCGAGGATATATCTTTTACTAATGATGCAAAGAAAGTACCGTTTGTAAAGATTACTTCAAACTTCACAAAGAGAAATCTACTAAAAACCCAAATATAAAACGCTCAAGTTACCAAACAAACTTGCTTAATGCATTCCAACCTTTTCATCTCTTATATGGCTTGGTGAGTTTCAAGGACGAGAAGAAGATGAATCTATTCTTCATGAAATTAAACACGGTTGTGTGCAAAAAGATAAGATATTTCTAAACCTAGGAATCTACAACGAAGTGCCTCTCCGCTTTGACATGCAATCATGAGTTTACACATAATTTAAGTACATTGAGGTATCAAAACTATAGGTTCCAAGTCATAGAATGCTCCATCAATATGTCTAACTGCAAAATGATTTTGTTTATATAGGTTTGCCACAATTACGAGCAAATATATCTTGTTGGCTAGAAAGTGTAAGATAAAACAAAAGTGACAAAATATTATACATAGAAGCAATGTGGATGTAAGTATTTAATGTTTTGTGGTTAACCGATCACATACTTTTTTATTGAAGGAAGATACGCAGGAGCGTGTGTCCGACAGTTTGCATCGTTAAATTATACATAGATTAATTAGCTCTCATAAAAAAATGTAGTATTGAATTGAGACCACTTCGGTATTTTGGAACCTACTGTAATGAGGAAAACCCCTTCAATAACAAGTAACTAATTACTAAAAGCTTGTTTCGAGGATATATCTTTTACTAATGATGCAAAGAAAGTACCGTTTGTAAAGCTTACTTCAAACTTCACAAAGAGAAATCGACTAAAAACCCAAATATAAACACTAAAGTTACCAAAAAAACTTGCTTAATGCATTCCATGGCTTGGTGAGTTTCAAGGACGAGAAGAAGAAGAATCTATTCTTGATGAAATTGAACACGGTTGTGTGCAAACGGATAAGGTGTTTCTAAACCTAGGAATCTACAACGACGTGCCACTCTGCTTTTGACATGCAATCATGAGTTTAAACATAATTTAAGTACAATGAGGTATCAAAACTACAGGTTCAAAGTTATAGAATGCTCCATCAATATGTCTAACTGCAAAATGATTTTGTTTAGATAGGTTTGCCACAATTAGGAGCAAATATATCTTGTTCGCTAGAAATGTAAGATAAAACATAAGTGACAAAATATTATACATAGAAGCACTGTGGATGTAAGTATTTAATGTTTCGTGGTTAACCGATCACGTACCTTGTCATTGAAGGAAGATACGCAAGAGTGTGTGTCCGACACTTTGCATCGTTAAATTATACATAGATTAATTAGCACTCATAAAAAATGTAGCATTTGAAATTAGACCACTTCGGTATTTTGGAAACTACTCTAATGAGTAAAACCCCTTAAATAACAATTAACTAATTATTAAAAGCTTGTTTCGAGGATATATCTTTTACTAATGATGCAAAGAAAGTACCGTTCGTAAAGATTACTTCAAACTTCACAAAGATAAATCGACTAAAAACCCAAATATAAAACACTCAAGTTACCAAAAAACTTACTTAATGCATTCCAACCTTTTCATCTCCTATATGGCTTGTTGAGTTTCAAGGACCAGAAGAAGATGAATCTTTTCTTGATGAAATTGAACACGATCGTGTGCAAAAGGATAAGGTGTTTCTAAACCTAGGAATCTACAACGAAGTGCCTCTCCGCTTTGACATGCAATCCTGAGTTTGACCAAAATTTACGTACATTGAGGTATCAAAACTAAAGGTTCCAAGTTATAGAATGCTCCATCAATAGGTCTAACTGCAAAATGATTTTGTTTAGAAAGGTTTGCCACAATGACAAGCAAATATATCTTGTTCTCTAGAAAGTGTAAGATAAAACATAAGTGACAAAATATTATATATAGAAGCAATGTGGATGTAAGTATTTAATGTTTGGTGGTTAACCTATCACGTACTTTTTCATTGAAGGAAGATACGCAGGAGCGTGTGTCCGATAGTTTGTATCGTTAAATTATACATAGATTAATTAGCTCTCATAAAAAAATGTAGTATTTGAATTGAGACCTCTTCGTTATTTTGGAACCAACTGTAATGAGGAAAACCCCTTCAATAACATGTAACTAATTGCTTGAAACTTGTTTCGAGGATATTTCTTTTACTAATGGTACAAAGAAAGTACCGTTTGTAAAGATTACTTCAAACTTCACAAAGAGAAATCGACTAAAAAACCAAATATAAAACGCTCAAGTTACCAAAAAAACTTGCTTAATGCATTCCATGGCTTGGTGAGTTTCAAGGACGAGAAGAAGAAGAATCTATTCTTGATGAAATTGAACACGGTTTTGTGCAAAAGGATAAGGTGTTTCTAAACCTAGGAATCTACAACGACGTGCCTCTCTGCTTTTAACATACAATCATGAGTTTGACCATAATTTACGTACATTGAGGTATCAAAACTACAGGTTCCAAGTTATAGAATGCTCCATCAATAGGTCTAACTGCAAAATGATTTTGTTTAGATAGGTTTGCCACAATGACGAGCAAATATATCTTGTTCGCTAGAAAGTGTAAGATAAAACATAAGTGACAAAATATTATACATAGAAGCAATGTGGATGTAAGTATTTAATTTTTGGTGGTTAACCGATCACGTACTTTTTCATTGAAGGAAGATACGCAGGAGCGTGTGTCCGACATTTTGCATCGTTAAATTATGCATAGATTAATTAGCTCTCATAAAAAAATTTAGCATTTGAATTGAGACCTATTCGTTATTTTGGAACCAACTGTAATGAGGAAAACCCCTTCAATAACAAGTAACTAATTGCTTGAAGCTTATTTCGAGGATATTGCTTTTACTAATGGTACAAAGAAAGTACCGTTTGTAAAGATTACTTCAAACTTCACAAAGAGAAATAGACTAAAAACCCAAATATAAAACGCTCAAGTTACCAAACAAACTTGCTTAATGCATTCCATGGCTTGGTGAGTTTCAAGGACGAGAAGAAGAAGAATCTATTCTTGATGAAATTGAACACGGTTTTGTGCAAAAGGATAAGGTGTTTCTAAACCTAGGAATCTACAACGACGTGCCTCTCTGCTTTTAACATACAATCATGAGTTTGACCATAATTTACGTACATTGAGGTATCAAAACTACAGGTTCCAAGTTATCGAATGCTCCATCAATAGGTCTAACTGCAAAATGATTTTGTTTAGATAGGTTTGCCACAATGACGAGCAAATATATCTTGTTCGCTAGAAAGTGTAAGATAAAACATAAGTGACAAAATATTATACATAGAAGCAATGTGGATGTAAGTATTTAATGTTTGGTGGTTAACCGATCACGTACTTTTTCATTGAAGGAAGATACGCAGGAGCGTGTGTCCGATAGTTTGCATCGTTAAATTGTACATAGATTAATTAGCTCTCATAAAAAAATGTAGTATTTGAATTGAAACCTGTTCGTTATTTTGGAACCAACTGTAATGAGGAAAACCCCTTCAATAACAAGTAACTAATTGCTTGAAACTTGTTTCGAGGATATTTCTTTTACTAATGGTACAAAGAAAGTACCGTTTGTAAAGATTATTTCAAACTTCACAAAGAGAAATAGACTAAAAACCCAAATATAAAACGCTCAAGTTACCAAACAAACTTACTTAATGCATTCCATGGCTTGGTGAGTTTCAAGGACGAGAAGAAGAAGAATCTATTCTTGATGAAATTGAACACGGTTGTGTGCAAAACGATAAGGTGTTTCTTAACCTAGGAATCTACAAAGACGTGCCTCTCTGCTTTTGACATGCAATCATGAGTTTAAACATAATTTAAGTGCATTGAGGTATCAAAACTACAGGTTCAAAGTTATAGAATGCTCCATCAATATATCTAACTGCAAAATGATTTTGTTTAGATAGGTTAGCCACAATGACGAGCAAATATATCTTGTTCGCTAGAAAGTGTAAGATAAAACATAAGTGACAAAATATTATACATAGATGCATTGTGGATGTAAGTATTTAATTTTTCGTGGTTAACCGATCACGTACCTTGTCATTGAAGGAAGATACGAAAAAGTGTGTGTCCGACACTTTGCATAATTAAATTATACATAGATTAATTAGCACTCATAAAAAATGTAGCATTTGAAATTAGACCACATCGGTATTTTGGAAACTACTGTAATGAGGAAAACACCTTCAATAACAAGTAACTAATTGCTAAAAGCTTGTTTCGAGGATATATCTTTTACTAATGATGCAAAGAAAGTACCGTTTGTAAAGATTACTTCAAACTTCACAAAGAGAAATCTACTAAAAACCCAAATATAAAACGCTCAAGTTACCAAACAAACTTGCTTAATGCATTCCAACCTTTTCATCTCTTATATGGCTTGGTGAGTTTCAAGGACGAGAAGAAGATGAATCTATTCTTCATGAAATTAAACACGGTTGTGTGCAAAAAGATAAGATATTTCTAAACCTAGGAATCTACAACGAAGTGCCTCTCCGCTTTGACATGCAATCATGAGTTTACACATAATTTAAGTACATTGAGGTATCAAAACTATAGGTTCCAAGTCATAGAATGCTCCATCAATATGTCTAACTGCAAAATGATTTTGTTTATATAGGTTTGCCACAATTACGAGCAAATATATCTTGTTGGCTAGAAAGTGTAAGATAAAACAAAAGTGACAAAATATTATATATAGAAGCATTGTGGATGTAAGTATTTAATGTTTGGTGGTTAACCGATCACGTACCTTGTCATTGCAGGAAGATACGCAGAAGCGTGTGTCCGAAACATTGCATCGTTAAATTATACATGGATTAATTAGCTCTCATAAGAAATGTAGCATTTGAAATTAGACCATTTCGTTATTTTGGAACCTACTGTAATCAGGAAAACCTCTTCAATAACAAGTAACTAATTGCTTGAAGCTTATTTCGAGGATATTTCTTTTACTAATGGTACAAAGAAAGTACCGTTTGTAAATATTACTTCAAACTTCACAAAGAGAAATCGACTAAAAACCCAAATATAAAACACTCAAGGTACCAAAAAACTTACTTAATGCATTCCAACCTTTTCATCTCTTATATGGCTTGGTGAGTTTCAAGGACGAGAAGAAAATGAATCTATTCTTGATGAAATTGAAAACGGTTGTGTGCAAAAGGATAAGGTGTTTCTAAACCTAGGAATCTACAACGACGTGCCTCTCTGCTTTTGACATGCAATCATGAGTTTAAACATAATTTAAGTACATTGAGGTATCAAAACTACAGGTTCAAAGCTATAGAATGCTCCATCAATATGTCTAACTGCAAAATGATTTTGTTTAGATAGGTTTGCCACAATTATGAGCAAATATATCTTGTTGGCTAGTAAGTGTAAGATAAAACATAAGTGACAAAATATTATACATAGAAGCATTGTGGTTGTAAGTTTTTAATGTTTCGTGGTTAACCGATCACGTACCTTGCCATTGAAGGAAGATACGAAAAAGTGTGTGTCCGACACTTTGCATAATTAAATTATACATAGATTAATTAGCACTCTTAAAAAATTTAGCATTTGAAATTAGACCACATCGGTATTTTGGAAACTACTGTAATGAGGAAAACACCTTCAATAACAAGTAACTAATTCCTAAAAGCTTGTTTCGAGGATATATCTTTTACTAATGATGCAAAGAAAGTACCGTTTGTAAAGATTACTTCAAACTTCACAAAGAGAAATCTACTAAAAACCCAAATATAAAACGCTCAAGTTACCAAACAAACTTGCTTAATGCATTCCAACCTTTTCATCTCTTATATGGCTTGGTGAGTTTCAAGGACGAGAAGAAGATGAATCTATTCTTCATGAAATTAAACACGGTTGTGTGCAAAAAGATAAGATATTTCTAAACCTAGGAATCTACAACGAAGTGCATCTCCGCTTTGACATGCAATCATGAGTTTACACATAATTTAAGTACATTGAGGTATCAAAACTATAGGTTCCAAGTCATAGAATGCTCCATCAATATGTCTAACTGCAAAATGATTTTGTTTATATAGGTTTGCCACAATTACGAGCAAATATATCTTGTTGGCTAGAAAGTGTAAGATAAAACAAAAGTGACAAAATATTATACATAGAAGCAATGTGGATGTAAGTATTTAATGTTTTGTGGTTAACCGATCACATACTTTTTTATTGAAGGAAGATACGCAGGAGCGTGTGTCCGACAGTTTGCATCGTTAAATTATACATAGATTAATTAGCTCTCATAAAAAAATGTAGTATTGAATTGAGACCACTTCGGTATTTTGGAACCTACTGTAATGAGGAAAACCCCTTCAATAACAAGTAACTAATTACTAAAAGCTTGTTTCGAGGATATATCTTTTACTAATGATGCAAAGAAAGTACCGTTTGTAAAGCTTACTTCAAACTTCACAAAGAGAAATCGACTAAAAACCCAAATATAAACACTAAAGTTACCAAAAAAACTTGCTTAATGCATTCCATGGCTTGGTGAGTTTCAAGGACGAGAAGAAGAAGAATCTATTCTTGATGAAATTGAACACGGTTGTGTGCAAACGGATAAGGTGTTTCTAAACCTAGGAATCTACAACGACGTGCCACTCTGCTTTTGACATGCAATCATGAGTTTAAACATAATTTAAGTACAATGAGGTATCAAAACTACAGGTTCAAAGTTATAGAATGCTCCATCAATATGTCTAACTGCAAAATGATTTTGTTTAGATAGGTTTGCCACAATTAGGAGCAAATATATCTTGTTCGCTAGAAATGTAAGATAAAACATAAGTGACAAAATATTATACATAGAAGCACTGTGGATGTAAGTATTTAATGTTTCGTGGTTAACCGATCACGTACCTTGTCATTGAAGGAAGATACGCAAGAGTGTGTGTCCGACACTTTGCATCGTTAAATTATACATAGATTAATTAGCACTCATAAAAAATGTAGCATTTGAAATTAGACCACTTCGGTATTTTGGAAACTACTCTAATGAGTAAAACCCCTTAAATAACAATTAACTAATTATTAAAAGCTTGTTTCGAGGATATATCTTTTACTAATGATGCAAAGAAAGTACCGTTCGTAAAGATTACTTCAAACTTCACAAAGATAAATCGACTAAAAACCCAAATATAAAACACTCAAGTTACCAAAAAACTTACTTAATGCATTCCAACCTTTTCATCTCCTATATGGCTTGTTGAGTTTCAAGGACCAGAAGAAGATGAATCTTTTCTTGATGAAATTGAACACGATCGTGTGCAAAAGGATAAGGTGTTTCTAAACCTAGGAATCTACAACGAAGTGCCTCTCCGCTTTGACATGCAATCCTGAGTTTGACCAAAATTTACGTACATTGAGGTATCAAAACTAAAGGTTCCAAGTTATAGAATGCTCCATCAATAGGTCTAACTGCAAAATGATTTTGTTTAGAAAGGTTTGCCACAATGACAAGCAAATATATCTTGTTCTCTAGAAAGTGTAAGATAAAACATAAGTGACAAAATATTATATATAGAAGCAATGTGGATGTAAGTATTTAATGTTTGGTGGTTAACCTATCACGTACTTTTTCATTGAAGGAAGATACGCAGGAGCGTGTGTCCGATAGTTTGTATCGTTAAATTATACATAGATTAATTAGCTCTCATAAAAAAATGTAGTATTTGAATTGAGACCTCTTCGTTATTTTGGAACCAACTGTAATGAGGAAAACCCCTTCAATAACATGTAACTAATTGCTTGAAACTTGTTTCGAGGATATTTCTTTTACTAATGGTACAAAGAAAGTACCGTTTGTAAAGATTACTTCAAACTTCACAAAGAGAAATCGACTAAAAAACCAAATATAAAACGCTCAAGTTACCAAAAAAACTTGCTTAATGCATTCCATGGCTTGGTGAGTTTCAAGGACGAGAAGAAGAAGAATCTATTCTTGATGAAATTGAACACGGTTTTGTGCAAAAGGATAAGGTGTTTCTAAACCTAGGAATCTACAACGACGTGCCTCTCTGCTTTTAACATACAATCATGAGTTTGACCATAATTTACGTACATTGAGGTATCAAAACTACAGGTTCCAAGTTATAGAATGCTCCATCAATAGGTCTAACTGCAAAATGATTTTGTTTAGATAGGTTTGCCACAATGACGAGCAAATATATCTTGTTCGCTAGAAAGTGTAAGATAAAACATAAGTGACAAAATATTATACATAGAAGCAATGTGGATGTAAGTATTTAATTTTTGGTGGTTAACCGATCACGTACTTTTTCATTGAAGGAAGATACGCAGGAGCGTGTGTCCGACATTTTGCATCGTTAAATTATGCATAGATTAATTAGCTCTCATAAAAAAATTTAGCATTTGAATTGAGACCTATTCGTTATTTTGGAACCAACTGTAATGAGGAAAACCCCTTCAATAACAAGTAACTAATTGCTTGAAGCTTATTTCGAGGATATTGCTTTTACTAATGGTACAAAGAAAGTACCGTTTGTAAAGATTACTTCAAACTTCACAAAGAGAAATAGACTAAAAACCCAAATATAAAACGCTCAAGTTACCAAACAAACTTGCTTAATGCATTCCATGGCTTGGTGAGTTTCAAGGACGAGAAGAAGAAGAATCTATTCTTGATGAAATTGAACACGGTTTTGTGCAAAAGGATAAGGTGTTTCTAAACCTAGGAATCTACAACGACGTGCCTCTCTGCTTTTAACATACAATCATGAGTTTGACCATAATTTACGTACATTGAGGTATCAAAACTACAGGTTCCAAGTTATCGAATGCTCCATCAATAGGTCTAACTGCAAAATGATTTTGTTTAGATAGGTTTGCCACAATGACGAGCAAATATATCTTGTTCGCTAGAAAGTGTAAGATAAAACATAAGTGACAAAATATTATACATAGAAGCAATGTGGATGTAAGTATTTAATGTTTGGTGGTTAACCGATCACGTACTTTTTCATTGAAGGAAGATACGCAGGAGCGTGTGTCCGATAGTTTGCATCGTTAAATTGTACATAGATTAATTAGCTCTCATAAAAAAATGTAGTATTTGAATTGAAACCTGTTCGTTATTTTGGAACCAACTGTAATGAGGAAAACCCCTTCAATAACAAGTAACTAATTGCTTGAAACTTGTTTCGAGGATATTTCTTTTACTAATGGTACAAAGAAAGTACCGTTTGTAAAGATTATTTCAAACTTCACAAAGAGAAATAGACTAAAAACCCAAATATAAAACGCTCAAGTTACCAAACAAACTTACTTAATGCATTCCATGGCTTGGTGAGTTTCAAGGACGAGAAGAAGAAGAATCTATTCTTGATGAAATTGAACACGGTTGTGTGCAAAAGGATAAGGTGTTTCTTAACCTAGGAATCTACAAAGACGTGCCTCTCTGCTTTTGACATGCAATCATGAGTTTAAACATAATTTAAGTGCATTGAGGTATCAAAACTACAGGTTCAAAGTTATAGAATGCTCCATCAATATATCTAACTGCAAAATGATTTTGTTTAGATAGGTTAGCCACAATGACGAGCAAATATATCTTGTTCGCTAGAAAGTGTAAGATAAAACATAAGTGACAAAATATTATACATAGATGCATTGTGGATGTAAGTATTTAATTTTTCGTGGTTAACCGATCACGTACCTTGTCATTGAAGGAAGATACGAAAAAGTGTGTGTCCGACACTTTGCATAATTAAATTATACATAGATTAATTAGCACTCATAAAAAATGTAGCATTTGAAATTAGACCACATCGGTATTTTGGAAACTACTGTAATGAGGAAAACACCTTCAATAACAAGTAACTAATTGCTAAAAGCTTGTTTCGAGGATATATCTTTTACTAATGATGCAAAGAAAGTACCGTTTGTAAAGATTACTTCAAACTTCACAAAGAGAAATCTACTAAAAACCCAAATATAAAACGCTCAAGTTACCAAACAAACTTGCTTAATGCATTCCAACCTTTTCATCTCTTATATGGCTTGGTGAGTTTCAAGGACGAGAAGAAGATGAATCTATTCTTGATGAAATTAAACACGGTTGTGTGCAAAAAGATAAGATATTTCTAAACCTAGGAATCTACAACGACGTGCCTCTCCGCTTTGACATGCAATCATGAGGTTACACATAATTTAAGTACATTGAGGTATCAAAACTACAGGGTCCAAGTTATAGAATGCTCCAACAATAGGTCTAACTGCAAAATGATTTTGTTTAGATAGGTTTGCCACAATGAGGAGCAAATATATCTTGTTCGCTAGAAAGTGTAAGATAAAACATAAGTGACTAAATATTATACATAGATGCATTGTGGATGTAAGTATTTAATGTTTCGTGGTTAACCGATCACGTACCTTGTCATTGAAGGAAGATACGAAAAAGTGTGTGTCCGACACTTTGCATACTTAAATTATACATAGTTTAATTAGCACTCATAAAAAATGTAGCATTTTAAATTAGACCACATCGGTATTTTGGAAACTACTGTAACGAGGAAAACACCTTCAATAACAAGTAACTAATTCCTAAAAGCTTGTTTCGAGGATATATCTTTTACTAATGATGCAAAGAAAGTACCGTTTGTAAAGATTACTTCAAACTTCACAAAGAGAAATCTACTAAAAACACAAATATAAAACGCTCAAGTTACCAAACAAACTTGCTTAATGCATTCCAACCTTTTCATCTCTTATATGGCTTGGTGAGTTTCAAGGACGAGAAGAAGATGAATCTATTCTTCATGAAATTAAACACGGTTGTGTGCAAAAAGATAAGATATTTCTAAACCTAGGAATCTACAACGACGTGCCTCTCCGCTTTGACACGCAATTATGAGTTTACACATAATTTAAGTACATTGAGGTATCAAAACTACAGGGTCCAAGTTATAGAATGCTCCAATAATAGGTCTAACTGCAAAATGATTTTGTTTAGATAGGTTTGCCACAATGAGGAGCAAATATATCTTGTTCGCTAGAAAGTGTAAGATAAAACATAAATGACTAAATATTATATATAGAAGCATTGTGGATGTAAGTATTTAATGTTTGGTGGTTAACTAATCACATACTTTTTCATTGAAGGAAGATACGCAGGAGCGTGTGTCCGACAGTTTGCATCGTTAAATTATACATAGATTAATTAGCTCTCATAAGAAATGTAGCATTTGAAATTAGACCTCTTCGTTATTTTGGAACCTACTGTAATGAGGAAAACCTATTCAATAACAAGTAACTAATTGTTAAATGCTTGTTTCGAGGATATTTATTTTACTAATGATGCAAAGAAAGTACCGTTTGTAAATATTAATTCAAACTTCACAAATAGAAATCGACTAAAAACCCAAATATAAAACGTTCAAGTTACCAAACAAACTTGCTTCATGCATTCCAACCTTTTAATCTCTTATATGGCTTGGTGAGTTTCAGGACGAGAAGAAGATGAATCTATTCTTGATGAAATTGAACACGGTCGTGTGCAAATGGATAAGGTGTTTCTAAATCTAGGAATCTACAACGAAGTGCCTCTCCGCTTTGACATGCAATCATGAATTTGACCAAAATTTACGTACATTGAGGTATCAAAACTACAGGTTCCAAGTTAAAGAATGCTCCATCAATAGGTCTAACTGCAAAATGATTTTGTTTAGAGAGGTTTGCCACAATGACGAGCAAATATATCTTGTTCGCTAGAAAGTGTAAGATAAAACATAAGTGACAAAATATTATACATAGAAGCAATGTGGATGTAAGTATTTAATGTTTTGAGGTTAACCGATCACATACTTTTTCATTGAAGGAAGATACGCAGGAGCATGTGACCGACAGTTTGCATCGTTAAATTATACATAGATTAATTAGCTCTCATAAAAAAATGTAGTATTGAATTGAGACCTCTTCGTTATTTTGGAACCAACTGTAATGAAGAAAACCCCTTCAATAACAAGTAACTAATTTCTTGAAACTTATTTCGAGGATATTTCTTTTACTAATGGTACAAAGAAAGTACCGTTTGTAAAGATTACTTCAAACTTCACAAAGAGAAATAGACTAAAAACCCAAATATAAAACGCTCAAGTTGCAAAACAAACTTGCTTAATGCATTCCAACCTTTTCATTTCTTATATGGCTTGCTGAGTTTCAAGGACGAGAAGAAGAAGAATCTATTCTTGATGAAATTGAACACGGTTGTGTGCAAAAAGATAAGATGTTTCTAAACCTAGGAATCTACAACGAAGTGCCTCTCCGCTTTGACATGCAATCATGAGTTTGCACATAATTTAAGTACATTGAGGTATCAAAACTATAGGTTCCAAGTCATAGAATGCTCCATCAATATGTCTAACTGCAAAATGATTTTGTTTATATAGGTTTTCCACAATTACGAGCAAATATATCTTGTTGGCTAGAAAGTGTAAGATAAAACATAAGTGACAAAATATTATACATAGAAGCGTTGTGGATGTAAGTTTTTAATGTTTCGTGGTTAACCGATCACGTACCTTGTCATTGAAGGAAGATATGTAGGAGCGTGTGTCCTACACTTTGCATCGTTAAATTATACATAGATTAATTAGCACACATAAAAATGTAGCATTTGAAATAAGACCACTTCATTATTTTGGAACCTACTAGAATGAGGAAAACCAGTTCAATAACAAGTAACTAATTGCTTGAAGCTTATTTCGAGGATATTTCTTTTACTAATGAACAAAGAAAGTACCGTTTGTAAAGATTACTTCAAACTTCACAAAGAGAAATCGACTAAAAAACCAAATATAAAACGCTCAAGTTACCAAAAAAACTTGCTTAATGCATTCCAACCTTTTCATCTCCTATATGGCTTGTAGAGTTTCAAGGACCAGAAGAAGATGAATCTATTCTTGATGAAATTGAACACGGTTGTGTGCAAAAGGATATGGTGTTTCTAAAACTAGGAATCTACAACGAAGTGCCTCTCCGCTTTGACATGCAATCATGAGTTTGACCATAATTGAAGTACATTGAGGTATCAAAACTACAGGTTCCAGGTTATAGAATGCTCCATCAATATGTCTAACTGCAAAATGATTTTGTTTAGATAGGTTTGCCACAATGACGAGCAAATATATCTTGTTCGCTAGAAAGTGTAAGATAAAACATAAGTGACAAAATATTATACATAGAAGCAATGTAGATGTAAGTATTTAATGTTTGGTGGTTAACCGATCACGTACTTTTTCATTGAAGGATGATACGCAGGAGCGTGTGTCCGATAGTTTGCATCGTTAAATTATACATAGATTAATTAGTTCTCATAAAAAAATTTAGTATTTGAATTGAGACTTCTTCGTTATTTTAAAACCAACTGTAATGAGGAAAACCCTTTCAATAACAAGTAACTAATCGCTTGAAACTTGTTTCGAGGATATTTCTTTTACTTATGGTACCAAGAAAGTACCGTTTGTAAAGATTACTTCAAACTTCACAAAGTGAAATAGACTAAAAACCCAAATATAAAACGCTCAAGTTACCAAACAAACTTACTTAATGCATTCCATGGCGTGGTGAGTTTCAAGGACGAGAAGAAGAAGAATCTAATCTTGATGAAATTGAACACTGTTGTGTGCAAAAGGATAAGGTGTTTCTAAACCTAGGAATCTACAACGACGTGCCTCTCTGCTTTTGACATGCAATCATGAGTTTAAACATAACTTAAGTACATTGAGGTATCAAAACTACAGGTTCAAAGTTATAGAAATCTCCATCAATATGTCTAACTGCAAAATGATTTTGTTTAGATAGGTTTGCCACAATTACGAGCAAATACATCTTGTTCGCTAGAAAGTGTAAAATAAAACATAAGTGACAAAATATTATACATAGAAGCATTGTGGATGTAAGTATTTAATGTTTCGTGGTTAACCGATCACGTACCTTGTCATTGAAGGAAGATACGCAGGAGCGTGAGTCCGACACTTTGCATCGTTAAATTACACATAGATTAGTTAGCACTCATAGAAAATGAAGCATTTGAAATTAGACCACTTCGTTATTTTGGAACGTACTGTAATGAGGAAAACCCCTTCAATAACAAGTAACTAATTGCTAAAAGCTTGTTTCGAGGATATATCTTTTACTAATGATGCAAAGAAAGTACCGTTTGTAAAGATTACTTCAAACTTCACAAACAGAAATCGACTAAAAACCCAAATATAAAACACGTAAGTTACCAACAAACTTACTTAATGCATTCCAACCTTTTCATCTCTTATATGGCTTGGTGAGTTTCAAGGACGAGAAGAAGAAGAATCTAATCTTGATGAAATTGAACACTGTTGTGTGCAAAAGGATAAGGTGTTTCTAAACCTAGGAATCTACAACGACGTGCCTCTCTGCTTTTGACATGCAATCATGAGTTTAAACATAACTTAAGTACATTGAGGTATCAAAACTACAGGTTCAAAGTTATAGAAATCTCCATCAATATGTCTAACTGCAAAATGATTTTGTTTAGATAGGTTTGCCACAATTACGAGCAAATACATCTTGTTCGCTAGAAAGTGTAAAATAAAACATAAGTGACAAAATATTATACATAGAAGCATTGTGGATGTAAGTATTTAATGTTTCGTGGTTAACCGATCACGTACCTTGTCATTGAAGGAAGATACGCAGGAGCGTGAGTCCGACACTTTGCATCGTTAAATTATACATAGATTAGTTAGCACTCATAAAAAATGTAGTATTTGAATTGAGACCTCTTCGTTATTATGGAACCAGCTGTAATGAGGAAAACCCCTTCAATAACAAGTAACTAATTGCTTGAAGCTTATTTCGAGGATATTTCTTTTACTAATGGTACAAAGAAAGTACCGTTTGTAAATATTACTTCAAACTTTACAAAGAGAAATAGACTAAAAACCCAAATATAAAACGCTCAAGTTGCCAAACAAACTTGCTTAATGTATTCCAACCTTTTCATCTCTTATATGGCTTGGTGAGTTTCAAGGACGAGAAGAAGATGAATCCATTCTTGATGAAATTGAACACGGTTGTGTGAAAAAGGATAAGGTGTTTCTAAACCTAGGAATCTACAACGACGTGCCTCTCCGCTTTGACATGCAATCATAAGTTTGACCTTAATTGAAGAGGTATCAAAGCTACAGGTTCCAAGTTATAGAATGCTCCATCAATAGGTCTAACTAGAAAATGATTTTGTTTAGATAGGTTTGCCACAATGACGAGCAAATATATCTTGTTGGCTAGAAAGTGTAAGACAAAACATAAGTGACAAAATATTATACATAGAAGCATTGTGGATGTAAGTATTTAATGTTTCGTGGTTAACCGATCACGTACCTTGTCATTGAAGGAAGATACGCAGGAGCGTGAGTCCGACACTTTGCATCGTTAAATTATACATAGATTAGTTAGCACTCATAAAAAATGTAGTATTTGAATTGAGACCTCTTCGTTATTATGGAACCAGCTGTAATGAGGAAAACCCCTTCAATAACAAGTAACTAATTGCTTGAAGCTTATTTCGAGGATATTTCTTTTACTAATGGTACAAAGAAAGTACCGTTTGTAAATATTACTTCAAACTTTACAAAGAGAAATAGACTAAAAACCCAAATATAAAACGCTCAAGTTGCCAAACAAACTTGCTTAATGTATTCCAACCTTTTCATCTCTTATATGGCTTGGTGAGTTTCAAGGACGAGAAGAAGATGAATCCATTCTTGATGAAATTGAACACGGTTGTGTGAAAAAGGATAAGGTGTTTCTAAACCTAGGAATCTACAACGACGTGCCTCTCCGCTTTGACATGCAATCATAAGTTTGACCTTAATTGAAGAGGTATCAAAGCTACAGGTTCCAAGTTATAGAATGCTCCATCAATAGGTCTAACTAGAAAATGATTTTGTTTAGATAGGTTTGCCACAATGACGAGCAAATATATCTTGTTGGCTAGAAAGTGTAAGACAAAACATAAGTGACAAAATATTATACATAGAAGCATTGTGGATGTAAGTATTTAATGTTTCGTGGTTAACCGATCACGTACCTTGTCATTGAAGGAAGATACGCAGGAGCGTGTGTCCGACACTTTGCATTGTTAAATCATACATAGATTAATTAGCACTCATAAAAAATTTAGCATTTGAAATTAGACCACTTCGGTATTTTGGAACCTACTGTAATGAGGAAAACCCCTTCAATAACATGTAACTAATTGCTAAAAGCATGTTTCGAGGATATATCTTTTACTAATGATGCAAATATTGTACCGTTTGTAAAGATTACTTCAAACTTAACAAAGAGAAATCGACTAAAAACACAAATATAAAACACTCAAGTTACCAAAAAACTTACTCAATGCATTCCAACCTTTTCATCTCCTATGTTTCTTGTTGAGTTTCAAGGACCAGAAGAAGATAAATCTATTCTTGATGAAATTGAACACGGTTGTGTGCAAAAGGATAAGGTGCTCTAACCCTAGGAATCTACAACGAAGTGCCTCTCCGCTTTAACATGCAATCATGAGTTTGACCATAATTTACGTACATTGAGGTATCAAAACTACAGGTTCCAAGTTATAGAATGCTCCATCAATAGGTCTAACTGCAAAATGATTTTGTTTAGATAGGTTTGCCACAATGACGAGCAAATATATCTTGTTGGCTAGAAAGTGTAAGACAAAACATAAGTGACAAACTATTATACATAGAAGCATTGTGGATGTAAGTATTTAATGCTTCGTGGTTAAGCGATCACGTACTTTTTCATTGAAGGAAGATACGCAGGAGTGTGTGTCCGATAGTTTCCATCGTTAAATTATACATAGATTAATTGGCACTCATAAAAAATGTAGCATTTGAAATTAGACCACTTCGGTATTTTGGAACCTACTCTAATGACGAAACCCATCCAATAACAAGTAACTAATTGCTAAAAGCTTGTTTCGAGGATATATCTTTTACTAATGATGCAAAGAAAGTACCGTTTGTAAAGATTACTTCAAACTTCACAAAGAGAAATCGAATAAAAACCCAAATATAAAACACTCAAGTTTCCAAAAAACTTACTTAATGCATTCCAACCTTTTCGTCTTCTATATGGCTTGTTGAGTTTCAAGAACCAGAAGAAGATAAATCTATTCTTGATGAAATTGAACACGGTTGTGTGCCAAAGGATAAGGTGTTTCTAAACCTAGGAATCTACAACGAAGTGCCTCTTCGCTTTGACATGCAATCATGAGTTTGACCATAATTTACGTAATTTGAGGTATCAAAACTACAGGTTCCAAGTTATAGAATGCTCCATCAATAGGTCTAACTGCAAAATGATTTTGTTTATATAGGTTTGCCACAATGACGAGCAAATATATCTTGTTCGCTAGAAAGTGTAAGATAAAACATAAGAAACAAAATATTATACATAGAAGCATTGTGGATGTAAGTATTTAATGTTTCGCGGTTAACCGATCACGTACCTAGTCATTGAAGGAAGATACGCAGGAGCGTGTGTCCGACACTTTGCATCGTTAAATTATACATAGATTAATTGGCACTGATAAAAAATGTAGCATTTGAAATTAAACCACTTCGGTATTTTGGAACCTACTATAATGAGGAAAACCCATCCAATAACAAGTAACTAATTGCTAAAAGCTTGTTAGGAGGATATATCTTTTACTAATGATGCAAAGAAAGTACCATTTGTAAAGATTACTTCAGACTTCACAAAGAGAAATCGAATAAAATACCCAAATATAAAACACTCAAGTTACCAAAAAACTTACTTAATGCATTCCAACCTTTTCATCTCCTATATGGCTTGTTGAGTTTCAAGGACCAGAAGAAGATAAATCTATTCTTGATGAAATTGAACACGGTTGTGTGCCAAAGGATAAGGTGTTTCTAAACCTAGGAATCTACAACGAAGTGCCTCTCCGCTTTGACATGCAATCATGAGTTTGACCATAATTTACGTACATTGAGGTATCAAAACTACAGGTTCCAAGTTATAGATTGCTCCATCAATAGGTCTAACTGCAAAATGATTTTGTCTAGATAGGTTTGCCACAATGACGAGCAAATATATCTTGTTCGGTAAAAAGTGTAATATAAAACATAAGAAACAAAACATTATACATAGAAGCATTGTGGATGTAAGTATTTAATGTTTCGTGGTTAACCGATCACGTACCTTGTCATTGAAGGAAGATACGCAGGAGCGTGTGTCCGACACTTCGCATCGTTAAATTATACATAGATTAATTGGCACTCATAAAAAATGTAGCATTTGAAATTAGACCACTTCGGTATTTTGGAACCTACTATAATGAGGAAAACCCATCCAATAACAAGTAACTAATTGCTAAAAGCTTGTTAGGAGGATATATCTTTTACTAATGATGCAAAGAAAGTACTGTTTGTAAAGATTACTTCAGACATCGAAAAGAGAAATCGAATAAAATACCCAAATATAAAACACTCAAGTTACCAAAAAACTTACTTAATGCATTCCAACCTTTTCATCTCCTCTATGGCTTGTTGAGTTTCAAGGACCAGAAGAAGATAAATCTATTCTTGATGAAATTGAACACGGTTGTGTGCCAAAGGATAAGGTGTTTCTAAACCTAGGAATCTACAACGAAGTGCCTCTCCGCTTTGACATGCAATCATGAGTTTGACCATAATTTACGTACATTGAGGTATCAAAACTACAGGTTCCAAGTTATAGATTGCTCCATCAATAGGTCTAACTGCAAAATGATTTGTTTAGATAGGTTTGTCACAATGACGAGCAAATATATCTTGTTCGGTAAAAAGTGTAATATAAAACATAAGAAACAAAACATTATACATAGAAGCATTGTTGATGTAAGTATTTAATGTTTCGTGGTTAACCGATCACGTACCTTGTCATTGAAGGAAGATACGCAGGGGCGTGTGTCCGACACTTTGCATCGTTAAATTATACATAGATTAATTGGCACTCATAAAAAATGTAGCATTTGAAATTACAGCACTTCGGTATTTTGGAACCTACTATAATGAGGAAAACCTATCCAATAACAAGTAACTAATTGCTAACAGCTTGTTAGGAGGATATATCTTTTACTAATGATGCAAAGAAAGTACCGTTTATAGAGATTACTTCAGACTTCACAAAGAGAAATCGACTAAAAACCCAATTATAAAACACTCAAGTTACCAAAAAACTTACTTAATGCATTCCAACCTTTTCATCTGTTATATGGCTTGTTGAGTTTCAAGGACCAGAAGAAGATAAATCTATTCTTGATGAAATTGAACACGGTTGTGTGCCAAAGGATAAGGTGTTTCTAAACCTAGGAATCTACAACGAAGTGCCTCTCCGCTTTGACATGCAATCATGAGTTTGACCATAATTTACGTACATTGAGGTATGAAAACTACAGGTTCCAAGTTATAGATTGCTCCATCAAAAGGTCTAACTGCAAAATGATTTTGTCTAGATAGGTTTGCCACAATGACGAGCAAATATATCTTGTTCGGTAAAAAGTGTAATATAAAACATAAGAAACAAAACATTATACATAGAAGCATTGTGGATGTAAGTATTTAATGTTTCGTGGTTAACCGATCACGTACCTTGTCATTGAAGGAAGATACGCAGGAGCGTGTGTCCGACACTTCGCATCGTTAAATTATACATAGATTAATTGGCACTCATAAAAAATGTAGCATTTGAAATTAGACCACTTCGGTATTTTGGAACCTACTATAATGAGGAAAACCCATCCAATAACAAGTAACTAATTGCTAAAAGCTTGTTAGGAGGATATATCTTTTACTAATGATGCAAAGAAAGTACTGTTTGTAAAGATTACTTCAGACTTCACAAAGAGAAATCGAATAAAATACCCAAATATAAAACACTCAAGTTACCAAAAAACTTACTTAATGCATTCCAACCTTTTCATCTCCTATATGGCTTGTTGAGTTTCAAGGACCAGAAGAAGATAAATCTATTCTTGATGAAATTGAACACGGTTGTGTGCCAAAGGATAAGGTGTTTCTAAACCTAGGAATCTACAACGAAGTGCCTCTCCGCTTTGACATGCAATCATGAGTTTGACCATAATTTACGTACATTGAGGTATCAAAACTACAGGTTCCAAGTTATAGATTGCTCCATCAATAGGTCTAACTGCAAAATGATTTTGTTTAGATAGGTTTGCCACAATGACGAGCAAATATATCTTGTTCGGTAAAAAGTGTAATATAAAACATAAGAAACAAAACATTATACATAGAAGCATTGTGGATGTAAGTATTTAATGTTTCGTGGTTAACCGATCACGTACCTTGTCATTGAAGGAAGATACGCAGGGGCGTGTGTCCGACACTTTGCATCGTTAAATTATACATAGATTAATTGGCACTCATAAAAAATGTAGCATTTGAAATTACACCACTTCGGTATTTTGGAACCTACTATAATGAGGAAAACCCATCCAATAACAAGTAACTAATTGCTAACAGCTTGTTAGGAGGATATATCTTTTACTAATGATGCAAAGAAAGTACCGTTTATAGAGATTACTTCAGACTTCACAAAGAGAAATCGACTAAAAACCCAATTATAAAACACTCAAGTTACCAAAAAACTTACTTAATGCATTCCAACCTTTTCATCTGTTATATGGCTTGTTGAGTTTCAAGGACCAGAAGAAGATAAATCTATTCTTGATGAAATTGAACACGGTTGTGTGCCAAAGGATAAGGTGTTTCTAAACCTAGGAATCTACAACGAAGTGCCTCTCCGCTTTGACATGCAATCATGAGTTTGACCATAATTTACGTACATTGAGGTATCAAAACTACAGGTTCCAAGTTATAGAATGCTCCATCAATAGGTCTAACTGCAAAATGATTTTGTTTAGATAGGTTTGCCACAATGATTAGCAAATATATCTTGTTCTCCAGAAAGTGTAAGATAAAACATAAGAAACAAAATATTATACATAGAAGCATTGTGGAGGTAAGTATTTAATGTTTCGTGGTTAACCGATCACGTACCTTGTCATTGAAGGAAGATACGCAGGAGCATGTGTCCGACACTTTGCATCGTTAAATTATACATAGATTAATTGGCACTCATAAAAAATGTAGCATTTGAAATTAGACCACTTCGGTATTTTGGAACCTACTATAATGAGGAAAACCCATCCAATAACAAGTAACTAATTGCTAAAAACTTGTTAGGAGGATATATCTTTTACTAATGATGCAAAGAAAGTACCGTTTGTAAAGATTACTTCAGACTTCACAAAGAGAAATCGACTAAAAACCCAAATATAAAACACTCAAGTTACCAAAAAACTTACTTAATGCATTCCAACCTTTTCATCTCTTAAATGGCTTGTTGAGTTTCAAGGACCAGAAGAAGATAAATCTATTCTTGATGAAATTGAACACGGTTGTGTGAAAAAGGATAAGGTGTTTCTAAACCTAGGAATCTACAACGAAGTGCCTCTCCGCTTTGACATGCAATCATGAGTTTGACCATAATTTACGTACATTGAGGTATCAAAACTACAGGTTCCAAGTTATAGATTGCTCCATCAATAGGTCTAATTGCAAAATGATTTTGTTTAGATAGGTTTGCCACAATGACGAGCAAATATATCTTGTTCGGTAAAAAGTGTAATATAAAACATAAGAAACAAAACATTATACATAGAAGCATTGTGGATGTAAGTATTTAATGTTTCGTGGTTAACCGATCACGTACCTTGTCATTGAAGGAAGATACGCAGGGGCGTGTGTCCGACACTTTGCATCGTTAAATTATACATAGATTAATTGGCACTCATAAAAAATGTAGCATTTGAAATTACACCACTTCGGTATTTTGGAACCTACTATAATGAGGAAAACCCATCCAATAACAAGTAACTAATTGCTAACAGCTTGTTAGGAGGATATATCTTTTACTAATGATGCAAAGAAAGTACCGTTTATAGAGATTACTTCAGACTTCACAAAGAGAAATCGACTAAAAACCCAATTATAAAACACTCAAGTTACCAAAAAACTTACTTAATGCATTCCAACCTTTTCATCTGTTATATGGCTTGTTGAGTTTCAAGGACCAGAAGAAGATAAATCTATTCTTGATGAAATTGAACACGGTTGTGTGCCAAAGGATAAGGTGTTTCTAAACCTAGGAATCTACAACGAAGTGCCTCTCCGCTTTGACATGCAATCATGAGTTTGACCATAATTTACGTACATTGAGGTATCAAAACTACAGGTTCCAAGTTATAGAATGCTCCATCAATAGGTCTAACTGCAAAATGATTTTGTTTAGATAGGTTTGCCACAATGATTAGCAAATATATCTTGTTCTCCAGAAAGTGTAAGATAAAACATAAGAAACAAAATATTATACATAGAAGCATTGTGGAGGTAAGTATTTAATGTTTCGTGGTTAACCGATCACGTACCTTGTCATTGAAGGAAGATACGCAGGAGCATGTGTCCGACACTTTGCATCGTTAAATTATACATAGATTAATTGGCACTCATAAAAAATGTAGCATTTGAAATTAGACCACTTCGGTATTTTGGAACCTACTATAATGAGGAAAACCCATCCAATAACAAGTAACTAATTGCTAAAAACTTGTTAGGAGGATATATCTTTTACTAATGATGCAAAGAAAGTACCGTTTGTAAAGATTACTTCAGACTTCACAAAGAGAAATCGACTAAAAACCCAAATATAAAACACTCAAGTTACCAAAAAACTTACTTAATGCATTCCAACCTTTTCATCTCTTAAATGGCTTGTTGAGTTTCAAGGACCAGAAGAAGATAAATCTATTTTTGATGAAATTGAACACGGTTGTGTGAAAAAGGATAAGGTGTTTCTAAACCTAGGAATCTACAACGAAGTGCCTCTCCGCTTTGACATGCAATCATGAGTTTGACCATAATTTACGTACATTGAGGTATCAAAACTACAGGTTCCAAGTTATAGAATGCTCCATCAATAGGTCTAACTGCAAAATGATTTTGTTTAGATAGGTTTGCCACAATGACGAGCAAATATATCTTGTTCTCCAGAAAGTGTAAGATAAAACATAAGAAACAAAATATTATACATAGAAGCATTGTGGAGGGAAGTATTTAATGTTTCGTGGTTAACCGATCACGTACCTTGTCATTGAAGGAAGATACGCAGGAGCATGTGTCCGACACTTTGCATCGTTAAATTATACATAGATTAATTGGCACTCATAAAAAATGTAGCATTTGAAATTAGACCACTTCGGTATTTTGGAACCTACTGTAATGAGGAAAACCCCTTCAATAACATGTAACTAAATGCTAAAAGCTATTTTCGAGGATATATCTTTTACTAATGATGCAAAGAAAGTACCATTTGTAAAGATTACTTCAAACTTCACAAAGAGAAATCGACTAAAAACCCAAATATAAAACACTCAAGTTACCAAAAAACTTACTTAATGCATTCCAACCTTTTCATCTATTATATGGCTTGGTGAGTTTCAAGGACGAGAAGAAGATGAATCTATTCTTGATGAAATTGAACACGGTTGTGTGCAAAAGGATAAGGTGTTTCTAAACCTAGGAATCTACAACAAAGTGCATCTCCGCTTTGACATGCAATCATGAGTTTGACCATAATTTACGTACATTGAGGTATCAAAACTACAGGTTCCAAGTTATAGAAGGCTCCATCAATAGGTCTAACTGCAAAATGATTTTGTTTAGATAGGTTTGCCACAATGACGAGCAAATATATCTTGGTCGCTAGAAGATGTAAGATAAAACATAAGTGACAAAATATTATACATAGAAGCATTGTGGATGTAAGTATTTAATGTTTCGTGGTTAACCGATCACGTACCTTGTCATTGAAGGAAGATACCCAGGAGCGTGTGTCCGACACTTTGCATCGTTAAATTATACATAGATTAATTAGTACTCATAAAATATGTAGTATTTGAAATGAGACCACTTCGGTATTATGGAACCAGGTGTAATGAGGAAAACCCCTTCAATAACAAGTAACTAATTGCTTGAAGCTTATTTCGAGGATATTTCTTTTACTAATGGTACAAAGAAAGTACCGTTTGTAAATATTACTTCAAACTTCACAAAGAGAAATAGACTAAAAACCCAAATATAAAACGCTCAAGTTGCCAAACAAACTTGCTTAATGCATTCGAACCTTTTCATCTCTTATATGGCTTGGTGAGTTTCAAGGACGAGAAGAAGATGAATCTATTCTTGATGAAATTGAACACGGTTGTGTGAAAAAAGATAAGGTGTTTCTAAACCTAGGAATCTACAACGACGTGCCTCTCCACTTTGACATGCAATCATGAGTTTGACCTTAATTGAAGAGGTATCAAAACTACAGGTTCCAAGTTATAGAATGCTCCATCAATAGGTCTAACTAGAAAATGATTTTGTTTAGATAGGTTTGCCACAATGACGAGCAAATATATCTTGTTGGATAGAAAGTGTAAGACAAAACATAAGTGACAAAATATTATGCATAGAAGCATTGTGGATGTAAGTATTTAATGTTTCGTGGTTAACCGATCATGTACCTTGTGATTGAAGGAAGATACGCAGGAGCGTGTGTCCGACACTTTGCATCGTTAAATTATACATAGATTAATTAGTACTCATAAAATATGTAGCATTTGAAATTAGACCACTTCGGTATTTTGGAACCTACTGTAATGAGGAAAACCCATTCAATAACAAGTAACTAATATCTAAAAGCTTGTTTCGAGTATATTTCTTTTACAAATGATGCAAAGAAAGTACCGTTTGTAAAGATTACTTCAAACTTCACAAAGAGAAATCGATTAAAAACCCAAATATAAAACGCTCAACTTACCAAAAAAACATGCTCAATGCATTCCAACCTTTTCATCTCCTATATGACTTGTTGAGTTTCAAGGACCAGAAGAAGATGAATCTATTCTTGATGAAATTGAACACGGTTGTGTGAAAAAAGATAAGGTGTTTCTAATCCTCGGAATCTACAACGACGTGCCTCTCCGCTTTGACATGCAATCATGAGTTTGACCTTAATTGAAGAGGTATCCAAACTACAGGTTCCAAGTTATAGAATGCTCCATCAATAGGTCTAACTACAAAATGATTTTGTTTAGATTAGTTTGCCACAATGACGAGCAAATATATCTTGTTGGCTAGAAAGTGTAAGACAAAACATAAGTGACAAACTATTATACATAGAAGCTTTGTGGATGTAAGTATTTAATGTTTCGTGGTTAAGAGATCACGTACCTTGTCATTGAAGGAAGATACGCAGGAGCGTGTGTCCGACACTTTGCATCGTTAAATTTTACATAGATTAATTAACACTCATAAAAAATGTAGCATTTGAAATTAGACCACTTCGGTATTTTGGATCCTACTGTAATGAGGAAAACCCATCCAATAACAAGTAACTAATTGCTAAAAGCTTGTTTCGAGGATATATCTTTTACTAATGATGCAAAGAAAGTACCGTTTGTAAAGATACTTCAAACTTCACAAAGAGAAATAGACTAAAAACCCAAATATAAAACGCTCAAGTTGCCAAACAAACTTGCTTAATGCATTCCAACCTTTTCATCTCTTATATGGCTTGGTGAGTTTCAAGGACGAGAAGAAGATGAATCTATTCTTGACGAAATTGAACACGGTTGTGTGCAAAAGGATAAGGTGTTTCTAAACCTAGGAATCTACAATGAAGTGCCTCTCCGCTCTGACATGCAATCATGAGTTTGACCATAATTTACGTACATTGAGGTATCAAAACTACAGGCTCCAAGTTATAGAATGCTCCATCAATAGGTCTAACTGCAAAATGATTTTGTTTAGATAGGTTTGCCACAATGACGAGCAAATATATCTTGTTGACTAGAAAGTGTAAGACAAAACATAAGTGACAAAATATTATACATAGAAGCATTGTGGATGTAAGTATTTAATGTTTCGTCGTTAACCGATCACGTAGCTTGTCATTGAAGGAAGATACGCAGGAGCGTTTGTCCGACACTTTGCATCGTTAAATTATACATAGATTAATTAGCACTCATAAAAAATGTAGCATTTGAAATTAGACCACTTCGGTATTTTGGAACCTACTGTAATGAGGATAACCCCTTCAATAACATGTAACTAATTGCTAAAAGCTATTTTCGAGGATATATCTTTTACTAATGATGCAAAGAAAGTACCATTTGTAAAGATTACTTCAAACTTCACAAAGAGAAATCGACTAAAAACCCAAATATAAAACACTCAAGTTACCAAAAAACTTACTTAATGCATTCCAACCTTTTCATCTATTATATGGCTTGGTGAGTTTCAAGGACGAGAAGAAGATGAATCTATTCTTGATGAAATTGAACCCGGTTGTGTGCAAAAGGATAAGGTGTTTCTAAACCTAGGAATCTACAACAAAGTGCATCTCCGCTTTGACATGCAATCATGAGTTTGACCATAATTTACGTACATTGAGGCATCAAAACTACAGGTTCCAAGTTATAGAAGGCTCCATCAATAGGTCTAACTGCAAAATGATTTTGTTTAGATAGGTTTGCCACAATGACGAGCAAATATATCTTGGTCGCTAGAAAGTGTAAGATAAAACATAAGTGACAAAATATTATACATAGAAGCATTGTGGATGTAAGTATTTAATGTTTCGTGGTTAACCGATCACGTACCTTGTCATTGAAGGAAGATACCCAGGAGCGTGTGTCCGACAGTTTGCATCGTTAAATTATACATAGATTAATTAGCTCTCATAAAAAATGTAGTATTTCAATTGAGACCTCTTCGTTATTATGGAACCAGGTGTAATGAGGAAAACCCCTTCAATAACAAGTAACTAATTGCTTGAAGCTTATTTCGAGGATATTTCTTTTACTAATGGTACAAAGAAAGTACCGTTTGTAAATATTACTTCAAACTTCACAAAGAGAAATAGACTAAAAACCCAAATATAAAACGCTCAAGTTGCCAAACAAACTTGCTTAATGCATTCGAACCTTTTCATCTCTTATATGGCTTGGTGAGTTTCAAGGACGAGAAGAAGATGAATCTATTCTTGATGAAATTGAACACGGTTGTGTGAAAAAAGATAAGGTGTTTCTAAACCTAGGAATCTACAACGACGTGCCTCTCCACTTTGACATGCAATCATGAGTTTGACCTTAATTGAAGAGGTATCAAAACTACAGGTTCCAAGTTATAGAATGCTCCATCAATAGGTCTAACTAGAAAATGATTTTGTTTAGATAGGTTTGCCACAATGACGAGCAAATATATCTTGTTGGATAGAAAGTGTAAGACAAAACATAAGTGACAAAATATTATGCATAGAAGCATTGTGGATGTAAGTATTTAATGTTTCGTGGTTAACCGATCACGTACCTTGTGATTGAAGGAAGATACGCGGGAGCGTGTGTCCGACACTTTGCATCGTTAAATTATACATAGATTAATTAGTACTCATAAAATATGTAGCATTTGAAATTAGACCACTTCGGTATTTTGGAACCTACTGTAATGAGGAAAACCCATCCAATAACAAGTAACTAATATCTAAAAGCTTGTTTCGAGTATATTTCTTTTACAAATGATGCAAAGAAAGTACCGTTTGTAAAGATTACTTCAAACTTCACAAAGAGAAATCGATTAAAAACCCAAATATAAAACGCTCAACTTACCAAAAAAACATGCTCAATGCATTCCAACCTTTTCATCTCCTATATGACTTGTTGAGTTTCAAGGACCAGAAGAAGATGAATCTATTCTTGATGAAATTGAACACGGTTGTGTGAAAAAAGATAAGGTGTTTCTAATCCTCGGAATCTACAACGACGTGCTTCTCCGCTTTGACATGCAATCATGAGTTTGACCTTAATTGAAGAGGTGTGCAAACTACAGGTTCCAAGTTATAGAATGCTCCATCAATAGGTCTAACTACAAAATGATTTTGTTTAGATAAGTTTGCCACAATGACGAGCAAATATATGTTGTTGGCTAGAAAGTGTAAGACAAAACATAAGTGACAAACTATTATACATAGAAGCATTGTGGATGTAAGTATTTAATGTTTCGTGGTTAAGCGATCACGTACCTTGTCATTGAAGGAAGATACGCAGGAGCGTGTGTCCGGCACTTTGCATCGTTAAATTTTACATAGATTAATTAACACTCATAAAAAAATGTAGCATTTGAAATTAGACCACTTCGGTATTTTGGATCCTACTGTAATGAGGAAAACCCATCCAATAACAAGTAACTAATTGCTAAAAGCTTGTTTCGAGGATATATCTTTTACTAATGATGCAAAGAAAGTACCGTTTGTAAAGATTACTTCAAACTTCACAAAGAGAAATAGACTAAAAACCCAAATATAAAACGTTCAAGTTGCCAAACAAACTTGCTTAATGCATTCGAACCTTTTCATCTCTTATATGGCTTGGTTAGTTTCAAGGACGAGAAGAAGATGAATCTATTCTTGATGAAATTGAACACGGTTGTGTGAAAAAAGATAAGGTGTTTCTAAACGTAGGAATCTACAACGACGTGCCTCTCCGCTTTGACATGCAATCATGAGTTTGACCTTAATTGAAGAGGTGTGCAAACTACAGGTTCCAAATTATAGAATGCTCCATCAATAGGTCTAACTACAAAATGATTTTGTTTAGATAAGTTTGCCACAATGACGAGCAAATATATCTTGTTGGCTAGAAAGTGTAAGACAAAACATAAGTGACAAACTATTATACATAGAAGCATTGTGGATGTAAGTATTTAATGTTTCGTGGTTAAGCGATCACGTACCTTGTCATTGAAGGAAGATACGCAGGAGCGTGTGTCCGACACTTTGCATCGTTAAATTTTACATAGATTAATTAACACTCATAAAAAAATGTAGCATTTGAAATTAGACCACTTCGGTATTTTGGATCCTACTGTAATGAGGAAAACCCATCCAATAACAAGTAACTAATTTCTAAAAGCTTGTTTCGAGGATATATCTTTTACTAATGATGCAAAGAAAGTACCGTTTGTAAAGATTACTTCAAACTTCACAAAGAGAAATAGACTAAAAACCCAAATATAAAACGTTCAAGTTGCCAAACAAACTTGCTTAATGCATTCGAACCTTTTCATCTCTTATATGGCTTGGTTAGTTTCAAGGACGAGAAGAAGATGAATCTATTCTTGATGAAATTGAACACGGTTGTGTGAAAAAAGATAAGGTGTTTCTAAACGTAGGAATCTACAACGACATGCCTCTCCGCTTTGACATGCAATCATGAGTTTGACCTTAATTGAAGAGGTGTGCAAACTACAGGTTCCAAATTATAGAATGCTCCATCAATAGGTCTAACTACAAAATGATTTTGTTTAGATAAGTTTGCCACAATGACGAGCAAATATATCTTGTTGGCTAGAAAGTGTAAGACAAAACATAAGTGACAAACTATTATACATAGAAGCATTGTGGATGTAAGTATTTAATGTTTCGTGGTTAAGCGATCACGTACCTTGTCATTGAAGGAAGATACGCAGGAGCGTGTGTCCGACACTTTGCATCGTTAAATTTTACATAGATTAATTAACACTCATAAAAAAATGTAGCATTTGAAATTAGACCACTTCGGTATTTTGGATCCTACTGTAATGAGGAAAACCCATCCAATAACAAGTAACTAATTTCTAAAAGCTTGTTTCGAGGATATATCTTTTACTAATGATGCAAAGAAAGTACCGTTTGTAAAGATTACTTCAAACTTCACAAAGAGAAATAGACTAAAAACCCAAATATAAAACGTTCAAGTTGCCAAACAAACTTGCTTAATGCATTCGAACCTTTTCATCTCTTATATGGCTTGGTTAGTTTCAAGGACGAGAAGAAGATGAATCTATTCTTGATGAAATTGAACACGGTTGTGTGAAAAAAGATAAGGTGTTTCTAAACGTAGGAATCTACAACGACGTGCCTCTCCGCTTTGACATGCAATCATGAGTTTGACCTTAATTGAAGAGGTGTGCAAACTACAGGTTCCAAATTATAGAATGCTCCATCAATAGGTCTAACTACAAAATGATTTTGTTTAGATAAGTTTGCCACAATGACGAGCAAATATATCTTGTTGGCTAGAAAGTGTAAGACAAAACATAAGTGACAAACTATTATACATAGAAGCATTGTGGATGTAAGTATTTAATGTTTCGTGGTTAAGCGATCACGTACCTTGTCATTGAAGGAAGATACGCAGGAGCGTGTGTCCGACACTTTGCATCGTTAAATTTTACATAGATTAATTAACACTCATAAAAAAATGTAGCATTTGAAATTAGACCACTTCGGTATTTTGGATCCTACTGTAATGAGGAAAACCCATCCAATAACAAGTAACTAATTGCTAAAAGCTTGTTTCGAGGATATATCTTTTACTAATGATGCAATGAAAGTACCGTTTGTAAAGATTACTTCAAACTTCACAAAGAGAAATAGACTAAAAACCCAAATATAAAACGTTCAAGTTGCCAAACAAACTTGCTTAATGCATTCCAACCTTTTCATCTCTTATATGGCTTGGTTAGTTTCAAGGACGAGAAGAAGATGAATCTATTCTTGATGAAATTGAACACGGTTGTGTGAAAAAAGATAAGGTGTTTCTAAACCTAGGAATCTACAACGACGTGCCTCTCCGCTTTGACATGCAATCATGAGTTTGACCTTAATTGAAGAGGTATCAAAACTACAGGTTCCAAGTTATAGAATGCTCCGTCAATAGGTCTAACTACAAAATGATTTTGTTTAGATAAGTTTGCCACAATGACGAGCAAATATATGTTGTTGGCTAGAAAGTGTAAGACAAAACATAAGTGACTAAATATTATACATAGAAGCATTGTGGATGTAAGTATTTAATGTTTCGTGGTTAACCGATCACGTACCTTGTCATTGAAGGAAGATACGCAAGATCGTGTGTCCGACACTTTGCATCGTTAAATTATACATAGATTAATTAGCACTCATAAAAAATTTAGCATTTGAAATTAGACCACTTCGGTATTTTGGAACCTACTGTAATGAGGAAAACCCATCCAATAACAAGTAACTAATTGCTAAAAGCTTGTTTCGAGGATATATCTTTTACAAATGATGCAAAGAAAGTACCGTTTGTAAAGATTACTTCAAACTTCACAAAGAGAAATAGACTAAAAACCCAAATATAAAACGTTCAAGTTGCCAAACAAACTTGCTGAATGCATTCCAACCTTTTCATCTCTTATATGGCTTGGTTAGTTTCAAGGACGAGAAGAAGATGAATCTATTCTTGAGGCAATTGAACACGGTTGTGTGAAAAAAGATAAGGTGTTTCTAAACGTAGGAATCTACAACGACGTGCCTCTCCGCTTTGACATGCAATCATGAGTTTGACCTTAATTGAAGAGGTGTGCAAACTACAGGTTCCAAGTTATAGAATGCTCCATCAATAGGTCTAACTACAAAATGATTTTGTTTAGATAAGTTTGCCACAATGACGAGCAAATATATCTTGTTGGCTAGAAAGTGTAAGACAAAACATAAGTGACAAACTATTATACATAGAAGCATTGTGGATGTAAGTATTTAATGTTTCGTGGTTAAGCGATCACGTACCTTGTCATTGAAGGAAGATACGCAGGAGCGTGTGTCCGACACTTTGCATCGTTAAATTTTACATAGATTAATTAACACTCATAAAAAAATGTAGCATTTGAAATTAGACCACTTCGGTATTTTGGATCCTACTGTAATGAGGAAAACCCATCCAATAACAAGTAACTAATTGCTAAAAGCTTGTTTCGAGGACATTTCTTTTACTAATGATGCAAAGAAAGTACCGTTTGTAAAGATTACTTCAAACTTCACAAAGAGAAATAGACTAAAAACCCAAATATAAAACGTTCAAGTTGCCAATCAAACTTGCTTAATGCATTCCAACCTTTTCATCTCTTATATGGCTTGGTTAGTTTCAAGGACGAGAAGAAGATGAATCTATTCTTGATGAAATTGAACACGGTTGTGTGAAAAAATATAAGGTGTTTCTAAACCTAGGAATCTACAACGACGTGCCTCTCCGCTTTGACATGCAATCATGAGTTTGACCTTAATTGAAGAGGTATCAAAACTACAGGTTCCAAGTTATAGAATGCTCCATCAATAGGTCTAACTAGAAAATGATTTTGTTTAGATAGGTTTGCCACAATGACGAGCAAATATATGTTGTTGGCTAGAAAGTGTAAGACAAAACATAAGTGACTAAATATTATACATAGAATCATTGTGGATGTAAGTATTTAATGTTTCGTGGTTAACCGATCACGTACCTTGTCATTGAAGGAAGATACGCAAGAGCGTGTGTCCGACACTTTGCATCGTTAAATTATACATAGATTAATTAGCACTCATAAAAACTTTAGCATTTGAAATTAGACCACTTCGGTATTTTGGAACCTACTGTAATGAGGAAAACCCATTCAATAACAAGTAACTAATTGCAAAAAGCTTGTTTCGAGTATATTTCTTTTACAAATGATGCAAAGAAAGTACCGTTTGTAAAGATTACTTCAAACTTCTCAAAGAGAAATCGACTAAAAACCCAAATATAAAACGCTCAAGTTACCAAAAAAACATGCTCAATGCATTCCAAACTTTTCATCTCCTATATGACTTGTTGAGTTTCAAGGACCAGAAGAAGATGAATCTATTCTTGATGAAATTGAACACGGTTGTGTGAAAAAAGATAAGGTGTTTCTAATCCTCGGAATCTACAACGACGTGCCTCTCCGCTTTGACATGCAATCATGAGTGCGACCTTAATTGAAGAGGTATCCAAACTACAGGTTCCAAGTTATAGAATGCTCCATCAAGAGGTCTAACTACAAAATGATTTTGTTTAGATAAGTTTGCCACAATGACGAGCAAATATATCTTGTTGGCTAGAAAGTGTAAGACAAAACATAAGTGACAAACTATTATACATAGAAGCATTGTGGATGTAAGTATTTAATGTTTCGTGGTTAAGCGATCACGTACCTTGTCATTGAAGGAAGATACGCAGGAGCGTGTGTCCGACACTTTGCATCGTTAAATTTTACATAGATTAATTAACACTCATAAAAAAATGTAGCATTTGAAATTAGACCACTTCGGTATTTTGGATCCTACTGTAATGAGGAAAACCCATCCAATAACAAGTAACTAATTGCTAAAAGCTTGTTTCGAGGATATATCTTTTACTAATGATGCAAAGAAAGTACCGTTTGTAAAGATTACTTCAAACTTCACAAAGAGAAATAGACTAAAAACCCAAATATAAAACGTTCAAGTTGCCAAACAAACTTGCTTAATGCATTCCAACCTTTTCATCTCTTATATGGCTTGGTTAGTTTCAAGGACGAGAAGAAGATGAATCTATTCTTGACGAAATTGAACACGGTTGTGTGCAAAAGGATAAGGTGTTTCTAATCCTAGGAATCTACAACGAAGTGCCTCTCCGCTCTGACATGCAATCATGAGTTTGACCATAATTTACGTACATTGAGGTATCAAAACTACATGCTCCAAGTTATAGAATGCTCCATCAATAGGTCTAACTGCAAAATGATTTTGTTTAGATAGGTTTGCCACAATGACGAGCATATATATCTTCTTGACTAGAAAGTGTAAGACAAAACATAAGTGACAAAATATTATACATAGAAGCATTGTGGATGTAAGTATTTAATGTTTCGTCGTTAACCGATCACGTACCTTGTCATTGAAGGAAGATACGCAAGATCGTGTGTCCGACAGTTTGCCTCGTTAAATTATACATAGATTAATTAGCACTCATAAAAAAATGTAGCATTTGAAATTAGACCACTTCGGTATTTTGGATCCTACTGTAATGAGGAAAACCCATCCAATAACAAGTAACTAATTGCTAAAAGCTTGTTTCGAGGATATATCTTTTACTAATGATGAAAAGAAAGTACCGTTTGTAAAGATTACTTCAAACTTCACAAAGAGAAATCGACTAAAAACCCAAATATAAAACGTTCAAGTTACCAAAAAAACATGCTCAATGCATTCCAAACTTTTCATCTCCTATATGACTTGTTGAGTTTCAAGGACGAGAAGAAGATGAATCTATTCTTGATGAAATTGAACATGGTTGTGTGAAAAAAGATAAGGTGTTTCTAATCCTCGGAATCTACAACGACGTGCCTCTCCGCTTTGACATGCAATCATGAGTTTGACCTTAATTGAAGAGGTATCCAAACTACAGGTTCCAAGTTACAGAATGCTCCATCAATAGGTCTAACTACAAAATGATTTTGTTTAGATAAGTTTTCCACAATGACGAGCAAATATATCTTGTTGGCTAGAAAGTGTAAGACAAAACATAAGTGACAAACTATTATACATAGAAGCATTGTGGATGTAAGTATTTAATGTTTCGTGGATAAGCGATCACGTACCTTGTCATTGAAGGAAGATACGCAGGAGCGTGTGTCCGACACTTTGCATCGTTAAATTTTACATAGATTAATTAACACTCATAAAAAATGTAGCATTTGAAATTAGACCACTTCGGTATTTTGGATCCTACTGTAATGAGGAAAACCCATCCAATAACAAGTAACTAATTGCTAAAAGCTTGTTTCGAGTATATTTCTTTTACAAATGATGCAAAGAAAGTACCGTTTGTAAAGATTACTTCAAACTTCTCAAAGAGAAATCGACTAAAAACCCAAATATAAAACGTTCAAGTTACCAAAAAAACATGCTCAATGCATTCCAAACTTTTCATCTCCTATATGACTTGTTGAGTTTCAAGGACCAGAAGAAGATGAATCTATTCTTGATGAAATTGAACACGGTTTTGTGAAAAAAGATAAGGTGTTTCTAATCCTCGGAATCTACAACGACGTGCCTCTCCGCTTTGACATGCAATCATGAGTTTGACCTTAATTGAAGAGGTATCCAAACTACAGGTTCCAAGTTATAGAATGCTCCATCAATAGGTCTAACTACAAAATGATTTTGTTTAGATAAGTTTGCCACAATGACGAGCAAATATATCTTGTTGGCTAGAAAGTGTAAGACAAAACATAAGTGACAAACTATTATACATAGAAGCATTGTGGATGTAAGTATTTAATGTTTCGTGGTTAAGCGATCACGTACCTTGTCATTGAAGGAAGATACGCAGGAGCGTGTGTCCGACACTTTGCCTCGTTAAATTTTACATAGATTAATTAACACTCATAAAAAATGTAGCATTTGAAATTAGACCACTTCGGTATTTTGGATCCTACTGTAATGAGGAAAACCCATCCAATAACAACTAACTAATTGCTAAAAGCTTGTTTCGAGGATATATCTTTTACTAATGATGCAAAGAAAGTACTGTTTGTAAAGATTACTTCAAACTTCACAAAGAGAAATAGACTAAAAACCCAAATATAAAACGTTCAAGTTGCCAAACAAACTTGCTTAATGCATTCCAACCTTTTCATCTCTTATATGGCTTGGTGAGTTTCAAGGACGAGAAGAAGATGAATCTATTCTTGATGAAATTGAACACGGTTGTGTGAAAAAAGATAAGGTGTTTCTAAACCTAGGAATCTACAACGACGTGCCTCTCCGCTTTGACATGCAATCATGAGTTTGACCTTAATTGAAGAGGTATCAAAACTACAGGTTCCATGTTATAGAATGCTCCATCAATAGGTCTAACTAGAAAATGATTTTGTTTAGATAGGTTTGCCACAATGACGAGCAAATATATGTGGTTGGCTAGAAAGTGTAAGACAAAACATAAGTGACAAAATATTATACATAGAATCATTGTGGATGTAAGTGTTTAATGTTTCGTGGTTAACCGATCACGTACCTTGTCATTGAAGGAACATACGCAAGAGCGTGTGTCCGACACTTTGCATCGTTAAATTATACATAGATTAATTGGCACTCATAAAAAATTTAGCATTTGAAATTAGACGACTTCGGTATTTTTGAACCTACTGTAATGAGGAAAACCCATTCAATAACAAGTTACTAATTGCTAAAAGCTTGTTTCGAGTATATTTATTTTACAAATGATGCAAAGAAAGTACCGTTTGTAAAGATTACTTCAAACTTCACAAAGAGAAATCGACTAAAAACCCAAATATGAAACGCTCAAGTTACCAAAAAACATGCTCAATGCATTCCAACCTTTTCATCTATTATATGACTTGTTGAGTTTCAAGGACCAGAAGAAGATGAATCTATTCTTGATGAAATTGAACACGGTTGTGTGAAAAAAGATAAGGTGTTTCTAATCTTCGGAATCTACAACGACGTGCCTCTCCGCTTTGACATGCAATCATGAGTTTGACCTTAATTGAAGAGGTATCCAAACTACAGGTTCCAAGTTATAGAATGCCCCATCAATAGGTCTAACTACAAAATGATTTTGTTTAGATAAGTTTGCCACAATGACGAGCAAATATATCTTGTTGGATAGAAAGTGTAAGACAAAACATAAGTGACAAACTATTATACATAGAAGCATTGTGGATGTAAGTATTTAATGTTTCGTGGTTAAGCGATCACGTACCTTGTCATTGAAGGAAGATACGCAGGAGCGTGTGTCCGACACTTTGCATCGTTAAATTTTACATAGATTAATTAACACTCATAAAAAATGTAGCATTTGAAATTAGACCACTTCGGTATTTTGGATCATACTGTAATGAGGAAAACCCATCCAATAACAATTAACTAATTGCTAAAAGCTTGTTTCGAGGATATATCTTTTACTAATGATGCAAAGAAAGTACCGTTTGTAAAGATTACTTCAAACTTCACAAAGACAAATAGACTAAAAACCCAAATATAAAACGTTCAAGTTTCCAAACAAACTTGCTTAATGCATTCCAACCTTTTCATCTCTTATATGTCTTGGTGAGTTTCAAGGACGAGAAGATGATGAATCTATTCTTGATGAAATTGAACATGGTTGTGTGAAAAAAGATAAGGTGTTTCTAATCCTCGGAATCTACAACGACGTGCCTCTCCGCTTTGACATGCAATCATGAGTTTGACCTTAATTGAAGAGGTATCCAAACTACAGGTTCCAAGTTATAGAATGCTCCATCAATAGGTCTAACTACAAAATGATTTTGTTTAGATAAGTTTTCCACAATGACGAGCAAATATATCTTGTTGGCTAGAAAGTGTAAGACAAAACATAAGTGACAAACTATTATACATAGAAGCATTGTGGATGTAAGTATTTAATGTTTCGTGGTTAAGCGATCACGTACCTTGTCATTGAAGGAAGATACGCAGGAGCGTGTGTCCGACACTTTGCATCGTTAAATTTTACATAGATTAATTAACACTCATAAAAAATGTAGCATTTGAAATTAGACCACTTCGGTATTTTGGATCCTACTGTAATGAGGAAAACCCATCCAATAACAAGTAACTAATTGCTAAAAGCTTGTTTCGAGTATATTTCTTTTACAAATGATGCAAAGAAAGTACCGTTTGTAAAGATTACTTCAAACTTCTCAAAGAGAAATCGACTAAAAACCCAAATATAAAACGTTCAAGTTACCAAAAAAACATGCCCAATGCATTCCAAACTTTTCATCTCCTATATGACTTGTTGAGTTTCAAGGACCAGAAGAAGATGAATCTATTCTTGATGAAATTGAACACGGTTGTGTGAAAAAAGATAAGGTGTTTCTAATCCCCGGAATCTACAACGACGTGCCTCTCCGCTTTGACATGCAATCATGAGTTTGACCTTAATTGAAGAGGTATCCAAACTACAGGTTCCAAGTTATAGAATGCTCCATCAATAGGTCTAACTACAAAATGATTTTGTTTAGATAAGTTTGCCACAATGACGAGCAAATATATCTTGTTGGCTAGAAAGTGTAAGACAAAACATAAGTGACAAACTATTATACGTAGAAGCATTGTGGATGTAAGTATTTAATGTTTCGTGGTTAAGCGATCACGTACCTTGTCATTCAAGGAAGATACGCAGGAGCGTGTGTCCGACACTTTGCATCGTTAAATTTTACATAGATTAATTAACACTTATAAAAAATGTAGCATTTGAAATTAGACCACTTCGGTATTTTGGATCCTACTGTAATGAGGAAAACCCATCCAATAACAAGTAACTAATTGCTAAAAGCTTGTTTCGAGGATATATCTTTTACTAATGATGCAAAGAAAGTACCGTTTGTAAAGATTACTTCAAACTTCACAAAGAGAAATAAACTAAAAACCCAAATATAAAACGTTCAAGTTGCCAAACAAACTTGCTTAATGCATTCCAACCTTTTCATCTCTTATATGGCTTGGTTAGTTTCAAGGACGAGAAGAAGATGAATCTATTCTTGACGAAATTGAACACGGTTGTGTGCAAAAGGATAAGGTGTTTCTAAACCTAGGAATCTACAACGAAGTGCCTCTCCGCTCTGACATGCAATCATGAGTTTGACCATAATTTACGTACATTGAGGTATCAAAACTACAGGCTCCAAGTTATAGAATGCTCCATCAATAGGTCTAACTGCAAAATGATTTTGTTTAGATAGGTTTGCCACAATGAGGAGCATATATATCTTCTTGACTAGAAAGTGTAAGACAAAACATAAGGGACAAAATATTATACATAGAAGCATTGTGGATGTAAGTATTTAATGTTTCGTCGTTAACCGATCACGTACCTTGTCATTGAAGGAAGATACGCAGGAGCGTGTGTCCGACACTTTGCCTCGTTAAATTTTACATAGATTAATTAACACTCATAAAAAATGTAGCATTTGAAATTAGACCACTTCGGTATTTTGGATCCTACTGTAATGAGGAAAACCCATCCAATAACAACTAACTAATTGCTAAAAGCTTGTTTCGAGGATATATCTTTTACTAATGATGCAAAGAAAGTACCGTTTGTAAAGATTACTTCAAACTTCACAAAGAGATATAGACTAAAAACCCAAATATAAAACGTTCAAGTTGCCAAACAAACTTGCTTAATGCATTCCAACCTTTTCATCTCTTATATGGCTTGGTGAGTTTCAAGGACGAGAAGAAGATGAATCTATTCTTGATGAAATTGAACACGGTTGTGTGAAAAAAGATAAGGTGTTTCTAAACCTAGGAATCTACAACGACGTGCCTCTCCGCTTTGACATGCAATCATGAGTTTGACCTTAATTGAAGAGGTATCAAAACTACAGGTTCCAAGTTATAGAATGCTCCATCAATAGGTCTAACTAGAAAATGATTTTGTTTAGATAGGTTTGCCACAATGACGAGCAAATATATGTGGTTGGCTAGAAAGTGTAAGACAAAACATAAGTGACAAAATATTATACATAGAATCATTGTGGATGTAAGTATTTAATGTTTCGTGGTTAACCAATCACGTACCTTGTCATTGAAGGAAGATACACAAGAGCATGTGTCCGACACTTTGCATCGTTAAATTATACATAGATTAATTAGCACTCATAAAAAATTTAGCATTTGAAATTAGACCACTTCGGTATTTTGGAACCTACTGTAATGTGGAAAACCCATTCAATAACAAGTAACTAATTGCTAAAAGCTTGTTTCGAGTACATTTCTTTTACTAATGATGCAAAGAAAGTACCGTTTGTAAAGATTACTTCAAACTTCACAAAGAGAAATAGACTAAAAACCCAAATATAAAACGTTCAAGTTGCCAAACAAACTTGCTTAATGCATTCCAACCTTTTCATCTCTTATATGGCTTGGTGAGTTTCAAGGACGAGAAGAAGATGAATCTATTCTTGATGAAATTGAACACGGTTGTGTGAAAAAAGATAAGGTGTTTCTAAACCTAGGAATCTACAACGACGTGCCTCTCCGCTTTGACATGCAATCATGAGTTTGACCTTAATTGAAGAGGTATCAAAACTACAGGTTCCAAGTTAAAGAATGCTCCATCAATAGGTCTAACTAGAAAATGATTTTGTTTAGATAGGTTTGCCACAATGACGAGAAAATATATGTGGTTGGCTAGAAAGTGTAAGACAAAACATAAGTGACAAAATATTATACACAGAATCATTGTGGATGTAAGTGTTTAATGTTTTGTGGTTAACCGATCACGTACCTTGTCATTGAAGGAACATACGCAAGAGCGTGTGTCCGACACTTTGCATCGTTAAATTATACATAGATTAATTAGCACTCATAAAAAATTTAGCATTTGAAATTAGACCACTTCGGTATTTTTGAACCTACTGTAATGAGGAAAACCCATTCAATAACAAGTAACTAATTGCTAAAAGCTTGTTTCGAGTATATTTATTTTACAAATGATGCAAAGAAAGTACCGTTTGTAAAGATTACTTCAAACTTCACAAAGAGAAATCGACTAAAAACCCAAATATAAAACGCTCAAGTTACCAAAAAACATGCTCAATGCATTCCAACCTTTTCATCTCCTATATGACTTGTTGAGTTTCAAGGACCAGAAGAAGATGAATCTATTCTTGATGAAATTGAACACGGTTGTGTGAAAAAAGATAAGGTGTTTCTAATCCTTGGAATCTACAACGACGTGCCTCTCCGCTTTGACATGCAATCATGAGTTTGACCTTAATTGAAGAGGAATCAAAACTACAGGTTCCAAGTTATAGAATGCTCCATCAATAGGTCTAACTGCAAAATGATTTTGTTTAGATAGGTTTTCCACAATGACGAGCAAATATATCTTGTTCGCTAGAAAGTGTAAGATAAAATATAAAAAACAAAATATTATACATAGAAGCATTGTGGATGTAAGTATTTAATGTTTCATGGTTAACCGATCACGTACCTTGTCATTGAAGGAAGATACGCAGAAGCATGTGTCCGACACTTTGCATCGTTAAATTATACATAGATTAATTAGCACTCATAAAAAATTTAGCATTTGAAATTAGACCACTTCGGTATTTTGGAACCTAGTGTAATGAGGAAAACCCCTTCAATAACAAGTAACTAATTGCTAAAAGCTTGTTTCTAGGATATATCTTTTACTAATGATGCAAAGAAAGTACCGTTAGTAAAGATTACTTCAAACTTCACAAAGAGAAATAGACTAAAAATAAAAATATAAAACACTCAAGTTAACAAAAAACTTACTTAATGCATTCCAACCTTTTCATCTCCTATATGGCTTGTTGAGTTTCAAGGACCAGAAGAAGATAAATCTATTCTTGATGAAATTGAACACGGTTGTGTGCAAAAGGATAAGGTGTTTCTAAACCTAGGAATCTACAACGAAGTGCCTCTAAGCTTTGATATGCAATCATGAGTTTGACCATAATTTACGTACATTGAGGTATCAAATCTACAGGTTCCAAGTGATAGAATGCTCCATCAATAGGTCTAACTACAAAATGATTTTGTTTAGATAGGTTTGCCACAATGACGAGCAAATATATCTTCTTGGCTAGAAAGTGTAAGACAAAACATAAGTGACAAAATATTATACATAGAAGCATTGTGGATGTAAGTATTTAAGGTTTCGTTGATAACCGATCACGTACCTTGTCATTGAAGGAAGATACACAGGAGCGTGTGTCCGACACTTTGGATCGTTAAATTATACATAGATTAATTAGCACTCGTAAAAAATGTAGCATTTGAAATTATACCACTTAGGTATTTTGGAACCTACTATAATGAGGAAAACCCATCCAATAACAAGTAACTAATTGCTAAAAGCTTGTTTCGAGGATATATCTTTTACTAATGATGCAAAGAAAGTACCGTTTGTAAAGATTACTTCAAACTTCACAAAGAGAAATCGACTAAAAACCCAAATATAAAACACTCAAGTTACCAAAAAACTTACTTAATGCATTCCAACCTTTTCATCTCCTATATGGCTTGTTGAGTTTCAAGGACCAGAAGAAGATAAATCTATTCTTTATGAAATTGAACACGGTTGTGTGCCAAAGGATAAGGTGTTTCTAAACCTAGGAATCTACAACGAAGTGCCTCTCCGCTTTGACATGCAATCATGAGTTTGACCATAATTTACGTACATTAAGGTATCAAAACTACAGGTTCCAAGTTATAGAATGCTCCATCAATAGGTCTAACTACAAAATGATTTTGTTTAGATAGGTTTGCCACATTGACGAGCAAATATATCTTGTTGGCTAGAAAGTGTAAGACAAAACATAAGTGACAAAATATTATACATAGAAGCATTGTGGATGTAAGTATTAAGGTTTCGTGGTTAACCGATCACGTACCTTGTCATTGAAGGAAGATACGCAGGAGCGTGTGTCTGACACTTTGTATCGTTAAATTATACATAGATTAATTACCACTCATAAAAAATTTAGCATTTGAAATTAGTCCACTTCGGTATTTTGGAACCTACTATAATGAGGAAACCCATCCAATAACATGTAACTAATTGGTAAAAGCTTGTTAGGAGGATATATCTTTTACTAATGATGCAAAGAAAGTACCGTTTGTAAAGATTACTTCAGACTTCACAAAGAGAAATCGACTAAAAACCCAAATATAAAACACTCAAGTTACCAAAAAATTACTTAATGCATTCCAACCTTTTCATCTGTTATATGGCTTGTTGAGTTTCAAGGACCAGAAGAAGATAAATCTATTCTTGATGAAATTGAACACGGTTGTGTGCCAAACGATAAGGTGTTTCTAAACCTAGGAATCTACAACGAAGTGCCTCTCCGCTTTGACATGCAATCATGAGTTTGACCATAATTTACGTACATTGAGGTATCAAAACTACAGGTTCCAAGTTATAGAATGCTCCATCAATAGGTCTAACTGCAAAATGATTTTGTTTAGATAGGTTTGCCACAATGACGAGCAAATATATCTTGTTCTCCAGAAAGTGTAAGATAAAACATAAGAAACAAAATATTATACATAGAAGCATTGTGGATGTAAGTATTTAATGTTTCGTGGTTAACCGATCACGTACCTTGTCATTGAATGAAGATACGCAGGAGCATGTGTCCGACACTTTGCATCGTTAAATTATACATAGATTAATTAGCACTCATAAAAAATGTAGCATTTGAAATTAGACCACTTCGGTAGTTTGGAACGTACTGTAATGAGGAAAACCCCTTCAATAACATGTAACTAATTGCTAAAAGATATTTTCGAGGATATATCATTTACTAATGATGCAAAGAAAGTACCATTTGTAAAGATTACTTCAAACTTCACAAAGAGAAATCGACTAAAAACCAAAATATAAAACACTCAAGTTACCAAAAAACTTACTTAATGCATTCCAACCTTTTCATCTATCATATGGCTTGGTGAGTTTCAAGGACGAGAAGAAGATGAATCTATTCTTGATGAAATTGAACACGGTTGAGTGCAAAAGGATAAGGTGTTTCTAAACCTAGGAATCTACAACAAAGTGCATCTCCGCTTTGACATGCAATCATGATTTTGACCATAATTTACGTACATTGAGGTATCAAAACTACAGGTTCCAAGTTATAGAATGCTCCATCAATAGGTCTAACTGCAAAATGATTTTGTTTAGATAGGTTTCCCAGAATGACGAGCAAATATATCTTGGTCGCTAGAAAGTGTAAGATAAAACATATAGAATGCCCCATCAATAGGTCTAACTGCAAAATGATTTTGTTTAGATAGGTTTCCCAGAATGACGAGCAAATATATCTTGGTCGCTAGAAAGTGTAAGATAAAACATAAGTGACAAAATATTATACATAGAAGCATTGTGGATGTAAGTATTTAATGTTTCGTGGTAACCGATCACGTTCCTTGTCATTGAAGGAAGATACGCAGGAGCGTGTGTCCGACAGTTTGCATCGTTATATTATACATAGATTAATTAGCTCTCATAAAAAATGTAGTATTTCAATTGAGACCTCTTCGTTATTATGGAACCAGGTGTAATGAGGAAAACCCCTTCAATAACAAGTAACTAATTGCGTGAAGCTTATTTCGAGGATATTTCTTTTACTAATGGTACAAAGAAAGTACCGTTTGTAAATATTACTTCAAACTTCACAAAGAGAAATAGACTAAAAACCCAAATATAAAACACTCAAGTTGCCAAACAAACTTGCTTAATGCATTCGAACCTTTTCATCTCTTATATGGCTTGGTGAGTTTCAAGGACGAGAAGAAGATGAATCTATTCTTCATGAAATTGAACACGGTTGTGTGAAAAAAGATAAGGTGTTTCTAAACCTAGGAATATACAACGACGTGCCTCTCCGCTTTGACATGCAATCATGAGTTTGACCTTAATTGAAGAGGTATCAAAACTACAGGTTCCAAGTTATAGAATGCTCCGTCAATAGGTCTAACTAGAAAATGATTTTGTTTAGATAGGTTTGCCACAATGACGAGCAAATATATCTTGTTGGATAGAAAGTGTAAGACAAAACATAAGTGACAAAATATTATACATAGAAGCATTGTGGATGTAAGTATTTAATGTTTCGTGGTTAACCGATCATGTACCTTGTAATTGAAGGAAGATACGCAGGAGCGTGTGTCCGACACTTTGCATCGTTAAATTATACATAGATTAATTAGCACTCATAAAATAAGTAGCATTTGAAATTAGACCACTTCGGTATTTTGGAACCTACTGTAATGAGTAAAACCCATTCAATAACAAGTAAATAATTGCTAAAAGCTTGTTTCGAGTATATTTCTTTTACAAATGATGCAAAGAAAGTACCGTTTGTAAAGATTATTTCAAACTTCACAACGAGAAATCGACTAAAAACCCAAATATAAAACGCTCAAGTTACCAAAAAAACTTGCTTAATGCATTCCAACCTTTTCATCTCCTCTATGGCTTGTTGAGTTTCAAGGACAAAAAGAAGATGAATCTATTCTTGATGAAATTGAACACGGTTGTGTGAAAAAAGATAAGGTGTTTCTAAACCTAGGAATCTACAACGACGTGCCTCTCCGCTTTGACATGCAATCATGTGTTTGACCTTAATTGAAGATGTATCAAAACTACAGGTTACAAGTTATAGAATGCTCCATCAATAGGTCTAACTGCTAAATAATTTTGTTTAGATAGGTTTCCCACAATGACGAGCAAATATATCTTGTTCGCTAGAAAGTGTAAGATAAAACATAAGTGTAAAATATTATACATAGAAGCATTGTGGATGTAAGTATTTAATGTTTCGTGGTTAATCGATCATGTTTTTTTCATTGAAGGGAGATACGCAGGAGCGTGTGTCCGACATTTTGCATCGTTAAATTATACATAGATTAATTAGCTCTCATAAAAAAATGTAGCATTTGAAATTAGACCACTTCGGTATTTTGGAACCTACTATAATGAGGAAAACCCATCCAATAACAAGTAACTAATTGCTAAAAGCTTGTTAGGAGGATATATCTTTTACTAATGATGCAAGGAAAGTACCGTTTGTAAAGATTACTTCAGACTTCACAAGGAGAAATCGACTAAAAACCCAAATATAAAACACTCAAGTTACCAAAAAACTTACTTAATGCATTCCAACCTTTTCATCTCCTATATGGCTTGTTGAGTTTCAAGGACCAGAAGAAGATAAATATATTCTTGATGTAATTGAACACGGTTGTGTGCCAAAGGATAAGGTGTTTCTAAACCTAGGAATCTACAACGAAATGCCTCTCCGCTTTGACATGCAATCATGAGTTTGACCATAATTTACGTACATTGAGATATCAAAACTTCAGGTTCCAAGTTATAGAATGCTCCATCAATAGGTCTAACTGCAAAATGATTTTCTTTAGATAGGTTTGCCACAATGACGAGCAAATATATCTTGTTCGCTAGAAAGTGTAAGATAAAACATAAGACACAAAATAGTATACATAGAAGCATTGTGGATGTAAGTATTTAATGTTTCGTGGTTAACCGATCACGTACCTTGTTATTGAAGTAAAATACACAGGAGCGTGTGTCCGACACTTTGTATCGTTAAATTATACATAGATTAATTAGCACTAAAAAAAATGTAGCATTTGAAATTAGACCATTTAGGTATTTTGGAACCTACTATAATGAGGAAAACCCATCCAATAACAAGTAACTAATTGCTAAAAGCTTGTTAGGAGGATATATCTTTTACTAATGATGCAAAGAAAGTACTGTTTGTAAAGATTACTTCAGACTTCACAAAGAGAAATCGAATAAAATACCCAAATATAAAACACTCAAGTTACCAAAAAACTTACTTAATGCATTCCAACCTTTTCATCTCCTATATGGCTTGTTGAGTTTCAAGGACCAGAAGAAGATAAATCTATTCTTTATGAAATTGAACACGGTTGTGTGCCAAAGGATAAGGTGTTTCTAAACCTAGGAATCTACAACGAAGTGCCTCTCCGCTTTGACTTGCAATCATGAGTTTGACCATAATTTACGTACATTGAGGTATCAAAACTACAGGTTCCAAGTTATAGAATGCTCCATCAATAGGTCTAACTACAAAATGATTTTGTTTAGATAGGTTTGCCACAATGACGAGCAAATATATCTTCTTGGCTAGAAAGTGTAAGACAAAACATAAGTGACAAAATATTATACATAGAAGCATTGTGGATGTAAGTATTTAAGGTTTCGTGGTTAACCGATCACGTACCTTGTCATTGAAGGAAGATACGCAGGAGCGTGTGTCCGACACTTTGCATCGTTAAATTATACATAGATTAATTAGCACTCGTAAAAAATGTAGCATTTGAAATTAGACCACTTCGGTATTTTGGAACCTACTGTAATGAGGAAAACCCATTCAATAACAAGTAACTAATTGCTAAAAGCTTCTTTCGAGGATATATCTTTTACTAATGATGCAAAGAAAGTACCGTTTGAAAATATTACTTCAAACTTCAGAAAGAGAAATCGACTAAAACCCAAATATAAAACACTCAAGTTACCAAAACACATACTTAATGCATTCCAACCTTTTCATATCTTATATGGCTTGGTGAGTTTCAAGGACCAGAAGAAGATAAATCTATTCTTGATGAGATTGAACACGGTTGTGTGCCAAAGGATAAGGTGTTTCTAAACCTAGGAATCTACAACGAAGTGCCTCTCCACTTTGACATGCAATCATGAGTTTGACCATAATTTACGTACATTGAGGTATCAAATCTACAGGTTCCAAGTGATAGAATGCTCCATCAATAGGTCTAACTACAAAATGATTTTGTTTAGATAGGTTTGCCACAATGACGAGCAAATATATCTTCTTGGCTAGAAAGTGTAAGACAAAACATAAGTGACAAAACATTATACATAGAAGCATTGTGGATGTAAGTATTTAAGGTTTCGTGGTTAACCGATCACGTACCTTGTCATTGAAGGAAGATACGCAGGAGCGTGTGTCCGACACTTTGCATCGTTAAATTATACATAGATTAATTAGCACTCGTAAAAAATGTAGCATTTGAAATTATACCACTTAGGTATTTTGGAACCTACTGTAATGAGGAAAACCCATCCAATAACAAGTAACTAATTGCTAAAAGCTTGTTTCGAGGATATATCTTTTACTAATGATGCAAAGAAAGTACCGTTTGTAAAGATTACTTCAAACTTCACAAAGAGAAATCGACTAAAAACCCAAATATAAAACACTCAAGTTACCAAAAAACTTACTTAATGCATTCCAAACTTTTCATCTCCTATATGGCTTGTTGAGTTTCAAGGACCAGAAGAAGATAAATCTATTCTTGATGAAATTGAACACGGTTGTGTGCCAAAGGATAAGGTGTTTCTAAACCTAGGAATCTACAACGAAGTGCCTCTCCGCTTTGACTTGCAATCATGAGTTTGACCATAATTTACGTACATTGAGGTATCAAAACGACAGGTTCCAAGTTATAGAATGCTCCATCAATAGGTCTAACTGCAAAATGATTTTGTTTAGATAGGTTTGCCACAAAGACGAGAAAATATATCTTGTTCGCTAGAAAGTGTAAGATAAAACATAAGACACAAAATATTATACATAGAAGCATTGTGGATGTAAGTATTTAATGTTTCGTGGTTAACCGATCACGTACCTTGTCATTGAAGAAAGATACGCAGGAGCGTGTGTCCGACACTTTGCATCGTTAAATTATACATAGATTAATTAGCACTCGTAAAAAATGTAGCATTTGAAATTAGACCACTTCGGTATTTTGGAACCTACTGTAATGAGGAAAACCCATTCAATAACAAGTAACTAATTGCTAAAAGCTTCTTTCGAGGATATATCTTTTACTAATGATGCAAAGAAAGTACCGTTTGAAAATATTACTTCAAACTTCACAAAGAGAAATCGACTAAAACCCAAATATAAAACACTCAAGTTACCAAAAAACATACTTAATGCATTCCAACCTTTTCATCTCTTATATGGCTTGGTGAGTTTCAAGGACCAGAAGAAGATAAATCTATTCTTGATGAGATTGAACACGGTTGTGTGCCAAAGGATAAGGTGTTTCTAAACCTAGGAATCTACAACGAAGTGCCTCTCCGCTTTGACATGCAATCATGAGTTTGACCATAATTTACGTACATTAGGGTATCAAAACTACAGGTTCCAAGTTATAGAATGCTCCATCAATAGGTCTAACTGCAAAATGATTTTGTTTAGATAGGTTTGCCACAATGACGAGCAAATATATCTTGTTCCGTAGAAAGTGTAATATAAAACATAAGAAACAAAACATTATACATAGAAGCATTGTGGATGTAAGTATTTAATGTTTCGTGGTTAACCGATCACGTACCTTGTCATTGAAGGAAGATACGCAGGAGCGTGTGTCCGACACTTTGCATCGTTAAATTATACATAGATTAATTGGCACTCATAAAAAATGTAGCATTTGAAATTAGACCACTTCGGTATTTTGGAACCTACTATAATGAGGAAAACCCATCCAATAACAAGTAACTAATTGCTAACAGCTTGTTAGGAGGATATATCTTTGACTAATGATGCAAAGAAAGTACCGTTTATAAAGATTACTTCAGACTTCACAAAGAGAAATCGAGTAAAAACCCAAATATAAAACACTCAGGTTACCAAAAAACTTACTTAATGCATTCCAACCTTTTCATCTGTTATATGGCTTGTTGAGTTTCAAGGACGAGAAGAAGATAAATCTATTCTTGATGAAATTGAACACGGTTGTGTGCAAAAGGATAAGGTGTTTCTAAACCTAGGAATCTACAACGAAGTGCCTCTCCACTTTGACATGCAATCATGAGTTTGACCATAATTTACGTACATTGAGGTATCAAATCTACAGGTTCCAAGTGATAGAATGCTCCATCAATAGGTCTAACTACAAAATGATTTTGTTTAGATAGGTTTGCCACAATGACGAGCAAATATATCTTCTTGGCTAGAAAGTGTAAGACAAAACATAAGTGACAAAACATTATACATAGAAGCATTGTGGATGTAAGTATTTAAGGTTTCGTGGTTAACCGATCACGTACCTTGTCATTGAAGGAAGATACGCAGGAGCGTGTGTCCGACACTTTGCATCGTTAAATTATACATAGATTAATTAGCACTCGTAAAAAATGTAGCATTTGAAATTATACCACTTAGGTATTTTGGAACCTACTGTAATGAGGAAAACCCATCCAATAACAAGTAACTAATTGCTAAAAGCTTGTTTCGAGGATATATCTTTTACTAATGATGCAAAGAAAGTACCGTTTGTAAAGATTACTTCAAACTTCACAAAGAGAAATCGACTAAAAACCCAAATATAAAACACTCAAGTTACCAAAAAACTTACTTAATGCATTCCAAACTTTTCATCTCCTATATGGCTTGTTGAGTTTCAAGGACCAGAAGAAGATAAATCTATTCTTGATGAAATTGAACACGGTTGTGTGCCAAAGGATAAGGTGTTTCTAAACCTAGGAATCTACAACGAAGTGCCTCTCCGCTTTGACTTGCAATCATGAGTTTGACCATAATTTACGTACATTGAGGTATCAAAACGACAGGTTCCAAGTTATAGAATGCTCCATCAATAGGTCTAACTGCAAAATGATTTTGTTTAGATAGGTTTGCCACAAAGACGAGAAAATATATCTTGTTCGCTAGAAAGTGTAAGATAAAACATAAGACACAAAATATTATACATAGAAGCATTGTGGATGTAAGTATTTAATGTTTCGTGGTTAACCGATCACGTACCTTGTCATTGAAGAAAGATACGCAGGAGCGTGTGTCCGACACTTTGCATCGTTAAATTATACATAGATTAATTAGCACTCGTAAAAAATGTAGCATTTGAAATTAGACCACTTCGGTATTTTGGAACCTACTGTAATGAGGAAAACCCATTCAATAACAAGTAACTAATTGCTAAAAGCTTCTTTCGAGGATATATCTTTTACTAATGATGCAAAGAAAGTACCGTTTGAAAATATTACTTCAAACTTCACAAAGAGAAATCGACTAAAACCCAAATATAAAACACTCAAGTTACCAAAAAACATACTTAATGCATTCCAACCTTTTCATCTCTTATATGGCTTGGTGAGTTTCAAGGACCAGAAGAAGATAAATCTATTCTTGATGAGATTGAACACGGTTGTGTGCCAAAGGATAAGGTGTTTCTAAACCTAGGAATCTACAACGAAGTGCCTCTCCGCTTTGACATGCAATCATGAGTTTGACCATAATTTACGTACATTAGGGTATCAAAACTACAGGTTCCAAGTTATAGAATGCTCCATCAATAGGTCTAACTGCAAAATGATTTTGTTTAGATAGGTTTGCCACAATGACGAGCAAATATATCTTGTTCCGTAGAAAGTGTAATATAAAACATAAGAAACAAAACATTATACATAGAAGCATTGTGGATGTAAGTATTTAATGTTTCGTGGTTAACCGATCACGTACCTTGTCATTGAAGGAAGATACGCAGGAGCGTGTGTCCGACACTTTGCATCGTTAAATTATACATAGATTAATTGGCACTCATAAAAAATGTAGCATTTGAAATTAGACCACTTCGGTATTTTGGAACCTACTATAATGAGGAAAACCCATCCAATAACAAGTAACTAATTGCTAACAGCTTGTTAGGAGGATATATCTTTGACTAATGATGCAAAGAAAGTACCGTTTATAAAGATTACTTCAGACTTCACAAAGAGAAATCGAGTAAAAACCCAAATATAAAACACTCAGGTTACCAAAAAACTTACTTAATGCATTCCAACCTTTTCATCTGTTATATGGCTTGTTGAGTTTCAAGGACGAGAAGAAGATAAATCTATTCTTGATGAAATTGAACACGGTTGTGTGCAAAAGGATAAGGTGTTTCTAAACCTAGGAATCTACAACAAAGTGCATCTCCGCTTTGACATACAATCATGAGTTTGACCAAAATTTACGTACATTGAGGTATCAAAACTACAGGTTCCAAGTTATAGAATGCTCCATCAATAGGTCTAACTGCAAAATGATTTTGTTTAGATAGGTTTGCCACAATGACGAGCAAATATATCTTGTTCGCAAGAAAGTGTAAGATAAAACATAAGACACAAAATAGTATACATAGAAGCATTGTGGATGTAAGTATTTAATGTTTCGTGGTTAACCGATCACGTACCTTGTCATTGAAGAAAGATACGCAGGAGCGTGTGTCCGACACTTTGTATCGTTAAATTATACATAGATTAATTAGCACTCAAAAAAAATGTAGCATTTGAAATTAGACCACTTAGGTATTTTGGAACCTACTATAATGAGGAAAACCCATCCAATAACAAGTAACTAATTGCTAAAAGCTTGTTAGGAGGATATATCTTTTACTAATGATTCAAAGAAAGTAATGTTTGTAAAGATTACTTCAGACTTCACAAAGAGAAATCGAATAAAATACCCAAATATAAAACACTCAAGTTACCAAAAAACTTACTTAATGCATTCCAACCTTTTCATCTCCTATATGGCTTGTTGAGTTTCAAGGACCAGAAGAAGATAAATCTATTCTTGATGAAATTGAACACGGTTGTGTGCCAAAGGATAAGGTGTTTCTAAACCTAGGAATCTACAACGAAGTGCCTCTCCGCTTTGACTTGCAATCATGAGTTTGACAATTATTTACGTACAGTGAGGTATCAAAACTACAGGTTCCAAGTTATAGATTGGTCCATCAATAGGTCTAAATGCAAAATGATTTCGTTTAGATAGGTTTACCACAATGACGAGCAAATATATCTTGTTCGGTAGAAAGTGTAATATAAAACATAAGAAACAAAACATTATACATAGAAGCATTGTGGATGTAAGTATTTAATGTTTCGTGGTTAACCGATCACGTACCTTGTCATTGAAGGAAGATACGCAGGAGCGTGTGTCCGACACTTTGCATCGTTAAATTATACATAGATTAATTGGCACTCATAAAAAATGTAGCATTTGAAATTAGACCACTTCGGTATTTTGGAACCTACTATAATGAGGAAAACCCATCCAATAACAAGTAACTAATTGCTAACAGCTTGTTAGGAGGATATATCTTTTACTAATGATGCAAAGAAAGTACCGTTTATAAAGATTACTTCAGACTTCACAAAGAGAAATCGACTAAAAACCCAAATATAAAACACTCAAGTTACCAAAAAACTTACTTAATGCATTCCAACCTTTTCATCTGTTATATGGCTTGTTGAGTTTCAAGGACCAGAAGAAGATAAATCTATTCTTGATGAAATTGAACACGGTTGTGTGCAAAAGGATAAGGTGTTTCTAAACCTAGGAATCTACAACAAAGTGCATCTCCGCTTTGACATGCAATCATGAGTTTGACCAAAATTTACGTACATTTTGGTATCAAAACTACAGGTTCCAAGTTATAGATTGCTCCATCAATAGGTCTAAATGCAAAATGATTTCGTTTAGATAGGTTTACCACAATGACGAGCAAATATATCTTGTTCGGTAGAAAGTGTAATATAAAACATAAGAAACAAAATATTATACATAGAAGCATTGTGGATGTAAGTATTTAATGTTTCGTGGTTAACCGATCACGTACCTTGTCATTGAAGGAAGATACGCAGGAGCGTGTGTCCGACACTTTGCATCGTTAAATTATACATAGATTGATTGGCACTCATAAAAAAATGTAGCATTTGAAATTAGACCACTTCGGTATTTTGGAACCTACTATAATGAGGAAAACCCATCCAATAACAAGTAACTAATTGCTAACAGCTTGTTAGGAGGATATATGTTTTACTAATGATGCAAAGAAAGTACCGTTTATAAAGATTACTTCAGACTTCACAAAGAGAAATCGACTAAAAACCCAAATATAAAACACTGAAGTTACCAAAAAACTTACTTAATGCATTCCAACCTTTTCATCTGTTATATGGCTTGTTGAGTTTCAAGAACCAGAAGAAGATAAATCTATTCTTGATGAAATTGAACACGGTTGTGTGCAAAAGGATAAGGTGTTTCTAAACCTAGGAATCTACAACAAAGTGCATCTCCGCTTTGACATGCAATCATGAGTTTGACCAAAATTTACGTACATTGAGGTATCAAAACTACAGGTTCCAAGTTATAGAATGCTCCATCAATAGGTCTAACTGCAAAATGATTTTGTTTAGATAGGTTTGCCACAATGACGAGCAAATATATCTTGGTCGCTAGAAAGTGTAAGATAAAACATAAGTGACAAAATATTATACATAGAAGCATTGTGGATGTAAGTATTTAATGTTTCATGGTTAACCGATCACGTACCTTGTCATTGAAGGAAGATACGCAGGAGCATGTGTCCGACACTTTGCATCGTTAAATTATACATAGATTAATTGGCACTCATAAAAAATGTAGCATTTGAAATTAGACCACTTCGGTATTTTGGAACCTACTATAATGAGGAAAACCCATCCAATAACAAGTAACTAATTGCTAACAGCTTGTTAGGAGGATATATGTTTTACTAATGATGCAAAGAAAGTACCGTTTATAAAGATTACTTCAGACTTCACAAAGAGAAATCGACTAAAAACCCAAATATAAAACACTGAAGTTACCAAAAAACTTACTTAATGCATTCCAACCTTTTCATCTATTATATGGCTTGGTGAGTTTCAAGGACGAGAAGAAGATGAATCTATTCTTGATGAAATTGAATACGGTTGTGTGCAAAAGGATAAGGTGTTTCTAAGCCTAGGAATCTACAACAAAGTGCATCTCCGCTTTGACATGCAATCATGAGTTTGACCATAATTTACGTACATTGAGGTATCAAAACTACAGGTTCCAAGTTATAGAATGCTCCATCAATAGGTCTAACTGCAAAATGATTTTGTTTAAATAGGTTTGCCACAATGACGAGCAAATATATCTTGATCGCTAGAAAGTGTAAGATAAAACATAAGTGACAAAATATTATACATAGAAGCATTGTGGATGTAAGTATTTAATGTTTCGTGGTTAACCGATCACGTACCTTGTCATTGAAGGAAGATACGCAGGAGCATGTGTCCGACACTTTGCATCGTTAAATTATACATAGATTAATTGGCACTCATAAAAAATGTAGCATTTGAAATTAGACCACTTCGGTATTTTGGAACCTACTATAATGAGGAAAACCCATCCAATAACAAGTAACTAATTGCTAAAAGCTTGTTAGGAGGATATATCTTTTACTAATGATGCAAAGAAAGTACCGTTTGTAAAGATTACTTCAGACTTCACAAGGAGAAATCGACTAAAAACCCAAATATAAAACACTCAAGTTACCAAAAAACTTACTTAATGCATTCCAACCTTTTCATCTATTATATGGCTTGGTGAGTTTCAAGGACGAGAAGAAGATGAATCTATTCTTGATGAAATTGAATACGGTTGTGTGCAAAAGGATAAGGTGTTTCTAAACCTAGGAATCTACAACAAAGTGCATCTCCGCTCTAGCATGCAATCATGAGTTTGACCATAATTTACGTACATTGAGGTATCAAAACTACAGGTTCCAAGTTATAGAATGCTCCATCAATAGGTCTAACTGCAAAATGATTTTGTTTAGATAGGTTTGCCACAATGACGAGCAAATATATCTTGGTCGCTAGAAAGTGTAAGATAAAACATAAGTGACAAAATATTATACATAGAAGCATTGTGGATGTAAGTATTTAATGTTTCGTGGTTAACCGATCACGTACCTTGTCATTGAAGGAAGATACGCAGGAGCATGTGTCCGACACTTTGCATCGTTAAATTATACATAGATTAATTGGCACTCATAAAAAATGTAGCATTTGAAATTAGACCACTTCGGTATTTTGGAACCTACTATAATGAGGAAAACCCATCCAATAACAAGTAACTAATTGCTAAAAGCTTGTTAGGAGGATATATCTTTTACTAATGATGCAAAAAAAGTACCGTTTGTAAAGATTACTTCAGACTTCACAAAGAGAAATCGACTAAAAACCCAAATATAAAACACTCAAGTTACCAAAAAACTTACTTAATGCATTCCAACCTTTTCATCTGTTATATGGCTTGTTGAGTTTCAAGGACCAGAAGAAGATAAATCTATTCTTGATGAAATTGAACACGGTTGTGTGCAAAAGGATAAGGTGTTTCTAAACCTAGGAATCTACAACAAAGTGCATCTCCGCTTTGACATGCAATCATGAGTTTGACCAAAATTTACGTACATTGAGGTATCAAAACTACAGGTTCCAAGTTATAGATTGCTCCATCAATAGGTCTAACTGCAAAATGATTTTGTTTAGATAGGTTTGCCACAATGACGAGCAAATATATCTTGGTCGCTAGAAAGTGTAAGATAAAACATAAGTGACAAACTATTATACATAGAAGCATTGTGGATGTAAGTATTTAATGTTTCGTGGTTAACCGATCACGTACCTTGTGATTGAAGGAAGATACCCAGGAGCGTGTGTCCGACAGTTTGCATCGTTAAATTATACATAGATTAATTAGCACTCATAAAAAATTTAGCATTTGAAATTAGACCACTTCGGTATTTTGGAACCTACTGTAATGAGGAAAACCCATCCAATAACAAGTAACTAATTGCTAAAAGCTTGTTTCGAGGATATATCTTTTACAAATGATGCAAAGAAAGTACCGTTTGTAAAGATTACGTCAAACTTCACAAAGAGAAATAGACTAAAAACCCAAATCTAAAACGTTCAAGTTGCCAAACAAACTTGCTTAATGCATTCGAACCTTTTCATCTCTTATATGGCTTGGTTAGTTTTAAAGGACGAGAAGAAGATGAATCTATTCTTGATGAAATTGAACACGGTTGTGTGAAAAAAGATAAGGTGTTTTTAAACGTAGGAATCTACAACGACGTGCCTCTCCGCTTTGACATGCAATCATGAGTTTGACCTTAATTGAAGAGGTGTGCAAACTACAGGTTCCAAGTTATAGAATGCTCCATCAATAGGTCTAACTACAAAATGATTTTGTTTAGATAAGTTTGCCACAATGACGAGCAAATATATCTTGTTGGCTAGAAAGTGTAAGACAAAACATAAGTGACAAACTATTATACATAGAAGCATTGAGGATGTAAGTATTTAATGTTTCGTGGTTAAGCGATCACGTACCTTGTCATTGAAGGAAGATACGCAGGAGCGTGTGTCCGACACTTTGCATAGTTAAATTTTACATAGATTAATTAACACTCATAAAAAATGTAGCATTTGAAATTAGACCACTTCGGTATTTTGGATCCTACAGTAATGAGGAAAACCCATCCAATAACAAGTAACTAATTGCTAAAAGCTTGTTTCGAGGATATATCTTTTACTAATGATGCAAAGAAAGTACCGTTTGTAAAGATTACTTCAAACTTCACAAAGAGAAATAGACTAAAAACCCAAATATAAAGCGTTCAAGTTGCCAAACAAACTTGCTTAATGCATTCCAACCTTTTCATCTCTTATATGGCTTGGTTAGTTTCAAGGACGAGAAGAAGATGAATCTATTCTTGATGAAATTGAACACGGTTGTGTGAAAAAAGATAAAGTGTTTCTAAACCTAGGAATCTACAACGACGTGCCTCTCCGCTTTGACATGCAATCATGAGTTTGACCTTAATTGAAGAGGTATCCAAACTACAGGTTCCAAGTTATAGAATGCTCCATCAATAGGTCTAACTACAAAATGATTTTGTTTAGATAAGTTTTCCACAATGACGAGCAAATATATCTTGTTGGCTAGAAAGTGTAAGACAAAACATAAGTGACAAACTATTATACATAGAAGCTTTGTGGATGTAAGTATTTAATGTTTCGTGGTTAAGCGATCACGTACCTTGTCATTGAAGGAAGATACGCAGGAGCGTGTGTCCGACACTTTGCATCGTTAAATTTTGCATAGATTAATTAACACTCATAAAAAATGTAGCATTTGAGATTAGACCACTTCGGTATTTTTTATCCTACTGTAATGAGGAAAACCCATCCAATAACAAGTAACTAATTGCTAAAAGCTTGTTTCGAGGATATATCTTTTACTAATGATGCAAAGAAAGTACCGTTTGTAAAGATTACTTCAAACTTCACAAAGAGAAATAGACTAAAAACCCAAATATAAAACGCTCAAGTTGCCAAACAAACTTGCTTAATGCATTCCAACCTTTTCATCTCTTATATGGCTTGGTGAGTTTCAAGGACGAGAAGAAGATGAATCTATTCTTGATGAAATTGAACATGGTTGTGTGCAAAAGGATAAGGTGTTTCTAAACCTAGGAATCTACAACGAAGTGCCTCTCCGCTCTGACATGCAATCATGAGTTTGACCATAATTTACGTACATTGAGGTATCAAAACTACAGGCTCCAAGTTATAGAATGCTCCATCAATAGGTCTAACTGCAAAATGATTTTGTTTAGATAGGTTTGCCACAATGACGAGCATATATATCTTCTTGACTAGAAAGTGTAAGACAAAACATAAGTGACAAAATATTATACATAGAAGCATTGTGGATGTAAGTATTTAAGGTTTCGTCGTTAACCGATCACGTAGCTTGTCATTGAAGGAAGATACGCAGGAGCGTGTGTCCGACACTTTGCATCGTTAAATTATACATAGATTAATTAGCACTCATAAAAAATGTAGCATTTGAAATTAGACCCCTTCGGTATTTTGGAACCTACTGTAATGAGGAAAACCCCTTCAATATCATGTAACTAATTGCTAAAAGCTATTTTCGAGGATATATCTTTTACTAATGATGCAAAGAAAGTACCATTTGTAAAGATTACTTCAAACTTCACAAAGAGAAATCGACTAAAAACCCAAATATAAAACACTCAAGTTACCAAAAAAACATGCTCAATGCATTCCAACCTTTTCATCTCCTATATGACTTGTTGAGTTTCATGGACCAGAAGAAGATGAATCTATTCTTGATGAAATTGAACACGGTTGTGTGAAAAAAGATAAGGTGTTTCTAATCCTCGGAATCTACAACGACGTGCCTCTCCGCTTTGACATGCAATCATGAGTTTGACCTTAATTGAACAGGTGTGCAAACTACAGGTTCCAAGTTATAGAATGCTCCATCAATAGGTCTAACTACAAAATGATTTTGTTTAGATAAGTTTTCCACAATGATGAGCAAATATATCTTGTTTGCTAGAAAGTGTAAGACAAAACATAAGTGACAAACTATTATACATAGAAGCATTGTGGATGTAAGTATTTAATGTTTCGTGGTTAAGCGATCACGTACCTTGTCATTGAAGCAAGATACGCAGGAGCGTGTGTCCGACACTTTGCATCGTTAAATTTTACATAGATTAATTAACACTTATAAAAAATGTAGCATTTGAAATTAGACCACTTCGGTATTTTGGATCCTACTGTAATGAGGAAAACCCATCCAATAACAAGTAACTAATTTCTAAAAGCTTGTTTCGAGGATATATCTTTTACTAATGATGCAAAGAAAGTACCGTTTGTAAAGATTACTTCAAACTTCACAAAGAGAAATAGACTAAAAACCCAAATATAAAACGTTCAAGTTTCCAAACAAACTTGCTTAATGCATTCCAACCTTTTCATCTCTTATATGGCTTGGTTAGTTTCAAGGACGAGAAGAAGATGAATCTATTCTTGATGAAATTGAACACGGTTGTGTGAAAAAAGATAAGGTGTTTCTAAACGTAGGAATCTACAACGACGTGCCTCTCCGCTTTGACATGCAATCATGAGTTTGACCTTAATTGAAGAGGTATCCAAACTACAGGTTCCAAGTTATAGAATGCTCCATCAATAGGTCTAACTACAAAATGATTTTGTTTAGATAAGTTTGCCACAATGACGAGCAAATATATCTTGTTGGCTAGAAAGTGTAAGACAAAACATAAGTGACAAACTATTATACATAGAAGCATTGTGGATGTAAGTATTTAATGTTTTGTGGTTAAGCGATCACGTACCTTGTCATTGAAGGAAGATACGCAGGAGCGTGTGTCCGACACTTTGCATCGTTAAATTTTACATAGATTAATTAACACTCATAAAAAAATGTAGCATTTGAAATTAGACCACTTCGGTATTTTGGATCCTACTGTAATGAGGAAAACCCATCCAATAACAAGTAACTAATTGCTAAAAGCTTGTTTCGAGGATATATCTTTTACTAATGATGCAAAGAAAGTACCGTTTGTAAAGATTACTTCAAACATCACAAAGAGAAATAGACTAAAAACCCAAATATAAAACGTTCAAGTTGCCAATCAAACTTGCTTAATGCATTCCAACCTTTTCATCTCTTATATGGCTTGGTTAGTTTCAAGGACGAGAAGAAGATGAATCTATTCTTGATGAAATTGAACACGGTTGTGTGAAAAAAGATAAGGTGTTTCTAAACCTAGGAATCTACAACGACGTGCCTCTCTGCTTTGACATGCAATCATGAGTTTGACCATAATTGAAGAGGTATCAAAACTACAGGTTCCAAGTTATAGAATGCTCCATCAATAGGTCTAACTACAAAATGATTTTGTTTAGATAAGTTTGCCACAATGACGAGCAAATATATGTGGTTGGCTAGAAAGTGTAAGACAAAACATAAGTGACAAACTATTATACATAGAAGCATTGTGGATGTAAGTATTTAATGTTTCGTGGTTAAGCGATCACGTACCTTGTCATTGAAGGAAGATACGCAGGAGCGTGTGTCCGACACTTTGCATCGTTAAATTTTACATAGATTAATTAACACTCATAAAAAAATGTAGCATTTGAAATTAGACCACTTCGGTATTTTGGATCCTACTGTAATGAGGAAAACCCATCCAATAACAAGTAACTAATTGCTAAAAGCTTGATTAGAGGATATATCTTTTACTAATGATGCAAAGAAAGTACCGTTTGTAAAGATTACATCAAACTTCACAAAGAGAAATAGACTAAAAACCCAAATATAAAACGTTCAAGTTGCCAAACAAACTTGCTTAATGCATTCCAACCTTTTCATCTCTTATATGGCTTGGTCAGTTTCAAGGACGAGAAGAAGATGAATCTACTCTTGATGAAATTGAACACGGTTGTGTGAAAAAAGATAGGTGTTTCTAAACCTAGGAATCTACAACGACATGCCTCTCCGCTTTGACATGCAATCATGAGTTTGACCTTAATTGAAGAGGTATCAAAACTACAGGTTCCAAGTTATAGAATGCTCCATCAATAGGTCTAACTAGAAAATGATTTTGTTTAGATAGGTTTGCCACAATGACGAGCAAATATATGTTGTTGGCTAGAAAGTGTAAGACAAAACATAAGTGACTAAATATTATACATAGAAGCATTGTGGATGTAAGTATTTAATGTTTCGTGGTTAACCGATCACGTACCTTGTCATTGAAGGAAGATACGCAAGAGCGTGTGTCCGACACTTTGCATCGTTAAATTATACATAGATTAATTAGCACTCATAAAAAATTTAGCATTTGAAATTAGACCACTTCGGTATTTTGGAACCTACTGTAATGAGGAAAACCCATTCAATAACAAGTAACTAATTGCTAAAAGCTTGTTTCGAGTATATTTCTTTTACAAATGATGCAAAGAAAGTACCGTTTGTAAAGATTACTTCAAAATTCACAAAGAGAAATCGACTAAAACCCCAAATATTAAACGCTCAAGTTACCAAAAAAACATGCTCAATGCATTCCAACCTTTTCATCTCCTATATGACTTGTTGAGTTTCAAGGACCAGAAGAAGATGAATCTATTCTTGATAAATTGAACACGGTTGTGTGAAAAAAGATAAGGTGTTTCTAATCCTCGGAATCTACAACGACGTGCCTCTCCGCTTTGACATGCAATCATGAGTTTGACCTTAATTGAAGAGGTATCCAAACTACAGGTTCCAAGTTATAGAATGCTCCATCAATAGGTCTAACTACAAAATGATTTTGTTTAGATAAGTTTGCCACAATGACGAGCAAATATATCTTGTTGGCTAGAAAGTGTAAGACAAAACATAAGTGACAAACTATTATACATAGAAGCATTGTGGATGTAAGTATTTAATGTTTCGTGGTTAAGCGATCACGTACCTTGTCATTGAAGGAAGATACGCAGGAGCGTGTGTCCGACACTTTGCATCGTTAATTTTTACATAGATTAATTAACACTCATAAAAAAATGTAGCATTTGAAATTAGACCACTTCGGTATTTTTTATCCTACTGTAATGAGGAAAACCCATCAAATAACAAGTAACTAATTGCTAAAAGCTTGTTTCGAGGATATATCTTTTACTAATGATGCAAAGAAAGTACCGTTTGTAAAGATTACTTCAAACTTCACAAAGAGAAATCGACTAAAAACCCAAATATAAAACGCTCAAGTTACCAAAAAAACATGCTCAATGCATTCCAACCTTATCATCTCCTATATGACTTGTTGAGTTTCAAGGACCAGAAGAAGATGAATCTATTCTTGATGAAATTGAACACGGTTGTGTGAAAAAAGATAAGGTGTTTCTAAACCTAGGAATCTACAACGACGTGCCTTTCCGCTTTGACATGCAATCATGAGTTTGACCTTAATTGAAGAGGTATCAAAACTACAGGTTCCAAGTTATAGAATGCTCCATCAATAGGTCTAACTACAAAATGATTTTGTATAGATAGGTTTGCCACAATGACGAGCAAATATATGTGGTTGGCTAGAAAGTGTAAGACAAAACATAAGTGACAAAATATTATACATAGAAGCATTGTGGATGTAAGTATTTAATGTTTCGTGGTTAACCGATCACGTACCTTGTCATTGAAGGAAGATACGCAAGATCGTGTGTCCGACACTTTGCATCGTTAAATTATACATAGATTAATTAGCACTCATAAAAAATTTAGCATTTGAAATTAGACAACTTCGGTATTTTGGAACTTACTGTAATGAGGAAAACCCATTCAATCACAAGTAACTAATTGCTAATAGCTTGTTTCGAGTATATTTCTTTTACAAATGATGCAAAGAAAGTACCGTTTGTAAAGATTACTTCAAACTTCACAAAGAGAAATCGACTAAAAACCCAAATAAAAAACGCTCAAGTTACCAAAAAAACAAGCTCAATGCATTCCAACCTTTTCATCTCCTATATGACTTGTTGAGTTTCAAGGACCAGAAGAAGATGAATCTACTCTTGATGAAATTGAACACGGTTGTGTGAAAAAAGATAAGGTGTTTCTAATCTTCGGAATCTACAACGACATGCCTCTCCGCTTTGACATGCAATCATGAGTTTGACCTTAATTGAAGAGGTATCAAAACTACAGGTTCCAAGTTATAGAATGCTCCATCAATAGGTCTAACTAGAAAATGATTTTGTTTAGATAGGTTTGCCACAATGACGAGCAAATATATGTTGTTGGCTAGAAAGTGTAAGACAAAACATAAGTGACTAAATATTATACATAGAATCATTGTGGATGTAAGTATTTAATGTTTCGTGGTTAAACGATCACGTACCTTGTCATTGAAGGAAGATACGCAGGAGCGTGTGTCCGACACTTTGCATCGTTAAATTTTACATAGATTAATTAGCACTCATAAAAAATGTAGCATTTGAAATTAGACCACTTCGGTATTTTGGATCCTACTGTAATGAGGAAAACCCATTCAATAACAAGTAACTAATTGCTAAAAGCTTGTTTCGAGTATATTTCTTTTACAAATGATGCAAAGAAACTACCGTTTGTAAAGATTACTTCAAACTTCACAAAGAGAAATCGACTAAAAACCCAAATATTAAACGCTCAAGTTACCAAAAAAACATGCTCAATGCATTCCAACCTTTTCATCTCCTATATGACTTGTTGAGTTTCAAGGACCAGAAGAAGATGAATCTATTCTTGATAAATTGAACACGGTTGTGTGAAAAAAGATAAGGTGTTTCTAATCCTCGGAATCTACAACGACGTGCCTCTCCGCTTTGACATGCAATCATGAGTTTGACCTTAATTGAAGAGGTATCCAAACTACAGGTTCCAAGTTATAGAATGCTCCATCAATAGGTCTAACTACAAAATGATTTTGTTTAGATAAGTTTGCCACAATGACGAGCAAATATATCTTGTGGGCTAGAAAGTGTAAGACAAAACATAAGTGACAAACTATTATACATAGAAGCATTGTGGATGTAAGTATTTAATGTTTCGTGGTTAAGCGATCACGTACCTTGTCATTGAAGGAAGATACGCAGGAGCGTGTGTCCGACACTTTGCATCGTTAAATTTTACATAGATTAATTAACACTCATAAAAAAATGTAGCATTTGAAATTAGACCACTTCGGTATTTTTTATCCTACTATAATGAGGAAAACCCATCAAATAACAAGTAACTAATTGCTAAAAGCTTGTTTCGAGGATATATCTTTTACTAATGATGCAAAGAAAGTACCGTTTGTAAAGATTACTTCAAACTTCACAAAGAGAAGTCGACTAAAAACCCAAATATAAAACGCTCAAGTTACCAAAAAAACATGCTCAATGCATTCCAACCTTATCATCTCCTATATGACTTGTTGAGTTTCAAGGACCAGAAGCAGATGAATCTATTCTTGATGAAATTGAACACGGTTGTGTGAAAAAAGATAAGGTGTTTCTAAACCTAGGAATCTACAACGACGTGCCTCTCCGCTTTGACATGCAATCATGAGTTTGACCTTAATTGAAGAGGTATCAAAACTACAGGTTCCAAGTTATAGAATGTTCCATCAATAGGTCTAACTACAAAATGATTTTGTTTAGATAGGTTTGCCACAATGACGAGCAAATATATGTGGTTGGCTAGAAAGTGTAAGACAAAACATAAGTGACAAAATATTATACATAGAAGCATTGTGGATGTAAGTATTTAATGTTTCGTGGTTAACCGATCACGTACCTTGTCATTGAAGGAAGATACGCAAGATCGTGTGTCCGACACTTTGCATCGTTAAATTATACATAGATTAATTAGCACTCATAAAAAATTTAGCATTTGAAATTAGACAACTTCGGTATTTTGGAACTTACTGTAATGAGGAAAACCCATTCAATCACAAGTAACTAATTGCTAATAGCTTGTTTCGAGTATATTTCTTTTACAAATGATGCAAAGAAAGTACCGTTTGTAAAGATTACTTCAAACTTCACAAAGAGAAATCGACTAAAAACCCAAATAAAAAACGCTCAAGTTACCAAAAAAACAAGCTCAATGCATTCCAACCTTTTCATCTCCTATATGACTTGTTGAGTTTCAAGGACCAGAAGAAGATGAATCTACTCTTGATGAAATTGAACACGGTTGTGTGAAAAAAGATAAGGTGTTTCTAATCTTCGGAATCTACAACGACATGCCTCTCCGCTTTGACATGCAATCATGAGTTTGACCTTAATTGAAGAGGTATCAAAACTACAGGTTCCAAGTTATAGAATGCTCCATCAATAGGTCTAACTAGAAAATGATTTTGTTTAGATAGGTTTGCCACAATGACGAGCAAATATATGTTGTTGGCTAGAAAGTGTAAGACAAAACATAAGTGACTAAATATTATACATAGAATCATTGTGGATGTAAGTATTTAATGTTTCGTGGTTAAACGATCACGTACCTTGTCATTGAAGGAAGATACGCAGGAGCGTGTGTCCGACACTTTGCATCGTTAAATTTTACATAGATTAATTAGCACTCATAAAAAATGTAGCATTTGAAATTAGACCACTTCGGTATTTTGGATCCTACTGTAATGAGGAAAACCCATTCAATAACAAGTAACTAATTGCTAAAAGCTTGTTTCGAGTATATTTCTTTTACAAATGATGCAAAGAAACTACCGTTTGTAAAGATTACTTCAAACTTCACAAAGAGAAATCGACTAAAAACCCAAATATTAAACGCTCAAGTTACCAAAAAAACATGCTCAATGCATTCCAACCTTTTCATCTCCTATATGACTTGTTGAGTTTCAAGGACCAGAAGAAGATGAATCTATTCTTGATAAATTGAACACGGTTGTGTGAAAAAAGATAAGGTGTTTCTAATCCTCGGAATCTACAACGACGTGCCTCTCCGCTTTGACATGCAATCATGAGTTTGACCTTAATTGAAGAGGTATCCAAACTACAGGTTCCAAGTTATAGAATGCTCCATCAATAGGTCTAACTACAAAATGATTTTGTTTAGATAAGTTTGCCACAATGACGAGCAAATATATCTTGTGGGCTAGAAAGTGTAAGACAAAACATAAGTGACAAACTATTATACATAGAAGCATTGTGGATGTAAGTATTTAATGTTTCGTGGTTAAGCGATCACGTACCTTGTCATTGAAGGAAGATACGCAGGAGCGTGTGTCCGACACTTTGCATCGTTAAATTTTACATAGATTAATTAACACTCATAAAAAAATGTAGCATTTGAAATTAGACCACTTCGGTATTTTTTATCCTACTATAATGAGGAAAACCCATCAAATAACAAGTAACTAATTGCTAAAAGCTTGTTTCGAGGATATATCTTTTACTAATGATGCAAAGAAAGTACCGTTTGTAAAGATTACTTCAAACTTCACAAAGAGAAGTCGACTAAAAACCCAAATATAAAACGCTCAAGTTACCAAAAAAACATGCTCAATGCATTCCAACCTTATCATCTCCTATATGACTTGTTGAGTTTCAAGGACCAGAAGCAGATGAATCTATTCTTGATGAAATTGAACACGGTTGTGTGAAAAAAGATAAGGTGTTTCTAAACCTAGGAATCTACAACGACGTGCCTCTCCGCTTTGACATGCAATCATGAGTTTGACCTTAATTGAAGAGGTATCAAAACTACAGGTTCCAAGTTATAGAATGTTCCATCAATAGGTCTAACTACAAAATGATTTTGTTTAGATAGGTTTGCCACAATGACGAGCAAATATATGTGGTTGGCTAGAAAGTGTAAGACAAAACATAAGTGACAAAATATTATACATAGAAGCATTGTGGATGTAAGTATTTAATGTTTCGTGGTTAACCGATCACGTACCTTGTCATTGAATGAAGATACGCAAGATCGTGTGTCCGACACTTTGCATCGTTAAATTATACATAGATTAATTAGCACTCATAAAAAATTTAGCATTTGAAATTAGACAACTTCGGTATTTTGGAACTTACTGTAATGAGGAAAACCCATTCAATCACAAGTAACTAATTGCTAAAAGCTTGTTTCGAGTATATTTCTTTTACAAATGATGCAAAGAAAGTACCGTTTGTAAAGATTACTTCAAACTTCACAAAGAGAAATCGACTAAAAACCCAAATAAAAAACGCTCAAGTTACCAAAAAAACAAGCTCAATGCATTCCAACCTTTTCATCTCCTATATGACTTGTTGAGTTTCAAGGACCAGAAGAAGATGAATCTATTCTTGATGAAATTGAACACGGTTGTGTGAAAAAAGATAAGGTGTTTCTAATCTTCGGAATCTACAATGACGTGCCTCTCCGCTTTGACATGCAATCATGAGTTTGACCTTAATTGAAGAGGTATCCAAACTACAGGTTCCAAGTTATAGAATGCTCCATCAATAGGTCTAACTACAAAATGATTTTGTTTATATAAGTTTGCCACAATGACGAGCAAATATATCTTGTTGGCTAGAAAGTGTAAGACAAAACATAAGTGACAAACTATTATACATAGAATCATTGTGGATGTAAGTATTTAATGTTTCGTGGTTAAACGATCACGTACCTTGTCATTGAAGGAAGATACGCAGGAGCGTGTGTCCGACACTTTGCATCGTTAAATTTTACATAGATTAATTAACACTCATAAAAAATGTAGCATTTGAAATTAGACCACTTCGGTATTTTGGATCCTACTGTAATGAGGAAAACCCATCCAATAACAATTAACTAATTGCTAAAAGCTTGTTTCGAGGATATATCTTTTACTAATGATGCAAAGAAAGTACCGTTTGTAAAGATTACTTCAAACTTCACAAAGAGAAATAGACTAAAAACCCAAATATAAAACGTTCAAGTTGCCAAGCAAACTTGCTTAATGCATTCCAACCTTTTCATCTCTTATATGTCTTGGTGAGTTTCAAGGACGAGAAGATGATGAATCTATTCTTGATGAAATTGAACACGGTTGTGTGAAAAAAGATAAGGTCTTTCTAAACCTAGGAATCTACAACGACGTGCCTCTCCGCTTTGACATGCAATCATGAGTTTGACCTTAATTGAAGAGGTATCAAAACTATAGGTTCCAAGTTATAGAATGCTCCATCAATAGGTCTAATTAGAAAATGATATTGTTTAGATAGGTTTGCCACAATGACGAGCAAATATATGTTGTTGGCTAGAAAGTGTAAGACAAAACATAAGTGACAAAATATTATACATAGAAGCATTGTGGATGTAAGTATTTAATGTTTCGTGGTTAACCGATCACGTACCTTGTCATTGAAGGAAGATACGCAAGATCGTGTGTCCGACATTTTGCATCGTTAAATTATACATAGATTAATTAGCATTCATAAAAAATTTAGCATTTGAAATTAGACCACTTCGGTATTTTGGAACTTACTGTAATGAGGAAAACCCATTCAATAACAAGTAACTAATTGCTAAAAGCTTGTTTCGAGTATATTTCTTTTACAAATGATGCAAAGAAAGTACCGTTTGTAAAGATTACTTCAAACTTCACAAAGAGAAATAGACTAAAAACCCATATATAAAACGTTCAAGTTGCCAAACAAACTTGCTTAATGCATTCCAACCTTTTCATCTCTTATATGGCTTGGTGAGTTTCAAGGACGAGAAGAAGATGAATCTATTCTTGATGAAATTGAACATGGTTGTGTGAAAAAAGATAAGGTGTTTCTAAACCTAGGAATCTACAACGACGTGCCTCTCCGATTTGACATGCAATCATGAGTTTGACATTAATTGAAGAGGTATCAAAACTACAGGTTCCAAGTTATAGAATGCTCCATCAATAGGTCTAACTAGAAAATGATTTTTTTTAGATAGGTTTGCCACAATGACGAGCAAATATATGTTGTTGGCTAGAAAGTGTAAGACAAAACATAAGTGACAAAATATTATACATAGAAGCATTGTGGATGTAAGTATTTAATGTTTCGTGGTTAACCGATCACGTACCTTGTCATTGAAGGAAGATACGCAAGATCGTGTGTCCGACATTTTGCATCGTTAAATTATACATAGATTAATTAGCACTCATAAAAAATTTAGCATTTGAAATTAGACCACGTCGGTATTTTGGAACTTACTGTAATGAGGAAAACCCATTCAATAACAAGTAACTAATTGCTAAAAGCTTGTTTCGAGTATATTTCTTTTACAAATGATGCAAAGAAAGTACCGTTTGTAAAGATTACTTCAAACTTCACAAAGAGAAATCGACTAAAAACCCAAATATAAAACGCTCAAGTTACCAAAAAAACATGCTCAATGCATTCCAACCTTTTCATCTCCTATATGACTTGTTGAGTTTCAAGGACCAGAAGAAGATGAATCTATTCTTGATGAAATTGAACACGGTTGTGTGAAAAAAGATAAGGTATTTCTAATCCTCGGAATCTACAACGACGTGCCTCTCCGCTTTGACATGCAATCATGAGTTTGACCTTAATTGAAGAGGTATCCAAACTACAGGTTCCAAGTTATAGAATGCTCCATCAATAGGTCTAACTACAAAATGATTTTGTTTAGATAAGTTTTCCACAATGATGAGCAAATATATCTTGTTGGCTAGAAAGTGTAAGACAAAACATAAGTGACAAACTATTATACATAGAAGCATTGTGGATGTAAGTATTTAAGGTTTCGTGGTTAACCGATCACGTACCTTGTCATTGAAGGAAGATACGCAGGAGCGTGTGTCCGACACTTTGCATCGTTAAATTATACATAGATTAATTAGCACTCGTAAAAAATGTAGCATTTGAAATTAGACCACTTCGGTATTTTGGAACCTACTGTAATGAGGAAAACCCATCAAATAACAAGTAACTAATTGCTAAAAGCTTGTTTCGAGGATATATCTTTTACTAATGATGCAAAGAAAGTACCGTTTGTAAAGATTACTTCAAACTTCACAAAGAGAAATAGACTAAAAACCCAAATATAAAACGTTCAAGTTGCCAAGCAAACTTGCTTAATGCATTCCAACCTTTTCATCTCTTATATGTCTTGGTGAGTTTCAAGGACGAGAAGATGATGAATCTATTCTTGATGAAATTGAACACGGTTGTGTGAAAAAAGATAAGGTCTTTCTAAACCTAGGAATCTACAACGACGTGCCTCTCCGCTTTGACATGCAATCATGAGTTGACCTTAATTGAAGAGGTATCAAAACTACAGGTTCCAAGTTATAGAATGCTCCATCAATAGGTCTAATTAGAAAATGATATTGTTTAGATAGGTTTGCCACAATGACGAGCAAATATATGTTTTTGGCTAGAAAGTGTAAGACAAAACATAAGTGACAAAATATTATACATAGAAGCATTGTGGATGTAAGTATTTAATGTTTCGTGGTTAACCGATCACGTACCTTGTCATTGAAGGAAGATACGCAAGATCGTGTGTCCGACATTTTGCATCGTTAAATTATACATAGATTAATTAGCACTCATAAAAAATTTAGCATTTGAAATTAGACCACTTCGGTATTTTGGAACTTACTCTAATGAGGAAAACCCATTCAATAACAAGTAACTAATTGCTAAAAGCTTGTTTCGAGTATATTTCTTTTACAAATGATGCAAAGAAAGTACCGTTTGTAAAGATTACTTCAAACTTCACAAAGAGAAATAGACTAAAAACCAAAATATAAAACGTTCAAGTTGCCAAACAAACTTGCTTAATGCATTCCAACCTTTTCATCTCTTATATGGCTTGGTGAGTTTCAAGGACGAGAAGAAGATGAATCTATTCTTGATGAAATTGAACATGGTTGTGTGAAAAAAGATAAGGTGTTTCTAAACCTAGGAATCTACAACGACTTGCCTCTCCGATTTGACATGCAATCATGAGTTTGACATTAATTGAAAAGGTATGAAAACTACAGGTTCCAAGTTATAGAATGCTCCATCAATAGGTCTAACTAGAAAATGATTTTTTTTAGATAGGTTTGCCACAATGACGAGCAAATATATGTTGTTGGCTAGAAATTGTAAGACAAAACATAAGTGACAAAATATTATACATAGAAGCATTGTGGATGTAAGTATTTAATGTTTCGTGGTTAACCGATCACGTACCTTGTCATTGAAGGAAGATACGCAAGAGCGTGTGTCCGACACTTTGCATCGTTAAATTATACATAGATTAATTAGCACTCATAAAAAATTTAGCATTTGAAATTAGACCACTTCGGTATTTTGGAACCTACTGTAATGAGGAAAACCCATTCAATAACAAGTAACTAATTGCTAAAAGCTTGTTTCGAGTATATTTCTTTTACAAATGATGCAAAGAAAGTACCGTTTGTAAAGATTACTTCAAACTTCACAAAGAGAAATAGACTAAAAACCCAAATATAAAACGTTCAAGTTGCCAAACAAACTTGCTTAATGCATTCCAACCTTTTCATCTCTTATATGGCTTGGTGAGTTTCAAGGACGAGAAGAAGATGAATCTATTCTTGATGAAATTGAACATGGTTGTGTGAAAAAAGATAAGGTGTTTCTAAACCTAGGAATCTACAACGACGTGCCTCTCCGCTTTGACATGCAATCATGAGTTTGACCTTAATTGAAGAGTAATCAAAACTACAGGTTCCAAGTTATAGAATGCTCCATCAATAGGTCTAACTGCAAAATGATTTTGTTTAGATAGGTTTTCCACAATGACGAGCAAATATATCTTGTTCGCTAGAAAGTGTAAGATAAAATATAAAAAACAAAATATTATACATAGAAGCATTGTGGATGTAAGTATTTAATGTTTCATGGTTAACCGATCACGTACCTTGTCATTGAAGGAAGATACGCAGAAGCATGTGTCCGACACTTTGCATCGTTAAATTATACATAGATTAATTAGCACTCATAAAAAATGTAGCATTTGAAATTAGACCACTTCGGTATTTTGGAACCTAGTGTAATGAGGAAAACCCCTTCAATAACAAGTAACTAATTGCTAAAAGCTTGTTTCTAGGATATATCTTTTACTAATGATGCAAAGAAAGTACCGTTAGTAAAGATTACTTCAAACTTCACAAAGAGAAATAGACTAAAAACAAAAATATAAAACACTCAATTTACCAAAAAACTTACTTAATGCATTCCAACCTTTTCATCTCCTATATGGCTTGTTGAGTTTCAAGGACCAGAAGAAGATAAATCTATTCTTGATGAAATTGAACACGGTTGTGTGCAAAAGGATAAGGTGTTTCTAAACCTAGGAATCTACAACGAAGTGCCTCTAAGCTTTGACATGCAATCATGAGTTTGACCATAATTTACGTACATTGAGGTATCAAATCTACAGGTTCCAAGTGATAGAATGCTCCATCAATAGGTCTAACTACAAAATGATTTTGTTTAGATAGGTTTGCCACAATGACGAGCAAATATATCTTCTTGGCTAGAAAGTGTAAGACAAAACAGAAGTGACAAAATATTATACATAGAAGCATTGTGGATGTAAGTATTTAAGGTTTCGTGGTTAACCGATCACGTACCTTGTCATTGAAGGAAGATACGCAGGAGCGTGTGTCCGACACTTTGGATCGTTAAATTATACATAGATTAATTAGCACTCGTAAAAAATGTAGCATTTGAAATTATACCACTTAGGTATTTTGGAACCTACTATAATGAGGAAAACCCATCCAATAACAAGTAACTAATTGCTAGAAGCTTGTTTCGAGGATATATCTTTTACTAATGATGCAAAGAAAGTACCGTTTGTAAAGATTACTTCAAACTTCACAAAGAGAAATCGACTAAAAACCCAAATATAAAACACTCAAGTTACCAAAAAACTTACTTAATGCATTCCAACCTTTTCATCTGTTATATGGCTTGTTGAGTTTCAAGGACCAGAAGAAGATAAATCTATTTTTGATGAAATCGAACACGGTTGTGTGCCAAAGGATAAGGTGTTTCTAAACCTAGGAATCTACAACGAAGTGCCTCTCCGCTTTGACATGCAATCATGATTTTGACCATAATTTACGTACCTTGAGGTATCAAAACTACAGGTTCCAAGTTATAAAATGCTCCATCAATAGGTCTAACTGCAAAATGATTTTGTTTAGATAGGTTTGCCACAATGACGAGCAAATATATCTTGGTCGCTAGAAAGTGTAAGATAAAACATAAGTGACAAAATATTATACATAGAAGCATTGTGGATGTAAGTATTTAATGTTTCGTGGTTAACCGATCACGTACCTTGTCATTGAAGGAAGATACGCAGGAGCATGTGTCCGACAGTTTGCATCGTTAAATTATACATAGATTAATTAGCTCTCATAAAAAATGTAGTATTTCAATTGAGACCTCTTCGTTATTATGGAACCAGGTGTAATGAGGAAAACCCCTTCAATAACCAGTAACTAATTGCTTGAAGCTTATTTCGAGGATATTTCTTTTACTAATGGTACAAAGAAAGTACCGTTTGTAAATATTACTTCAAACTTCACAAAGAGAAATAGACTAAAAACCCAAATATAAAACGCTCAAGTTGCCAAACAAACTTGCTTAATGCATTCGAACCTTTTCATCTCTTATATGGCTTGGTGAGTTTCCAGGACGAGAAGAAGATGAATCTATTCTTCATGAAATTGAACACGGTTGTGTGAAAAAAGATAAGGTGTTTCTAAACCTAGGAATCTACAACGACGTGCCTCTCCGCTTTGACATGCAATCATGAGTTTGACCTTAATTGAAGAGGTATCAAAACTACAGGTTCCAAGTTATAGAATGCTCCATCAATAGGTCTAACTAGAAAATGATTTTGTTTAGATAGGTTTGCCACAATGACGAGCAAATATATCTTGTTGGATAGAAAGTGTAAGACAAAACATAAGTGACAAAATATTATACATAGAAGCATTGTGGATGTAAGTATTTAATGTTTCGTGGTTAACCGATCATGTACCTTGTGATTGAAGGAAGATTCGCAGGAGCGTGTGTCCGACACTTTGCATCGTTAAATTATACATAGATTAATTAGCACTCATAAAATAAGTAGCATTTGAAATTAGACCACTTCGGTATTTTGGAACCTACTGTAACTAGTAAAACCCATTCAATAACAAGTAACTAATTGCTAAAAGCTTGTTTCGAGTATATTTCTTTTACAAATGATGCAAAGAAAGTACCGTTTGTAAAGATTATTTCAAACTTCACAACGAGAAATCGACTAAAAACCCAAATATAAAACGCTCAAGTTACCAAAAAAACTTGCTTAATGCATTCCAACCTTTTCATCTCCTCTATGGCTTGTTGAGTTTCAAGGACAAAAAGAAGATGAATCTATTCTTGATGAAATTGAACACGGTTGTGTGAAAAAAGATAAGGTGTTTCTAAACCTAGGAATCTACAACGACGTGCCTCTCCGCTTTGACATGCAATCATGTGTTTGACCTTAATTGAAGATGTATCAAAACTACAGGTTACAAGTTATAGAATGCTCCATCAATAGGTCTAACTGCAAAATAATTTTGTTTAGATAGGTTTCCCACAATGACGAGCAAATATATCTTGTTCGCTAGAAAGGGTAAGATAAAACATAAGTGTAAAATATTATACATAGAAGCATTGTGGATGTAAGTATTTAATGTTTCGTGGTTAATCGATCACGTACTTTTTCATTGAAGGAAGATACGCAGGAGCGTGTGTCCGACATTTTGCATCGTTAAATTATACATAGATTAATTAGCTCTCATAAAAAAATGTAGTATTTCAATTGAGACCTCTCTGTTATTTTGGAACCAACTGTAATGAGGAAAACCCCTTCAATAACAAGTAACTAATTGCTTGAAGCTAATTTCGAGGATATTTCTTTTACAAATGGTACAAAGAAAGTACCGTTTGTAAAGATTACTTCAAACTTCACAAAGAGAAATAGACTAAAAACCCAAATATAAAACGCTCAAGTTACCAAAAAACTTGCTCATCAATAGGTCTAACTAGAAAAAGATTTTGTTTAGATAGGTTTGCCACATTGACGAGCAAATATATCTTGTTGGCTAGAAAGTGTAAGACAAAACATAAGAAACAAAATATTATACATAGAAGCATTGTGGATGTAAGTATTAAGGTTTCGTGGTTAACCGATCACGTACCTTGTCATTGAATGAAGATACGCAGGAGCATGTGTCCGACACTTTGCATCGTTAAATTATACATAGATTAATTAGCACTCATAAAATAAGTAGCATTTGAAATTAGACCACTTCGGTATTTTGGAACCTACTGTAACTAGTAAAACCCATTCAATAACAAGTAACTAATTGCTAAAAGCTTGTTTCGAGTATATTTCTTTTACAAATGATGCAAAGAAAGTACCGTTTGTAAAGATTATTTCAAACTTCACAACGAGAAATCGACTAAAAACCCAAATATAAAACGCTCAAGTTACCAAAAAAACTTGCTTAATGCATTCCAACCTTTTCATCTCCTCTATGGCTTGTTGAGTTTCAAGGACAAAAAGAAGATGAATCTATTCTTGATGAAATTGAACACGGTTGTGTGAAAAAAGATAAGGTGTTTCTAAACCTAGGAATCTACAACGACGTGCCTCTCCGCTTTGACATGCAATCATGTGTTTGACCTTAATTGAAGATGTATCAAAACTACAGGTTACAAGTTATAGAATGCTCCATCAATAGGTCTAACTGCAAAATAATTTTGTTTAGATAGGTTTCCCACAATGACGAGCAAATATATCTTGTTCGCTAGAAAGGGTAAGATAAAACATAAGTGTAAAATATTATACATAGAAGCATTGTGGATGTAAGTATTTAATGTTTCGTGGTTAATCGATCACGTACTTTTTCATTGAAGGAAGATACGCAGGAGCGTGTGTCCGACATTTTGCATCGTTAAATTATACATAGATTAATTAGCTCTCATAAAAAAATGTAGTATTTCAATTGAGACCTCTCTGTTATTTTGGAACCAACTGTAATGAGGAAAACCCCTTCAATAACAAGTAACTAATTGCTTGAAGCTAATTTCGAGGATATTTCTTTTACAAATGGTACAAAGAAAGTACCGTTTGTAAAGATTACTTCAAACTTCACAAAGAGAAATAGACTAAAAACCCAAATTTAAAACGCTCAAGTTACCAAAAAACTTGCTCATCAATAGGTCTAACTAGAAAAAGATTTTGTTTAGATAGGTTTGCCACATTGACGAGCAAATATATCTTGTTGGCTAGAAAGTGTAAGACAAAACATAAGAAACAAAATATTATACATAGAAGCATTGTGGATGTAAGTATTAAGGTTTCGTGGTTAACCGATCACGTACCTTGTCATTGAATGAAGATACGCAGGAGCATGTGTCCGACACTTTGCATCGTTAAATTATACATAGATTAATTAGCACTCATAAAAAATGTAGCATTTGAAATTAGACCACTTCGGTATTTTGGAACGTACTGTAATGAGGAAAACCCCTTCAATAACATGTAACTAATTGCTAAAAGCTATTTTCGAGGATATATCTTTTACTAATGATGCAAAGAAAGTACCATTTGTAAAGATTACTTCAAACTTCACAAAGAGAAATCGACTAAAAACCCAAATATAAAACACTCAAGTTACCAAAAAACTTACTTAATGCATTCCAACCTTTTCATCTATCATATGGCTTGGTGAGTTTCAAGGACGAGAAGAAGATGAATCTATACTTGATGAAATTGAACACGGTTGTGTGCAAAAGGATAAGGTGTTTCTAAACCTAGGAATCTACAACAAAGTGCATCTCCGCTTTGACATGCAATCATGATTTTGACCATAATTTACGTACCTTGAGGTATCAAAACTACAGGTTCCAAGTTATAGAATGCTCCATCAATAGGTCTAACTGCAAAATGATTTTGTTTAGATAGGTTTGCCACAATGACGAGCAAATATATCTTGGTCGCTAGAAAGTGTAAGATAAAACATAAGTGACAAAATATTATACCGAGAAGCAATGTGGATGTATGTATTTAATGTTTCGTGGTTAACCGATCACATACTTTGTCATTGAAGAAAGGTACGCAGGAGCGTGTGTCCGACAGTTTGCATCGTTAAATTAATAATAGATTAATTAGCTCTCATAAAATAAGTAGCATTTGAAATTAGACCACTTCGGTATTTTGGAACCTACTGTAATGAGTAAAACCCATTCAATAACAAGTAACTAATTGCTAAAAGCTTGTTTCGAGTATATTTCTTTTACAAATGATGCAAAGAAAGTACCGTTTGTAAAGATTATTTCAAACTTCACAACGAGAAATCGACTAAAAACCCAAATATAAAACGCTCAAGTTACCAAAAAAACTTGCTTAATGCATTCCAACCTTTTCATCTCCTCTATGGCTTGTTGAGTTTCAAGGACAAAAAGAAGATGAATCTATTCTTGATGAAATTGAACACGGTTGTGTGAAAAAAGATAAGGTGTTTCTAAACCTAGGAATCTACAACGACGTGCCTCTCCGCTTTGACATGCAATCATGTGTTTGACCTTAATTGAAGATGTATCAAAACTACAGGTTACAAGTTATAGAATGCTCCATCAATAGGTCTAACTGCAAAATAATTTTGTTTAGATAGGTTTCCCACAATGACGAGCAAATATATCTTGTTCGCTAGAAAGTGTAAGATAAAACATAAGTGTAAAATATTATACATAGAAGCATTGTGGATGTAAGTATTTAATGTTTCGTGGTTAATCGATCACGTACTTTTTCATTGAAGGAAGATACGCAGGAGCGTGTGTCCGACATTTTGCATCGTTAAATTATACATAGATTAATTAGCTCTCATAAAAAAATGTAGTATTTCAATTTAGACCTCTCTGTTATTTTGGAACCAACTGTAATGAGGAAAATGATAAGAGCTAAATTATTGCATTTTTGTTATGATTTAAATGTTGATATTTGTGTGAAAATTGTGTTTATTTGATTATTTAATCCACAAATGTCATTTCACGGGTATTTCGTGTTTAAAGTGCAATTTCAGGTAAAATCATGATTTTGGAGAAGTTAGGGACAAAGTACAATGATCGGGATTGAATGAAAATAAAAAGAGAACAAAAATTTCAAAATTTGGAAATTCGCCGCCGGCGAGAGTATTCTCGCCGCCGGCGAAAACCTTACGGAAAAAAATGTTGAAAATCATGCAGGGAGCACGGATTATGGCCAAGTGAATCTCGCCGCCGGCCAAAGTATTCTCGCCGCCGGCCAAAGTATCTCGCCGCCGGCCAAATCATCTCGCCGCCGGCTAAAATCTTGGCGAAAATCTTCCCGAGAGCACAAATTTTGGTAAACTAATCTCGCCGCCGGCCAAATAATTCTCGCCGCCGGCCAAAGCATCTCGCCGCCGGCCACATTATGTTGGCCGCCGGCCAAAGTATCTAGCCGCCGGCCACATTATTTTGGCCGCCGGCCAAAATCAAAAACCTAAATATTTAATTTTCCAGAAATCTCGCCGCGGCGAGAATAATGTCGCCGCCGGCGAGTTTCGTCCAAAAATACATTTTTTATGTTGTTTTGTTCCAAAATTGCCCCCCAAACCCTAGATCTATATATACATTATGATGGAAAAGAGGGGGACGGCAGAGAGGGCAGATCTAAGTTATTTTTGGAGAAGAAAAGGAAATTTTGGAGAGAAAGGTTGGAGAAGCTTGAAGGATCATCACCATTGTTGCTACCAAGTCTTCATCTTCAAGAGTTCTTCATCTCTTCTCCTTAGCTTTTGTTTTCTGCATTTTATTCAGATTGTTTGTTCATGGATTCAATTGAGAATATGGTTGTTCTTAATTTCGTTATGAACTAATTCGTTTTTGCTAAGGCTATGATGTAGTTAAATCAAGGAAATCTGATTTCTTTTGTTATTGTTATATGAATTCATTGTTTTCAAGTTGAGTATTTATTTCCATGCTTAATGCTTTTAAATTTCTGATCAAGATTTAGATGATTTGTTGCATTATATTGAGACCGAGAGGAGATGTGTAATGAATGCTTCTTGTGATAAATACCGTATGTTGAATGCGAGTTTGACACCTAATGCATGATGTATGTGGTTATTCTAGAAATTCCATAAATCATAATGTGCTTATTTGTGATTAAATCTTCATAGTAATATAGTTGGTTTTCATAGATAAGTAATTCTAATATAACTTGAGAAAGAGTATTAGATAAGTTTGGGTTTTTCAACCATCACTTTTAACTTTGAATCTCATATAACATGACTTGAAATCGGATTGAATTTTATTTAGCGAAATCAAATGCCTTAGCGTTTTTAATCATTTGTGAACAACATTAAATTTTGTTATTTGCATTTAGTTTTATGTTAATTTGCTTTTAAAACAATTTCAACAATTCGGTTTTCAAATAAAATTAGGGTTAGTCAATTTCGGTACTTAGTAACGCCATTCCTTGTGGGTTCGATATCCGTACTTTTTGTACACTTTATTACTTGAACGATTCGTGCACTTGCGAAAATAAGCATCAAGTTTTTGGCGCCGTTGCCGGGGAATGGTTTGATTTTATTAATATCGATACTACCTAATCTTAGTTTTAATTTGAAGTTAATTTGCTTTATCTTTCTTTCATTTTTAATTTTGTTTATTTTGCTGTTTTATATTATTTATCATAAAAAAAAAATTTAACTTTGTGTTGTTTTTGTGTTAGTTGATTTTCTGGTTGTAGGATTTTTGTATGAGACGTACAAGAAGCCTTAACCTTCTACCATTTGATCCGGAGATTGATAGAACATATAGGCGTCTAAACCGAGAGAGAAGACGTTCAACTTCAGCTCCTAATAGACAATCAGCCATGGATCCACCATTTGTTGAAGGGGGTGGAAATCGTAGAGCTTTGAGGGATTATGCTGCGCCTAATGTTGCTGGGACTATTTCGGGTATAAGGAGGCCAACTATTCAAGCTAATAACTTTGAGATAAAACCATCCTTTATCCAAATGGTTCAAACAAATCAGTTTGGGGGAATGTCAAAGGATGATCCAAATGCACATATTGCTTACTTTTTGGAGGTGTGTGATCTTTACAAGATAAATGGTGTGTCTGAAGATGCTATAAGATTGAGGGTTTTTCCTTTTTCACTTAGGGATAAAGCCAAGGAGTGGCTAAACTCATTACCACCAGGATCAATTACAACATGGAATGAGTTGGTTCAGAAATTCTTGTCCAAGTTCTTTCCTCCTGCTAAGACGGTAAAATTGAGGAATGAAATCACATCTTTTACACAGTATGACCAAGAATCATTGTATGAAGCTTGGGAAAGATTCAAAGAAATGTTGAGGAAGTGCCCACATCATGGTATACCGATTTGGTTGCAAGTGTCTACATTTTATAATGGATTGGTTTCAAACTATCGGGCAATGATTGATGCTGCAGCTGGAGGGTCTTTAAATGGAAAAACACCGGAGGATGCTCATGAGTTGTTAGAGATTATGGCAGAAAACAACAATCAGTGGCATTCAGAGCGGGTAATTGCAAAAAGACCAGCAGCAGTGCATGAAATTGATTCAGTGAATGCTTTGTCGGCTCAAGTTGCTGTTCTTTCAAGAAAGATGGATTCTTTGTCTTCCAAATTCGAATCCAAACCAACTGCACAATGTGATTTATGTGGTGGAAATCATGCTAGCATCGAGTGCCAAGTTGGAAATCCATTTGCTTCACCAAATGCTGAGCAAGCAAATTATGTTTCAAATTTCCAAAAACCTCAACATAACCCATACTCGAACACCTACAATCCAGGTTGGAGAAATCATCCAAATTTGTCATGGGGAAATAACCAAGGGGGAAACAAACCGTCATCATCTTCCTACCAACCCCAAGAGACAAAACAAACAAATTTGGAAGAAATTTTAGGAAAGTTCATTGAGGAGACAAGAGCAAATTTCAGAAATCAAGAGGCAATCAACAGGGACATCCAAAACCAACTGGGGCAGCTTTCAAAGCAAATTGCAGAAAGGTCTCAAGGATCGCTGCCTAGTGACACAATAAATCCCACAGAGCATGTAAAGGCTATCACATTGAGAAGTGGTAAAGAACTTGAGAATCAGAGAAAATCGGAGAAAAAGATTGAAGAATCTAAAGAAAAGCCATCAAGATCCCAAGATATTCAACCTTCTCCATATGCAAAATATGAGCCTCCTATCCCATATCCTCAACGATTGAATAAGAAAAAGCTTGATAATCAATTCGATAAATTTCTGGATATTTTTAAGAAATTGCATATTAACATTCCTTTTGCAGAGATGTTGGAACAAATGCCCAAATATGCAAAATTCATGAAGGAAATCCTATCAAAGAAGAGGAGGCTAGGAGATAATGAAACTGTCATGCTAAATGAGGAATGCAGTGCAGTTCTTCAAAGAAAACTGCCACAGAAATTGAAAGACCCAGGGAGTTTTACTATACCTTGTACTATAGGAAGTTGCAATTTTGATAAAGTCCTATGTGATTTAGGAGCAAGCATTAATTTGATGCCACTTTCTGTTTTCAGGAAACTAGGCCTGGGAGAAGTGAAGCCCACTTCAATATCTTTACAATTAGCGGATCGATCGGTGAAATATCCTCTAGGGGTAATTGAGGATGTTTTAATTAAAGTCGGCAAGTTTATTTTCCCTGTAGATTTCGTGGTGCTTGACATGGAGGAAGATAGAGAGATACCGTTGATATTGGGGAGACCGTTCCTTGCAACTGGAAGAACATTGATTGATGTTCAGCAAGGAAAGCTCATTCTACGGGTGCAAGATGAACAAGTAACTTTTGATGTTTTTGAAGAAACAAAATTTCCAAGTGATGTACATTCTTGTTTTCAAATTAACACTCTTAACGGGTTAATCTCGGAAACTTTTGAGGAGAGAACTTCATTGCTACCACTAGAAGCTTGCCTTGTGAAATCTGCAACAATTGAGAAGGAAGATGAGGGGACGAGACAATGTTCTGAATTACTAGCAGCACCTAATGAACATTTATGCAGTGATGAAACATTTAAGGAGTTGGGAACAAATGAAACTCCAACCTCAGTGGTAAAGAATGGAGCCAACAAGATTGAGTTAAAGCCAATGCCATCCCATCTAAAAAAAAAAAAAAAAAAAAAATCTTACGTTTACCACCGGCGAGGGCAATTTCACCGCTGGCGGAAAGGAGATCTCTCTTCCCTTTCTTACATTGAGGACAATGTAAGGTTTTGGTTGGGGGTGCAGTAAACGGTAAATCTTTTCTTCCCTTCATTTTTATTAGTTTTGTTTGTGTTTTTGTTTGTGTTTAATTTTGATTTTCCATTTATTTTTCTACATTTTGATTTAATTTCTTTTATTTGTTTATTGTCTTATTTCTATTTTTATTTTTATTTTATTTTATTTTCATTTTACTTATTTTAATTTGCACGTTGATGATAATAATGTGATTGTGATAACAAGTAGCTGTTAGAAGACATTAAATTTTGCTTCGGTTTAAAGAGAATTTCAAATTTTGATTTTACCTAGTTGGCGACTCTTTTGGTATGTGGTATGATTTGGTTGACTAGTATAAATGCTTAGAGAAGTCTTATGTGCGAATTTTTCATGAATATTTTTGTGATCTCAACAAACTCTAGAACTCATTTGAAAACCTCTTGAGGCGAAATAATTTGGAATTGCACTGTTTAGGATATGATGTAGGCCATTTTTGGATCGATTGTGCCATTTTAAGCCTACCTTGTTATCCTTATATCACTAGTTACCTCTTTGAGCCTATTTAAATATATTGTTAGCCTTACTTTTCTTTCTTTTTGCCTTATATAACCTACCTTCTATTGAGCCAAAAATATATATATATAATTCCTACCTTATTTGTTAAGAGCACTTAATTTTGAACACAAACTTTTCAAGAGGAATTGGAGAAATCTTCCACATATATTGGGAGAAATCGGTTGGGGGTTATGTCTTTTCAAGAGCAATTGGAGTAAGTTTTCAAAAAAAAAAAAAAAAAAAAAGAAAAGAAAAGAAAAGAAATCCACATATATTGGAAGAATGTTGTTGGCTTTTCAAGAGCAATTGAGTAAAAAAAAAAAAAAAAAAAGAGAAAAAAAAGGCCTTCACACTCTAGTAAATAAAAGAGTGTTAGTGATTGATATACTGAGGTGAAAAAAAAAAAATTTTGAGGAAGAAGTTGGTTTATCTTTGGAAAAATGGGTTATGATCGGAAGAAACAATTTGGGTTAAATGGTGTTACTCTTTTACTTAATTGGTTGTGTTTAATCTAATAAGTGCTATTATTTGTATTTTGACACTTCCCGTTCTTTCTTAACTAAATACCTAAGCCTAACATTACAAGCCTCATAAAGTCCTATTGATCCGAAGTGGTGTATTATTCCTTCTTTAGTGGAGAGAGGTTTGAAAAGTGAGCCTATGGAGTTTGAGATTTCACCTTTTTGTTTGTGGATGTTATGCATAATATTATCCGGGAATTATGGCTATTGGTTTGTGGTTTGATGGATGTTTAAGAGTCAAAAACAAAAGTGAAACAGGCATTTGAGATTTCTTAAAGCTTAGGTGACATTTAATTATTCTATATGTTGGGTGTTATTTACAATTTTTGAGACATTTGTGCAAATTATTTGTTATGTGATTTTATTGTTTTAAGTTAGGATAGTTATAGGAATGATGTTTGTGGGTATCGTCACTGGAAGCCCTCACGAGACTACAACTCGTCCTACTAGGGCCGCCTAGGGGTTTAAAGGCTTATTGCATATGCTTAATGCAATGTTGTAAATAGAATAAATTTCCTTTGAATTTTTCTTTTAATTTCTCCTCTTAAATTATTCATAGATCGCTTTTCTTGCTAGAGACTAGCAAGAAGCTGGTTGGGGGTTGTTGATAAGAGCTAAATTATTGCATTTTTGTTATGATTTAAATGTTGATATTTGTGTGAAAATTGTGTTTATTTGATTATTTAATCCACAAATGTCATTTCACGGGTATTTCGTGTTTAAAGTGCAATTTCAGGTAAAATCATGATTTTGGAGAAGTTAGGGACAAAGTACAATGATCGGGATTGAATGAAAATAAAAAGAGAACAAAAATTTCAAAATTTGGAAATTCGCCGCCGGCGAGAGTATTCTCGCCGCCGGCGAAAACCTTACGGAAAAAAATGTTGAAAATCATGCAGGGAGCACGGATTATGGCCAAGTGAATCTCGCCGCCGGCCAAAGTATTCTCGCCGCCGGCCAAAGTATCTCGCCGCCGGCCAAATCATCTCGCCGCCGGCTAAAATCTTGGCGAAAATCTTCCCGAGAGCACAAATTTTGGTAAACTAATCTCGCCGCCGGCCAAATAATTCTCGCCGCCGGCCAAAGCATCTCGCCGCCGGCCACATTATGTTGGCCGCCGGCCAAAGTATCTAGCCGCCGGCCACATTATTTTGGCCGCCGGCCAAAATCAAAAACCTAAATATTTAATTTTCCAGAAATCTCGCCGCCGGCGAGTTTCGTCCAAAAATACATTTTTTATGTTGTTTTGTTCCAAAATTGCCCCCCAAACCCTAGATCTATATATACATTATGATGGAAAAGAGGGGGACGGCAGAGAGGGCAGATCTAAGTTATTTTTGGAGAAGAAAAGGAAATTTTGGAGAGAAAGGTTGGAGAAGCTTGAAGGATCATCACCATTGTTGCTACCAAGTCTTCATCTTCAAGAGTTCTTCATCTCTTCTCCTTAGCTTTTGTTTTCTGCATTTTATTCAGATTGTTTGTTCATGGATTCAATTGAGAATATGGTTGTTCTTAATTTCGTTATGAACTAATTCGTTTTTGCTAAGGCTATGATGTAGTTAAATCAAGGAAATCTGATTTCTTTTGTTATTGTTATATGAATTCATTGTTTTCAAGTTGAGTATTTATTTCCATGCTTAATGCTTTTAAATTTCTGATCAAGATTTAGATGATTTGTTGCATTATATTGAGACCGAGAGGAGATGTGTAATGAATGCTTCTTGTGATAAATACCGTATGTTGAATGCGAGTTTGACACCTAATGCATGATGTATGTGGTTATTCTAGAAATTCCATAAATCATAATGTGCTTATTTGTGATTAAATCTTCATAGTAATATAGTTGGTTTTCATAGATAAGTAATTCTAATATAACTTGAGAAAGAGTATTAGATAAGTTTGGGTTTTTCAACCATCACTTTTAACTTTGAATCTCATATAACATGACTTGAAATCGGATTGAATTTTATTTAGCGAAATCAAATGCCTTAGCGTTTTTAATCATTTGTGAACAACATTAAATTTTGTTATTTGCATTTAGTTTTATGTTAATTTGCTTTTAAAACAATTTCAACAATTCGGTTTTCAAATAAAATTAGGGTTAGTCAATTTCGGTACTTAGTAACGCCATTCCTTGTGGGTTCGATATCCGTACTTTTTGTACACTTTATTACTTGAACGATTCGTGCACTTGCGAAAATAAGCATCAAGTTTTTGGCGCCGTTGCCGGGGAATGGTTTGATTTTATTAATATCGATACTACCTAATCTTAGTTTTAATTTGAAGTTAATTTGCTTTATCTTTCTTTCATTTTTAATTTTGTTTATTTTGCTGTTTTATATTATTTATCATAAAAAAAAAATTTAACTTTGTGTTGTTTTTGTGTTAGTTGATTTTCTGGTTGTAGGATTTTTGTATGAGACGTACAAGAAGCCTTAACCTTCTACCATTTGATCCGGAGATTGATAGAACATATAGGCGTCTAAACCGAGAGAGAAGACGTTCAACTTCAGCTCCTAATAGACAATCAGCCATGGATCCACCATTTGTTGAAGGGGGTGGAAATCGTAGAGCTTTGAGGGATTATGCTGCGCCTAATGTTGCTGGGACTATTTCGGGTATAAGGAGGCCAACTATTCAAGCTAATAACTTTGAGATAAAACCATCCTTTATCCAAATGGTTCAAACAAATCAGTTTGGGGGAATGTCAAAGGATGATCCAAATGCACATATTGCTTACTTTTTGGAGGTGTGTGATCTTTACAAGATAAATGGTGTGTCTGAAGATGCTATAAGATTGAGGGTTTTTCCTTTTTCACTTAGGGATAAAGCCAAGGAGTGGCTAAACTCATTACCACCGGGATCAATTACAACATGGAATGAGTTGGTTCAGAAATTCTTGTCCAAGTTCTTTCCTCCTGCTAAGACGGTAAAATTGAGGAATGAAATCACATCTTTTACACAGTATGACCAAGAATCATTGTATGAAGCTTGGGAAAGATTCAAAGAAATGTTGAGGAAGTGCCCACATCATGGTATACCGATTTGGTTGCAAGTGTCTACATTTTATAATGGATTGGTTTCAAACTATCGGGCAATGATTGATGCTGCAGCTGGAGGGTCTTTAAATGGAAAAACACCGGAGGATGCTCATGAGTTGTTAGAGATTATGGCAGAAAACAACAATCAGTGGCATTCAGAGCGGGTAATTGCAAAAAGACCAGCAGCAGTGCATGAAATTGATTCAGTGAATGCTTTGTCGGCTCAAGTTGCTGTTCTTTCAAGAAAGATGGATTCTTTGTCTTCCAAATTCGAATCCAAACCAACTGCACAATGTGATTTATGTGGTGGAAATCATGCTAGCATCGAGTGCCAAGTTGGAAATCCATTTGCTTCACCAAATGCTGAGCAAGCAAATTATGTTTCAAATTTCCAAAAACCTCAACATAACCCATACTCGAACACCTACAATCCAGGTTGGAGAAATCATCCAAATTTGTCATGGGGAAATAACCAAGGGGGAAACAAACCGTCATCATCTTCCTACCAACCCCAAGAGACAAAACAAACAAATTTGGAAGAAATTTTAGGAAAGTTCATTGAGGAGACAAGAGCAAATTTCAGAAATCAAGAGGCAATCAACAGGGACATCCAAAACCAACTGGGGCAGCTTTCAAAGCAAATTGCAGAAAGGTCTCAAGGATCGCTGCCTAGTGACACAATAAATCCCACAGAGCATGTAAAGGCTATCACATTGAGAAGTGGTAAAGAACTTGAGAATCAGAGAAAATCGGAGAAAAAGATTGAAGAATCTAAAGAAAAGCCATCAAGATCCCAAGATATTCAACCTTCTCCATATGCAAAATATGAGCCTCCTATCCCATATCCTCAACGATTGAATAAGAAAAAGCTTGATAATCAATTCGATAAATTTCTGGATATTTTTAAGAAATTGCATATTAACATTCCTTTTGCAGAGATGTTGGAACAAATGCCCAAATATGCAAAATTCATGAAGGAAATCCTATCAAAGAAGAGGAGGCTAGGAGATAATGAAACTGTCATGCTAAATGAGGAATGCAGTGCAGTTCTTCAAAGAAAACTGCCACAGAAATTGAAAGACCCAGGGAGTTTTACTATACCTTGTACTATAGGAAGTTGCAATTTTGATAAAGTCCTATGTGATTTAGGAGCAAGCATTAATTTGATGCCACTTTCTGTTTTCAGGAAACTAGGCCTGGGAGAAGTGAAGCCCACTTCAATATCTTTACAATTAGCGGATCGATCGGTGAAATATCCTCTAGGGGTAATTGAGGATGTTTTAATTAAAGTCGGCAAGTTTATTTTCCCTGTAGATTTCGTGGTGCTTGACATGGAGGAAGATAGAGAGATACCGTTGATATTGGGGAGACCGTTCCTTGCAACTGGAAGAACATTGATTGATGTTCAGCAAGGAAAGCTCATTCTACGGGTGCAAGATGAACAAGTAACTTTTGATGTTTTTGAAGAAACAAAATTTCCAAGTGATGTACATTCTTGTTTTCAAATTAACACTCTTAACGGGTTAATCTCGGAAACTTTTGAGGAGAGAACTTCATTGCTACCACTAGAAGCTTGCCTTGTGAAATCTGCAACAATTGAGAAGGAAGATGAGGGGACGAGACAATGTGGATGTAAGTATTTAAGGTTTCGTGGTTAACCGATCACGTACCTTGTCATTGAAGGAAGATACGCAGGAGCGTGTGTCCGACACTTTGCATCGTTAAATTATACATAGATTAATTAGCACTCGTAAAAAATGTAGCATTTGAAATTAGACCACTTAGGTATTTTGGAAACTACTGTAATGAGGAAAACCCATCCAATAACAAGTAACTAATTGCTAAAAGCTTCTTTCGAGGATATATCTTTTACTAATGATGCAAAGAAAGTACCGTTTGAAAAGATTACTTCAAACTTCACAAAGAGAAATCGACTAAAACCCAAATATAAAACACTCAAGTTACCAAAAAACTTACTCAATGCATTCCAACCTTTTCATCTCTTATATGGCTTGGTGAGTTTCAAGGACCAGAAGAAGATAAATCTATTCTTGATGAGATTGAACACGGTTGTGTGCCAAAGGATAAGGTGTTTCTAACCCTAGGAATCTACAACGAAGTGCCTCTCCGCATTGACATGCAATCATGAGTTTGACCATAATTTACGTACATTGAGGTATCAAAACTACAGGTTCCAAGTTATAGAATGCTCCATCAATAGGTCTATCTACAAAATGATTTTGTTTAGATAGGTGTGCCACAATGACGAGCAAATATATCTTCTTGGCTAGAAAGTGTAAGACAAAACATAAGTGACAAAATATTATACATAGAAGCATTGTGGATGTAAGATTTTAAGGTTTCGTGGTTAACCGATCACGTACCTTGTCATTGAAGAATGATACGCAGGAGCGTGTGTCCGACACTTTGCATCGTTAAATTATACATAGATTAATTAGCACTCAAAAAAAATGTAGCATTTGAAATTAGACCACTTAGGTATTTTGGAACCTACTGTAATTAGGAAAACCCATCCCATAACAAGTAACTAATTGCTAAAAGCTTGTTTCGAGGATATATCTTTTACTAATGATGCAAAGAAAGTACCGTTTGTAAAGATTACTTCAAACTTCACAAACAGAAATCGACTAAAAACCCAAATATAAAACACGTAATTTACCAAAAAACTTACTTAATGCATTCCAACCTTTTCATCTCTTATATGGCTTGGTGAGTTTCAAGGACGAGAAGAAGATGAATCTATTCTTGATGAAATTGAACACGATTGTGTGCAAAAGGATAAGGTGTTTCTAAACCTAGGAATCTACAACGAAGTGCCTCTCCGCTCTGACTTGCAATCATGAGTTTGACCATAATTTACGTACATTGAAGTATCAAAACTACAGGTTCCAAGTTATAGAATGCTCCATCAATAGGTCTAACTACAAAATGATTTTGTTTAGATAGGTTTGCCACAATGACGAGTATATATATCTTGGTCGCTAGAAAGTGTAAGATAAAACATAAGTGACAAAATATTATACATACAAGCATTGTGGATGTAAGTATTTAATGTTTCGTGGTTAACGGATCACGTACCTTGTCATTCAAGGAAGATACGCAGGAGCGTGTGTCCGACACTTTGCATCATTAAATTATACATAGATTAATTAGCACTCTTAAAAAATGTAGCATTTGAAATTAGACCACTTCGGTATTTTGGAACCTACTGTAATGAGGAAAACCCATCCAATAACAAGTAACTAATTGCTAAAAGCTTGTTTCGAGGATATATCTTTTACTAATGATGCAAAGAAAGTACCGTTTGTAAAGATTACTTCAAACTTCACAAAGAGAAATCGACTAAAACCCAAATCTAAAACACTCCAGTTACCAAAAAACTTACGTAATGCATTCCAACCTTTTCATCTCCTACATGGCTTGTTGAGTTTCAAGGACCAGAAGAAGATGAATCTATTCTTGATGAAATTGAACACGGTTGTGTGCAAAAAGATAAGGTGTTTCTAAACCTAGGAATCTACAACGAAGTGCCTCTCCGCTCTAACATGCAATCATGAGTTTGACCATAATTTACGTACATTGAGGTATCAAAACTACAGGTTCCAAGTTATAGAATGCTCCATCAATAGGTCTAACTGCAAAATGATTTTGTTTAGATAGGTTTGCCACAATGACGAGCTAATATATCTTGGTCGTAGAAAGTGTAAGATAAAACATTAGTGACAAAATATTATACATAGAAGCATTATGGATGTAAGTATTTAAGGTTTCGTGGTTAACCGATCACGTACCTTGTCATTGAAGGAAGATACGCAGAAGCGTGTGTCCTACACTTTGCATCGTTAAATTATACATAGATTATTTAGCACTCATAAAAAATGTAGCATTTGAAATTAGACCACTTCGGTATTTTGGAACCTACTGTAATGAGGAAAACCCATTCAATAACAAGTAACTAATTGCTAAAAGATTGTTTCGAGGATATATCTTTTACTAATGATGCAAAGCAAGTACCGTTTGTAAAGATTACTTCAAACTTCACAAAGGGAAATCGACTAAAAACCCAAATATAAAACACTCAAGTTACCAAAAAACTTACTTAATGCATTCCAACGTTTTTATCTCCTACATGCCTTGTTGAGTTTCAAGGATCAGAAGAAGATAAATCTATTCTTGATGAAATTGAACACGGTTGTGTGCCAAAGGATAAGGTGTTTCTAAAACTAGGAATCTACAACGAAGTGCCTCTCCGCATTGACATGCAATCATGAGTTTGACCATAATTTACGTACATTGAGGTATCAAAACTACACGTTCCAAGTGATAGAATGCTGCATCAATAGGTCTAACTACAAAATGATTTTGTTTAGATAGGTTTGCCACAATGATGAGCAAATATATCTTGTTCGCTAGAAAGAGTAAGATAAAACATAAGAAACAAAATATTAAACATAGAAGCATTGTGGATTTAAGTATTTAATGTTTCGTGGTTAACCGATTACGTACCTTGTCATTGAAGAAAGATACGCAGGAGCGTGTGTCCGACAGTTTGCATCGTTAAATTATACATAGATTAATTAGCACCCATAAAAAATGTAGCATTTGAAATTAGACCACTTCCGTATTTTGGAACCTACTGTAATGAGGAAAAACCATCCAATAACAAGTAACTAATTGCTAAAAGCTTCTTTCGAGGATATATCTTTTACTAATGATGCCAAGAAAGTACCGTTTGAAAAGATTACTTCAAACTTCACAAAGAGAAATCGACTAAAACCCAAATATAAAACATTCAAGTTACCAAAAAACTTACTTAATGCATTCCAACCTTTTCATCTCTTATATGGCTTGGTGAGTTTCAAGGACCAGAAGAAGATAAATCTATTCTTGATGAGATTGAACACGGTTGTGTGCCAAAGGATAAGGTGTTTCTAAACCTAGGAATCTACAACGAAGTGCCTCTCCACTTTGACATGCAATCATGAGTTTGACCATAATTTACGTACATTGAGGTATCAAATCTACAGGTTCCGTCTAACTACAAAATGATTTTGTTTAGATAGGTTTGCCACAATGACGAGCAAATATATCTTCTTGGCTAGAAAGTGTAAGACAAAACATAAGTGACAAAATATTATACATAGAAGCATTGTGGATGTAAGTATTTAAGGTTTCGTGGTTAACCGATCACATACCTTGTCATTGAAGGAAGATACGCAGGAGCGTGTGTCCGACACTTTGCATCGTTAAATTATACATAGATTAATTAGCACTCGTAAAAAATGTAGCATTTAAAATTAGACCACTTCGGTATTTTGGAACCTACTGTAATGAGGAAAACCCATTCAATAACAAGTAACTAATTGCTAAAAGCTTCTTTCGAGGATATATCTTTTACTAATGATGCAAAGAAAGTACTGTTTGAAAATATTACTTCAAACTTCACAAAGAGAAATCGACTAAATCCCAAATATAAAACACTCAATTACCAAAAAACATACTTAATGCATTCCAACCTTTTCATCTCTTATATGGCTTGGTGAGTTTCAATTACCAGAAGAAGATAAATCTATTCTTGATGAGATTGAACACGGTTGTGTGCCAAAGGATAAGGTGTTTCTAAACCTAGGAATCTACAACGAAGTGCCTCTCCACTTTGACATGCAATCATGAGTTTGACCATAATTTACGTACATTGAGGTATCAAATCTACAGGTTCCAAGTGATAGAATGCTCCATCAATAGGTCTAACTACAAAATGATTTTGTTTAGATAGGTTTGCCACAATGACGAGCAAATATATCTTCTTGGCTAGAAAGTGTAAGACAAAACATAAGTGACAAAACATTATACATAGAAGCATTGTGGATGTAAGTATTTAAGGTTTCGTGGTTAACCGATCACGTACCTTGTCATTGAAGGAAGATACGCAGGAGCGTGTGTCCGACACTTTGCATCGTTAAATTATACATAGATTAATTAGCACTCGTAAAAAATGTAGCATTTGAAATTATACCACTTAGGTATTTTGGAACCTACTGTAATGAGGAAAACCCATCCAATAACAAGTAACTAATTGCTAAAAGCTTGTTTCGAGGATATATCTTTTACTAATGATGCAAAGAAAGTACCGTTTGTAAAGATTACTTCAAACTTCACAAAGAGAAATCGACTAAAAACCCAAATATAAAACACTCAAGTTACCAAAAAACTTACTTAATGCATTCCAAACTTTTCATCTCCTATATGGCTTGTTGAGTTTCAAGGACCAGAAGAAGATAAATCTATTCTTGATGAAATTGAACACGGTTGTGTGCCAAAGGATAAGGTGTTTCTAAACCTAGGAATCTACAACGAAGTGCCTCTCCGCTTTGACTTGCAATCATGAGTTTGACCATAATTTACGTACATTGAGGTATCAAAACTACAGGTTCCAAGTTATAGAATGCTCCATCAATAGGTCTAACTGCAAAATGATTTTGTTTAGATAGGTTTGCCACAAAGACGAGAAAATATATCTTGTTCGCTAGAAAGTGTAAGATAAAACATAAGACACAAAATATTATACATAGAAGCATTGTGGATGTAAGTATTTAAGGTTTCGTGGTTAACCGATCACGTACCTTGTCATTGAAGGAAGATACGCAGGAGCGTGTGTCCGACACTTTGCATCGTTAAATTATACATAGATTAATTAGCACTCGTAAAAAATGTAGCATTTGAAATTATACCACTTAGGTATTTTGGAACCTACTGTAATGAGGAAAACCCATCCAATAACAAGTAACTAATTGCTAAAAGCTTGTTTCGAGGATATATCTTTTACTAATGATGCAAAGAAAGTACCGTTTGTAAAGATTACTTCAAACTTCACAAAGAGAAATCGACTAAAACCCAAATATAAAACACTCAAGTTACCAAAAAACTTACTTAATGCATTCCAACCTTTTCATCTCTTATATGGCTTGGTGAGTTTCAAGGACCAGAAGAAGATAAATCTATTCTTGATGAGATTGAACACGGTTGTGTGCCAAAGGATAAGGTGTTTCTAAACCTAGGAATCTACAACGAAGTGCCTCTCCGCTTTGACTTGCAATCATGAGTTTGACCATAATTTACGTACATTGAGGTATCAAAACTACAGGTTCCAAGTTATAGAATGCTCCATCAATAGGTCTAACTGCAAAATGATTTTGTTTAGATAGGTTTGCCACTTAGACGAGAAAATATATCTTGTTCGCTAGAAAGTGTAAGATAAAACATAAGACACAAAATATTATACATAGAAGCATTGTGGATGTAAGTATTTAAGGTTTCGTGGTTAACCGATCACGTACCTTGTCATTGAAGGAAGATACGCAGGAGCGTGTGTCCGACACTTTGCATCGTTAAATTATACATAGATTAATTAGCACTCGTAAAAAATGTAGCATTTGAAATTATACCACTTAGGTATTTTGGAACCTACTGTAATGAGGAAAACCCATCCAATAACAAGTAACTAATTGCTAAAAGCTTGTTTCGAGGATATATCTTTTACTAATGATGCAAAGAAAGTACCGTTTGTAAAGATTACTTCAAACTTCACAAAGAGAAATCGACTAAAACCCAAATATAAAACACTCAAGTTACCAAAAAACTTACTTAATGCATTCCAACCTTTTCATCTCTTATATGGCTTGGTGAGTTTCAAGGACCAGAAGAAGATAAATCTATTCTTGATGAGATTGAACACGGTTGTGTGCCAAAGGATAAGGTGTTTCTAAACCTAGGAATCTACAACGAAGTGCCTCTCCACTCTGACATGCAATCATGAGTTTGACCATAATTTACGGACATTGAGGTATCAAAACTACAGGTTCCAAGTTATAGAATGCTCCATCAATAGGTCTACCTGCAAAATGATTTTATTTAGATAGGTTTGCCACAATGACGAGCTAATATATCTTGGTCGTAGAAAGTGTAAGATAAAACATAAGTGACAAAATATTATACATAGAAGCATTGTGGATGTAAGTATTTAAGGTTTCGTGGTTAACCGATCACGTACCTTGTCATTGAAGGAAGATACGCAGAAGCGTGTGTCCTACACTTTGCATCGTTAAATTATACATAGATTAATTAGCACTCATAAAAAATGTAGCATTTGAAATTAGACCACTTCGGTATTTTGGAACCTACTGTAATGAGGAAAACCCATTCAATAACAAGTAACTAATTGCTAAAAGATTGTTTCGAGGATATATCTTTTACTAATGATGCAAAGAAAGTACCGTTTGTAAAGATTACTTCAAACTTCACAAAGGGAAATCGACTAAAAACCCATATATAAAACACTCAAGTTACCAAAAAACTTACTTAATGCATTCCAACGTTTTTATCTCCTATATGGCTTGTTGAGTTTCAAGGATCAGAAGAAGATAAATCTATTCTTGATGAAATTGAACACGGTTGTGTGCCAAAGGATAAGGTGTTTCTAAAACTAGGAATCTACAACGAAGTGCCTCTCCGCATTGACATGCAATCATGAGTTTGACCATAATTTACGTACATTGAGGTATCAAAACTACACGTTCCAAGTGATAGAATGCTCCATCAATAGGTCTAACTACAAAATGATTTTGTTTAGATAGGTTTGCCACAATGACGAGCAAATATATCTTGTTCGCTAGAAAGAGTAAGATAAAACATAAGAAACAAAATATTAAACATAGAAGCATTGTGGATGTAAGTATTTAATGTTTCGTGGTTAACCGATTACGTACCTTGTCATTGAAGAAAGATACGCAGAAGCGTGTGTCCGACAGTTTGCATCGTTAAATTATACATAGATTAATTAGCACCCATAAAAAATGTAGCATTTGAAATTAGACCACTTCCGTATTTTGGAACCTACTGTAATGAGGAAAAACCATCCAATAACAAGTAACTAATTGCTAAAAGCTTCTTTCGAGGATATATCTTTTACTAATGATGCCAAGAAAGTACCGTTTGAAAAGATTACTTCAAACTTCACAAAGAGAAATCGACTAAAACCCAAATATAAAACACTCAAGTTACCAAAAAAATTACTTAATGCATTCCAACCTTTTCATCTCTTATATGGCTTGGTGAGTTTCAAGGACCAGAAGAAGATAAATCTATTCTTGATGAGATTGAACACGGTTGTGTGCCAAAGGATAAGGTGTTTCTAAACCTAGGAATCTACAACAAAGTGCCTCTCCACTTTGACATGCAATCATGAGTTTGACCATAATTTACGTACATTGAGGTATCAAATCTACAGGTTCCGTCTAACTACAAAATGATTTTGTTTAGATAGGTTTGCCACAATGACGAGCAAATATATCTTCTTGGCTAGAAAGTGTAAGACAAAACATAAGTGACAAAATATTATACATAGAAGCATTGTGGATGTAAGTATTTAAGGTTTCGTGGTTAACCGATCACGTACCTTGTCATTGAAGGAAGATACGCAGGAGCGTGTGTCCGACACTTTGCATCGTTAAATTATACATAGATTAATTAGCACTCGTAAAAAATGTAGCATTTGAAATTAGACCACTTCGGTATTTTGGAACCTACTGTAATGAGGAAAACCCATTCAATAACAAGTAACTAATTGCTAAAAGCTTCTTTCGAGGATATATCTTTTACTAATGATGCAAAGAAAGTACTGTTTGAAAATATTACTTCAAACTTCACAAAGAGAAATCGACTAAAACCCAAATATAAAACACTCAAGTTACCAAAAAACATACTTAATGCATTCCAACCTTTTCATCTCTTATATGGCTTGGTGAGTTTCAATTACCAGAAGAAGATAAATCTATTCTTGATGAGATTGAACACGGTTGTGTGCCAAAGGATAAGGTGTTTCTAAACATAGGAATCTACAACGAAGTGCCTCTCCACTTTGACATGCAATCATGAGTTTGACCATAATTTACGTACATTGAGGTATCAAATCTACAGGTTCCAAGTGATAGAATGCTCCATCAATAGGTCTAACTACAAAATGATTTTGTTTAGATAGGTTTGCCACAATGACGAGCAAATATATCTTCTTGGCTAGAAAGTGTAAGACAAAACATAAGTGACAAAACATTATACATAGAAGCATTGTGGATGTAAGTATTTAAGGTTTCGTGGTTAACCGATCACGTACCTTGTCATTGAAGGAAGATACGCAGGAGCGTGTGTCCGACACTTTGCATCGTTAAATTATACATAGATTAATTAGCACTCGTAAAAAATGTAGCATTTGAAATTATACCACTTAGGTATTTTGGAACCTACTGTAATGAGGAAAACCCATCCAATAACAAGTAACTAATTGCTAAAAGCTTGTTTCGAGGATATATCTTTTACTAATGATGCAAAGAAAGTACCGTTTGTAAAGATTACTTCAAACTTCACAAAGAGAAATCGACTAAAAACCCAAATATAAAACACTCAAGTTACCAAAAAACTTACTTAATGCATTCCAAACTTTTCATCTCCTATATGGCTTGTTGAGTTTCAAGGACCAGAGGAAGATAAATCTATTCTTGATGAAATTGAACACGGTTGTGTGCCAAAGGATAAGGTGTTTCTAAACCTAGGAATCTACAACGAAGTGCCTCTCCGCTTTGACTTGCAATCATGAGTTTGACCATAATTTACGTACATTGAGGTATCAAAACTACAGGTTCCAAGTTATAGAATGCTCCATCAATAGGTCTAACTGCAAAATGATTTTGTTTAGATAGGTTTGCCACAAAGACGAGAAAATATATCTTGTTCGCTAGAAAGTGTAAGATAAAACATAAGACACAAAATATTATACATAGAAGCATTGTGGATGTAAGTATTTAAGGTTTCGTGGTTAACCGATCACGTACCTTGTCATTGAAGGAAGATACGCAGGAGCGTGTGTCCGACACTTTGCATCGTTAAATTATACATAGATTAATTAGCACTCGTAAAAAATGTAGCATTTGAAATTATACCACTTAGGTATTTTGGAACCTACTGTAATGAGGAAAACCCATCCAATAACAAGTAACTAATTGCTAAAAGCTTGTTTCGAGGATATATCTTTTACTAATGATGCAAAGAAAGTACCGTTTGTAAAGATTACTTCAAACTTCACAAAGAGAAATCGACTAAAACCCAAATATAAAACACTCAAGTTACCAAAAAACTTACTTAATGCATTCCAACCTTTTCATCTCTTATATGGCTTGGTGAGTTTCAAGGACCAGAAGAAGATAAATCTATTCTTGATGAGATTGAACACGGTTGTGTGCCAAAGAATAAGGTGTTTCTAAACCTAGGAATCTACAACGAAGTGCCTCTCCACTTTGACATGCAATCATGAGTTTGACCATAATTTACGTACATTGAGGTATCAAATCTACAGGTTCCAAGTGATAGAATGCTCCATCAATAGGTCTAACTACAAAATGATTTTGTTTAGATAGGTTTGCCACAATGACGAGCAAATATATCTTCTTGGCTAGAAAGTGTAAGACAAAACATAAGTGACAAAATATTATACATAGAAGCATTGTGGATGTAAGTATTTAAGGTTTCGTGGTTAACCGATCACGTACCTTGTCATTGAAGGAAGATACGCAGAAGCGTGTGTCCTACACTTTGCATCGTTAAATTATACATAGATTAATTAGCACTCATAAAAAATGTAGCATTTGAAATTAGACCACTTCGGTATTTTGGAACCTACTGTAATGAGGAAAACCCATTCAATAACAAGTAACTAATTGCTAAAAGCTTGTTTCGAGGATATATCTTTTACTAATGATGCAAAGAAAGTACCGTTTGTAAAGATTACTTCAAACTTCACAAAGAGAAATCGTCTAAAAACCCAAATATAAAACACTCAAGTTACCAAAAAACTTACTTAATGCCTTCCAACGTTTTTATCTCCTACATGGCTTGTTGAGTTTCAAGGACCAGAAGAAGATGAATCTATTCTTGATGAAATTGAACACGGTTGTGTGCAAAAAGATAAGGTGTTTCTAAACCTAGGAATCTACAACGAAGTGCCTCTCCGCTCTGACATGCAATCACGAGTTTGAGCATAATTTACGTACATTGAGGTATCAAAACTACAGGTTCCAAGTTATAGAATGCTCCATCAATAGGTCTAACTGCAAAATGATTTTGTTTAGATAGGTTTGCCACAATGATGAGCAAATATATCTTGTTCGCTAGAAAGAGTAAGATAAAACATAAGAAACAAAATATTAAACATAGAAGCATTGTGGATGTAAGTATTTAATGTTTCGTGGTTAACCGATTACGTACCTTGTCATTGAAGAAAGATACGCAGGAGCGTGTGTCCGACAGTTTGCATCGTTAAATTATACATAGATTAATTAGCACCCATAAAAAATGTAGCATTTGAAATTAGACCACTTAGGTATTTTGGAACCTACTGTAATGAGGAAAACCCATCCAATAACAAGTAACTAATTGCTAAAAGCTTCTATCGAGGATATATCTTTTACTAATGATGCAAAGAAAGTACCGTTTGAAAATATTACTTCAAACTTCACAAAGAGAAATCGACTAAAACCCAAATATAAAACACTCAAGTTACCAAAAAACTTACTTAATGCATTCCAACCTTTTCATCTCTTATATGGCTTGGTGAGTTTCAAGGACCAGAAGAAGATAAATCTATTCTTGATGAGATTGAACACGGTTGTGTGCCAAAGGATAAGGTGTTTCTAAACCTAGGAATCTACAACGAAGTGCCTCTCCACTTTGACATGCAATCATGAGTTTGACCATAATTTACGTACATTGAGGTATCAAATCTACAGGTTCCAAGTGATAGAATGCTCCATCAATAGGTCTAACTACAAAATGATTTTGTTTAGATAGGTTTGCCACAATGACGAGCAAATATATCTTCTTGGCTAGAAAGTTTAAGACAAAACATAAGTGACAAAATATTATACATAGAAGCATTGTGGATGTAAGTATTTAAGGTTTCGTGGTTAACCGATCACGTAAATTGTCATTGAAGGAAGATACGCAGGAGCGTGTGTCCGACACTTTGCATCGTTAAATTATACATAGATTAATTAGCACTCGTAAAAAATGTAGCATTTGAAATTATACCACTTAGGTATTTTGGAACCTACTGTAATGAGGAGAACCCATCCAATAACAAGTAACTAATTGCTAAAAGCTTCATTCGAGGATATATCTTTTACTAATGATGCAAAGAAAGTACCGTTTGAAAAGATTACTTCAAACTTCACAAAGAGAAATCGACTAAAACCCAAATATAAAACACTCAAGTTACCAAAAAACTTACTTAATGCATTCCAACGTTTTTATCTCCTACATGGCTTGTTGAGTTTCAAAGACCAGAAGAAGATGAATCTATTCTTGATGAAATTGAACACGGTTGTGTGCAAAAAGATAAGGTGTTTCTAAACCTAGGAATCTACAACGAAGTGCCTCTCCGCTCTGACATGCAATCATGAGTTTGAGCATAATTTACGTACATTGAGGTATCAAAACTACAGGTTCCAAGTTATAGAATGGTCCATCAATAGGTCTAACTGCAAAATGATTTTGTTTAGATAGGTTTGCCACAATGATGAGCAAATATATCTTGTTCGCTAGAAAGAGTAAGATAAAACATAAGAAACAAAATATTAAACATAGAAGCATTGTGGATGTAAGTATTTAATGTTTCGTGGTTAACCGATTACGTACCTTGTCATTGAAGAAAGATACGCAGGAGCGTGTGTCCGACAGTTTGCATCGTTAAATTATACATAGATTAATTAGCACCCATAAAAAATGTAGCATTTGAAATTAGACCACTTAGGTATTTTGGAACCTACTGTAATGAGGAAAACCCATCCAATAACAAGTAACTAATTGCTAAAAGCTTCTTTCGAGGATATATCTTTTACTAATGATGCAAAGAAAGTACCGTTTGAAAATATTACTTCAAACTTCACAAAGAGAAATCGACTAAAACCCAAATATAAAACACTCAAGTTACCAAAAAACTTACTTAATGCATTCCAACCTTTTCATCTCTTATATGGCTTGGTGAGTTTCAAGGACCAGAAGAAGATAAATCTATTCTTGATGAGATTGAACACGGTTGTGTGCCAAAGGATAAGGTGTTTCTAAACCTAGGAATCTACAACGAAGTGCCTCTCCACTTTGACATGCAATCATGAGTTTGACCTTAATTTACGTACATTGAGGTATCAAATCTACAGGTTCCAAGTGATAGAATGCTCCATCAATAGGTCTAACTACAAAATGATTTTGTTTAGATAGGTTTGCCACAATGACGAGCAAATATATCTTCTTGGCTAGAAAGTGTAAGACAAAACATAAGTGACAAAATATTATACATAGAAGCATTGTGGATGTAAGTATTTAAGGTTTCGTGGTTAACCGATCACGTAAATGGTCATTGAAGGAAGATACGCAGGAGCGTGTATCCGACACTTTGCATCGTTAAATTATACATAGATTAATTAGCACTCGTAAAAAATGTAGCATTTGAAATTATACCACTTAGGTATTTTGGAACCTACTGTAATGAGGAGAACCCATCCAATAACAAGTAACTAATTGCTAAAAGCTTCTTTCGAGGATATATCTTTTACTAATGATGCAAAGAAAGTACCGTTTGAAAAGATTACTTCAAACTTCACAAAGAGAAATCGACTAAAACCCAAATATAAAACACTCAAGTTACCAAAAAACTTACTTAATGCATTCCAACCTTTTCATCTCTTATATGGCTTGGTGAGTTTCAAGGACCAGAAGAAGATAAATCTATTCTTGATGAGATTGAACACGGTTGTGTGCCAAAGGATAAGGTGTTTCTAAACCTAGGAATCTACAACGAAGTGCCTCTCCACTTTGACATGCAATCATGAGTTTGACCATACTTTACGTACATTGAGGTATAAAAACTACAGGTTCCAAGTTATAGCATGCTCCATCAATAGGTCTAACTGCAAAATGATTTTGTTTAGATAGGTTTTCCACAATGACGAGCAAATATATCTTGTTCGCTAGAAAGTGTAAGATAAAATATAAAAAACAAAATATTATACATAGAAGCATTGTGGCTGTAAGTATTTAATGTTTTGTGGTTAATCGATCACGTACCTTGTCATTGAAGGAAGATACGCAGGAGCGTGTGTCCGACACTTTGCATCGTTAAATTATACATAGATTAATTAGCACCCATAAAAAATGTAGCATTCGAAATTAGATCACTTCGCTATTTTGGAACCTACTGTAATGAGGAAAACCCCTTCAATAACAAGTAACTAATTGCTAAAAGCTTGTTTCTAGGATATATCTTTTACTAATGATGCAAAGAAAGTACCATTAGTAAAGATTACTTCAAACTTCACAAAGAGAAATAGACCAAAAACAAAAATATAAAACACTCAAGTTACCAAAAAACTTACTTAATGCATTCCAACCTTTTCATCTCCTATATGGCTTGTTGAGTTTCAAGTACCAGAAGAAGATAAATCTATTCTTGATGAAATTGAACACGGTTGTGTGCAAAAGGATAAGGTGTTTCTAAACCTAGGAATCTACAACGAAGTGCCTCTCCGCTCTGACATGCAATCATGAGTTTGACCATAATTTACGTACATTGAGGTATCAAAACTACAGGTTCCAAGTTATAGAATGCTCCATCAATAGGTCTACCTGCAAAATGATTTTATTTAGATAGGTTTGCCACAATGACGAGCTAATATATCTTCTTGGCTAGAAAGTGTAAGACAAAACATAAGTGACAAAACATTATACATAGAAGCATTGTGGATGTAAGTATTTAAGGTTTCGTGGTTAACCGATCACGTACCTTGTCATTGAAGGAAGATACGCAGGAGCGTGTGTCCGACACTTTGCATCGTTAAATTATACATAGATTAATTAGCACTCGTAAAAAATGTAGCATTTGAAATTATACCACTTAGGTATTTTGGAACCTACTGTAATGAGGAAAACCCATCCAATAACAAGTAACTAATTGCTAAAAGCTTGTTTCGAGGATATATCTTTTACTAATGATGCAAAGAAAGTACCGTTTGAAAAGATTACTTCAAACTTCACAAAGAGAAATCGACTAAAACCCAAATATAAAACACTCAAGTTACCAAAAAACTTACTTAATGCATTCCAACCTTTTCATCTCTTATATGGCTTGGTGAGTTTCAAGGACCAGAAGAAGAGAAATCTATTCTTGATGAGATTGAACACGGTTGTGTGCCAAAGGATAAGGTGTTTCTAAACCTAGGAATCTACAACGAAGTGCCTCTCCACTTTGACATGCAATCATGAGTTTGACCATAATTTACGTACATTGAGGTATCAAAACTACAGGTTCCAAGTTATAGAATGCTCCATCAATAGGTCTAACTGCAAAATGATTTTGTTTAGATAGGTTTGCCACAAAGACGAGAAAATATATCTTGTTCGCTAGAAAGTGTAAGATAAAACATAAGACACAAAATATTATACATAGAAGCATTGTGGATGTAAGTATTTAATGTTTCGTGGTTAACCGATCACGTACCTTGTCATTGAAGAAAGATACGCAGGAGCGTGTGTCCGACACTTTGCATCGTTAAATTATACATAGATTAATTAGCACTCAAAAAAAATGTAGCATTTGAAATTTGACCACTTAGGTATTTTGGAACCTACTGTAATTAGGAAAACCCATCCAATAACAAGTAACTAATTGCTAAAAGCTTGTTTCGAGGATATATCTTTTACTAATGATGCAAAGAAAGTACCGTTTGTAAAGATTACTTCAAACTTCACAAAGAGAAATCGACTAAAACCCAAATATAAAACACTCCAGTTACCAAAAAACTTACTTAATGCATTCCAACCTTTTCATCTCTTATATGGCTTGGTGAGTTTCAAGGACCAGAAGAAGATAAATCTATTCTTGATGAGATTGAACACGGTTGTGTGCCAAAGGATAAGGTGTTTCTAAACCTAGGAATCTACAACGAAGTGCCTCTCCACTTTGACATGCAATCATGAGTTTGACCATAATTTACGTACATTGAGGTATCAAATCTACAGGTTCCGTCTAACTACAAAATGATTTTGTTTAGATAGGTTTGCCACAATGACGCGCAAATATATCTTCTTGGCTAGAAAGTGTAAGACAAAACATAAGTGACAAAATATTATACATAGAAGCATTGTGGATGTAAGTATTTAAGGTTTCGTGGTTAACCGATCACGTACCTTGTCATTGAAGGAAGATACGCAGGAGCGTGTGTCCGACACTTTGCATCGTTAAATTATACATAGATTAATTAGCACTCGTAAAAAATGTAGCATTTGAAATTAGACCACTTCGGTATTTTGGAACCTACTGTAATGAGGAAAACCCATTCAATAACAAGTAACTAATTGCTAAAAGCTTCTTTCGAGGATATATCTTTTACTAATGATGCAAAGAAAGTACCGTTTGAAAATATTACTTCAAACTTCACAAAGAGAAATCGACTAAAACCCAAATATAAAACACTCAAGTTACCAAAAAACATACTTAATGCATTCCAACCTTTTCATCTCTTATATGGCTTGGTGAGTTTCAAGGACCAGAAGAAGATAAATCTATTCTTGATGAGATTGAACACGGTTGTGTGCCAAAGGATAAGGTGTTTCTAAACCTAGGAATCTACAACGAAGTGCCTCTCCACTTTGACATGCAATCATGAGTTTGACCATAATTTACGTACATTGAGGTATCAAATCTACAGGTTCCAAGTGATAGAATGCTCCATCAATAGGTCTAACTACAAAATGATTTTGTTTAGATAGGTTTGCCACAATGACGAGCAAATATATCTTCTTGGCTAGAAAGTGTAAGACAAAACATAAGTGACAAAACATTATACATAGAAGCATTGTGGATGTAAGTATTTAAGGTTTCGTGGTTAACCGATCACGTACCTTGTCATTGAAGGAAGATACGCAGGAGCGTGTGTCCGACACTTTGCATCGTTAAATTATACATAGATTAATTAGCACTCGTAAAAAATGTAGAATTTGAAATTATACCACTTAGGTATTTTGGAACCTACTGTAATGAGGAAAACCCATCCAATAACAAGTAACTAATTGCTAAAAGCTTGTTTCGAGGATATATCTTTTACTAATGATGCAAAGAAAGTACCGTTTGTAAAGATTACTTCAAACTTCACAAAGAGAAATAGACTAAAAACCCAAATATAAAACACTCAAGTTACCAAAAAACTTACTTAATGCATTCCAAACTTTTCATCTCCTATATGGCTTGTTGAGTTTCAAGGACCAGAAGAAGATAAATCTATTCTTGATGAAATTGAACACGGTTGTGTGCCAAAGGATAAGGTGTTTCTAAACCTAGGAATCTACAACGAAGTGCCTCTCCGCTTTGACTTGCAATCATGAGTTTGACCATAATTTACGTACATTGAGGTATCAAAACTACAGGTTCCAAGTTATAGAATGCTCCATCAATAGGTCTAACTGCAAAATGATTTTGTTTAGATAGGTTTGCCACAATGACGAGCTAATATATCTTAGTCGTAGAAAGTGTAAGATAAAACATAAGTGACAAAATATTATACATAGAAGCATTGTGGATGTAAGTATTTAAGGTTTCGTGGTTAACCGATCACGTACCTTGTCATTGAAGGAAGATACGCAGAAGCGTGTGTCCTACACTTTGCATCGTTAAATTATACATAGATTAATTAGCACTCATAAAAAATGTAGCATTTGAAATTAGACCACTTCGGTATTTTGGAACCTACTGTAATGAGGAAAACCCATTCAATAACAAGTAACTAATTGCTAAAAGCTTGTTTCGAGGATATATCTTTTACTAATGATGCAAAGAAAGTACCGTTTGTAAAGATTACTTCAAACTTCACAAAGAGAAATCGACTAAAACCCAAATATAAAACACTCAAGTTACCAAAAAACTTACTTAATGCATTCCAACGTTTTTATCTCCTACATGGCTTGTTGAGTTTCAAGGACCAGAAGAAGATGAATCTATTCTTGATGAAATTGAACACGGTTGTGTGCAAAAAGATAAGGTGTTTCTAAACCTAGGAATCTACAACGAAGTGCCTCTCCGCTCTGACATGCAATCATGAGTTTGAGCATAATTTACGTACATTGAGGTATCAAAACTACAGGTTCCAAGTTATAGAATGCTCCATCAATAGGTCTAACTGCAAAATGATTTTGTTTAGATAGGTTTGCCACAATGATGAGCAAATATAACTTGTTCGCTAGAAAGAGTAAGATAAAACATAAGAAACAAAATATTAAACATAGAAGCATTGTGGATGTAAGTATTTAATGTTTCGTGGTTAACCGATTACGTACCTTGTCATTGAAGAAAGATACGCAGGAGCGTGTGTCCGACAGTTTGCATCGTTAAATTATACATAGATTAATTAGCACCCATAAAAAATGTAGCATTTGAAATTAGACCACTTAGGTATTTTGGAACCTACAGTAATGAGGAAAACCCATCCAATAACAAGTAACTAATTGCTAAAAGCTTCTTTCGAGGATATATCTTTTACTAATGATGCAAAGAAAGTACCGTTTGAAAATATTACTTCAAACTTCACAAAGAGAAATCAACTAAAACCCAAATATAAAACACTCAAGTTACCAAAAAACTTACTTAATGCATTCCAACCTTTTCATCTCTTATATGGCTTGGTGAGTTTCAAGGACCAGAAGAAGATAAATCTATTCTTGATGAGATTGAACACGGTTGTGTGCCAAAGGATAAAGTGTTTCTAAACCTAGGAATCTACAACAAAGTGCCTCTCCACTTTGACATGCAATCATGAGTTTGACCATAATTTACGTACATTGAGGTATCAAATCTACAGGTTCCAAGTGATAGAATGCTCCATCAATAGGTCTAACTACAAAATGATTTTGTTTAGATAGGTTTGCCACAATGACGAGCAAATATATCTTCTTGGCTAGAAAGTGTAAGACAAAACATAAGTGACAAAATATTATACATAGAAGCATTGTGGATGTAAGTATTTAAGGTTTCGTGGTTAACCGATCACGTAAATTGTCATTGAAGGAAGATACGCAGGAGCGTGTGTCCGACACTTTGCATCGTTAAATTATACAAAGATTAATTAGCACTCGTAAAAAATGTAGCATTTGAAATTATACCACTTAGGTATTTTGGAACCTACTGTAATGAGGAAAACCCATCCAATAACAAGTAACTAATTGCTAAAAGCTTCTTTCGAGGATATATCTTTTACTAATGATGCAAAGAAAGTACCGTTTGAAAAGATTACTTGAAACTTCACAAAGAGAAATCAACTAAAACCCAAATATAAAACACTCAAGTTACCAAAAAACTTACTTAATGCATTCCAACCTTTTCATCTCTTATATGGCTTGGTGAGTTTCAAGGACCAGAAGAAGATAAATCTATTCTTGATGAGATTGAACACGGTTGTGTGCCAAAGGATAAGGTGTTTCTAAACCTAGGAATCTACAACGAAGTGCCTCTCCACTTTGACATGCAATCATGAGTTTGACCATACTTTACGTACATTGAGGTATAAAAACTACAGGTTCCAAGTTATAGCATGCTCCATCAATAGGTCTAACTGCAAAATGATTTTGTTTAGATAGGTTTTCCACAATGACGAGCAAATATATCTTGTTCGCTAGAAAGTGTAAGATAAAATATAAAAAACAAAATATTATACATAGAAGCATTGTGGCTGTAAGTATTTAATGTTTAATGGTTAATCGATCACGTACCTTGTCATTGAAGGAAGATACGCAGGAGCGTGTGTCCGACACTTTGCATCGTTAAATTATACATAGATTAATTAGCACCCATAAAAAATGTAGCATTTGAAATTAGACCACTTCGCTATTTTGGAACCTACTGTAATGAGGAAAACCCCTTCAATAACAAGTAACTAATTGCTAAAAGCTTGTTTCTAGGATATATCTTTTACTAATGATGCAAAGAAAGTACCGTTAGTAAAGATTACTTCAAACTTCACAAAGAGAAATAGACCAAAAACAAAAATATAAAACACTCAAGTTACCAAAAAACTTACTTAATGCATTCCAACCTTTTCATCTCCTATATGGCTTGTTGAGTTTCAAGTACCAGAAGAAGATAAATCTATTCTTGATGAAATTGAACACGGTTGTGTGCAAAAGGATAAGGTGTTTCTAAACCTAGGAATCTACAACGAAGTGCCTCTCTGCTCTGACATGCAATCATGAGTTTGACCATAATTTACGTACATTGAGGTATCAAAACTACAGGTTCCAAGTTATAGAATGCTCCATCAATAGGTCTACCTGCAAAATGATTTTATTTAGATAGGTTTGCCACAATGACGAGCTAATATATCTTCTTGGCTAGAAAGTGTAAGACAAAACATAAGTGACAAAACATTATACATAGAAGCATTGTGGATGTAAGTATTTAAGGTTTCGTGGTTAACCGATCACGTACCTTGTCATTGAAGGAAGATACGCAGGAGCGTGTGTCCGACACTTTGCATCGTTAAATTATACATAGATTAATTAGCACTCGTAAAAAATGTAGCATTTGAAATTATACCACTTAGGTATTTTGGAACCTACTGTAATGAGGAAAACCCATCCAATAACAAGTAACTAATTGCTAAAAGCTTGTTTCGAGGATATATCTTTTACTAATGATGCAAAGAAAGTACCGTTTGTAAAGATTACTTCAAACTTCACAAAGAGAAATCGACTAAAAACCCAAATATAAAACACTCAAGTTACCAAAAAACTTACTTAATGCATTCCAAACTTTTCATCTCCTATATGGCTTGTTGAGTTTCAAGGACCAGAAGAAGATAAATCTATTCTTGATGAAATTGAACACGGTTGTGTGCCAAAGGATAAGGTGTTTCTAAACCTAGGAATCTACAACGAAGTGCCTCTCCGCTTTGACTTGCAATCATGAGTTTGACCATAATTTACGTACATTGAGGTATCAAAACTACAGGTTCCAAGTTATAGAATGCTCCATCAATAGGTCTAACTGCAAAATGATTTTGTTTAGATAGGTTTGCCACAAAGACGAGAAAATATATCTTGTTCGCTAGAAAGTGTAAGATAAAACATAAGACACAAAATATTATACATAGAAGCATTGTGGATGTAAGTATTTAATGTTTCGTGGTTAACCGATCACGTACCTTGTCATTGAAGAAAGATACGCAGGAGCGTGTGTCCGACACTTTGCATCGTTAAATTATACATAGATTAATTAGCACTAAAAAAAAATGTAGCATTTGAAATTTAACCACTTAGGTATTTTGGAACCTACTGTAATTAGGAAAACCCATCCAATAACAAGTAACTAATTGCTAAAAGCTTGTTTCGAGGATATATCTTTTACTAATGATGCAAAGAAAGTACCGTTTGTAAAGATTACTTCAAACTTCACAAAGAGAAATCGACTAAAACCCAAATATAAAACACTCAAGTTACCAAAAAACATACTTAATGCATTCCAACCTTTTCATCTCTTATATGGCTTGGTGAGTTTCAAGGACCAAAAGAAGATAAATCTATTCTTGATGAGATTGAACACGGTTGTGTGCCAAAGGATAAGGTGTTTCTAAACCTAGGAATCTACAAAGAAGTGCCTCTCCACTTTGACATGCAATCATGAGTTTGACCATAATTTACGTACATTGAGGTATCAAATCTACAGGTTCCAAGTGATAGAATGCTCCATCAATAGGTCTAACTACAAAATGATTTTGTTTAGATAGGTTTGCCACAATGACGAGCAAATATATCTTCTTGGCTAGAAAGTGTAAGACAAAACATAAGTGACAAAACATTATACATAGAAGCATTGTGGATGTAAGTATTTAAGGTTTCGTGGTTAACCGATCACGTACCTTGTCATTGAAGGAAGATACGCAGGAGCGTGTGTCCGACACTTTGCATCGTTAAATTATACATAGATTAATTAGCACTCGTAAAAAATGTAGCATTTGAAATTAGACCACTTAGGTATTTTGGAACCTACTGTAATGAGGAAAACCCATCCAATAACAAGTAACTAATTGCTAAAAGCTTGTTTCGAGGATATATCTTTTACTAATGATGCAAAGAAAGTACCGTTAGTAAAGATTACTTCAAACTTCACAAAGAGAAATAGACCAAAAACAAAAATATAAAACACTCAAGTTACCAAAAAACTTACTTAATGCATTCCAACCTTTTCATCTCCTATATGGCTTGTTGAGTTTCAAGTACCAGAAGAAGATAAATCTATTCTTGATGAAATTGAACACGGTTGTGTGCAAAAGGATAAGGTGTTTCTAAACCTAGGAATCTACAACGAAGTGCCTCTCTGCTCTGACATGCAATCATGAGTTTGACCATAATTTACGTACATTGAGGTATCAAAACTACAGGTTCCAAGTTATAGAATGCTCCATCAATAGGTCTACCTGCAAAATGATTTTATTTAGATAGGTTTGCCACAATGACGAGCTAATATATCTTCTTGGCTAGAAAGTGTAAGACAAAACATAAGTGACAAAACATTATACATAGAAGCATTGTGGATGTAAGTATTTAAGGTTTCGTGGTTAACCGATCACGTACCTTGTCATTGAAGGAAGATACGCAGGAGCGTGTGTCCGACACTTTGCATCGTTAAATTATACATAGATTAATTAGCACTCGTAAAAAATGTAGCATTTGAAATTATACCACTTAGGTATTTTGGAACCTACTGTAATGAGGAAAACCCATCCAATAACAAGTAACTAATTGCTAAAAGCTTGTTTCGAGGATATATCTTTTACTAATGATGCAAAGAAAGTACCGTTTGTAAAGATTACTTCAAACTTCACAAAGAGAAATCGACTAAAAACCCAAATATAAAACACTCAAGTTACCAAAAAACTTACTTAATGCATTCCAAACTTTTCATCTCCTATATGGCTTGTTGAGTTTCAAGGACCAGAAGAAGATAAATCTATTCTTGATGAAATTGAACACGGTTGTGTGCCAAAGGATAAGGTGTTTCTAAACCTAGGAATCTACAACGAAGTGCCTCTCCGTTTTGACTTGCAATCATGAGTTTGACCATAATTTACGTACATTGAGGTATCAAAACTACAGGTTCCAAGTTATAGAATGCTCCATCAATAGGTCTAACTGCAAAATGATTTTGTTTAGATAGGTTTGCCACAAAGACGAGAAAATATATCTTGTTCGCTAGAAAGTGTAAGATAAAACATAAGACACAAAATATTATACATAGAAGCATTGTGGATGTAAGTATTTAATGTTTCGTGGTTAACCGATCACGTACCTTGTCATTGAAGAAAGATACGCAGGAGCGTGTGTCCGACACTTTGCATCGTTAAATTATACATAGATTAATTAGCACTCAAAAAAAATGTAGCATTTGAAATTTAACCACTTAGGTATTTTGGAACCTACTGTAATTAGGAAAACCCATCCAATAACAAGTAACTAATTGCTAAAAGCTTGTTTCGAGGATATATCTTTTACTAATGATGCAAAGAAAGTACCGTTTGTAAAGATTACTTCAAACTTCACAAAGAGAAATCGACTAAAACCCAAATATAAAACACTCAAGTTACCAAAAAACATACTTAATGCATTCCAACCTTTTCATCTCTTATATGGCTTGGTGAGTTTCAAGGACCAGAAGAAGATAAATCTATTCTTGATGAGATTGAACACGGTTGTGTGCCAAAGGATAAGGTGTTTCTAAACCTAGGAATCTACAAAGAAGTGCCTCTCCACTTTGACATGCAATCATGAGTTTGACCATAATTTACGTACATTGAGGTATCAAATCTACAGGTTCCAAGTGATAGAATGCTCCATCAATAGGTCTAACTACAAAATGATTTTGTTTAGATAGGTTTGCCACAATGACGAGCAAATATATCTTCTTGGCTAGAAAGTGTAAGACAAAACATAAGTGACAAAACATTATACATAGAAGCATTGTGGATGTAAGTATTTAAGGTTTCGTGGTTAACCGATCACGTACCTTGTCATTGAAGGAAGATACGCAGGAGCGTGTGTCCGACACTTTGCATCGTTAAATTATACATAGATTAATTAGCACTCGTAAAAAATGTAGCATTTGAAATTAGACCACTTAGGTATTTTGGAACCTACTGTAATGAGGAAAACCCATCCAATAACAAGTAACTAATTGCTAAAAGCTTGTTTCGAGGATATATCTTTTACTAATGATGCAAAGAAAGTACCGTTAGTAAAGATTACTTCAAACTTCACAAAGAGAAATAGACCAAAAACAAAAATATAAAACACTCAAGTTACCAAAAAACTTACTTAATGCATTCCAACCTTTTCATCTCCTATATGGCTTGTTGAGTTTCAAGTACCAGAAGAAGATAAATCTATTCTTGATGAAATTGAACACGGTTGTGTGCAAAAGGATAAGGTGTTTCTAAACCTAGGAATCTACAACGAAGTGCCTCTCTGCTCTGACATGCAATCATGAGTTTGACCATAATTTACGTACATTGAGGTATCAAAACTACAGGTTCCAAGTTATAGAATGCTCCATCAATAGGTCTACCTGCAAAATGATTTTATTTAGATAGGTTTGCCACAATGACGAGCTAATATATCTTCTTGGCTAGAAAGTGTAAGACAAAACATAAGTGACAAAACATTATACATAGAAGCATTGTGGATGTAAGTATTTAAGGTTTCGTGGTTAACCGATCACGTACCTTGTCATTGAAGGAAGATACGCAGGAGCGTGTGTCCGACACTTTGCATCGTTAAATTATACATAGATTAATTAGCACTCGTAAAAAATGTAGCATTTGAAATTATACCACTTAGGTATTTTGGAACCTACTGTAATGAGGAAAACCCATCCAATAACAAGTAACTAATTGCTAAAAGCTTGTTTCGAGGATATATCTTTTACTAATGATGCAAAGAAAGTACCGTTTGTAAAGATTACTTCAAACTTCACAAAGAGAAATCGACTAAAAACCCAAATATAAAACACTCAAGTTACCAAAAAACTTACTTAATGCATTCCAAACTTTTCATCTCCTATATGGCTTGTTGAGTTTCAAGGACCAGAAGAAGATAAATCTATTCTTGATGAAATTGAACACGGTTGTGTGCCAAAGGATAAGGTGTTTCTAAACCTAGGAATCTACAACGAAGTGCCTCTCCGTTTTGACTTGCAATCATGAGTTTGACCATAATTTACGTACATTGAGGTATCAAAACTACAGGTTCCAAGTTATAGAATGCTCCATCAATAGGTCTAACTGCAAAATGATTTTGTTTAGATAGGTTTGCCACAAAGACGAGAAAATATATCTTGTTCGCTAGAAAGTGTAAGATAAAACATAAGACACAAAATATTATACATAGAAGCATTGTGGATGTAAGTATTTAATGTTTCGTGGTTAACCGATCACGTACCTTGTCATTGAAGAAAGATACGCAGGAGCGTGTGTCCGACACTTTGCATCGTTAAATTATACATAGATTAATTAGCACTCAAAAAAAATGTAGCATTTGAAATTTAACCACTTAGGTATTTTGGAACCTACTGTAATTAGGAAAACCCATCCAATAACAAGTAACTAATTGCTAAAAGCTTGTTTCGAGGATATATCTTTTACTAATGATGCAAAGAAAGTACCGTTTGTAAAGATTACTTCAAACTTCACAAAGAGAAATCGACTAAAACCCAAATATAAAACACTCAAGTTACCAAAAAACATACTTAATGCATTCCAACCTTTTCATCTCTTATATGGCTTGGTGAGTTTCAAGGACCAGAAGAAGATAAATCTATTCTTGATGAGATTGAACACGGTTGTGTGCCAAAGGATAAGGTGTTTCTAAACCTAGGAATCTACAAAGAAGTGCCTCTCCACTTTGACATGCAATCATGAGTTTGACCATAATTTACGTACATTGAGGTATCAAATCTACAGGTTCCAAGTGATAGAATGCTCCATCAATAGGTCTAACTACAAAATGATTTTGTTTAGATAGGTTTGCCACAATGACGAGCAAATATATCTTCTTGGCTAGAAAGTGTAAGACAAAACATAAGTGACAAAACATTATACATAGAAGCATTGTGGATGTAAGTATTTAAGGTTTCGTGGTTAACCGATCACGTACCTTGTCATTGAAGGAAGATACGCAGGAGCGTGTGTCCGACACTTTGCATCGTTAAATTATACATAGATTAATTAGCACTCGTAAAAAATGTAGCATTTGAAATTATACCACTTAGGTATTTTGGAACCTACTGTAATGAGGAAAACCCATCCAATAACAAGTAACTAATTGCTAAAAGCTTGTTTCGAGGATATATCTTTTACTAATGATGCAAAGAAAGTACCGTTTGTAAAGATTACTTCAAACTTCACAAAGAGAAATCGACTAAAAACCCAAATATAAAACACTCAAGTTACCAAAAAACTTACTTAATGCATTCCAAACTTTTCATCTCCTATATGGCTTGTTGAGTTTCAAGGACCAGAAGAAGATAAATCTATTCTTGATGAAATTGAACACGGTTGTGTGCCAAAGGATAAGGTGTTTCTAAACCTAGGAATCTACAACGAAGTGCCTCTCCGTTTTGACTTGCAATCATGAGTTTGACCATAATTTACGTACATTGAGGTATCAAAACTACAGGTTCCAAGTTATAGAATGCTCCATCAATAGGTCTAACTACAAAATGATTTTGTTTAGATAGGTTTGCCACAATGACGAGCAAATATATCTTCTTGGCTAGAAAGTGTAAGACAAAACATAAGTGACAAAATAGTATACATAGAAGCATTGTGGATGTAAGTATTTAAGGTTTCGTGGTTAACCGATCACGTACCTTGTCATTGAAGGAAGATACGCAGGAGCGTGTGTCCGACACTTTGCATCGTTAAATTATACATAGATTAATTAGCACTCGTAAAAAATGTAGCATTTGAAATTAGACCACTTCGGTATTTTGGAACCTACTGTAATGAGGAAAACCCATTCAATAACAAGTAACTAATTGCTAAAAGCTTCTTTCGAGGATATATCTTTTACAAATGATGCAAAGAAAGTACCGTTTGAAAATATTACTTCAAACTTCACAAAGAGAAATCGACTAAAACCCAAATATAAAACACTCAAGTTACCAAAACACATACTTAATGCATTCCAACCTTTTCATCTCTTATATGGCTTGGTGAGTTTCAAGGACCAGAAGAAGATAAATCTATTCTTGATGAGATTGAACACGGTTGTGGGCCAAAGGATAAGGTGTTTCTAAACCTAGGAATCTACAACGAAGTGCCTCTCCACTTTGACATGGAATCATGAGTTTGACCATAATTTACGTACATTGAGGTATCAAATCTACAGGTTCCAAGTGATAGAATGCTCCATCAATAGGTCTAACTACAAAATGATTTTGTTTAGATAGGTTTGCCACAATGACGAGCAAATATATCTTCTTGGCTAGAAAGTGTAAGACAAAACATAAGTGACAAAACATTATACATAGAAGCATTGTGGATGTAAGTATTTAAGGTTTCGTGGTTAACCGATCACGTACCTTGTCATTGAAGGAAGATACGCAGGAGCGTGTGTCCGACACTTTGCATCGTTAAATTATACATAGATTAATTAGCACTCGTAAAAAATGTAGCATTTGAAATTATACCACTTAGGTATTTTGGAACCTACTGTAATGAGGAAAACCCATCCAATAACAAGTAACTAATTGCTAAAAGCTTGTTTCGAGGATATATCTTTTACTAATGATGCAAAGAAAGTACCGTTTGTAAAGATTACTTCAAACTTCACAAAGAGAAATCGACTAAAAACCCAAATATAAAACACTCAAGTTACCAAAAAACTTACTTAATGCATTCCAAACTTTTCATCTCCTATATGGCTTGTTGAGTTTCAAGGACCAGAAGAAGATAAATCTATTCTTGATGAAATTGAACACGGTTGTGTGCCAAAGGATAAGGTGTTTCTAAACCTAGGAATCTACAACGAAGTGCCTCTCCGCTTTGACTTGCAATCATGAGTTTGACCATAATTTACGTACATTGAGGTATCAAAACTACAGGTTCCAAGTTATAGAATGCTCCATCAATAGGTCTAACTACAAAATGATTTTGTTTAGATAGGTTTGCCACAATGACGAGCAAATATATCTTCTTGGCTAGAAAGTGTAAGACAAAACATAAGTGACAAAATAGTATACATAGAAGCATTGTGGATGTAAGTATTTAAGGTTTCGTGGTTAACCGATCACGTACCTTGTCATTGAAGGAAGATACGCAGGAGCGTGTGTCCGACACTTTGCATCGTTAAATTATACATAGATTAATTAGCACTCGTAAAAAATGTAGCATTTGAAATTAGACCACTTCGGTATTTTGGAACCTACTGTAATGAGGAAAACCCATTCAATAACAAGTAACTAATTGCTAAAAGCTTCTTTCGAGGATATATCTTTTACAAATGATGCAAAGAAAGTACCGTTTGAAAATATTACTTCAAACTTCACAAAGAGAAATCGACTAAAACCCAAATATAAAACACTCAAGTTACCAAAACACATACTTAATGCATTCCAACCTTTTCATCTCTTATATGGCTTGGTGAGTTTCAAGGACCAGAAGAAGATAAATCTATTCTTGATGAGATTGAACACGGTTGTGGGCCAAAGGATAAGGTGTTTCTAAACCTAGGAATCTACAACGAAGTGCCTCTCCACTTTGACATGGAATCATGAGTTTGACCATAATTTACGTACATTGAGGGATCAAATCTACAGGTTCCAAGTGATAGAATGCTCCATCAATAGGTCTAACTACAAAATGATTTTGTTTAGATAGGTTTGCCACAATGACGAGCAAATATATCTTCTTGGCTAGAAAGTGTAAGACAAAACATAAGTGACAAAACATTATACATAGAAGCATTGTGGATGTAAGTATTTAAGGTTTCGTGGTTAACCGATCACGTACCTTGTCATTGAAGGAAGATACGCAGGAGCGTGTGTCCGACACTTTGCATCGTTAAATTATACATAGATTAATTAGCACTCGTAAAAAATGTAGCATTTGAAATTATACCACTTAGGTATTTTGGAACCTACTGTAATGAGGAAAACCCATCCAATAACAAGTAACTAATTGCTAAAAGCTTGTTTCGAGGATATATCTTTTACTAATGATGCAAAGAAAGTACCGTTTGTAAAGATTACTTCAAACTTCACAAAGAGAAATCGACTAAAAACCCAAATATAAAACACTCAAGTTACCAAAAAACTTACTTAATGCATTCCAAACTTTTCATCTCCTATATGGCTTGTTGAGTTTCAAGGACCAGAAGAAGATAAATCTATTCTTGATGAAATTGAACACGGTTGTGTGCCAAAGGATAAGGTGTTTCTAAACCTAGGAATCTACAACGAAGTGCCTCTCCGCTTTGACTTGCAATCATGAGTTTGACCATAATTTACGTACATTGAGGTATCAAAACGACAGGTTCCAAGTTATAGAATGCTCCATCAATAGGTCTAACTGCAAAATGATTTTGTTTAGATAGGTTTGCCACAAAGACGAGAAAATATATCTTGTTCGCTAGAAAGTGTAAGATAAAACATAAGACACAAAATATTATACATAGAAGCATTGTGGATGTAAGTATTTAATGTTTCGTGGTTAACCGATCACGTACCTTGTCATTGAAGAAAGATACGCAGGAGCGTGTGTCCGACACTTTGCATCGTTAAATTATACATAGATTAATTAGCACTCGTAAAAAATATAGCATTTGAAATTAGACCACTTCGGTATTTTGGAACCTACTGTAATGAGGAAAACCCATTCAATAACAAGTAACTAATTGCTAAAAGCTTCTTTCGAGGATATATCTTTTACTAATGATGCAAAGAAAGTACCGTTTGAAAATATTACTTCAAACTTCACAAAGAGAAATCGACTAAAACCCAAATATAAAACACTCAAGTTACCAAAAAACATACTTAATGCATTCCAACCTTTTCATCTCTTATATGGCTTGGTGAGTTTCAAGGACCAGAAGAAGATAAATCTATTCTTGATGAGATTGAACACGGTTGTGTGCCAAAGGATAAGGTGTTTCTAAACCTAGGAATCTACAACGAAGTGCCTCTCCACTTTGACATGCAATCATGAGTTTGACCATAATTTACGTACATTGAGGTATCAAATCTACAGGTTCCAAGTGATAGAATGCTCCATCAATAGGTCTAACTTCAAAATGATTTTGTTTAGATAGGTTTGCCACAATGACGAGCAAATATATCTTCTTGGCTAGAAAGTGTAAGACAAAACATAAGTGACAAAACATTATACATAGAAGCATTGTGGATGTAAGTATTTAAGGTTTCGTGGTTAACCGATCACGTACCTTGTCATTGAAGGAAGATACGCAGGAGCGTGTGTCCGACACTTTGCATCGTTAAATTATACATAGATTAATTAGCACTCGTAAAAAATGTAGCATTTGAAATTATACCACTTAGGTATTTTGGAACCTACTGTAATGAGGAAAACCCATCCAATAACAAGTAACTAATTGCTAAAAGCTTGTTTCGAGGATATATCTTTTACTAATGATGCAAAGAAAGTACCGTTTGTAAAGATTACTTCAAACTTCACAAAGAGAAATCGACTAAAAACCCAAATATAAAACACTCAAGTTACCAAAAAACTTACTTAATGCATTCCAAACTTTTCATCTCCTATATGGCTTGTTGATTTTCAAGGACCAGAAGAAGATAAATCTATTCTTGATGAAATTGAACACGGTTGTGTGCCAAAGGATAAGGTGTTTCTAAACCTAGGAATCTACAACGAAGTGCCTCTCCGCTTTGACTTGCAATCATGAGTTTGACCATAATTTACGTACATTGAGGTATCAAAACGACAGGTTCCAAGTTATAGAATGCTCCATCAATAGGTCTAACTGCAAAATGATTTTGTTTAGATAGGTTTGCCACAAAGACGAGAAAATATATCTTGTTCGCTAGAAAGTGTAAGATAAAACATAAGACACAAAATATTATACATAGAAGCATTGTGGATGTAAGTATTTAATGTTTCGTGGTTAACCGATCACGTACCTTGTCATTGAAGAAAGATACGCAGGAGCGTGTGTCCGACACTTTGCATCGTTAAATTATACATAGATTAATTAGCACTCAAAAAAAATGTAGCATTTGAAATTAGACCACTTCGGTATTTTGGAACCTACTGTAATGAGGAAAACCCATTCAATAACAAGTAACTAATTGCTAAAAGATTGTTTCGAGGATATATCTTTTACTAATGATGCAAAGAAAGTACCGTTTGTAAAGATTACTTCAAACTTCACAAAGGGAAATCGACTAAAAACCCAAATATAAAACACTCAAGTTACCAAAAAACTTACTTAATGCATTCCAACGTTTTTATCTCCTACATGGCTTGTTGAGTTTCAAGGACCAAAAGAAGATAAATCTATTCTTGATGAAATTGAACACGGTTGTGTGCCAAAGGATAAGGTGTTTCTAAACCTAGGAATCTACAACGAAGTGCCTCTCCGCATTGACATGCAATCATGAGTTTGACCATAATTTACGTACATTGAGGTATCAAAACTACACGTTCTAAGTGATAGAATGCTCCATCAATAGGTCTAACTACAAAATGATTTTGTTTAGATAGGTTTGCCACAATGACGAGCAAATATATCTTGTTCGCTAGAAAGAGTAAGATAAAACATAAGAAATAAAATATTAAACATAGAAGCATTGTGGATGTAAGTATTTAATGTTTCGTTCTGAATCGATTATATACCTTGTCATTGAAGAAAGATACGCAGGAGCGTGTGCCCGACAGTTTGCATCGTTAAATTATACATAGATTAATTAGCACCTATAAAAAATGTAGCATTTGAAATTAGACCACTTAGGTATTTTGGAACCTACTGTAATGAGGAAAACCCATCCAATAACAAGTAACTAATTGCTAAAAGCTCCTTTCGAGGATATATCTTTTACTAATGATGCCAAGAAAGTACCGTTTGAAAAGATTACTTCAAACTTCACAAAGAGAAATCGACTAAAACCCAAATATAATAGACTCAAGTTACCAAAAAACTTACTTAATGCATTCCAACCTTTTCATCTCTTATATGGCTTGGTGAGTTTCAAGGACCAGAAGAAGATAAATCTATTCTTGATGAGATTGAACACGGTTGTGTGCCAAAGGATAAGGTGTTTCTAAACCTAGGAATCTACAACGAAGTGCCTCTCCACTTTGACATGCAATCATGAGTTTGACCATAATTTACGTACATTGAGGTATCAAATCTACAGGTTCCAAGTGATAGAATGCTCCATCAATAGGTCTAACTACAAAATGATTTTGTTTAGATAGGTTTGCCACAATGACGAGCAAATATATCTTCTTGGCTAGAAAGTGTAAGACAAAACATAAGTGACAAAACATTATACATAGAAGCATTGTGGATGTAAGTATTTAAGGTTTCGTGGTTAACCGATCACGTACCTTGTCATTGAAGGAAGATACGCAGGAGCGTGTGTCCGACACTTTGCATCGTTAAATTATACATAGATTAATTAGCACTCGTAAAAAATGTAGAATTTGAAATTATACCACTTAGGTATTTTGGAACCTACTGTAATGAGGAAAACCCATCCAATAACAAGTAACTAATTGCTAAAAGCTTGTTTCGAGGATATATCTTTTACTAATGATGCAAAGAAAGTACCGTTTGTAAAGATTACTTCAAACTTCACAAAGAGAAATCGACTAAAAACCCAAATATAAAACACTCAAGTTACCAAAAAACTTACTTAATGCATTCCAAACTTTTCATCTCCTATATGGCTTGTTGATTTTCAAGGACCAGAAGAAGATAAATCTATTCTTGATGAAATTGAACACGGTTGTGTGCCAAAGGATAAGGTGTTTCTAAACCTAGGAATCTACAACGAAGTGCCTCTCCGCTTTGACTTGCAATCATGAGTTTGACCATAATTTTCGTACATTGAGGTATCAAAACGACAGGTTCCAAGTTATAGAATGCTCCATCAATAGGTCTAACTGCAAAATGATTTTGTTTAGATAGGTTTGCCACAAAGACGAGAAAATATATCTTGTTCGCTAGAAAGTGTAAGATAAAACATAAGACACAAAATATTATACATAGAAGCATTGTGGATGTAAGTATTTAATGTTTCGTGGTTAACCGATCACGTACCTTGTCATTGAAGAAAGATACGCAGGAGCGTGTGTCCGACACTTTGCATCGTTAAATTATACATAGATTAATTAGCACTCAAAAAAAATGTAGCATTTGAAATTAGACCACTTCGGTATTTTGGAACCTACTGTAATGAGGAAAACCCATTCAATAACAAGTAACTAATTGCTAAAAGATTGTTTCGAGGATATATCTTTTACTAATGATGCAAAGAAAGTACCGTTTGTAAAGATTACTTCAAACTTCACAAAGGGAAATCGACTAAAAACCCAAATATAAAACACTCAAGTTACCAAAAAACTTACTTAATGCATTCCAACGTTTTTATCTCCTACATGGCTTGTTGAGTTTCAAGGACCAAAAGAAGATAAATCTATTCTTGATGAAATTGAACACGGTTGTGTGCCAAAGGATAAGGTGTTTCTAAACCTAGGAATCTACAACGAAGTGCCTCTCCGCATTGACATGCAATCATGAGTTTGACCATAATTTACGTACATTGAGGTATCAAAACTACACGTTCTAAGTGATAGAATGCTCCATCAATAGGTCTAACTACAAAATGATTTTGTTTAGATAGGTTTGCCACAATGACGAGCAAATATATCTTGTTCGCTAGAAAGAGTAAGATAAAACATAAGAAATAAAATATTAAACATAGAAGCATTGTGGATGTAAGTATTTAATGTTTCGTTCTGAACCGATTATATACCTTGTCATTGAAGAAAGATACGCAGGAGCGTGTGCCCGACAGTTTGCATCGTTAAATTATACATAGATTAATTAGCACCTATAAAAAATGTAGCATTTGAAATTAGACCACTTAGGTATTTTGGAACCTACTGTAATGAGGAAAACCCATCCAATAACAAGTAACTAATTGCTAAAAGCTCCTTTCGAGGATATATCTTTTACTAATGATGCCAAGAAAGTACCGTTTGAAAAGATTACTTCAAACTTCACAAAGAGAAATCGACTAAAACCCAAATATAATAGACTCAAGTTACCAAAAAACTTACTTAATGCATTCCAACCTTTTCATCTCTTATATGGCTTGGTGAGTTTCAAGGACCAGAAGAAGATAAATCTATTCTTGATGAGATTGAACACGGTTGTGTGCCAAAGGATAAGGTGTTTCTAAACCTAGGAATCTACAACGAAGTGCCTCTCCACTTTGACATGCAATCATGAGTTTGACCATAATTTACGTACATTGAGGTATCAAATCTACAGGTTCCAAGTGATAGAATGCTCCATCAATAGGTCTAACTACAAAATGATTTTGTTTAGATAGGTTTGCCACAATGACGAGCAAATATATCTTCTTGGCTAGAAAGTGTAAGACAAAACATAAGTGACAAAATATTATACATAGAAGCATTGTGGATGTAAGTATTTAAGGTTTCGTTGTTAACCGATCACGTACCTTGTCATTGAAGGAAGATACGCAGAAGCGTGTGTCCTACACTTTGCATCGTTAAATTATACATAGATTAATTAGCACTCATAAAAAATGTAGCATTTGAAATTAGACCACTTCGGTATTTTGGAACCTACTGTAATGAGGAAAACCCATTCAATAACAAGTAACTAATTGCTAAAAGCTTGTTTCGAGGATATATCTTTTACTAATGATGCAAAGAAAGTACCGTTTGTAAAGATTACTTCAAACTTCACAAAGAGAAATCGACTAAAAACCCAAATATAAAACACTCAAGTTACCAAAAAACTTACTTAATGCATTCCAACGTTTTTATCTCCTACATGGCTTGTTGAGTTTCAAGGACCAAAAGAAGATAAATCTATTCTTGATGAAATTGAACACGGTTGTGTGCCAATGGATAAGGTGTTTCTAAACCTAGGAATCTACAACGAAGTGCCTCTCCGCATTGACATGCAATCATGAGTTTGACCATAATTTACGTACATTGAGGTATCAAAACTACAGGTTCCAAGTTATAGAATTCTCCATCAATAGGTCTAACTACAAAATGATTTTGTTTAGATAGGTTTTCCACAATGACGAGCATATATATCTTGGTCGCTAGAAAGTGTAAGATAAAACATAAGTGACAAAATATTATACATACAAGAATTGTGGATGTAAGTATTTAATGTTTCGTGGTTAACCGATCACGTACCTTGTCATTGAAGAAAGATACGCAGGAGCGTGTGTCCGACAGTTTGCATCGTTAAATTATACATAGATTAATTAGCATCCATAAAAAACGTAGCATTTGAAATTAGACCACTTAGGTATTTTGGAACCTACTGTAATGAGGAAAACCCATCCAATAACAAGTAACTAATTGCTAAAAGCTTATTTCGAGGATATATCTTTTACTAATGATGCAAAGAAAGTACCGTTTGAAAATATTACTTCAAACTTCACAAAGAGAAATCGACTAAAACCCAAATATAAAACACTCAAGTTACCAAAAAACTTACTTAATGCATTCCAACCTTTTCATCTCTTATATGGCTTGGTGAGTTTCAAGGACCAGAAGAAGATAAATCTATTCTTGATGAGATTGAACACGGTTGTGTGCCAAAGGATAAGGTGTTTCTAAACCTAGGAATCTGCAACGAAGTGCCTCTCCACTTTGACATGCAATCATGAGTTTGACCATAATTTACGTACATTGAGGTATCAAATCTACAGGTTCCACGTGACAGAATGCTCCATCAATAGGTCTAACTACAAAATGATTTTGTTTAGATAGGTTTGCCACAATGACGCGCAAATATATCTTCTTGGCTAGAAAGTGTAAGAAAAAACATAAGTGACAAAATATTATACATAGAAGCATTGTGGATGTAAGTATTTAAGGTTTCGTGGTTAACCGATCACGTACCTTGTCATTGAAGGAAGATACGCAGGAGCGTGTGTCCGACACTTTGCATCGTTAAATTATACATAGATTAATTAGCACTCGTAAAAAATGTAGCATTTGAAATTATACCACTTAGGTATTTTAGAACCTACTGTAAGGAGGAAAACCCATCCAATAACAAGTAACTAATTGCTAAAAGATTGTTTCGAGGATATATCTTTTACTAATGATGCAAAGAAAGTACCGTTTGTAAAGATTACTTCAAACTTCACAAAGAGATAAGTGACAAAATATTATACATAGAAGCATTGTGGATGTATGTATTTAAGGTTTCGTGGTTAACCGATCACGTACCTTGTCATTGAAGGAAGATACGCAGGAGCGTGTGTCCGACACTTTGCATCGTTAAATTATACATAGATTAATTAGCACTCGTAAAAAATGTAGCATTTGAAATTATACCACTTAGGTATTTTGGAACCTACTGTAATGAGGAAAACCCTTTAAAATAACAAGTAACTAATTGCTAAAAGCTTGTTTCGAGGATATATCTTTTACTAATGATGCAAAGAAAGTACCGTTTGTAAAGATTACTTCAAACTTCACAAAGAGAAATCGACTAAAACCCAAATATAAAACACTCCAGTTACCAAAAAACTTACTTAATGCATTCCAACCTTTTCATCTCTTATATGGCTGGGTGAGTTTCAAGGACGAGAAGAAAATGAATCTATTCTTGATGACATTGAACACGGTTGTGTGCAAAAGGATAAGGTGTTTCTAAACCTAGGAATCTACAACGAAGTGCCTCTCCGCTCTGACATGCAATCATGAGTTTGACCATAATTTATGTACATTGAGGTATCAAAACTACAGGTTCCAAGTTATAGAATGCTCCATCAATAGGTCTAACTACAAAATGATTTTGTTTAGATAGGTTTGCCACAATGACGAGCATATATATCTTGGTCGCTAGAAAGTGTAAGATAAAACATAAGTGACAAAATATTATACATACAAGAATTGTGGATGTAAGTATTTAATGTTTCGTGGTTAACCGATCACGTACCTTGTCATTCAAGGAAGATACGCAGGAGCGTGTGTCCGACACTTTGCATCGTTAAATTATACATAGATTAATTAGCACTCATAAAAACTGTAGCATTAGAAATTAGACCACTTAGGTATTTTGGAACCTACTGTAATGAGGAAAACCCATCCAAGAACAAGTAACTAATTGCTAAAAGCATCTTTCGAGGATATATCTTTTACTAATGATGCAAAGAAAGTATCGTTTGCAAAGATTACTTCAAACTTCACAAAGAGAAATTGACTAAAACCCAAATATAAAACACTCAAGTTACCAAAAAACTTACTTAATGCATTCCAACCTTTTCATCTCTTATATGGCTTGGTGAGTTTCAAGGACCAGAAGAAGATAAATCTATTCTTGATGAGATTGAACACGGTTGTGTGCCAAAGGATAAGGTGTTTCTAAACCTAGGAATCTACAACGAAGTGCCTCTCCACTTTGACATGCAATCATGAGTTTGACCATAATTTACGTACATTGAGGTATCAAAACTACAGGTTCCAAGTTATAGAATGCTCCATCAATAGGTCTAACTGCAAAATGATTTTGTTTAGATAGGTTTTCCACAATGACGAGCAAATATATCTTGTTCGCTAGAAAGTGTAAGACAAAACATAAGTGACAAAATATTATACATAGAAGCATTGTGGATGTATGTTTTAAGGTTTCGTGGTTAACCTATCACGTACCTTGTCATTGAAGGAAGATACGTAGGAGCGTGTGTCCGACACTTTGCATCTTAAATTATACATAGATTAATTAGCACCCATAAAAAATGTAGCATTTGAAATTAGACCACTTCGGTATTTTTTAACCTACTGTAATGAGGAAAACCCCTTCAATAACAAGTAACTAATTGCTAAAAGCTTGTTTCTAGGATATATCTTTTACTAATGATGCAAAGAAAGTACCGTTAGTAAAGATTACTTCAAACTTCACAAAGAGAAATCGACTAAAAACCCAAATATAAAACACTCAAGTTACCAACAAACTTACTTAATGCATTCCAACCTTTTCATCTCCTATATGGCTTGTTGAGTTTCAAGGACCAGAAAAAGATAAATCTATTCTTGATGAGATTGAACACGATTGTGTGCCAAAGGAGAAGGTGTTTCTAAACCTAGGAATCCACAACGAAGTGCCTCTCCACTTTGACATGCAATCATGAGTTTGACCATAATTTACGTACATTGAGGTATCAAATCTACAGGTTCCAAGTGATAGAATGCTCCATCAATAGGTCTAACTACAAAATGATTTTGTTTAGATAGGTTTGCCACAATGACGAGCAAATATATCTTCTTGGCTAGAAAATGTAAGACAAAACATAAGTGACAAAATATTATACATAGAAGCATTATGGATGTAAGTTTTAAGGTTTCGTGGTTAACCTATCACGTACCTTGTCATTGAAGGAAGATACGCAGGAGCGTGTGTCCGACACTTTGCATCGTTAAATTATACATAGATTAATTAGCACTCGTAAAAAATGTAGCATTTGAAATTATACCACTTAGGTATTTTGGAACCTACTGTAATGAGGAAAACCCATCCAATAACAAGTAACTAATTGCTAAAAGCTTGTTTCGAGGATATATCTTTTACTAATGATGCAAAGAAAGTACCGTTTGTAAAGATTACTTCAAACTTCACAAAGAGAAATCGACTAAAACCCAAATATAAAACACTCCAGTTACCAAAAAACTTACTTAATGCATTCCAACCTTTTCATCTCTTATATGGCTTGGTGAGTTTCAATGATGAGAAGAAGATGAATCTATTCTTGATGAAATTGAACACGGTTGTGTGCAAAAGGATAAGGTGTTTCTAAACCTACGAATCTACAATAAAGTGCCTCTCCGCTCTGACATGCAATCATGAGTTTGACCATAATTTACGTACATTGAGTTATCAAAACTACAGGTTCCAAGTTATAGAATGCTCCATCAATAGGTCTAACTACAAAATGATTTTGTTTAGATAGGTTTGCCACAATGACGAGCATATATATCTTGGTCGCTAGAAAGTGTAAGATAAAACATAATTGACAAAATATTATACATACAAGCATTGTGGATGTAAGTATTTAATGTTTCGTGGTTACCCAATTACGTACCTTGTCATTGAAGAAAGATACGCAGGAGCGTGTGTCCGACAGTTTGCATCGTTAAATTATACATAGATTAATTAGCACCCATAAAAAATGTAGCATTTGAAATTAGACCACTTCGGTATTTTGGAACCTACTGTAATGAGGAAAACCCATCCAATAACAAGTAACTAATTGCTAAAAGCTTGTTTCGAGGATATATCTTTTACTAATGATGCAAAGAAAGTACCGTTTGAAAAGATTACTTCAAACTTCACAAAGAGAAATCGACTAAAACCCAAATATAAAACACTCAAGTTACCAAAAAACTTACTTAATGCATTCCAACCTTTTCATCTCTTATATGGCTTGGTGAGTTTCAAGGACCAGAAGAAGATAAATCTATTCTTGATGAGATTGAACACGGTTGTGTGCCAAAGGATAAGGTGTTTCTAAACCTAGGAATCTACAAAGAAGTGCCTCTCCACTTTGACATGCAATCATGAGTTTGACCATAATTTACGTACATTGAGGTATAAAAACTACAGCTTCCAAGTTATAGAATGCTCCATCAATAGGTCTAACTGCAAAATGATTTTGTTTAGATAGGTTTGCCACAATGACGAGCAAATATATCTTGTTCGCTAGAAAGAGTAAGATAAAACATAAGAAACAAAATATTAAACATAGAAGCATTGTGGATGTAAGTATTTAATGTTTCGTGGTTAACCGATTACGTACCTTGTCATTGAAGAAAGATATGCAGGAGCGTGTGTCCGACAGTTTGCATCGTTAAATTATACATAGATTAATTAGCACCCATAAAAAATGTAGCATTTGAAATTAGACCACTTAGGTATTTTGGAACCTACTGTAATGAGGAAAACCCATTAAAATAACAAGTAACTAATTGCTAAAAGCTTGTTTCGAGGATATATCTTTTACTAATGATGCAAAGAAAGTACAGTTTGTAAAGATTACTTCAAACTTCACAAAGAGAAATCGACTAAAAACCCAAATATAAAACACTCAAGTTACGAAAAAACTTACTTAATGCATTCCAACCTTTTCATCTCCTATATGGCTTTTTAAGTTTCAAGGACCAGAAGAAGATAAATCTATTCTTGATGAAATTGAACCTGGTTGTGTGCCAAAGGATAAGGTGTATCTAAACCTAGGAATCTACAACGAAGTGCCTCTCCGCTTTGACATGTAATCGTGAGTTTGACCATAATTTACGTACATTGAGGTATCAAAACTACAGGATCCAAGTTATAGAATGCGCCATCAGTAGGTCTAACTACAAAATGAATTTGTTTAGATAGGTTTTCCATAATGACGAGCAAATATATCTTGTTGGCTAGAAAGTGTAAGACAAAACATAAGTGACAAAATATTATACATAGAAGCATTATGGATGTAAGTATTAAGGTTTCGTGGTTACCCGATCACGTACCTTGTCATTGAAGGATGATATGCAGGAGCGTTTGTCTGACACTTTGCATCGTTAAATTATACATAGATTAATTAGCACTCATAAAAAATATAGCATTTTAAATTAGACCACTTCGGTATTTTGGAACCTACTGTAATGAGGAAAACCCATTCAATAACAAGTAAGTAATTGCTAAAAGCTTGTTTCGAGGATATTTCTTTTACTAATGATGCAAAGAAAGTACCGTTTGTAAAGATTACTTCAAACTTCACAAAGAGAAAAAGACTAAAAACAAAAATATAAAACACTCAAGTTACCAAAAAACTTACTTAATGCATTCCAACCTTTTCATCTCCTATATGGCTTGTTGAGTTTCAAGGACCAGAAGAAGATAAATCTAGTCTTGATGAAATTGAACACGGTTGTGTGCAAAAGGATAAGGTGTTTCTAAACCTAGGAATCTACAACGAAGTGCCTCTCCGCTCTGACATGCAATCATGAGTTTGACCATAATTTACGTACATTGAGGTATCAAAACTACAGGTTCCAAGTTATAGTATGCTCCATCAATAGATCTAACTGCAAAATGATTTTGTTTAGATAGGTTTGCCACAATGACGAGCTAATATATCTTGGTCGTAGAAAGTGTAAGATAAAACATAAGTGACAAAATATTATACATACAAGCATTGTGGATGTAAGTATTTAAGGTTTCGGGGTTAACCGATCACGTACCTTGTCATTGAAGGAAGATACGCAGAAGCGTGTGTCCTACACTTTGCATCGTTAAATTATACATAGATTAATTAGCACTCATAAAAAATGTAGCATTTGAAATTAGACCACTTCGGTATTTTGGAACCTACTGTAATGAGGAAAACCCATTCAATAACAAGTAACTAATTGCTAAAAGCTTGTTTCGAGGATATATCTTTTACTAATGATGCAAAGAAAGTACCGTTTGTAAAGATTACTTCAAACTTCACAAAGTGAAATCGACTAAAAACCCAAATATAAAACACTCAAGTTACCAAAAAACATACTTAATGCATTCCAACGTTTTTATCTCCTACATGGCTTGTTGAGTTTCAAGGATCAGAAGAAGATAAATCTATTCTTGATGAAATTGAACACGGTTGTGTGCCAAAGGATAAGGTGTTTCTAAACCTAGGAATCTACAACGAGGTGCCTCTCCGCATTGACATGCAATCATGAGTTTGACCATAATTTACGTACATTTAGGTATCAAAACTACAGGTTCCAAGTTATAGAATGCTCCATCAATAGGTCTAACTGCAAAATGATTTTGTTTAGATAGGTTTGCCACAATGACGAGCAAATATATCTTGTTCGCTAGAAAGAGTAAGATAAAACATAAGAAACAAAATATTAAACATAGAAGCATTGTGGATGTAAGTATTTAATGTTTCGTGGTTAACCGATTACGTACCTTGTCATTGAAGAAAGATACGCAGGAGCGTGTGTCCGACAGTTTGCATCGTTAAATTATACATAGATTAATTAGCACCCATAAAAAATGTAGCATTTGAAATTAGACCACTTAGGTATTTTGGAACCTACTGTAATGAGGAAAACCCATTAAATAACAAGTAACTAATTGCTAAAAGCTTGTTTCGAGGATATATCTTTTACTAATGATGCAAAGAAAGTACAGTTTGTAAAGATTACTTCAAACTTCACAAAGAGAAATCGACTAAAAACCCAAATATAAAACACTCAAGTTACGAAAAAACTTACTTAATGCATTCCAACCTTTTCATCTCCTATATGGCTTTTTGAGTTTCAAGGACCAGAAGAAGATAAATCTATTCTTGATGAAATTGAACCTGGTTGTGTGCCAAAGGATAAGGTGTTTCTAAACCTAGGAATCTACAACGAAGTGCCTCTCCGCTTTGACATGTAATCATGAGTTTGACCATAATTTACGTACATTGAGGTATCAAAACTACAGGTTCCAAGTTATAGAATGCTCCATCAGTAGGTCTAACTACAAAATGAATTTGTTTAGATAGGTTTTCCATAATGACGAGCAAATATATCTTGTTGGCTAGAAAGTGTAAGACAAAACATAAGTGACAAAATATTATACATAGAAGCATTGTGGATGTAAGTATTAAGGTTTCGTAGTTACCCGATCACGTACCTTGTCATTGAAGGAAGATATGCAGGAGCGTGTGTCTGACACTTTGCATCGTTAAATTATACATAGATTAATTAGCACTCATAAAAAATGTAGCATTTGAAATTAGACCACTTCGGTATTTTGGAATCTACTGTAATGAGGAAAACCCATTCAATAACAAGTAAGTAATTGCTAAAAGCTTGTTTCGAGGATATTTCTTTTACTAATGATGCAAAGAAAGTACCGTTTGTAAAGATTACTTCAAACTTCACAAAGAGAAATAGACTAAAAACCCAAATATAAAACGCTCAAGTTACCAAAAAAACTTGTTTAATGCATTCCAACCTTTTCATCTCTTATATGGCTTGTTGAATTTCAAGGAGCAGAAGAATATGAATCTATTCTTGATGAAAATGAACACGGTTGTGTGCAAAAGGATAAATTGTTTCTAACCCTAGGAATCTACAACGAAGTGCCTCTCCGCTTTGACATGCAATCATGAGTTTGACCATAATTTACGTACATTGAGGTATCAAAACTACAGGTTGCAAATTATAGAATGCTCCATCAATATTTCTAACTGCAAAATGATATTGTTTAGATAGGTTTTCCACAATGACGAGCAAATATATCTTGTTCGCTAGAAAGTGTAAGCTAAAACATAAGAGACAAAATATTATACATAGAAGCATTGTGGATGTAAGTATTTAATGTTTCGTGGTTAACCGATCACATACCTTGTCATTGAAGGATGATACGCAGGAGCGTGTGTCCAACACTTTGCATCATTAAATTATACATAGATTAATTAGCACTCATAAAAAGGGTAGCATTTGAAATTAGACCACTTCGGTATTTTGGAACCTACTGTAATGAGGAAAACCCATTCAATAACAAGTAAGTAATTGCTAAAAGCTTATTTCGAGGATATTTATTTTACTAATGATGCAAAGAAAGTACCGTTTGTAAAGATTACTTCAAACTTCACAAAGAGAAATAGACTAAAAACCCAAATATAAAACGCTCAAGTTACCAAAAAAACTTGTTTAATGCATTCCAACCTTTTCATCTCTTGTATGGCTTGTTGAATTTCAAGGAGCAGAAGAATATGAATCTATTCTTGATGAAAATGAACACGGTTGTGTGCAAAAGGATAAGGTGTTTCTAACCCTAGGAATCTAAAACGAAGTGCCTCTCCGCTTTGACATGCAATCATGAGTTTGACCATAATTTACGTACATTGCGGTATCAAAACTACAGGTTGCAAATTATAGAATGCTCCATCAATATTTCTAACTGCAAAATGATATTGTTTAGATAGGTTTTCCACAATGACGAGCAAATATATCTTGTTCGCTAGAAAGTGTAATCTAAAACATAAGAGACAAAATATTATACATAGAAACATTGTGGATGTAAGTATTTAATGTTTCGTGGTTAACCGATCACATACCTTGTCATTGAAGGATGATACGCAGGAGCGTGTGTCCAACACTTTGCATCGTTAAATTATACATAGATTAATTAGCACTCATAAAAAGTGTAGCATTTGAAATTAGACCACTTCGGTATTTTGGAACCTACTGTAATGAGGAAAACCCCTTCAATAACAAGTAACTAATTGCTAAAAGCTTGTTTCGAGGATATATCTTTTACTAATGATGCAAAGAAAGTACCGTTAGTAAAGATTACTTCAAACTTCACAAAGAAAAATCGACTAAAAACCCAAATATAAAACACTCAAGTTACCAAAAAACCTATGTAATGCATTCCAACCTTTTCATCTCCTATATGGCTTGTTGAGTTTCAAGGACCAGAAGAAGATAAATCTATTCTTGATGAAATTGAACACGGTTGTGTGCAAAAGGATAAGGTGTTTCTAAACCTAGGAATCTACAACGAACTGCCTCTCCGCTTGGACATGCAATCATGAGTTTGACCATAATTTACGTACATTGAGGTATCAAATCTACAGGTTCCAAGTTATAGAATGCTCCATCAATACGTCTAACTACAAAATGATTTTGTTTAGATTGGTTTGCCACAATGACGAGCAAATATATCTTGTTGGCTAGAAAGTGTAAGACAAAACATAAGTGACAAAATATTATACATAGAAGCATTGTGGATGTAAGTATTTAAGGTTTCGTGGTGAACCGATCACGTACCTTGTCAATGAAGGAAGATACGCAGGAGGGTGTATCTGACACTTTGCATCGTTAAATTATACATAGATTAATTAGCACTCGTAAAAAATGTAGCATTTGAAATTTGACCACTTCGGTATTTTGGAACCTACTGTAATGAGGAAAACCCATTCAATAACAAGTAAGTAATTGCTAAAAGCTTATTTCGAGGATATTTCTTTTACTAATGATGCAAAGAAAGTGCAGTTTGTAAAGATTACTTCAAACTTCACAAAGAGAAATAGACTAAAAACCCAAATATAAAACGCTCAAGTTACCAAAAAAACTTGTTTAATGCATTCCAACCTTTTCATCTCTTGTATGGCTTGTTGAATTTCAAGGAGCAGAAGAATATGAATCTATTCTTGATGAAAATGAACACGGTTGTGTGCAAAAGGATAAGGTGTTTCTAACCCTAGGAATCTACAACGAAGTGCCTCTCCGCTTTGACATGCAATCATGAGTTTGACCATAATTTACGTACATTGAGGTATCAAAACTACAGGTTGCAAATTATAGAATGCTCCATCAATATTTCTAACTGCAAAATGATATTGTTTAGATAGGTTTTCCACAATGACGAGCAAATATATCTTGTTCGCTAGAAAGTGTAATCTAAAACATAAGAGACAAAATATTATACATAGAAGCATTGTGGATGTAAGTATTTAATGTTTCGTGGTTAACCGATCACATACCTTGTCATTGAAGGATGATACGCAGGAGCGTGTGTCCAACACTTTGCATCGTTAAATTATACATAGATTAATTAGCACTCATAAAAAGTGTAGCATTTGAAATTAGACCACTTCGGTATTTTGGAACCTACTGTAATGAGGAAAACCCCTTCAATAACAAGTAACTAATTGCTAAAAGCTTGTTTCGAGGATATATCTTTTACTAATGATGCAAAGAAAGTACCGTTAGTAAAGATTACTTCAAACTTCACAAAGAAAAATCGACTAAAAACCCAAATATAAAACACTCAAGTTACCAAAAAACCTACGTAATGCATTCCAACCTTTTCATCTCCTATATGGCTTGTTGAGTTTCAAGGACCAGAAGAAGATAAATCTATTCTTGATGAAATTGAACACGGTTGTGTGCAAAAGGATAAGGTGTTTCTAAACCTAGGAATCTACAACGAAGTGCCTCTCCGCTTGGACATGCAATCATGAGTTTGACCATAATTTACGTACATTGAGGTATCAAATCTACAGGTTCCAAGTTATAGAATGCTCCATCAATACGTCTAACTACAAAATGATTTTGTTTAGATTGGTTTGCCACAATGACGAGCAAATATATCTTGTTGGCTAGAAAGTGTAAGACAAAACATAAGTGACAAAATATTATACATAGAAGCATTGTGGATGTAAGTATTTAAGGTTTCGTGGTTAACCGATCACGTACCTTGTCATTGAAGGAAGATACGGAGGAGGGTGTATCCGACACTTTGCATCGTTAAATTATACATAGATTAATTAACACTCATAAAAAAAGTAGCATTTGAAATTAGACCACTTCGGTATTTTGGAACCTACTGTAATGAGGAAAACCCATTCAATAACAAGTAAGTAATTGCTAAAAGCTTGTTTCGAGGATATTTCTTTTACTAATGATGCAAGAAAGTACCGTTTGTAAAGATTACTTCAAACTTCACAAAGAGAAATAGACTAAAAACCCAAATATAAAACGCTTAAGTTACCAAAAAAACTTGTTTAATGCATTCCAACCTTTTCATCTCTTATATGGCTTGTTGAATTTCAAGGAGCAGAAGAATATGAATCTATTCTTGATGAAAATGAACACGGTTGTGTGCAAAAGGATAAGGTGTTTCTAACCCTAGGAATCTACAACGAAGTGCCTCTCCGCTTTGACATGCAATCATGAGATTGACCGTAATTTACGTACATTGAGGTATCAAAACTACAGGTTGCAAATTATAGAATGCTCCATCAATATTTCTAACTGCAAAATGATATTGTTTAGATAGGTTTTACACAATGACGAGCAAATATATCTTGTTCGCTAGAAAGTGTAAGCTAAAACATAAAAGACAAAATATTATACATAGAAGCATTGTGGATGTAAGTATTTAATGTTTCGTGGTTAACCGATCACATACCTTGTCATTGAAGGATGATACGCAGGAGCGTGTGTCCAACACTTTGCATCGTTAAATTATACATAGATTAATTAGCACTCATAAAAAGTGTAGCATTTGAAATTAGACCACTTCGGTATTTTGGAACCTACTGTAATGAGGAAAACCCCTTCAATAACAAGTAACTAATTGCTAAAAGCTTGTTTCGAGGATATATCTTTTACTAATGATGCAAAGAATGTACCGTTAGTAAAGATTACTTCAAACTTCACAAAGAGAAATCGACTAAAAAGCCAAATATAAAACACTCAAGTTACCAAAAAACTTACTTAATGCATTCCAACCTTTTCATCTCCTATATGGCTTGTTGAGTTTCAAGGACCAGAAGAAGATAAATCTATTCTTGATGAAATTGAACACGGTTGTGTGCCAAAGGATTAGGTGTTTCTAAACCTAGGAATCTACAACGAAGTGCCTCTCCGCTTTGACATGCAATCATGAGTTTGACCATAATTTACGTACATTGAGGTATCAAAACTACAGGTTCCAAGTGATAGAATGCTCCATCAATAGGTCTAACTACAAAATGATTTTGTTTAGATAGGTTTGCCACAATGACGAGCAAATATATCTTGTTGGCTAGAAAGTGTAAGACAAAACATAAGTGACAAAATATTATACATAGAAGCATTGTGGATGTAAGTATTTAAGGTTTCGTGGTTAACCGATCACGTACCTTGTCATTGAAGGAAGATACGGAGGAGGGTGTATCCGACACTTTGCATCGTTAAATTATACATAGATTAATTACCACTCGTAAAAAATGTAGCATTTGAAATTAGACCACTTAGGTATTTTGGAACCTACTGTAATGAGGAAACCCATCCAATAACAAGTAACTAATTGCTAAAAGCCTTTTTCGAGGATATATCTTTTACTAATGATGCAAAGAAAGTACTGTTTGTAAAGATTACTTCAAACTTCATAAAGAGAAATCGACTAAAAACCCAAATATAAAACACTCAAGTTACCAAAAAACTTACTTAATGCATTCCAACCTTTTCATCTCCTATATGGCTTGTTGAGTTTTCAAGGACCAGAAGAAGATAAATCTATTCTTGATGAAATTGAACCTGGTTGTGTGCCAAAGGATAAGGTGTTTCTAATCCTAGGAATCTACAACGAAATGCCTCTCCGCTTTGACATGTAATCATGAGTTTGACCATAATTTACGTACATTGAGGTATCAAAACTACAGGTTCCAAGTTATAGAATGCTCCATCAGTAGGTCTAACTACAAAATGAATTTGTTTAGATAGGTTTGCCATAATGACGAGCAAATATATCTTGTTGGCTAGAAAGTGTAAGACAAAACATAAGTGACAAAATATTATACAAAGAAGCATTGTGGATGTAAGTATTAAGGTTTCGTGGTTACCCGATCACGTACCTTGTCATTGAAGGAAGATATGCAGGAGCGTGGTTCTGACACTTTGCATCGTTAAATTATACATAGATTAATTAGCACTCATAAAAAATGTAGCATTTGAAATTAGACCACTTCGGTATTTTGGAACCTACTGTAATGAGGAAAACCCATTCAATAACAAGTAAGTAATTGCTAAAAGCTTGTTTCGAGGATATTTCATTTACTAATGATGCAAGAAAGTACCGTTTGTAAAGATTACTTCAAACTTCACAAAGAGAAATAGACTAAAAACCCAAATATAAAACGCTTAAGTTACCAAAAAAACTTGTTTAATGCATTCCAACCTTTTCATCTCTTATATGGCTTGTTGAATTTCAAGGAGCAGAAGAATATGAATCTATTCTTGATGAAAATGAACACGGTTGTGTGCAAAAGGATAAGGTGTTTCTAACCCTAGGAATCTACAACGAAGTGCCTCTCCGCTTTGACATGCAATCATGAGATTGACCGTAATTTACGTACATTGAGGTATCAAAACTACAGGTTGCAAATTATAGAATGCTCCATCAATATTTCTAACTGCAAAATGATATTGTTTAGATAGGTTTTCCACAATGACGAGCAAATATATCTTGTTCGCTAGAAAGTGTAAGCTAAAACATAAGAGACAAAATATTATACATAGAAGCATTGTGGATGTAAGTATTTAATGTTTCGTGGTTAACCGATCACATACCTTGTCATTGAAGGATGATACGCAGGAGCGTGTGTCCAACACTTTGCATCGTTAAATTATACATAGATTAATTAGCACTCATAAAAAGTGTAGCATTTGAAATTAGACCACTTCGGTATTTTGGAACCTACTGTAATGAGGAAAACCCCTTCAATAACAAGTAACTAATTGCTAAAAGCTTGTTTCGAGGATATATCTTTTACTAATGATGCAAAGAAAGTACCGTTAGTAAAGATTACTTCAAACTTCACAAAGAGAAATCGACTAAAAACCCAAATATAAAACACTCAAGTTACCAAAAAACTTACGTAATGCATTCCAACCTTTTCATCTCCTATATGGCTTGTTGAGTTTCAAGGACTAGAAGAAGATAAATCTATTCTTGATAAAATTGAACACGGTTGTGTGCAAAAGGATAAGGTGTTTCTAAACCTAGGAATCTACAACGAAGTGCCTCTCCGCTTGGACATGCAATCATGAGTTTGACCATAATTTACGTACATTGAGGTATCAAATCTACAGGTTCCAAGTTATAGAATGCTCCATCAATACGTCTAACTACAAAATGATTTTGTTTAGATTGGTTTGCCACAATGACGAGCAAATATATCTTGTTGGCTAGAAAGTGTAAGACAAAACATAAGTGACAAAATATTATACATAGAAGCATTGTGGATGTAAGTATATAAGGTTTTGTGGTTAACCGATCACGTACCTTGTCATTGAAGGAAGATACGCAGGAGGGTGTATCCGACAATTTGCATCGTTAAATTATACATAGATTAATTAGCACTCGTAAAAAATGTAGCATTTGAAATTAGACCACTTAGGTATTTTGGAACCTACTGTAATGAGGAAAACCCATCCAATAACAAGTAACTAATTGCTAAAAGCTTGTTTCGAGGATATATCTTTTACTAATGATGCAAAGAAAGTACCGTATGTAAAGATTACTTCAAACTTCACAAAGAGAAATCGACTAAAAACCCAAATATAAAACCCTCAAGTTACCAAAAAACTTACTTAATGCATTCCAACCTTTTCATCTCCTACATGGCTTGTTGAGTTTCAAGGACCAGAAGAAGATAAATCTATTCTTGATGAAATTGAACACGGTTGTGTGCCAAAGGATTAGGTGTTTCTAAACCTAGGAATCTACAACGAAGTGCCTCTCCGCTTTGACATGCAATCATGAGTTTGACCATAATTTACGTACATTGAGGTATCAAAACTACAGGTTCCAAGTGATAGAATGCTCCATCAATAGGTCTACCTACAAAATGATTTTGTTTAGATAGGTTTGCCACAATGACGAGCAAATATATCTTGTTGGCTAGAAAGTGTAAGACAAAACATAAGTGACAAAATATTATACATAGAAGAATTGTGGATGTAAGTATTTAAGGTTTCGTGGTTAACCGATCACGTACCTTGTCATTGAAGGAAGATACGCAGGAGGGTGTATCCGACACTTTGCATCGTTAAATTATACATAGATTAATTACCACTCGTAAAAAATGTAGCATTTGAAATTAGACCACTTAGGTATTTTGGAACCTACTGTAATGAGGAAAACCCATCCAATAACAAGTAACTAATTGCTAAAAGCTTGTTTCGAGGATATATCTTTTACTAATGATGCAAAGAAAGTACCGTTTGTAAAGATTACTTCAAACTTCACAAAGAGAAATCGACTAAAAACCCAAATATAAAACACTCAAGTTACCAAAAAACTTACTTAATGCATTCCAACCTTTTCATCTCCTATATGGCTTGATGAGTTTCAAGGACCAGAAGAAGATAAATCTATTCTTGATGAAATTGAACACGGTTGTGTGCCAAAGGATAAGGTGTTTCTAAACCTAGGAATCTACAACGAAGTGCCTCTCCACTTTGACATGCAATCATGAGTTTGACCATAATTTACGTACATTGAGGTATCAAAACTACAGGTTCCAAGTTATAGAATGCTCCATCAATAGGTCTAACTGCAAAATGATTTTGTTTAGATAGGTTTTCCACAATGACGAGCAAATATATCTTGTTCGCTAGAAAGTGTAAGATAAAACATAAGTGAGAAAATGTTATACATAGAAGCATTGTGGATGTAAGTATTTAATGTTTCGTGATTAACCGATCACGTACTTTTTCATTGAAGAAAGATACGCAGGAGGGTGTATCCGACACTTTGCATCGTTAAATTATACATAGATTAATTAGCACTCTTAAAAAATGTAGCATTTGAAATTAGACAACTTCGGTATTTTCGAACCTACTGTAATGAGGAAAACCCATTCAATAACAAGTAACTAATTGCTAAAAGCTTGTTTCGAGGATATATCTTTTACTAATGATGCAAAGAAAGTACCGTTTGTAAAGATTACTTCAAACTTCACAAAGATAAATCGACTAAAAACCCAAATATAAAACACTCAAGTTACCAAAAAACTTACTTAATGCATTCCTACCTTTTCATCTCCTATATGGCTTGTTGAGTTTCAAGGACCAGAAGAAGATAAATCTATTCTTGATGAAATTGAACAAGGTTGTGTGCCAAAGGATAAGGTGTTTCTAAACCTAGGAATCTACAACGAAGTGCCTCTCCACTTTGACATGCACTCATGAGTTTGACCATAATTTACGTACATTGAGGTATCAAAACTACAGGTTCCAAGTTATAGAATGCTCCATCAATAGGTCTAACTGCAAAATGATTTTGTTTAGATAGGTTTTCCACAATGACGAGCAAATATATCTTGTTCGCTAGAAAGTGTAAGATAAAACATAAGAAACAAAATATTATACATAGAAGCATTGTGGATGTAAGTATTTAATGTTTCGTGGTTAACCGATCACGTACTTTTTCATTGAAGGAAGATACGCAGGAGAGTGTGTCCGACAGTTTGCATCGTTAAATTATACATAGATTAATTAGCTCTCATAAAAAAAATGTAGTATTTGAATTGAGACCACTTCGTTATTTTGGAACCAACTGTAATGAGGAAAACCCCTTCAATAACAAGTAACTAATTGCTTGAAGCTAATTTCGAGGATATTTCTTTTGCTACTGGTACAAAGAAAGTACAGTTTGTAAAGATTACTTCAAACTTCACAAAGTGAAATAGACTAAAAACCCAAATATAAAACGCTCAAGTTACCAAAAAACTTACGTAATGCATTCCAACCTTTTCATCTCCTATATGGCTTGTTGAGTTTCAAGGACCAGAAGAAGATAAATCTATTCTTGATGAAATTGAACACGGTTGTGTGCAAAAGGATAAGGTGTTTCTAAACCTAGGAATCTACAACGAAGTGCCTCTCCGCTTGGACATGCAATCATGAGTTTGACCATAATTTACGTACATTGAGGTATCAAATCTACAGGTTCCAAGTTATAGAATGCTCCATCAATAGGTCTAACTGCAAAATGATTTTGTTTAGATAGGTTTTCCACCATGACGAGCAAATATATCTTGTTGGCTAGAAAGTGTAAGACAAAACATAAGTGACAAAATATTATACATAGAAGCATTCTGGATATAAGTATTTAATGTTTCGTGGTTAACTGATCACGTACCTTGTCATTGAAGGAAGATACGAAGGAGCGTGTGTCCGACACTTTGCATCGTTAAATTATACATAGATTAGTTAGCACTCATAAAAAATGTAGCATTTGAAATTAGACCACTTTGGTATTTTGGAACCTACTGTAATGAGGAAAACCCATTCAATAACAAGTAACTAATTGCTTAAAGTTTGTTTCGAGTATATTTCTTTTAATAATGATACAAAGAAAGTACCATTTGTAAAGATTACTTCAAACTTCACAAAGAGAAATCGACTAAAAAACCAAATATAAAATGCTCAAGTTACCAAAAACACTTGCTAAATGCATTCCAACCTTTTCATCTCCTATATGGCTTTTTGACTTTCAAGGACTAGAAAAAGATGAATCTATTCTTGATGAAATTGAACACGGTTGTGTGCAAAAGGATAAGGTGTTTCTAAACCTAGGAATCTACAACGAAGTGCCACTACGCTTTGACATGCAATCATGAGTTTGACCGTAATTTTCGTACATTGAGGTATCAAAACAACAGGTTCAGAGTTATAGAATGCTCCATGAATAGGTCAAACTACAAAATGATTTTGTTTAGATAGGTTTGCCACAATGACGAGCAAATATATCTTGTTGGCTAGAAAGTGTAAGACAAAACATAAGTGAGAAAATATTATACATAGAAGCATTGTGGATGTAAGTATTTAATATTTCGTGGTTAACCGATCACGTACTTTGTCATTGAAGGAAGATACGCAGGTGCGTGTGTCAGACAGTTTGCATCGTTAAATTATACATAGATTAATTAGCTCTGATAAAAAAAATGTAGTATTTGAATTGAGATCTCTTCGTTATTTTGGAACCAACTGTAATGAGGAAAACCCCTTCAATAACAAGTAACTAATTGCTTGAAGCTAATTTCGAGGATATTTCTTTTACTAATGGTACAAAGAAAGTACCATTTGTAAAGATTACTTCAAACTTCACAAAGAGAAATAGAATAAAAACCCAAATATAAAACGCTGAAGTTACCAAACAAACTTGCTTAATGCGTACCAACCTTTTCATCTCCGATATGGCTTGTTGAGTTTCAAGGACGAGAAGAAGATGAATCTATTCTTGATGAAATTGAACACGGTTGTGTGCAAAAGGATAAGGTGTTTCTAAACCTAGGAATCTACAACGAAGTTCCTCTCCGCTTTGACATGCAATCATGAGTTTGACCATAATTTACGTACATTGAGCTATCAAACTACAGGTTCCATGTTATAGAAAGCTCCATCAATAGGTCTAACTACAAAATGATTTTGTTTAGATAGGTTTGCCGCAATGACGAGCAAATATATCTTGTTGGCAAGAAAGTGTAAGACAAAACATAAGTGACAAAATATTATACATAGAAGCATTGTGGATGTAAGTATTTAATGTTTCGTGGTTAACCGATCACGTACCTTGTCATTGAAGAAAGATACGCAGGAGCCTGTGTCCGACACTTTGCATCGTTAAATTATACATAGATTAATTAGCACTCATAAAAAATGTAGCATTTGAAATTAGACCACTTCGGTATTTTGGAACCTACTATAATGAGGAAAACCCATTCAATAACAAGTAACTAATTGCTTAAAGTTTGTTTCGAGGATATTTCTTTTACTAATGGTACAAAGAAAGTACCGTTTGTAAAGATTACTTCAAACTTCACAAAGAGAAATAGACTAAAAACCCAAATATAAAACGCTCAAGTTACCAAACAAATTTGCTTAATGCATTCCAACCTTTTCATCTCCTATATGGCTTGTTGAGTTTCAAGGACGAGAAGAAGATGAATCTATTCTTGATGAAATTGAACACGGTTGTGTGAAAAAAGATAAGGTGTTTCTAAACCTAGGAATCTACAACGACGTGCCTCTCCGCTTTGACATGCAATCATGAGTTTGACCTTAATTGAAGAGGTATCAAAACTACAGGTTCCAAGTTATAGAATGCTCCATCAATAGGTCTAACTCCAAAATGATTTTGTTTAGATAGGTTTGCCACAATGACGAGCAAATATATCTTGTTGGCTAGAAAGTGTAAGACAAAACATAAGTGAGAAAATATTATATATAGAAGCATTGTGGATGTAAGTATTTAATGATTCGTGGTAAACCAATCACGTACGTTGTCATTGAAGGAAGATACGCAGGAGCGTGTATCCGACACTTTGCATCGTTAAATTATACATAGATTAATTAGCACTCATAAAATATGTAGCATTTGAAATTAGACCACTTCGGTATTTTGGAACCTACTGTAATGAGGAAAACCCATTCAATAACTAGTAACTAATTGCTTAAAGTTTGTTTCGAGAATATTTCTTTGACTAATGATGCAAAGAAAGTACCATTTGTAAAGATTACGTCAAACTTAACAAAGAGAAATAGACTAAAAACCCAAATATAAAACGCTCAAGTTACCAAAAAAAACTTGCTTATTGCCTTCCAACATTTTCATCTCCTATATGGCTTGTTGAGTTTCAAGGACGAGAAGAAGATGAATCTATTCTTTATGAAATTGAACACGGTTGTGTGCAAAAAGATAAGGTGTTTCTAAACCTAGGAATCTACAACGACGTGCCTCTCCGCTTTGACATGCAATCATAAGTTTACAATAATTTAAGTACATTGAGGTATCAAAACTACAGGTTCCAAGTTATAGAATGCTGCATCAATATGTCTAACTGCAAAATGATTTTGTTTAGATAGGTTTGCCACAATTACGAGCAAATATATCTTGTCCGCTAGAAAGTGTATGATAAAACATAAGAAACAAAATATTATCCATAGAATCATTGTGGATGTAAGTATTTAATGTTTCGTGGTTAACCGATCACGTACCTTGTCATTGAAGGAAGATACGCAGGAGCGTGTGTCCGACACTTTGAATCGTTAAATTATACATAGATTAAATAGCACTCATAAAAAATGTAGCATTTGAAATTAGACCACTTCGGTATTTTGGAACCTACTATAATGAGAAAAACCCCTTCCATAACAAGTAACTAATTGCTAAAAGCATGTTTCGAGGATATATCTTTTACTAATGATGCAAGTAAAGTACCGTTTGTAAAGATTACTTCAAACTTCACAAAGAGAAATAGACTAAAAACCCAAATATAAAACGCTCAAGTTATCAAAAAAACTTGCTTAATGCATTCCAACCTTTTCATCTCCTATATGGCTTGTTGAGTTTCAAGGACGAGAAGAAGATGAATCTATTCTTGATGAAATTGAACACGGTTGTGTGCAAAAAGGATAAGGTGCTTCTAACCCTAGGAATCTACAACGACGTGCCTCTCCGCTGTGACATGCAATTATGAGTTTGACCATAATTTATGTACATTAAGGTATCAAAACTACAGGTTCCAAGTTATAGAATGCTCCATCAATATGTCTAACTGCAAAATGATTTTGTTTAGATAGGTTTGCCACAATGACGAGCAAATATATCTTGTCCGCTAGAAAGTGTAAGATAAAACATAAGAAACAAAATATTATCCATAGAATCATTGTGGATGTAAGTATTTAATGTTTCGTGGTTAACCGATCACGTACCTTGTCATTGAAGGAAGATACGCAGGAGCGTGTGTCCGACACTTTGGATCGTTAAATTATACATAGATTAAATAGCACTCATAAAAAATGTAGCATTTGAAATTAGACCACTTCGGTATTTTGGAACCTACTATAATGAGAAAAACCCCTTCCATAACAAGTAACTAATTGTTAAAAGCATGTTTCGAGGATATATCTTTTACTAATGATGCAAGTAAAGTACCGTTTGTAAAGATTACTTCAAACTTCACAAAGTGAAATAGACTAAAAACCCAAATATAAAACGCTCAAGTTATCAAAAAAACTTGCTTAATGCATTCCAACCTTTTCATCTCCTATATGGCTTGTTGAGTTTCAAGGACCAGAAGAAGATAAATCTATTCTTGAGGAAATTGAACACGGTTGTGTGCAAAAGGATAAGGTATTTCTAAACCTAGGAATCTACAACGAAGTGCCTCTCCGCTTTGACATGCAATCATGAGTTTGACCATAATTTACGTACATTGAGCTATCAAAACTACAGGTTCCAAGTTATAGAATGCTCCATGAATAGGTCTAACTGCAAAATGATTTTGTTTAGAAAGGTTTGCCACAATGACGAGAAAATATATCTTGTTCGCTAGAAAGTGTAAGATAAAACATAAGTGAGAAAATATTATACATAGAAGCATTGTGGATGTAAGTATTTAATGTTTCGTGGTTAAACGATCACGTACTTTTTCATTGAAGGAAGATACGCAGGAGCGTGTGTCTGACAGTTTGCATCGTTAAATTATACATAGATTAATTAGCTCTCATAAAAAAATGTAGTATTTGAATTGTGACCCCTTCGTTATTTTGGAGCCAACTGTAATAAGGAAAACCCCTTCAATAACAAGTAACTAATTGCTTGATGCTAATTTCGAGGATATTTCCTTTACTAATGGTACTAAGAAAGTACCATTTGTAAAGATTACTTCAAACTTAACAAAGAGAAATAGACTAAAAACCCAAATATAAAACGCTCAAGTTACCAAAAAAACTTGCTTATTGCATTCCAACCTTTTCATCTCCTATATGGCTTGTTGAGTTTCAAGGACGAGAAGAAGATGAATCTATTCTTGATGAAATTGAACACGGTTGTGTGAAAAAAGATAAGGTGTTTCTAAACCTAGGAATCTACAACGACGTGCCTCTCCGCTTTGACATGCAATCATGAGTTTGACCTTAATTGAAGAGGTATCAAAACTACAGGTTCCAAGTTATAGAATGCTCCATCAATAGGTCTAACTCCAAAATGATTTTGTTTAGATAGGTTTGCCACAATGACGAGCAAATATATCTTGTTGGCTAGAAAGTGTAAGACAAAACATAAGTGAGAAAATATTATATATAGAAGCATTGTGGATGTAAGTATTTAATGATTCGTGGTAAACCAATCACGTACGTTGTCATTGAAGGAAGATACGCAGGAGCGTGTATCCGACACTTTGCATCGTTAAATTATACATAGATTAATTAGCACTCATAAAATATGTAGCATTTGAAATTAGACCACTTCGGTATTTTGGAACCTACTGTAATGAGGAAAACCCATTCAATAACTAGTAACTAATTGCTTAAAGTTTGTTTCGAGAATATTTCTTTGACTAATGATGCAAAGAAAGTACCATTTGTAAAGATTACGTCAAACTTAACAAAGAGAAATAGACTAAAAACCCAAATATAAAACGCTCAAGTTACCAAAAAAAACTTGCTTATTGCCTTCCAACATTTTCATCTCCTATATGGCTTGTTGAGTTTCAAGGACGAGAAGAAGATGAATCTATTCTTTATGAAATTGAACACGGTTGTGTGCAAAAAGATAAGGTGTTTCTAAACCTAGGAATCTACAACGACGTGCCTCTCCGCTTTGACATGCAATCATAAGTTTACAATAATTTAAGTACATTGAGGTATCAAAACTACAGGTTCCAAGTTATAGAATGCTGCATCAATATGTCTAACTGCAAAATGATTTTGTTTAGATAGGTTTGCCACAATTACGAGCAAATATATCTTGTCCGCTAGAAAGTGTAAGATAAAACATAAGAAACAAAATATTATCCATAGAATCATTGTGGATGTAAGTATTTAATGTTTCGTGGTTAACCGATCACGTACCTTGTCATTGAAGGAAGATACGCAGGAGCGTGTGTCCGACACTTTGAATCGTTAAATTATACATAGATTAAATAGCACTCATAAAAAATGTAGCATTTGAAATTAGACCACTTCGGTATTTTGGAACCTACTATAATGAGAAAAACCCCTTCCATAACAAGTAACTAATTGCTAAAAGCATGTTTCGAGGATATATCTTTTACTAATGATGCAAGTAAAGTACCGTTTGTAAAGATTACTTCAAACTTCACAAAGAGAAATAGACTAAAAACCCAAATATAAAACGCTCAAGTTATCAAAAAAACTTGCTTAATGCATTCCAACCTTTTCATCTCCTATATGGCTTGTTGAGTTTCAAGGACGAGAAGAAGATGAATCTATTCTTGATGAAATTGAACACGGTTGTGTGCAAAAAGGATAAGGTGCTTCTAACCCTAGGAATCTACAACGACGTGCCTCTCCGCTGTGACATGCAATTATGAGTTTGACCATAATTTATGTACATTAAGGTATCAAAACTACAGGTTCCAAGTTATAGAATGCTCCATCAATATGTCTAACTGCAAAATGATTTTGTTTAGATAGGTTTGCCACAATGACGAGCAAATATATCTTGTCCGCTAGAAAGTGTAAGATAAAACATAAGAAACAAAATATTATCCATAGAATCATTGTGGATGTAAGTATTTAATGTTTCGTGGTTAACCGATCACGTACCTTGTCATTGAAGGAAGATACGCAGGAGCGTGTGTCCGACACTTTGGATCGTTAAATTATACATAGATTAAATAGCACTCATAAAAAATGTAGCATTTGAAATTAGACCACTTCGGTATTTTGGAACCTACTATAATGAGAAAAACCCCTTCCATAACAAGTAACTAATTGTTAAAAGCATGTTTCGAGGATATATCTTTTACTAATGATGCAAGTAAAGTACCGTTTGTAAAGATTACTTCAAACTTCACAAAGTGAAATAGACTAAAAACCCAAATATAAAACGCTCAAGTTATCAAAAAAACTTGCTTAATGCATTCCAACCTTTTCATCTCCTATATGGCTTGTTGAGTTTCAAGGACCAGAAGAAGATAAATCTATTCTTGAGGAAATTGAACACGGTTGTGTGCAAAAGGATAAGGTATTTCTAAACCTAGGAATCTACAACGAAGTGCCTCTCCGCTTTGACATGCAATCATGAGTTTGACCATAATTTACGTACATTGAGCTATCAAAACTACAGGTTCCAAGTTATAGAATGCTCCATGAATAGGTCTAACTGCAAAATGATTTTGTTTAGAAAGGTTTGCCACAATGACGAGAAAATATATCTTGTTCGCTAGAAAGTGTAAGATAAAACATAAGTGAGAAAATATTATACATAGAAGCATTGTGGATGTAAGTATTTAATGTTTCGTGGTTAAACGATCACGTACTTTTTCATTGAAGGAAGATACGCAGGAGCGTGTGTCTGACAGTTTGCATCGTTAAATTATACATAGATTAATTAGCTCTCATAAAAAAATGTAGTATTTGAATTGTGACCCCTTCGTTATTTTGGAGCCAACTGTAATAAGGAAAACCCCTTCAATAACAAGTAACTAATTGCTTGATGCTAATTTCGAGGATATTTCCTTTACTAATGGTACTAAGAAAGTACCATTTGTAAAGATTACTTCAAACTTAACAAAGAGAAATAGACTAAAAACCCAAATATAAAACGCTCAAGTTACCAAAAAAACTTGCTTATTGCATTCCAACCTTTTCATCTCCTATATGGCTTGTTGAGTTTCAAGGACGAGAAGAAGATGAATCTATTCTTGATGAAATTGAACACGGTTGTGTGAAAAAAGATAAGGTGTTTCTAAACCTAGGAATCTACAACGACGTGCCTCTCCGCTTTGACATGCAATCATGAGTTTGACCTTAATTGAAGAGGTATCAAAACTACAGGTTCCAAGTTAGAGAATGCTCCATCAATAGGTCTAACTACAAAATGACCTTGTTTAGATAGGTTTGCCACAATGACGAGCAAATATATCTTGTTGGCTAGAAAGTGTAAGACAAAACATAAGTGACAAAATATTATACATAGAAGCATTGTGGATGTAAGTATTTAAGGTTTCGTGGTTAACCGATCACGTACCTTGTCATTGAAGGAAGATACGCAGGAGCGTGTGTCCGACACTTTGGATCGTTAAATTATACATAGATTAAATAGCACTCATAAAAAATGTAGCATTTGAAATTAGACCACTTCGGTATTTTGGAACCTACTATAATGAGAAAAACCCCTTCCATAACAAGTAACTAATTGCTAAAAGCATGTTTCGAGGATATATCTTTTACTAATGATGCAAGTAAAGTACCGTTTGTAAAGATTAATTCAAACTTCACAAAGTGAAATAGACTAAAAACCCAAATATAAAACGCTCAAGTTACCAAAAAACTTACGTAATGCATTCCAACCTTTTCATCTCCTATATGGCTTGTTGAGTTTCAAGGACTAGAAGAAGATAAATCTATTCTTGATGAAATTGAACACGGTTGTGTGCAAAAGGATAAGGTGTTTCTAACCCTAGGAATCTACAACGAAGTGCCTCTCCGCTTTGACATGCAATCATGAGTTTGACCATAATTTACGTACATTGAGGTATCAAAACTACAGGTTGCAAATTATAGAATGCTCCATCAATATTTCTAACTGCAAAATGATATTGTTTAGATAGGTTTTCCACAATGACGAGCAAATATATCTTGTTCGCTAGAAAGTGTAAGCTAAAACATAAGAGACAAAATATTATACATAGAAGCATTGTGGATGTAAGTATTTAATGTTTCGTGGTTAACCGATCATATACCTTGTCATTGAAGGATGATACGCAGGAGCGTGTGTCCAACACTTTGCATCATTAAATTATACATAGATTAATTAGCACTCATAAAAAGTGTAGCATTTGAAATTAGACCACTTCGGTATTTTGGAACCTACTGTAATGAGGAAAACCCCTTCAATAACAAGTAACTAATTGCTAAAAGCTTGTTTCGAGGATATATCTTTTACTAATGATGCAAGGGAAGTACCGTTAGTAAAGATTACTTCAAACTTCACAAAGAGAAATCGACCAAAAACCCAAATATAAAACACTCAAGTTACCAAAAAACCTACGTAATGCATTCCAACCTTTTCATCTCCTATATGGCTTGTTAAGTTTCAAGGACCAGAAGAAGATAAATCCATTCTTGATGAAATTGAACACGGTTGTGTGCAAAAGGATAAGGTGTTTCTAAACCTAGGAATCTACAACGAAGTGCCTCTCCGCTTGGACATGCAATCATGAGTTTGACCATAATTTACGTACATTGAGGTATCAAATCTACAGGTTCCAAGTTATAGAATGCTCCATCAATACGTCTAACTACAAAATGATTTTGTTTGGATTGGTTTGCCACAATGACGAGCAAATATATCTTGTTGGCTAGAAAGTGTAAGACAAAACATAAGTGACAAAATATTATACATAGAAGCATTGTGGATGTAAATATTTAAGGTTTCGTGGTGAACCGATCACGTACCTTGTCATTGAAGGAAGATACGCAGGAGGGTGTATCCGACACTTTGCATCGTTAAATTATACATAGATTAATTAGCACTCGTAAAAAATGTAGCATTTGAAATTAGACCACTTCGGTATTTTGGAACCTACTATAATGAGGAAAAGCCATTCAATAACAAGTAAGTAATTGCTAAAAGCTTATTTCGAGGATATTTATTTTACTAATGATGCAAAGAAAGTACCGTTTGTAAAGATTACTTCAAACTTCACAAAGAGAAATAGACTAAAAACCCAAATATAAAACGCTCAAGTTACCAAAAAAACTTGTTTAATGCATTCCAACCTTTGCATCTCTTGTATGGCTTGTTGAATTTCAAGGAGCAGAAGAATATGAATCTATTCTTGATGAAAATGAACACGGTTGTGTGCAAAAGGATAAGGTGTTTCTAACCCTAGGAATCTAAAACGAAGTGCCTCTCCGCTTTGACATGCAATCATGAGTTTGACCATAATTTACGTACATTGCGGTATCAAAACTACAGGTTGCAAATTATAGAATGCTCCATCAATATTTCTAACTGCAAAATGATATTGTTTAGATAGGTTTTCCACAATGACGAGCAAATATATCTTGTTCGCTAGAAAGTGTAATCTAAAACATAAGAGACAAAATATTATACATAGAAGCATTGTGGATGTAAGTATTTAATGTTTCGTGGTTAACCGATCACATACCTTGTCATTGAAGGATGATACGCAGGAGCGTGTGTCCAACACTTTGCATCGTTAAATTATACATAGATTAATTAGCACTCATAAAAAGTGTAGCATTTGAAATTAGACCACTTCGGTATTTTGGAACCTACTGTAATGAGGAAAACCCCTTCAATAACAAGTAACTAATTGCTAAAAGCTTGTTTCGAGGATATATCTTTTACTAATGATGCAAAGAAAGTACCGTTAGTAAAGATTACTTCAAACTTCACAAAGAAAAATCGACTAAAAACCCAAATATAAAACACTCAAGTTACCAAAAAACGTACGTAATGCATTCCAACCTTTTCATCTCCTATATGGCTTGTTGAGTTTCAAGGACCAGAAGAAGATAAATCTATTCTTGATGAAATTGAACACGGTTGTGTGCAAAAGGATAAGGTGTTTCTAAACCTAGGAATCTACAACGAAGTGCCTCTCCGCTTGGACATGCAATCATGAGTTTGACCACAATTTACGTACATTGAGGTATCAAATCTACAGGTTCCAAGTTATAGAATGCTCCATCAATACGTCTAACTACAAAATGATTTTGTTTAGATTGGTTTGCCACAATGACGAGCAAATATATCTTGTTGGCTAGAAAGTGTAAGACAAAACATAAGTGACAAAATATTATACATAGAAGCATTGTGGATGTAAGTATTTAAGGTTTCGTGGTGAACCGATCACGTACCTTGTCAATGAAGGAAGATACGCAGGAGGGTGTATCTGACACTTTGCATCGTTAAATTATACATAGATTAATTAGCACTCGTAAAAAATGTAGCATTTGAAATTTGACCACTTCGGTATTTTGGAACCTACTGTAATGAGGAAAACCCATTCAATAACAAGTAAGTAATTGCTAAAAGCTTATTTCGAGGATATTTCTTTTACTAATTATGCAAAGAAAGTACCGTTTGTAAAGATTACTTCAAACTTCACAAAGAGAAATAGACTAAAAACCCAAATATAAAACGCTCAAGTTACCAAAAAAACTTGTTTAATGCATTCCAACCTTTTCATCTCTTGTATGGCTTGTTGAATTTCAAGGAGCAGAAGAATATGAATCTATTCTTGATGAAAATGAACACGGTTGTGTGCAAAAGGATAAGGTGTTTCTAACCCTAGGAATCTACAACGAAGTGCCTCTCCGCTTTGACATGCAATCATGAGTTTGACCATAATTTACGTACATTGAGATATCAAAACTACAGGTTGCAAATTATAGAATGCTCCATCAATATTTCTAACTGCAAAATGATATTGTTTAGATAGGTTTTCCACAATGACGAGCAAATATATCTTGTTCGCTAGAAAGTGTAATCTCTAACATAAGAGACAAAATATTATACATAGAAGCATTGTGGATGTAAGTATTTAATGTTTCGTGGTTAACCGATCACATACCTTGTCATTGAAGGATGATACGCAGGAGCGTGTGTCCAACACTTTGCATCGTTAAATTATACATAGATTAATTAGCACTCATAAAAAGTGTAGCATTTGAAATTAGACCACTTCGGTATTTTGGAACCTACTGTAATGAGGAAAACCCCTTCAATAACAAGTAACTAATTGCTAAAAGCTTGTTTCGAGGATATATCTTTTACTAATGATGCAAAGAAAGTACCGTTAGTAAAGATTACTTCAAACTTCACAAAGAAAAATCGACTAAAAACCCAAATATAAAACACTCAAGTTACCAAAAAACCTACGTAATGCATTCCAACCTTTTCATCTCCTATATGGCTTGTTGAGTTTCAAGGACCAGAAGAAGATAAATCTATTCTTGATGAAATTGAACACGGTTGTGTGCAAAAGGATAAGGTGTTTCTAAACCTAGGAATCTACAACGAAGTACCTCTCCGCTTGGACATGCAATCATGAGTTTGACCATAATTTACGTACATTGAGGTATCAAATCTACAGGTTCCAAGTTATAGAATGCTCCATCAATACGTCTAACTACAAAATGATTTTGTTTAGATTGGTTTGCCACAATGACGAGCAAATATATCTTGTTGGCTAGAAAGTGTAAGACAAAACATAAGTGACAAAATATTATACATAGAAGCATTGTGGATGTAAGTATTTAAGGTTTCGTGGTGAACCGATCACGTACCTTGTCAATGAAGGAAGATACGCAGGAGGGTGTATCTGACACTTTGCATCGTTAAATTATACATAGATTAATTAGCACTCGTAAAAAATGTAGCATTTGAAATTTGACCACTTCGGTATTTTGGAACCTACTGTAATGAGGAAAACCCATTCAATAACAAGTAAGTAATTGCTAAAAGCTTATTTCGAGGATATTTCTTTTACTAATGATGCAAAGAAAGTACCGTTTGTAAAGATTACTTCAAACTTCACAAAGAGAAATAGACTAAAAACCCAAATATAAAACGCTCAAGTTACCAAAAAAACTTGTTTAATGCATTCCAACCTTTTCATCTCTTGTATGGCTTGTTGAATTTCAAGGAGCAGAAGAATATGAATCTATTCTTGATGAAAATGAACACGGTTGTGTGCAAAAGGATAAGGTGTTTCTAACCCTAGGAATCTACAACGAAGTGCCTCTCCGCTTTGACATGCAATCATGAGTTTGACCATAATTTACGTACATTGAGGTATCAAAACTACAGGTTGCAAATTATAGAATGCTCCATCAATATTTCTAACTGCAAAATGATATTGTTTAGATAGGTTTTCCACAATGACGAGCAAATATATCTTGTTCGCTAGAAAGTGTAATCTAAAACATAAGAGACAAAATATTATACATAGAAGCATTGTGGATGTAAGTATTTAATGTTTCGTGGTTAACCGATCACATACCTTGTCATTGAAGGATGATACGCAGGAGCGTGTGTCCAACACTTTGCATCGTTAAATTATACATAGATTAATTAGCACTCATAAAAAGTGTAGCATTTGAAATTAGACCACTTCGGTATTTTGGAACCTACTGTAATGAGGAAAACCCCTTCAATAACAAGTAACTAATTGCTAAAAGCTTGTTTCGAGGATATATCTTTTACTAATGATGCAAAGAAAGTACCGTTAGTAAAGATTACTTCAAACTTCACAAAGAGAAATCGACTAAAAAGCCAAATATAAAACACTCAAGTTACCAAAAAACTTACTTAATGCATTCCAACCTTTTCATCTCCTATATGGCTTGTTGAGTTTCAAGGACCAGAAGAAGATAAATCTATTCTTGATGAAATTGAACACGGTTGTGTGCCAAAGGATTAGGTGTTTCTAAACCTAGGAATCTACAACGAAGTGCCTCTCCGCTTTGACATGCAATCATGAGTTTGACCATAATTTACGTACATTGAGGTATCAAAACTACAGGTTCCAAGTGATAGAATGCTCCATCAATAGGTCTAACTACAAAATGATTTTGTTTAGATAGGTTTGCCACAATGACGAGCAAATATATCTTGTTGGCTAGAAAGTGTAAGACAAAACATAAGTGACAAAATATTATACATAGAAGCATTGTGGATGTAAGTATTTAAGGTTTCGTGGTTAACCGATCACGTACCTTGTCCTTGAAGGAAGATACGGAGGAGGGTGTATCCGACACTTTGCATCGTTAAATTATACATAGATTAATTACCACTCGTAAAAAATGTAGCATTTGAAATTAGACCACTTAGGTATTTTGGAACCTACTGTAATGAGGAAAACCCATCCAATAACAAGTAACTAATTGCTAAAAGCTTGTTTCGAGGATATATCTTTTACTAATGATGCAAAGAAAGTACTGTTTGTAAAGATTACTTCAAACTTCATAAAGAGAAATCGACTAAAAACCCAAATATAAAACACTCAAGTTACCAAAAAACTTACTTAATGCATTCCAACCTTTTCATCTCCTATATGGCTTGTTGAGTTTTCAAGGACCAGAAGAAGATAAATCTATTCTTGATGAAATTGAACCTGGTTGTGTGCCAAAGGATAAGGTGTTTCTAATCCTAGGAATCTACAACGAAGTGCCTCTCCGCTTTGACATGTAATCATGAGTTTGATCATAATTTACGTACATTGAAGTATCAAAACTACAGGTTCCAAGTTATAGAATGCTCCATCAGTAGGTCTAACTACAAAATGAATTTGTTTAGATAGGTTTGCCATAATGACGAGCAAATATATCTTGTTGGCTAGAAAGTGTAAGACAAAACATAAGTGACAAAATATTATACAAAGAAGCATTGTGGATGTAAGTATTAAGGTTTCGTGGTTACCCGATCACGTACCTTGTCATTGAAGGAAGATATGCAGGAGCGTGTGTCTGACACTTTGCATCGTTAAATTATACATAGATTAATTAGCACTCATAAAAAATGTAGCATTTGAAATTAGACCACTTCGGTATTTTGGAACCTACTGTAATGAGGAAAACCCATTCAATAACAAGTAAGTAATTGCTAAAAGCTTGTTTCGAGGATATTTCATTTACTAATGATGCAAGAAAGTACCGTTTGTAAAGATTACTTCAAACTTCACAAAGAGAAATAGACTAAAAACCCAAATATAAAACGCTTAAGTTACCAAAAAAACTTGTTTAATGCATTCCAACCTTTTCATCTCTTATATGGCTTGTTGAATTTCAAGGAGCAGAAGAATATGAATCTATTCTTGATGAAAATGAACACGGTTGTGTGCAAAAGGATAAGGTGTTTCTAACCCTAGGAATCTACAACGAAGTGCCTCTCCGCTTTGACATGCAATCATGAGATTGACCGTAATTTACGTACATTGAGGTATCAAAACTACAGGTTGCAAATTATAGAATGCTCCATCAATATTTCTAACTGCAAAATGATATTGTTTAGATAGGTTTTCCACAATGACGAGCAAATATATCTTGTTCGCTAGAAAGTGTAAGCTAAAACATAAGAGACAAAATATTATACATAGAAGCATTGTGGATGTAAGTATTTAATGTTTCGTGGTTAACCGATCACATACCTTGTCATTGAAGGATGATACGCAGGAGCGTGTGTCCAACACTTTGCATCGTTAAATTATACATAGATTAATTAGCACTCATAAAAAGTGTAGCATTTGAAATTAGACCACTTCAGTATTTTGGAACCTACTGTAATGAGGAAAACCCCTTCAATAACAAGTAACTAATTGCTAAAAGCTTGTTTCGAGGATATATCTTTTACTAATGATGCAAAGAAAGTACCGTTAGTAAAGATTACTTCAAACTTCACAAAGAGAAATCGACTAAAAACCCAAATATAAAACACTCAAGTTACCAAAAAACTTACGTAATGCATTCCAACCTTTTCATCTCCTATATGGCTTGTTGAGTTTCAAGGACTAGAAGAAGATAAATCTATTCTTGATGAAATTGAACACGGTTGTGTGCAAAAGGATAAGGTGTTTCTAAACCTAGGAATCTACAACGAAGTGCCTCTCCGCTTGGACATGCAATCATGAGTTTGACCATAATTTACGTACATTGAGGTATCAAATCTACAGGTTCCAAGTTATAGAATGCTCCATCAATACGTCTAACTACAAAATGATTTTGTTTAGATTGGTTTGCCACAATGACGAGCAAATATATCTTGTTGGCTAGAAAGTGTAAGACAAAACATAAGTGACAAAATATTATACATAGAAGCATTGTGGATGTAAGTATATAAGGTTTTGTGGTTAACCGATCACGTACCTTGTCATTGAAGGAAGATACGCAGGAGGGTGTATCCGACACTTTGCATCGTTAAATTATACATAGATTAATTAGCACTCGTAAAAAATGTTGCATTTGAAATTAGACCACTTAGGTATTTTGGAACCTACTGTAATGAGGAAAACCCATCCAATAACAAGTAACTAATTGCTAAAAGCTTGTTTCGAGGATATATCTTTTACTAATGATGCAAAGAAAGTACCGTATGTAAAGATTACTTCAAACTTCACAAAGAGAAATCGACTAAAAACCCAAATATAAAACCCTCAAGTTACCAAAAAACTTACTTAATGCATTCCAACCTTTTCATCTCCTACATGGCTTGTTGAGTTTCAAGGACCAGAAGAAGATAAATCTATTCTTGATGAAATTGAACACGGTTGTGTGCCAAAGGATTAGGTGTTTCTAAACCTAGGAATCTACAACGAAGTGCCTCTCCGCTTTGACATGCAATCATGAGTTTGACCATAATTTACGTACATTGAGGTATCAAAACTACAGGTTCCAAGTGATAGAATGCTCCATCAATAGGTCTACCTACAAAATGATTTTGTTTAGATAGGTTTGCCACAATGACGAGCAAATATATCTTGTTGGCTAGAAAGTGTAAGACAAAACATAAGTGACAAAATATTATACATAGAAGCATTGTGGATGTAAGTATTTAAGGTTTCGTGGTTAACCGATCACGTACCTTGTCCTTGAAGGAAGATACGGAGGAGGGTGTATCCGACACTTTGCATCGTTAAATTATACATAGATTAATTACCACTCGTAAAAAATGTAGCATTTGAAATTAGACCACTTAGGTATTTTGGAACCTACTGTAATGAGGAAAACCCATCCAATAACAAGTAACTAATTGCTAAAAGCTTGTTTCGAGGATATATCTTTTACTAATGATGCAAAGAAAGTACTGTTTGTAAAGATTACTTCAAACTTCATAAAGAGAAATCGACTAAAAACCCAAATATAAAACACTCAAGTTACCAAAAAACTTACTTAATGCATTCCAACCTTTTCATCTCCTATATGGCTTGTTGAGTTTTCAAGGACCAGAAGAAGATAAATCTATTCTTGATGAAATTGAACCTGGTTGTGTGCCAAAGGATAAGGTGTTTCTAATCCTAGGAATCTACAACGAAGTGCCTCTCCGCTTTGACATGTAATCATGAGTTTGATCATAATTTACGTACATTGATGTATCAAAACTACAGGTTCCAAGTTATAGAATGCTCCATCAGTAGGTCTAACTACAAAATGAATTTGTTTAGATAGGTTTGCCATAATGACGAGCAAATATATCTTGTTGGCTAGAAAGTGTAAGACAAAACATAAGTGACAAAATATTATACAAAGAAGCATTGTGGATGTAAGTATTAAGGTTTCGTGGTTACCCGATCACGTACCTTGTCATTGAAGGAAGATATGCAGGAGCGTGTGTCTGACACTTTGCATCGTTAAATTATACATAGATTAATTAGCACTCATAAAAAATGTAGCATTTGAAATTAGACCACTTCGGTATTTTGGAACCTACTGTAATGAGGAAAACCCATTCAATAACAAGTAAGTAATTGCTAAAAGCTTGTTTCGAGGATATTTCATTTACTAATGATGCAAGAAAGTACCGTTTGTAAAGATTACTTCAAACTTCACAAAGAGAAATAGACTAAAAACCCAAATATAAAACGCTTAAGTTACCAAAAAAACTTGTTTAATGCATTCCAACCTTTTCATCTCTTATATGGCTTGTTGAATTTCAAGGAGCAGAAGAATATGAGTCTATTCTTGATGAAAATGAACACGGTTGTGTGCAAAAGGATAAGGTGTTTCTAACCCTAGGAATCTACAACGAAGTGCCTCTCCGCTTTGACATGCAATCATGAGATTGACCGTAATTTACGTACATTGAGGTATCAAAACTACAGGTTGCAAATTATAGAATGCTCCATCAATATTTCTAACTGCAAAATGATATTGTTTAGATAGGTTTTCCACAATGACGAGCAAATATATCTTGTTCGCTAGAAAGTGTAAGCTAAAACATAAGAGACAAAATATTATACATAGAAGCATTGTGGATGTAAGTATTTAATGTTTCGTGGTTAACCGATCACATACCTTGTCATTGAAGGATGATACGCAGGAGCGTGTGTCCAACACTTTGCATCGTTAAATTATACATAGATTAATTAGCACTCATAAAAAGTGTAGCATTTGAAATTAGACCACTTCAGTATTTTGGAACCTACTGTAATGAGGAAAACCCCTTCAATAACAAGTAACTAATTGCTAAAAGCTTGTTTCGAGGATATATCTTTTACTAATGATGCAAAGAAAGTACCGTTAGTAAAGATTACTTCAAACTTCACAAAGAGAAATCGACTAAAAACCCAAATATAAAACACTCAAGTTACCAAAAAACTTACGTAATGCATTCCAACCTTTTCATCTCCTATATGGCTTGTTGAGTTTCAAGGACTAGAAGAAGATAAATCTATTCTTGATGAAATTGAACACGGTTGTGTGCAAAAGGATAAGGTGTTTCTAAACCTAGGAATCTACAACGAAGTGCCTCTCCGCTTGGACATGCAATCATGAATTTGACCATAATTTACGTACATTGAGGTATCAAATCTACAGGTTCCAAGTTATAGAATGCTCCATCAATACGTCTAACTACAAAATGATTTTGTTTAGATTGGTTTGCCACAATGACGAGCAAATATATCTTGTTGGCTAGAAAGTGTAAGACAAAACATAAGTGACAAAATATTATACATAGAAGCATTGTGGATGTAAGTATATAAGGTTTTGTGGTTAACCGATCACGTACCTTGTCATTGAAGGAAGATACGCAGGAGGGTGTATCCGACACTTTGCATCGTTAAATTATACATAGATTAATTAGCACTCGTAAAAAATGTTGCATTTGAAATTAGACCACTTAGGTATTTTGGAACCTACTGTAATGAGGAAAACCCATCCAATAACAAGTAACTAATTGCTAAAAGCTTGTTTCGAGGATATATCTTTTACTAATGATGCAAAGAAAGTACCGTATGTAAAGATTACTTCAAACTTCACAAAGAGAAATCGACTAAAAACCCAAATATAAAACCCTCAAGTTACCAAAAAACTTACTTAATGCATTCCAACCTTTTCATCTCCTACATGGCTTGTTGAGTTTCAAGGACCAGAAGAAGATAAATCTATTCTTGATGAAATTGAACACGGTTGTGTGCCAAAGGATTAGGTGTTTCTAAACCTAGGAATCTACAACGAAGTGCCTCTCCGCTTTGACATGCAATCATGAGTTTGACCATAATTTACGTACATTGAGGTATCAAAACTACAGGTTCCAAGTGATAGAATGCTCCATCAATAGGTCTACCTACAAAATGATTTTGTTTAGATAGGTTTGCCACAATGACGAGCAAATATATCTTGTTGGCTAGAAAGTGTAAGACAAAACATAAGTGACAAAATATTATACATAGAAGCATTGTGGATGTAAGTATTTAAGGTTTCGTGGTTAACCGATCACGTACCTTGTCCTTGAAGGAAGATACGGAGGAGGGTGTATCCGACACTTTGCATCGTTAAATTATACATAGATTAATTACCACTCGTAAAAAATGTAGCATTTGAAATTAGACCACTTAGGTATTTTGGAACCTACTGTAATGAGGAAAACCCATCCAATAACAAGTAACTAATTGCTAAAAGCTTGTTTCGAGGATATATCTTTTACTAATGATGCAAAGAAAGTACCGTTTGTAAAGATTACTTCAAACTTCACAAAGAGAAATCGACTAAAAACCCAAATATAAAACACTCAAGTTACAAAAAAACTTACTTAATGCATTCCAACCTTTTCATCTCCTATATGGCTTGTTGAGTTTCAAGGACCAGAAGAAGATAAATCTATTCTTGATGAAATTGAACACGGTTGTGTGCCAAAGGATAAGGTGTTTCTAAACCTAGGAATCTACAACGAAGTGCCTCTCCACTTTGACATGCAATCATGATTTTGACCATAATTTACGTACATTGAGGTATCAAAACTACAGGTTCCAAGTTATAGAATGCTCCATCAATAGGTCTAACTGCAAAATGATTTTGTTTAGATAGGTTTTCCACAATGACGAGCAAATATATCTTGTTCGCTAGAAAGTGTAAGATAAAACATAAGTGAGAAAATGTTATACATAGAAGCATTGTGGATGTAAGTATTTAATGTTTCGTGGTTAACCGATCACGTACTTTTTCATTGAAGGAAGATACGCAGGAGGGTGTATCCGACACTTTGCATCGTTAAATTATACATAGATTAATTAGCACTCGTAAAAAATGTAGCATTTGAAATTAGACAACTTCGGTATTTTCGAACCTACTGTAATGAGGAAAACCCATTCAATAACAAGTAACTAATTGCTAAATGCTTGTTTCGAGGATATATCTTTTACTAATGATGCAAAGAAAGTACCGTTTGTAAAGATTACTTCAAACTTCACAAAGATAAATCGACTAAAAACCCAAATATAAAACACTCAAGTTACCAAAAAACTTACTTAATGCATTCCTACCTTTTCATCTCCTATATGGCTTGTTGAGTTTCAAGGACCAGAAGAAGATAAATCTATTCTTGATGAAATTGAACAAGGTTGTGTGTCAAAGGATAAGGTGTTTCTAAACCTAGGAATCTACAACGAAGTGCCTCTCCACTTTGACATGCACTCATGAGTTTGACCATAATTTACGTACATTGAGGTATCAAAACTACAGGTTCCAAGTTATAGAATGCTCCATCAATAGGTCTAACTGCAAAATGATTTTGTTTAGATAGGTTTTCCACAATGACGAGCAAATATATCTTGTTCGCTAGAAAGTGTAAGATAAAACATAAGAAACAAAATATTATACATAGAAGCATTGTGGATGTAAGTATTTAATGTTTCGTGGTTAACCGATCACGTACTTTTTCATTGAAGGAAGATACGCAGGAGCGTGTGTCCGACAGTTTGCATCGTTAAATTATACATAGATTAATTAGCTCTCATAAAAAGAATGTAGTATTTGAATTGAGACCACTTCGTTATTTTGGAACCAACTGTAATGAGGAAAACCCCTTCAATAACAAGTAACTAATTGCTTGAAGCTAATTTCGAGGATATTTCTTTTGCTACTGGTACAAAGAAAGTACAGTTTGTAAAGATTACTTCAAACTTCACAAAGTGAAATAGACTAAAAACCCAAATATAAAACGCTCAAGTTACCAAAAAACTTACGTAATGCATTCCAACCTTTTCATCTCCTATATGGCTTGTTGAGTTTCAAGGACCAGAAGAAGATAAATCTATTCTTGATGAAATTGAACACGGTTGTGTGCAAAAGGATAAGGTGTTTCTAAACCTAGGAATCTACAACGAAGTGCCTCTCCGCTTGGACATGCAATCATGAGTTTGACCATAATTTACGTACATTGAGGTATCAAATCTACAGGTTCCAAGTTATAGAATGCTCCATCAATAGGTCTAACTGCAAAATGATTTTGTTTAGATAGGTTTTCCACAATGACGAGCAAATATATCTTGTTGGCTAGAAAGTGTAAGACAAAACATAAGTGACAAAATATTATACATAGAAGCATTCTGGATATAAGTATTTAATGTTTCGTGGTTAACTGATCACGTACCTTGTCATTGAAGGAAGATACGAAGGAGCGTGTGTCCGACACTTTGCATCGTTAAATTATACATAGATTAGTTAGCACTCATAAAAAATGTAGCATTTGAAATTAGACCACTTTGGTATTTTGGAACCTACTGTAATGAGGAAAACCCATTCAATAACAAGTAACTAATTGCTTAAAGTTTGTTTCGAGTATATTTCTTTTAATAATGATACAAAGAAAGTACCATTTGTAAAGATTACTTCAAACTTCACAAAGAGAAATCGACTAAAAAACCAAATATAAAATGCTCAAGTTACCAAAAACACTTGCTAAATGCATTCCAACCTTTTCATCTCCTATATGGCTTTTTGACTTTCAAGGACTAGAAAAAGATCAATCTATTCTTGATGAAATTGAACACGGTTGTGTGCAAAAGGATAAGGTGTTTCTAAACCTAGGAATCTACAACGAAGTGCCACTACGCTTTGACATGCAATCATGAGTTTGACCGTAATTTTCGTACATTGAGGTATCAAAACAACAGGTTCAGAGTTATAGAATGCTCCATGAATAGGTCAAACTACAAAATGATTTTGTTTAGATAGGTTTGCCACAATGACGAGCAAATATATCTTGTTGGCTAGAAAGTGTAAGACAAAACATAAGTGAGAAAATATTATACATAGAAGCATTGTGGATGTAAGTATTTAATATTTCGTGGTTAACCGATCACGTACTTTGTCATTGAAGGAAGATACGCAGGTGCGTGTGTCAGACAGTTTGCATCGTTAAATTATACATAGATTAATTAGCTCTGATAAAAAAAATGTAGTATTTGAATTGAGATCTCTTCGTTATTTTGGAACCAACTATAATGAGGAAAACCCCTTCAATAACAAGTAACTAATTACTTGAAGCTAATTTCGAGGATATTTCTTTTACTAATGGAACAAAGAAAGTACCATTTGTAAAGATTACTTCAAACTTCACAAAGAGAAATAGAATAAAAACCCAAATATAAAACGCTGAAGTTACCAAACAAACTTGCTTAATGCGTACCAACCTTTTCATCTCCGATATGGCTTGTTGAGTTTCAAGGACGAGAAGAAGATGAATCTATTCTTGATGAAATTGAACACGGTTGTGTGCAAAAGGATAAGGTGTTTCTAAACCTAGGAATCTAAACGAAGTTCCTCTCCGCTTTGACATGCAATCATGAGTTTGACCATAATTTACGTACATTGAGCTATCAAACTACAGGTTCCATGTTATAGAAAGCTCCATCAATAGGTCTAACTACAAAATGATTTTGTTTAGATAGGTTTGCCGCAATGACGAGCAAATATATCTTGTTGGCAAGAAAGTGTAAGACAAAACATAAGTGACAAAATAATATACATAGATGCATTTTGGATGTAAGTATTTAATGTTTCTTGGTTAAACGATCACGTACCTTGTCATTGAAGGAAGATACGCAGGAGCGTGTGTCCGACAGTTTGCATCGTTAAATTATACATAGATTAATTAGCGCTCATAAAAAATGTAGCATTTGAAATTAGACCTCTTCGTTATTTTGGAACCAACTTTAATGAGGAAAACCCCTTCAATAACAAGTAACTAATTGCTAAAAGCTTGTTTCGAAGATATTTATTTGACTAATGATGGAAAGAAAGTATCGTTTGTAAAGATTACTTCAAACTTCACAAAGAGAAATCGACTAAAAACCCAAATATAAAACGCTCAAGTTACCAAACAAATTTGCTTAATGCATTCCAACCTTTTCATCTCCTATATGGCTTGTTGAGTTTCAAGGACGAGAAGAAGATGAATCTATTCTTGATGAAATTGAACACGGTTGTGTGAAAAAAGATAAGGTGTTTCTAAACCTAGGAATCTACAACGACGTGCCTCTCCGCTTTGACATGCAATCATGAGTTTGACCTTAATTGAAGAGGTATCAAAACTACAGGTTCCAAGTTATAGAATGCTCCATCAATAGGTCTAACTACAAAATGATTTTGTTTAGATAGGTTTGCCACAATGACGAGCAAATATATCTTGTTGGCTAGAAAGTGTAAGACAAAACATAAGTGACAAAATATTATATATAGAAGCATTGTGGATGTAAGTATTTAATGATTCGTGGTAAACCAATCACGTATGTTGTCATTGAAGGAAGATACGCAGGAGCGTGTATCCGACACTTTGCATCGTTAAATTATACATAGATTAATTAGCACTCATAAAATATGTAGCATTTGAAATTAGACCACTTCGGTATTTTGGAACCTACTGTAATGAGGAAAACCCATTCAATAACTAGTAACTAATTGCTTAAAGTTTGTTTCGAGTATATTTCTTTGACTAATGATGCAAAGAAAGTACCATTTGTAAAGATTACGTCAAACTTAACAAAGAGAAATAGACTAAAAACCCAAATATAAAACGCTCAAGTTACCAAAAAAAACTTGCTTATTGCCTTCCAACATTTTCATCTCCTATATGGCTTGTTGAGTTTCAAGGACGAGAAGAAGATGAATCTATTCTTTATGAAATTGAACACGGTTGTGTGCAAAAAGATAAGGTGTTTCTAAACCTAGGAATCTACAACGACGTGCCTCTCCGCTTTGACATGCAATCATAAGTTTACACATAATTTAAGTACATTGAGGTATCAAAACTACAGGTTCCAAGTTATAGAATGCTGCATCAATATGTCTAACTGCAAAATGATTTTGTTTAGATAGGTTTGCCACAATTACGAGCAAATATATCTTGTCCGCTAGAAAGTGTAAGATAAAACATAAGAAACAAAATATTATCCATAGAATCATTGTGGATGTAAGTATTTAATGTTTCGTGGTTAACCGATCACGTACCTTGTCATTGAAGGAAGATACGCAGGAGCGTGTGTCCGACACTTTGGATCGTTAAATTATACATAGATTAAATAGCACTCATAAAAAATGTAGCATTTGAAATTAGACCACTTTGGTATTTTGGAACCTACTATAATGAGAAAAATCCCTTCCATAACAAGTAACTAATTGCTAAAAGCATGTTTCGAGGATATATCTTTTACTAATGATGCAAGTAAAGTACCGTTTGTAAAGATTACTTCAAACTTCACAAAGAGAAATAGACTAAAAACCCAAATATAAAACGCTCAAGTTATCAAAAAAACTTGCTTAATGCATTCCAACCTTTTCATCTCCTATATGGCTTGTTGAGTTTCAAGGACCAGAAGAAGATGAATCTATTCTTGATGAAATTGAACACGGTTGTGTGCAAAAAGGATAAGGTGCTTCTAACCCTAGGAATCTACAACGACGTGCCTCTCCGCTGTGACATGCAATAATGAGTTTGACCATAATTTATGTACATTAAGGTATCAAAACTACAGGTTCCAAGTTATAGAATGCTCCATCAATATGTCTAACTGCAAAATGATTTTGTTTAGATAGGTTTGCCACAATGACGAGCAAATATATCTTGTCCGCTAGAAAGTGTAAGATAAAACATAAGAAACAAAATATTATCCATAGAATCATTGTGGATGTAAGTATTTAATGTTTCGTGGTTAACCGATCACGTACCTTGTCATTGAAGGAAGATACGTAGGAGCGTGTGTCCGACACTTTGGATCGTTAAATTATACATAGATTAAATAGCACTCATAAAAAATGTAGCATTTGAAATTAGACCACTTCGGTATTTTGGAACCTACTATAATGAGAAAAACCCCTTCCATAACAAGTAACTAATTGTTAAAAGCATGTTTCGAGGATATATCTTTTACTAATGATGCAAGTAAAGTACCGTTTGTAAAGATTACTTCAAACTTCACAAAGTGAAATAGACTAAAAACCCAAATATAAAACGCTCAAGTTATCAAAAAAACTTGCTTAATGCATTCCAACCTTTTCATCTCCTATATGGCTTGTTGAGTTTCAAGGACCAGAAGAAGATAAATCTATTCTTGAGGAAATTGAACACGGTTGTGTGCAAAAGGATAAGGTATTTGTAAACCTAGGAATCTACAACGAAGTGCCTCTCCGCTTTGACTTGCAATCATGAGTTTGACCATAATTTACGTACATTGAGCTATCAAAACTACAGGTTCCAAGTTATAGAATGCTCCATGAATAGGTCTAACTGCAAAATGATTTTGTTTAGAAAGGTTTGCCACAATGACGAGAAAATATATCTTGTTCGCTAGAAAGTGTAAGATAAAACATAAGTGAGAAAATATTATACATAGAAGCATTGTGGATGTAAGTATTTAATGTTTCGTGGTTAAACGATCACGTACTTTTTCATTGAAGGAAGATACGCAGGAGCGTGTGTCTGACAGTTTGCATCGTTAAATTATACATAGATTAATTAGCTCTCATAAAAAAATGTAGTATTTGAATTGTGACCCCTTCGTTATTTTGGAGCCAACTGTAATGAGGAAAACCCCTTCAATAACAAGTAACTAATTGCTTGAAGCTAATTTCGAGGATATTTCCTTTACTAATGGTACTAAGAAAGTACCATTTGTAAAGATTACTTCAAACTTAACAAAGAGAAATAGACTAAAAACCCAAATATAAAACGCTCAAGTTACCAAAAAAACTTGCTTATTGCATTCCAACCTTTTCATCTCCTATATGGCTTGTTGAGTTTCAAGGACGAGAAGAAGATGAATCTATTCTTGATGAAATTGAACACGGTTGTGTGAAAAAAGATAAGGTGTTTCTAAACCTAGGAATCTACAACGACGTGCCTCTCCGCTTTGACATGCAATCATGAGTTTGACCTTAATTGAAGAGGTATCAAAACTACAGGTTCCAAGTTAGAGAATGCTCCATCAATAGGTCTAACTACAAAATGACCTTGTTTAGATAGGTTTGCCACAATGACGAGCAAATATATCTTGTTGGCTAGAAAGTGTAAGACAAAACATAAGTGACAAAATATTATACATAGAATCATTGTGGATGTAAGTATTTAATGTTTCGTGGTTAACCGATCACGTACCTTGTCATTGAAGGAAGATACGCAGGAGCGTGTGTCCGACACTTTGGATCGTTAAATTATACATAGATTAATTAGCACTCATAAAAAATGTAGCATTTGAAATTAGACCACTTCGGTATTTTGTAACCTACTACAATCAGAAAAACCCCTTCCATAACAAGTAACTAATTGCTAAAAGCTTGTTTCGAGGATATATCTTTTACTAATGATGCAAGGAAAGTACCGTTTGTAAAGATTACTTCAAACTTCACAAAGTGAAATAGACTAAAAACCCAAATATAAAACGCTCAAGTTACCAAAACAAACTTGCTTATTGCATTCCAACCTTTTCATCTCCTATATGGCTTGTTGAGTTTCAAGGACGAGAAGAAGATGAATCTATTCTTGATGAAATTGAACACGGTTGTGTGCAAAAAGATAAGGTGTTTCTAAACCTATGCATCTACAACGACGTGCCTCTTCGCTTTGACATGCAATCATGAGTTTACACATAATTTAAGTACATTGAGGTATCAAAACTAAAGGTTCCAAGTTATAGAATGCTGCATCAATATGTCTAACTGCAAAATGATTTTGTTTAGATAGGTTTGCCACAATTATGAGCAAATATATCTTCTTGGCTAGAAAGTGTAAGATAAAACATAAGTGACAAAATATTATACATAGAAGCATTTTGGATGTAAGTATTTAATGTTTCTTCGTTAACCGATCACGTACCATGTCATTAAAGGAAGATACGCAGGAACGTTTGTCCGACACTTTGCATCGTTAAATTATACATAGATTAATTAGCTCTCATAAAAAATGTAGGATTTGAAATTAGACCACTTCGTTATTTTGGAACCAACTTTAATGAGGAAAACCCCTTCAATAACAAGTAACTAATTGCTAAAATCTTGTTTCGAGGATATATATTTTACTAATGATGCAAAGAAAGTACCGTTTGTAAAGATTACTTCAAACTTCACAAAGAGAAATCGACTAAAAACCCAAATATAAAACTCTCAAGTTACCAAAAAAACTTGCTTAATGCATTCCAAACTTTTCATCTCCTATAAGGATTGTTGCGTTTCAAGGACTAGAAGAAGATGAATCTATTCTTGATGAAATTGAACACGGTTGTGTGCAAAAGGATAAGGTGTTTCTAAACCTAGGAATCTACAATGAAGGGCCACTCCGCTTTGACATGCAATCATGAGTTTGACGATAATTTTCGTACATTGAGGTATCAAAACAACAGGTTCCAAGTTATAGAATGCTCCATCCATAGGTCTAACTGCAAAATGATTTTGTTTAGATAGGTTTGCCACAATGACGAGCAAATATATCTTGTCCGCTAGAAAGTGTAAGATAAAACATAAGAAACAAAATATTATCCATAGAAGCATTGTGGATGTAAGTATTTAATGTTTCGTGGTTAACAGATGAAGTACCTTGTCATTGAAGGAAGATACGCAGGAGCGTGTGTCCGACACTTTGGATCGTTAAATTATACATAGATTAATTAGCACTTATAAAAAATGTAGCATTTGAAATTAGACCACTTCGGTATTTTGGAACCTACTGTAATGAGGAAAACCCCTTCAATAACAAGTAACTAATTGCTAAAAGCTTGTTTCGAGGATATATCTTTTACTAATGAAACAAAGAAATACCGTTTGTAAAGATTACTTCAAACTTCACAAAGAGAAATCGACTAAAAACACAAATATAAAAGACTCAAGTTACCAAAAAACTTACTTATTGCATTCCAACCTTTTCATCTCCTATATGGCTTGTTGAGTTTCAAGGACCAGAAGAAGATAAATCTATTCTTGAGGAAATTGAACACGGTTGTGTGCAAAAGGGGCAGGTATTTCTAAACCTAGGAATCTCCAACGAAGTGCCTCTCCGCTTTGACATGCAATCATGAGTTTGACCATAATTTACGTACATTGAGCTATCAAAACTACAGGTTCTAAGTTATAGAATGCTCCATGAATAGGTCTAACTGCAAAATGATTTTGTTTAGATAGGTTTGCCACAATGACGAGCAAATATATCTTTTTCGCTAGAAAGTGTAAGATAAAACATAAGTGACCAAATATTATACATAGAAGCAATGTGGATGTAAGTATTTAATGTTTGGTGGTTAACCGATCACATACTTTTTCATTGAAGGAAGATTCGCAGGAGCGTGTGTCCGACAGTTTGCATCGTTAAATTATACATATATTAATTAGCTCTGATAAAAAAATGTAGTATTTGAATTGTGACCCCTTCGTTATTTTGGAGCCAACTGTAATGAGGAAAACCCCTTCAATAACAAGTAACTAATTGCTTGAAGCTATTTTCGAGGATATTTCCTTTACTAATGGTACAAAGAAAGTACGGTTTGTAAAGATTACTTCAAACTTCACAAAGAGAAATAGACTGAAAACCCAAATATAAAACACTCAAGTTAGCAAACAAACTTGCTTAATCCATTCCAACCTTTTTATCTCTTATATGGCTTGGTGAGTTTCAAGGACGAGAAGAAGATGAATCTATTATTGATGAAATTGAACACGGTTGTGTGCAAAAAGATAAGATGTTTCTAAACCTATGAATCTACAACGACGTGCCTCTCCGCTTTGACATGCAATCATGAGTTTACACATAATTTAAGTACATTGAGGTATCAAAACTACAGGTTCCAAGTTATAGAATGCTCCATCAATATGTCTAACTACAAAATGATTTTGTTTAGATAGGTTTGCCACAATTACGAGCAAATATATCTTCTTGGCTAGAAAGTGTAAGATAAAACATAAGTGACAAAATATTATACATAGAAGCATTGTGGATTTAAGTATTTAATGTTTCTTCGTTAACCGATCACGTACCTTGTCATTAAAGGAAGATATGCAGGAGCGTTTGTCCGACAGTTTGCATCGTTAAATTATACATAGATTAATTAGCTCTCATAAAAAAAGTAGGATTTGAAATTAGACCACTTCGTTATTTTGGAACCAACTTTAATGAGGAAAACACCTTCAATAACAAGTAACTAATTGCTAAAAACTTGTTTCGAGGTTATCTATTTTACTAATGATGCAAAGAAAGAACCGTTTGTAAAGATTACTTCAAACTTCACAAAGAGAAATAGACTGAAAACCCAAATATAAAACACTCAAGTTAGCAAACAAACTTGCTTAATCTATTCCAACCTTTTTATCTCTTATATGGCTTGGTGAGTTTGAAGGACGAGAAGAAGATGAATCTATTATTGATGAAATTGAACACGGTTGTGTGCAAGAAGATAAGATGTTTCTAAACCTAGGAATCTACAACGACGTGCCTCTCCGCTTTGACATGCAATCATGAGTTTACACATAATTTAAGTACATTGAGGTATCAAAACTACAGGTTCCAAGTTATAGAATGCTCCATCAATATGTCTAACTGCAAAATGATTTTGTTTAGATAGGTTTGCCACAATTACGAGCAAATATATCTTCTTGGCTAGAAAGTGTAAGATAAAACATAAGTGACAAAATATTATACATAGAAGCATTGTGGATTTAAGTATTTAATGTTTCTTCGTTAACCGATCACGTACCTTGTCATTAAAGGAAGATACGCAGGAGCGTTTGTCCGACAGTTTGCATCGTTAAATTATACATAGATTAATTAGCTCTCATAAAAAAAGTAGGATTTGAAATTAGACCACTTCGTTATTTTCGAACCAACTTTAATGAGGAAAACCCCTTCAATAACAAGTAACTAATTGCTAAAAACTTGTTTCGAGGATATATATTTTACTAATGATGCAAAGAAAGTACCGTTTGTAAAGATTACTTCAAACTTCACAAAGAGAAATAGACTGAAAACCCAAATATAAAACACTCAAGTTAGCAAACAAACTTGCTTAATCCATTCCAACCTGTTTATCTCTTATATGGCTTGGTGAGTTTCAAGGACCAGAAGCAGATGAATCTATTATTGATGAAATTGAACACGGTTGTGTGCAAGAAGATAAGATGTTTCTATACCTAGGAATCTACAACGACGTGCCTCTCCGCTTTGACATGCAATCATGAGTTTACACATAATTTAAGTACATTGAGGTATCAAAACTACAGGTTCCAAGTTATAGAATGCTCCATCAATATGTCTAACTGCAAAATGATTTTGTTTAGATAGGTTTGCCACAATTACGAGCAAATATATCTTCTTGGCTAGAAAGTGTAAGATAAAACATAAGTGACAAAATATTATACATAGAAGCATTGTGGATTTAAGTATTTAATGTTTCTTTGTTAACCGATCACGTACCTTGTCATTAAAGGAAGATACGCAGGAGCGTTTCTCTGACAGTTTGCATCGTTAAATTATACATAGATTAGTTAGCTCTCATAAAAAATGTAGGATTTGAAATTAGACCACTTCGTTATTTTGGAACCAACTTTAATGAGGAAAACCCCTTCAATAACAAGTAACTAATTGCTAAAAACTTGTTTCGAGGATATATATTTTACTAATGATGCAAAGAAAGTACCGTTTGTAAAGATTACTTCAAACTTCACAAAGAGAAATAGACTGAAAACCCAAATATAAAACACTCAAGTTAGCAAACAAACTTGCTTAATCCATTCCAACCTTTTTATCTCTTATATGGCTTGGTGAGTTTCAAGGACTAGAAGAAGATGAATCTATTATTGATGAAATTGAACACGGTTGTGTGCAAAAAGATAAGATGTTTCTAAACCTAGGAATCTATAACGACGTGCCTCTCCGCTTTGATATGCAATCATGAGTTTACACATAATTTAAGTACATTGAGGTATCAAAACTACAGGTTCCAAGTTATAGAATGCTCCATCAATATGTCTAACTGCAAAATGATTTTGTTTAGATAGGTTTGCCACAATTACGAGCAAATATATCTTCTTGGCTAGAAAGTGTAAGATAAAACATAAGTGACAAAATATTATACATAGAAGCATTGTGGATGTAAGTATTTAATGTTTCTTCGTTAACCGATCACGTACCATATCATTAAAGGAAGATACGCAGGAACGTTTGTCCGACACTTTGCATCGTTAAATTATACATAGATTAATTAGCTCTCATAAAAAATGTAGGATTTGAAATTACACAACTTCGTTATTTTGGAACCAACTTTAATGAGGAAAACCCCTTCAATAACAAGTAACTAATTGCTAAAAACTTGTTTCGAGGATATATATTTTACTAATGATGCAAAGAAAGTACCGTTTGTAAAGATTACTTCAAACATCACAAAGAGAAATCGACTAAAAACCCAAATATAAAACTCTCAAGTTACCAAAAAAACTTGCTTAATGCATTCCAACCTTTTCATCTCCTATATGGCTTGTTTCGTTTCAAGGACCAGAAGAAGATGAATCTATTCTTGATGAAATTGAACACGGTTGTGTGCAAAACGATAAGGTGTTTCTAAGCCTAGGAATCTACAACGACGTGCCTCTCCGCTTTGACATGCAATAATGAGTTTGACCATAATTTAAGTACATTAAGGTATCAAAACTACAGGTTCCAAGTTATAGAATGCTCCATCAATATGTCTAACTGCAAAATGATTTTGTTTAGATAGGTTTGCCACAATTACGAGCAAATATATCTTGTTGACTAGAAAGTGTTAGATAAAACATAAGTAACAAAATATTATACATAGAAGCATTGTGGATGTAAGTATTTAATGTTTCGTGGTTAACCGTTCACGTAATTTTTCATTGTAGGAAGATACGCAGGAGCGTGTGTCTCACACTTTGCATCGTTAAATTATGCATAGATTAATTAGCTCTCATAAAAAAAGTAGCATTTGAATTGAGACCTCTTCGTTAATTTAGAACCAACTGTAATGAGGAAAACCCCTTCAATAACAAGTAACTAATTGCTATAAGCTTGTTTCGAAGATATTTCTTTTACTAATGGTACAAAGAAAGTACCGTTTTGTAAAGATTACTTCAAACTTCACAAAGAGAAATAGACTAAAAACCCAAATATAAAATGCTCAAGTTACCAAAAAAACTTGCTTAATGCATTCCAACCTTTTCATCTTCTATATGGCGTGTTGAGTTTTAAGGAACAGAAGAAGATAAATGTATTCTTGATGAAATTGAACACGGTTGTGTGCAAAAGGATAAGGTGTTTCTAAGCCTAGGAATCTACAACGAACTGCCTCTCCGCTTTGACATGCAATCATGAGTTTGACCATAATTTAAGTACATTGAGGAATCAAAACTACAGGTTCCAAGTTATAGAATGCTCCATCAATATGTCTAACAGCAAAATGATTTTGTTTAGATAGGTTTGCCACAATTATGAGCAAATATATCTTGTTCGCTAGAAAGTGTAAGATAAAACATAAGTGTCCAAATATTATACATAGAAGCAATGTGGATGTAAGTATTTAATGTTTGGTGGTTAACCGATCACGTACTTTTTCATTGAAGGAAGATACGTTGGAGCATTTGTCCGACAGTTTGCAACGTTAAATTATATATAGATTAATTAGCTCTCATAAAAAAATGTAGTATTTGAATTGAGACCTCTTCGTTATTTTGGAACCAACTGTAATGAGGAAAACGCCTTCAATAACAAGTAACAAATTGCTTGAAGCTTGTTTAGAGGATATTTCTTTTTCTAATGGTACAAAGAAAGTACCGTTTGTAAAGATTACTTCAAACTTAACCTAGAGAAATCGATTAAAAACCCAAATATAAAACGCTCAAGTTACCAAACACACTGGCTTAATACATTACAACCTTTTCATCTCCTATATGGCTTGGTGAGTTTCAAGGACCATATGAATATGAATCTATTCTTGATGAAATTGAACACGGTTGTGTGCAAAAGGATAAATTGTTTCTAAACATAGGAATCTACAACGACGTGCCTCTCCGCTGTGACATGCAATCATGAGTTTGTCCATAATTGAAGTACATTGAGGTATCAAAACTACAGGTTCCAAGTTATAGAATGCTCCATCAATATGTCTAACTGCAAAATGATTTTGTTTAGATTGGTTTGCCACAATTACGAGCAAATATATCTTGTTCGCTAGAAAGTGTAAGATAAAACATAAGTGACAAAATATTATACATAGAAGGATTGTGGAAGTAAGTATTTAATGTTTGGTGGTTAAACGATCATGTACCTTGTCATTGAAGGAAGATACGCAGGAGCGTGTGTCCGAAACTTTGCATCGTTAAATTATACATAGATTAATTAGCTCTCATAAAAAATGTAGCATTTGAAATTAGACCTCTTTGTTATTTTGGAACCTACTGTAATGAGGAAAACCTCTTCAATAACAAGTAACTAATTGCTAAAAGCTTGTTTCGAGGATATTTATTTGACTAATGATGGAAAGAAAGTATCGTTTGTAAAGATTACTTCAAACTTCACAAAGAGAAATCGACTAAAAACCCAAATATAAAACGCTCAAGTTACGAAACAAAATTGCTTAATGCATTCCAACCTTTTCATCTCTTATATGGCTTGGTGAGTTTCAAGGACGAGAAGAAGATGAATCTATTCTTGATGAAATTGAACACGGTTGTGAGCAAAAGGATAAGGTGTTTCTAAGCCTAGGAATCTACAACGACGTGCCTCTCCGCTTTGACATGCAATCATGAGTTTAAACATAATTTAAGTACATTGAGGTATCAAAACTACAGGTTCAAAGTTATAGAATGCTCCATCAATATGTCTAACTGCAAAAAGATTTTGTTTAGATAGGTTTGCCATAATTACGAGCAAATATATCTTGTTGACTAGAAAATGTTAGATAAAACATAAGTGACAAAATAATATACATAGATGCATTTTGGATGTAAGTATTTAATGTTTCTTGGTTAAACGATCACGTACCTTGTCATTGAAGGAAGATACGCAGGAGCGTGTGTCCGACAGTTTGCATCGTTAAATTATACATAGATTAATTAGCGCTCATAAAAAATGTAGCATTTGAAATTAGACCTCTTCGTTATTTTGGAACCAACTTTAATGAGGAAAACCCCTTCAATAACAAGTAACTAATTGCTAAAAGCTTGTTTCGAAGATATTTATTTGACTAATGATGGAAAGAAAGTATCGTTTGTAAAGATTACTTCAAACTTCACAAAGAGAAATCGACTAAAAACCCAAATATAAAACGCTCAAGTTACGAAACAAAATTGCTTAATGCATTCCAACCTTTTCATCTCTTATATGGCTTGGTGAGTTTCAAGGACGAGAAGAAGATGAATCTATTCTTGATGAAATTGAACACGGTTGTGAGCAAAAGGATAAGGTGTTTCTAAGCCTTGGAATCTACAACGACGTGCCTCTCCGCTTTGACATGCAATCATGAGTTTAAACATAATTTAAGTACATTGAGGTATCAAAACTACAGGTTCTAAGTTAAGAATGCTCCATTAATATGTCTAACTGCAAAAAGATTTTGTTTAGATAGGTTTGCCACAATTACGAGCAAATATATCTTATTGACTAGAAAATGTTAGATAAAACATAAGTGACAAAATATTATACATAGAAGCATTGTGGATGTAAGTATTTAATGTTTCTTGGTTAAACGATCACGTACCTTGTCATTGAAGGAAGATACGCAGGAGCGTGTGTCCGACAGTTTGCATCGTTAAATTATACATAGATTAATTAGCTCTCATAAAAAATGTAGCATTTGAAATTAGACATCTTTGTTATTTTGGAACCAACTTTAATGAGGAAAACCCCTTCAATAACAAGTAACTAATTGCTAAAAGCTTGTTTCGAAGATATTTCTTTTACTAATGATACAAAGAAAGTACGGTTTGTAAAGATTACTTCAAACTTCACAAAGAGAAATAGACTAAAAACCCAAATATAAAACGCTCAAGTTACCAAAAAAACTTGTTTAATGCATTCCAACCTTTTCATCTCCTATATGGCTTGTTGACTTTCAAGGAGCAGAAGAATATGAATCTATTCTTGATGAAAATGAACACGGTTGTGTGCAAAAGGATAAGGTGTTTCTAAGCATAGGAATCTACAACGATGTGCCTCTCCGCTTTGACATGCAAAAATGAGTTTGACCATAATTTAAGTAAATTGAGGTATCAAAACTACAGGTTCCAAGTTATAGAATGCTCCATCAATATGTCTAACTGCAAAATGATTTTGTTTAGATAGGTTTGCCACAATTACGAGCAAATATATCTTGTTGGTTAGAAAGTGTAAGATAAAACATATGTGCAAAATATTATACATAGAATCATTGTGGATGTAAGTATTTTTAATGTTTCCTGGTTAACCGATCACGTACCTTGCCATTGAAGGAAGATACGCAGGAGCGTGTGTTTGAGACTTTGCATTGTTAAATTATGCATAAATTAATTACCTCTCATAAAAAAAAGTAGCATATGAAATGAGACCTCTTCGTTATTTTGGAACCAATTGTAATGAGGAAAACCCCTTCAATAACAAGTAACTAATTGCTAGAAGCTTGTTTCGAAGATATTTCTTTTACTAATGATACAAAGAAAGTACGGTTTGTAAAGATTACTTCAAACTTCACAAAGAGAACTCGACTAACACCCAAATATAAAACGCTCAAGTTACCAAAAAAACTTGGTTAATGCATTCCAACCTTTTCATCTCCTATATGGCTTGTTGAGTTTCAAGGACTAGAAGAAGATGAATCTATTCTTGATGAAATTGAACACGGTTGTGGGCAAAAAGGATAAGGTGTTTCTAAATCTAGGAATCTACAACGAAGTGCCTCTCCGCTTTGACATGCAATCATGAGTTCGACCATAATTTAAGTACATTGAGGTATCAAAACTACAGGTTCCAAGTTATAGAATGCTCCATCAATAGTTCTAACTGCAAAATGATTTTGTCTAGATAGGTTTGCCACAATGACGAGCAAATATATCTTGTTGGCTAAAAAGTGTAAGATAAAACATAACTGAAAAAATATTATACATAGAAGCATTGTGGATGTAAGTATTTAATGTTTGGTGCTTAACCGATCACGTACCTTGTCGTTGAAGGAAGATACGCAGGAGCGTGTGTCCGAAACTTTGCATCGTTAAATTATACATAGATAAATTAGCTCTCATTAAAAATGTAGCATTTGAAATTAGACCTCTTCGTTATTTTGGAACCTACTGTAATAAGGAAAACCTCTTTAATAACAAGTAACTAATTGCTAAAAGCTTGTTTCGAGGATATTTATTTTACTAATGATGCAAAGAAAGTATCGTTTGTAAAGATTACTTCAAACTTCACAAAGGAAAATCGACTAAAAACCCAAATATAAAATGCTCAAGTTACCAAATAAACTTGCTTAATACATTCCAACCTTTTCATCTCTTATATGGCTTGGTGAGTTTCTAAGCCTAGGAATCTACAACGAAGTGCCTCTCCGCTTTGACATGCAATCATAAGTTTGACCATAATTTAAGTACATTGAGGTATCAAAACTATAGGTTCCAAGTTATAGAAAGCTCCATCAATATGTCTAACTGCAAAATGATTTTATTTAGATAGGTTTGCCACAATTACGAGCAAATATATCTTGGTTGCTAGAAAGTGTAAGATAAAACATAAGTGACAAAATGTTATATATAGAAGCAATGTGGATGTAAGTATTTAATGTTTCGTGGTTAAGCGATCACGTACTTTTTCATTGAAGAAAGATACGCAGCAGCGTGTGTCTGACACTTTGCATCGTTAAATTATGCATAGATTAATTAGCTCTCATAAAAAAAAGTAGCATTTGAATTGAGACCTCTTCGTTATTTTAGAACCAACTGTAATGAGGAAAACCCCTTCAATAACAAGTAACTAATTGCTATAAGCTTGTTTTGAAGATATTTCTTTTACTAATGGTACAAAGAAAGTACCGTTTTGTAAAGATTACTTCAAACTTCATAAAGAGAAATAGACTAAAAACCCAAATATAAAACGCTCAAGTTACCAAAAAAACTTGTTTAATGCATTCCAACCTTTTCATCTCCTATATGGCGTGTTGAGTTTTAAGGAACAGAAGAAGATGAATGTATTCTTGATGAAATTAAACACGGTTGTGTGCAAAAGGATAAGGTGTTTCTAAGCCTAGGAATCTACAACGACGTGCCTCTCTACTTTGACATGCAATCATGAGTTTGACCATAATTTAAGTACATTGAGGTATCAAAACTACAGGTTCCAAGTTATAGAATGCTCCATCAATATGTCTAACTGCAAAATGATTTTGTTTAGATAGGTTTGCCACAATTACGAGCAAATATATCTTGTTGGCTAGAAAGTGTAAGATAAAACATAAGTGACAAAATATTATACATAGAAGCATTGTGGATGTAAGTATTTAATGTTTCTTGGTTAAACGATCACGTACCTTGTCATTGAAGGAAGATACGCAGGAGCGTGTGTCCGACAGTTTGCATCGTTAAATTATACATAGATTAATTAGCTCTCATAAAAAATGTAGCATTTGAAATTAGACCTCTTCGTTATTTTGGAACCAACTGTAATGAGGAAAACCCCTTCAATAACAAGTAACTAATTGCTAAAATCTTGTTTCGAGGATATTTCTTTTACTTATGATGCAAAGAAAGTACCGTTTGTAAGGATTACTTCAAACTTCACGAAGAGAAATCGACTAAAAACCCAAATATAAAATGCTCAAGTTACCAAACAAACTTGCTTAATGCATTCCAACCTTTTCATCTCCTATATGGCGTGTTGAGTTTTAAAGAACATAAGAAGATGAATGTATTCTTGATGAAATTGAACACGGTTGTGTGCAAAAGGATAAGGTGTTTCTTTGCCTAGGAATCTACAACGACGTGCCTCTCCGCTTTCACATGGAATCATGAGTTTGACCATAATTTAAGTACATTGAGGTATCAAAACTACAGGTTCTAAGTTATAGAATGCTCTATCAATATGTCTAACTGCAAAAAGATTTTGTTTAGATAGGTTTGCCACAATTACGAGCAAATATATCTTGTTGACTAGAAAATGTTAGATAAAACATAAGTGACAAAATATTATACATAGAAGCATTGTGGATGTAAGTATTTATTGTTTCTTCGTTAAACGATCACGCACCTTGTCATTGAAGGAAGATACGCAGGAGCGTGTGTCCGACAGTTTGCATCGTTAAATTATACATAGATTAATTAGCTCTCATAAAAAATGTAGCATTTGAAATTAGACCTCTTCTTTATTTTGGAACCAACTGTAATGAGGAAAACCCTTTCAATAACAAGTAACTAATTGCTAAAAGCTTGTTTCGAGGATATTTCCTTTACTAATGATGCAAAGAAAGTACCGTTTGTAAAGATTACTTCAAACTTCACAAAGAGAAATAGACTAAAAACCCAAATATAAAACGCTCAAGTTACTAAAAAAACTTGCTTAATGCATTCCAACCTTTTCCTCCCCTATATGGCTTGTTGAGTTTCAAGGACCAGAAGAATATGAATCTATTCTTGATGAAATTGAACACGGTTGTGTGCAAAAGGATAAGGTGTTTCTAACCCTAGGAATCTACAACGACGTGCCTCTCCGCTTTGACATGCAATCATAAGTTTGACCATAATTTAAGTACATTGAGGTATCAAAACTATAGGTTCCAAGTTATAGAATGCTCCATCAATATGTCTAACTGCAAAATGATTTTATTTAGATAGGTTTGCCACAATTACGAGCAAATATATCTTGGTTGCTAGAAAGTGTAAGATAAAACATAAGTGACAAAATGTTATATATAGAAGCAATGTGGATGTAAGTATTTAATGTTTCGTGGTTAAGCGATCACGTACTTTTTCATTGAAGAAAGATACGCAGGAGCGTGTGTCTGACACTTTGCATCGTTAAATTATGCATAGATTAATTAGCTCTCATAAAAAAAAGTAGCATTTGAATTGAGACCTCTTCGTTATTTTAGAACCAACTGTAATGAGGAAAACCCCTTCAATAACAAGTAACTAATTGCTATAAGCTTGTTTTGAAGATATTTCTTTTACTAATGGTACAAAGAAAGTACCGTTTTGTAAAGATTACTTCAAACTTCATAAAGAGAAATAGACTAAAAACCCAAATATAAAACGCTCAAGTTACCAAAAAAACTTGTTTAATGCATTCCAACCTTTTCATCTCCTATATGGCGTGTTGAGTTTTAAGGAACAGAAGAAGATGAATGTATTCTTGAAGAAATTAAACACGGTTGTGTGCAAAAGGATAAGGTGTTTCTATGCCTAGGAATCTACAACGACGTGCCTCTCTGCTTTGACATGCAATCATGAGTTTGACCATAATTTAAGTACATTGAGGTATCAAAACTACAGGTTCCAAGTTATAGAATGCTCCATCAATATGTCTAACTGCAAAATGATTTTGTTTAGATAGGTTTGCCACAATTACGAGCAAATATATCTTGTTGGCTAGAAAGTGTAAGATAAAACATAAGTGACAAAATATTATACATAGAAGCATTGTGGATGTAAGTATTTAATGTTTCTTGGTTAAACGATCACGTACCTTATCATTGAAGGAAGATACGCAAAAGCGTGTGTCCGACACTTTGCATCGTTAAATTATACATAGATTAATTAGCTCTCATAAAAAATGTAGCATTTGAAATTTGACCTCTTCGTTATTTTGGAACCAACTGTAATGAGGAAAACCCCTTCAATAACAAGTAACTAATTGCTAAAATCTTGTTTCGAGGATATTTCTTTTACTTATGATGCAAAGAAAGTGCCGTTTGTAAGGATTACTTCAAACTTCACAAAGAGAAATCGACTAAAAACCCAAATATAAAATGCTCAAGTTACCAAACAAACTTGCTTAATGCATTCCAACCTTTTCATCTCCTATATGGCGTGTTGAGTTTTAAAGAACATAAGAAGATGAATGTATTCTTGATGAAATTGAACACGGTTGTGTGCAAAAGGATAAGGTGTTTCTTTGCCTAGGAATCTACAACGACGTGCCTCTCCGCTTTCACATGGAATCATGAGTTTGACCATAATTTAAGTACATTGAGGTATCAAAACTACAGGTTCTAAGTTATAGAATGCTCTATCAATATGTCTAACTGCAAAAAGATTTTGTTTAGATAGGTTTGCCACAATTACGAGCAAATATATCTTGTTGACTAGAAAATGTTAGATAAAACATAAGTGACAAAATATTATACATAGAAGCATTGTGGATGTAAGTATTTATTGTTTCTTCGTTAAACGATCACGTACCTTGTCATTGAAGGAAGATACGCAGGAGCGTGTGTCCGACAGTTTGCATCGTTAAATTATACATAGATTAATTAGCTCTCATAAAAAATGTAGCATTTGAAATTAGACCTCTTCTTTATTTTGGAACCAACTGTAATGAGGAAAACCCCTTCAATAACAAGTAACTAATTGCTAAAAGCTTGTTTCGAGGATATTTCCTTTACTAATGATGCAAAGAAAGTACCGTTTGTAAAGATTACTTCAAACTTCACAAAGAGAAATAGACTAAAAACCCAAATATAAAACGCTCAAGTTACTAAAAAAACTTGCTTAATGCATTCCAACCTTTTCCTCCCCTATATGGCTTGTTGAGTTTCAAGGACCAGAAGAATATGAATCTATTCTTGATGAAATTGAACACGGTTGTGTGCAAAAGGATAAGGTGTTTCTAACCCTAGGAATCTACAACGACGTGCCTCTCCGCTTTGACATGCAATCATAAGTTTGACCATAATTTAAGTACATTGAGGTATCAAAACTATAGGTTCCAAGTTATAGAATGCTCCATCAATATATCTAACTGCAAAATGATTTTATTTAGATAGGTTTGCCACAATTACGAGCAAATATATCTTGGTTGCTAGAAAGTGTAAGATAAAACATAAGTGACAAAATGTTATATATAGAAGCAATGTGGATGTAAGTATTTAATGTTTCGTGGTTAAGCGATCACGTACTTTTTCATTGAAGAAAGATACGCAGGAGCGTGTGTCTGACACTTTGCATCGTTAAATTATGCATAGATTAATTAGCTCTCATAAAAAAAAGTAGCATTTGAATTGAGACCTCTTCGTTATTTTAGAACCAACTGTAATGAGGAAAACCCCTTCAATAACAAGTAACTAATTGCTATAAGCTTGTTTTGAAGATATTTCTTTTACTAATGGTACAAAGAAAGTACCGTTTTGTAAAGATTACTTCAAACTTCATAAAGAGAAATAGACTAAAAACCCAAATATAAAACGCTCAAGTTACCAAAAAAACTTGTTTAATGCATTCCAACCTTTTCATCTCCTATATGGCGTGTTGAGTTTTAAGGAACAGAAGAAGATGAATGTATTCTTGAAGAAATTAAACACGGTTGTGTGCAAAAGGATAAGGTGTTTCTATGCCTAGGAATCTACAACGACGTGCCTCTCTGCTTTGACATGCAATCATGAGTTTGACCATAATTTAAGTACATTGAGGTATCAAAACTACAGGTTCCAAGTTATAGAATGCTCCATCAATATGTCTAACTGCAAAATGATTTTGTTTAGATAGGTTTGCCACAATTACGAGCAAATATATCTTGTTGGCTAGAAAGTGTAAGATAAAACATAAGTGACAAAATATTATACATAGAAGCATTGTGGATGTAAGTATTTAATGTTTCTTGGTTAAACGATCACGTACCTTATCATTGAAGGAAGATACGCAGGAGCGTGTGTCCGACACTTTGCATCGTTAAATTATACATAGATTAATTAGCTCTCATAAAAAATGCAGCATTTGAAATTAGACCACTTGGTTATTTTGGAACCAACTGTAATGAGGAAAACCCCTTCAATAACAAGTAACTAATTGCTAAAAGCTTGTTTCGAGGATATTTCTTTTACTTATGATGCAAAGAAAGTACCATTTGTAAGGATTACTTCAAACTTCACAAAGAGAAATCGACTAAAAACCCAAATATAAAATGCTCAAGTTACCAAACAAACTTGCTTAATGCATTCCAACCTTTTCATCTCCTATATGGCGTGTTGAGTTTTAAAGAACATAAGAAGATGAATGTATTCTTGATGAAATTGAACACGGTTGTGTGCAAAAGGATAAGGTGTTTCTTTGCCTAGGAATCTACAACGACGTGCCTCTCCGCTTTCACATGTAATAATGAGTTTGACCATAATTTATGTACATTGAGGTATCAAAACTACAGGTTCTAAGTTATAGAATGCTCTATCAATATGTCTAACTGCAAAAAGATTTTGTTTAGATAGGTTTGCCACAATTACGAGCAAATATATCTTGTTGGCTAGAAAGTGTAAGATAAAACATAAGTGACAAAATATTATACATAGAAGCATTGTGGATGTAAGTATTTAATGTTTCTTGGTTAAACGATCACGTACCTTATCATTGAAGGAAGATACGCAAAAGCGTGTGTCCGACACTTTGCATCGTTAAATTATACATAGATTAATTAGCTCTCATAAAAAATGCAGCATTTGAAATTAGACCACTTGGTTATTTTGGAACCAACTGTAATGAGGAAAACCCCTTCAATAACAAGTAACTAATTGCTAAAAGCTTGTTTCGAGGATATTTCTTTTACTAATGATGCAAAGAAAGTACCATTTGTAAAGATTACTTCAAACTTCACAAAGAGAAATAGACTAAAAACCCAAATATAAAACGCTCAAGTTATCAAAAAAACTTGCTTAATGCATTCCAACCTTTTCATCTCCTATATGGCTTGTTGAGTTTCAAGGACCAGAAGAAGATGAATCTATTCTTGATGAAATTGAACACGGTTGTGTGCAAAAAGGATAAGGTGCTTCTAACCCTAGGAATCTACAACGACGTGCCTCTCCGCTGTGACATGCAATAATGAGTTTGACCATAATTTATGTACATTAAGGTATCAAAACTACAGGTTCCAAGTTATAGAATGCTCCATCAATATGTCTAACTGCAAAATGATTTTGTTTAGATAGGTTTGCCAGAATTACGAGCAAATATATCTTGTTGACTAGAAAGTGTTAGATAAAACATAAGTAACAAAATATTATACATATAAGCATTATGGATGTAAGTATTTAATGTTTCTTGGTTAAACGATCACGTACTTTGTCATTGAAGGAAGATACGCAGGAGCGTGTGTCCGACAGTTTGCATCGTTAAATTATACATTGATTAATTAGCTCTCATAATAAAATGTAGTATTTGAATTGAGACCTCTTCTTTATTTTTGAGCCAACTGTAATTAGGAGAATCCCTTCAATAACAAGTAACTAATTGCTATAAGCTTGTTTCGAAGATATTTCTTTTACTAATGGTACAAAGAAAGTACCGTTTGTAAAGATTACATCAAACTTCACATAGAGAAATCGACTAAAAACCCAAATATAAAACGCTCAAGTTACCAAAAAAACTTGCTTAAAGCATTCCAACCTTTTCATCTCCTATATGGCGTGTTGAGTTTTAAGGAACAGAAGAAGATGAATGTATTCTTGATGAAATTGAACACGGTTGTGTGCAAAAGGATAAGGTGTTTCTAAGCCTAGGAATCTACAACGACGTGCCTCTCCGCTTTGACATGCAATCATAAGTTTGACCATAATTTAAGTACATTGAGGTATCAAAACTACAGGTTCCAAGTTATAGAATGCTCCATCAATATGTCTAACTGCAAAATGATTTTATTTAGATAGGTTTGCCACAATTACGAGCAAATATATCTTGGTTGCTAGAAAGTGTAAGATAAAACATAAGTGACAAAATGTTATATATAGAAGCAATGTGGATGTAAGTATTTAATGTTTCGTGGTTAAGCGATCACGTACTTTTTCATTGAAGAAAGATACGCAGGAGCGTGTGTCTGACACTTTGCATCGTTAAATTATGCATAGATTAATTAGCTCTCATAAAAAAAGTAGCATTTGAATTGAGACCTCTTCGTTATTTTAGAACCAACTGTAATGAGGAAAACCCCTTCAATAACAAGTAACTAATTGCTATAAGCTTGTTTTGAAGATATTTCTTTTACTAATGGTACAAAGAAAGTACCGTTTTGTAAAGATTACTTCAAACTTCATAAAGAGAAATAGACTAAAAACCCAAATATAAAACACTCAAGTTACCAAAAAAACTTGTTTAATGCATTCCAACCTTTTCATCTCCTATATGGCGTGTTGAGTTTTAAGGAACAGAAGAAGATGAATGTATTCTTGATGAAATTAAACACGGTTGTGTGCAAAAGGATAAGGTGTTTCTAAGCCTAGGAATCTACAACGACGTGCCTCTCTGCTTTGACATGCAATCATGAGTTTGACCATAATTTAAGTACATTGAGGTATCAAAACTACAGGTTCCAAGTTATAGAATGCTCCATCAATATGTCTAACTGCAAAATGATTTTGTTTAGATAGGTTTGCCACAATTACGAGCAAATATATCTTGTTGGCTAGAAAGTGTAAGATAAAACATAAGTGACAAAATATTATACATAGAAGCATTGTGGATGTAAGTATTTAATGTTTCTTGGTTAAACGATCACGTACCTTATCATTGAAGGAAGATACGCAAAAGCGTGTGTCCGACACTTTGCATCGTTAAATTATACATAGATTAATTAGCTCTCATAAAAAATGCAGCATTTGAAATTAGACCACTTGGTTATTTTGGAACCAACTGTAATGAGGAAAACCCCTTCAATAACAAGTAACTAATTGCTAAAAGCTTGTTTCGAGGATATTTCTTTTACTAATGATGCAAAGAAAGTACCATTTGTAAAGATTACTTCAAACTTCACAAAGAGAAATAGACTAAAAACCCAAATATAAAACGCTCAAGTTATCAAAAAAACGTGCTTAATGCATTCCAACCTTTTCATCTCCTATATGGCTTGTTGAGTTTCAAGGACCAGAAGAAGATGAATCTATTCTTGATGAAATTGAACACGGTTGTGTGCAAAAAGGATAAGGTGCTTCTAACCCTATGAATCTACAACGACGTGCCTCTCCGCTGTGACATGCAATAATGAGTTTGACCATAATTTATGTACATTAAGGTATCAAAACTACAGGTTCCAAGTTATAGAATGCTCCATCAATATGTCTAACTGCAAAATGATTTTGTTTAGATAGGTTTGCCACAATTACGAGCAAATATATCTTGTTGACTAGAAAGTGTTAGATAAAACATAAGTAACAAAATATTATACATAGAAGCATTATGGATGTAAGTATTTAATGTTTCTTGGTTAAACGATCACATACTTTGTCATTGAAGGAAGATACGCAGGAGCGTGTGTCCGACAGTTTGCATCGTTAAATTATACATTGATTAATTAGCTCTCATAAAAAAATGTAGTATTTGAATTGAGACCTCTTCGTTATTTTTGAGCCAACTGTAATTAGGAAAATCCCTTCAATAACAAGTAACTAATTGCTATAAGCTTGTTTCGAAGATATTTCTTTTACTAATGGTACAAAGAAAGTACCGTTTGTAAAGATTTCTTCAAACTTCACATAGAGAAATCGACTAAAAACCCAAATATAAAACGCTCAAGTTACCAAAAAAAAACTTGCTTAATGCATTCCAACCTTTTCATCTCATATATGGCGTGTTGAGTTTTAAGGAGCAGAAGAAGATGAATGTATTCTTGATGAAATTGAACACGGTTGTGTGCAAAAGGATAAGGTGTTTCTAAGCCTAGGAATCTACAACGACGTGCCTCTCCGCTTTGACATGCAATCATGAGTTTAAACATAATTTAAGTACATTGAGATATCAAAACTACAGGTTCTAAGTTGTAGAATGCTCCATCAATATGTCTAACAGCGAAAAGATTTTGTTTAGATATGTTTGCCACAATTACGAGCAAATATATCTTGTTGGTTAGAAAGTGTAAGATAAAACATAAGAGAAAAAATGTTATACATAGAAGCAATGTGCATGTAAGTATTTAATGTTTGGTGGTCAACCGATCACGTACTTTTTCATAGAAGGAATATAAGCAGGAGCGTGTGTCTGACAGTTTGCATCGTTAAATTATGCCTAGATTAATTAGCTCTCATAAAAAAAGTAGCATTTGAATTGACACCACTTCGTTATTTTGGAACCAACTGTAATGAGGAAAACCCCTTCAATAACAAGTAACTAATTGCTAAAAGCTTGTTTCGAGGATATTTCTTTTACTAATGATGCAAAGAAAGTACCGTTTGTAAAGATTACTTCAAACTTCACAAAGAGAAATAGACTAAAAACCCAAATATAAAACGCTAGAGTTATCAAAAAAACTTGCTTAATGCATTCCAACCTTTTCATCTCCTATATGGCTTGTTGAGTTTCAAGGACCAGAAGAAGATGAATCTATTCTTGATGAAATTGAACACGGTTGTGTGCCAAAAGGATAAGGTGCTTCTAACCCTAGGAATCTACAACGACGTGCCTCTCCGCTGTGACATGCAATAATGAGCTTGACCATAATTTATGTACATTAAGGTATCAAAACTACAGGTTCCAAGTTATAGAATGCTCCATCAATATGTCTAACTGCAAAATGATTTTGTTTAGATAGGTTTGCCACAATTACGAGCAAATATATCTTGTTGACTAGAAAGTGTTAGATAAAACATAAGTAACAAAATATTATACATAGAAGCATTATGGATGTAAGTATTTAATGTTTCTTGGTTAAACGATCACGTACTTTGTCATTGAAGGAAGATACGCAGGAGCGTGTGTCCGACAGTTTGCATCGTTAAATTATGCATTGATTAATTAGCTCTCATAAAAAAATGTAGTATTTGAATTGAGACCTCTTCTTTATTTTTGACCCAACTGTAATTAGGAGAATCCCTTCAATAACAAGTAACTAATTGCTATAAGCTTGTTTCGAAGATATTTCTTTTACTAATGGTACAAAGAAAGTACCGTTTGTAAAGATTACTTCAAACTTCACATAGAGAAATCGACTAAAAACCCAAATATAAAACGCTCAAGTTACCAAAAAAACTTGCTTAATGCATTCCAACCTTTTCATCTCCTATATGGCGTGTTGAGTTTTAAGGAACAGAAGAAGATGAATGTATTCTTGATGAAATTGAACACGGTTGTGTGCAAAAGGATAAGGTGTTTCTAAGCCTAGGAATCTACAACGACGTGCCTCTCCGCTTTGACATGCAATCATAAGTTTGACCATAATTTAAGTACATTGAGGTATCAAAACTACAGGTTCCAAGTTATAGAATGCTCCATCAATATGTCTAACTGCAAAATGATTTTATTTAGATAGGTTTGCCACAATTACGAGCAAATATATCTTGGTTGCTAGAAAGTGTAAGATAAAACATAAGTGACAAAATGTTATATACAGAAGCAATGTGGATGTAAGTATTTAATGTTTCGTGGTTAAGCGATCACGTACTTTTTCATTGAAGAAAGATACGCAGGAGCGTGTGTCTGACACTTTGCATCGTTAAATTATGCATAGATTAATTAGCTCTCATAAAAAAAAGTAGCATTTGAATTGAGACCTCTTCGTTATTTTAGAACCAACTGTAATGAGGAAAACCCCTTCAATAACAAGTAACTAATTGCTATAAGCTTGTTTTGAAGATATTTCTTTTACTAATGGTACAAAGAAAGTACCGTTTTGTAAAGATTACTTCAAACTTCATAAAGAGAAATAGACTAAAAACCCAAATATAAAACGCTCAAGTTACCAAAAAAACTTGTTTAATGCATTCCAACCTTTTCATCTCCTATATGGCGTGTTGAGTTTTAAGGAACAGAAGAAGATGAATGTATTCTTGATGAAATTAAACACGGTTTTGTGCAAAAGGATAAGGTGTTTCTAAGCCTAGGAATCTACAACGACGTGCCTCTCTGCTTTGACATGCAATCATGAGTTTGACCATAATTTAAGTACATTGAGGTATCAAAACTACAGGTTCCAAGTTATAGAATGCTCCATCAATATGTCTAACTGCAAAATGATTTTGTTTAGATAGGTTTGCCACAATTACGAGCAAATATATCTTGTTGGCTAGAAAGTGTAAGATAAAACATAAGTGACAAAATATTATACATAGAAGCATTGTGGATGTAAGTATTTAATGTTTCTTGGTTAAACGATCACGTACCTTATCATTGAAGGAAGATACGCAAAAGCGTGTGTCCGACACTTTGCATCGTTAAATTATACATAGATTAATTAGCTCTCATAAAAAATGCAGCATTTGAAATTAGACCACTTGGTTATTTTGGAACCAACTATAATGAGGAAAACCCCTTCAATAACAAGTAAATAATTGCTAAAAGCTTGTTTCGAGGATATTTCTTTTACTAATGATGCAAAGAAAGTACCATTTGTAAAGATTACTTCAAACTTCACAAAGAGAAATAGACTAAAAACCCAAATATAAAACGCTCAAGTTATCAAAAAAACGTGCTTAATGCATTCCAACCTTTTCATCTCCTATATGGCTTGTTGAGTTTCAAGGACCAGAAGAAGATGAATCTATTCTTGATGAAATTGAACACGGTTGTGTGCAAAAAGGATAAGGTGCTTCTAACCCTAGGAATCTACAACGACGTGCCTCTCCGCTGTGACATGCAATAATGAGTTTGACCAAAATTTATGTACATTAAGGTATCAAAACTACAGGTTCCAAGTTATAGAATGCTCCATCAATATGTCTAACTGCAAAATGATTTTGTTTAGATAGGTTTGCCACAATTACGAGCAAATATATCTTGTTGACTAGAAAGTGTTAGATAAAACATAAGTAACAAAATATTATACATAGAAGCATTATGGATGTAAGTATTTAATGTTTCTTGGTTAAACGATCACATACTTTGTCATTGAAGGAAGATACGCAGGAGCGTGTGTCCGACAGTTTGCATCGTTAAATTATACATTGATTAATTAGCTCTAATAAAAAAATGTAGTATTTGAATTGAGACCTCTTCGTGATTTTTGAGCCAACTGTAATTAGGAAAATCCCTTCAATAACAAGTAACTAATTGCTATAAGCTTGTTTCGAAGATATTTCTTTTACTAATGGTACAAAGAAAGTACCGTTTGTAAAGATTTCTTCAAACTTCACATAGAGAAATCGACTAAAAACCCAAATATAAAACGCTCAAGTTACCAAAAAAAAAACTTGCTTAATGCATTCCAACCTTTTCATCTCCTATATGGCGTGTTGAGTTTTAAGGAACAGAAGAAGATGAATGTATTCTTGATGAAATTGAACACGGTTGTGTGCAAAAGGATAAGGTGTTTCTAAGCCTAGGAATCTACAACGACGTGCCTCTCCGCTTTGACATGCAATCATGAGTTTAAACATAATTTAAGTACATTGAGATATCAAAACTACAGGTTCTAAGTTGTAGAATGCTCCATCAATATTTCTAACAGCAAAAAGATTTTGTTTAGATATGTTTGCCACAATTACGAGCAAATATATCTTGTTGGTTAGAAAGTGTAAGCTAAAACATAAGTGAAAAAATGTTATACATAGAAGCAATGTGCATGTAAGTATTTAATGTTTGGTGGTCAACCGATCACGTACTTTTTCATAGAAGGAATATAAGCAGGAGCGTGTGTCTGACAGTTTGCATCGTTAAATTATGCCTAGATTAATTAGCTCTCATAAAAAAAGTAGCATTTGAATTGACAACACTTCGTTATTTTGGAACCAACTGTAATGAGGAAAACCCCTTCAATAACAAGTAACTAATTGCTAAAAGCTTGTTTCGAGGATATTTCTTTTACTAATGATGCAAAGAAAGTACCGTTTGTAAAGATTACTTCAAACTTCACAAAGAGAAATAGACTAAAAACCCAAATATAAAACGCTAGAGTTATCAAAAAAACTTGCTTAATGCATTCCAACCTTTTCATCTCCTATATGGCTTGTTGAGTTTCAAGGACCAGAAGAAGATGAATCTATTCTTGATGAAATTGAACACGGTTGTGTGCCAAAAGGATAAGGTGCTTCTAACCCTAGGAATCTACAACGACGTGCCTCTCCGCTGTGACATGCAATAATGAGCTTGACCATAATTTATGTACATTAAGGTATCAAAACTACAGGTTCCAAGTTATAGAATGCTCCATCAATATGTCTAACTGCAAAATGATTTTGTTTAGATAGGTTTGCCACAATTACGAGCAAATATATCTTGTTGACTAGAAAGTGTTAGATAAAACATAAGTAACAAAATATTATACATAGAAGCATTGTGGATGTAAGTATTTTATATTTCTTGGTTAAACGATCACGTACTTTGTCATTGAAGGAAGATACGCAGGAGCGTGTGTCCGACAGTTTGCATCGTTAAATTATGCATTGATTAATTAGCTCTCATAAAAAAATGTAGTATTTGAATTGAGACCTCTTCTTTATTTTTGACCCAACTGTAATTAGGAGAATCCCTTCAATAACAAGTAACTAATTGCTATAAGCTTGTTTCGAAGATATTTCTTTTACTAATGGTACAAAGAAAGTACCGTTTGTAAAGATTACTTCAAACTTCACATAGAGAAATCGACTAAAAACCCAAATATAAAACGCTCAAGTTACCAAAAAAACTTGTTTAATGCATTCCAACCTTTTCATCTCCTATATGGCGTGTTGAGTTTTAAGGAACAGAAGAAGATGAATGTATTCTTGATGAAATTAAACACGGTTGTGTGCAAAAGGATAAGGTGTTTCTAAGCCTAGGAATCTACAACGACGTACCTCTCTGCTTTGACATGCAATCATGAGTTTGACCATAATTTAAGTACATTGAGGTATCAAAACTACAGGTTCCAAGTTATAGAATGCTCCATCAATATGTCTAACTGCAAAATGATTTTGTTTAGATAGGTTTGCCACAATTACGAGCAAATATATCTTGTTGGCTAGAAAGTGTAAGATAAAACATAAGTGACAAAATATTATACATAGAAGCATTGTGGATGTAAGTATTTAATGTTTCTTGGTTAAACGATCACGTACCTTATCATTGAAGGAAGATACGCAAAAGCGTGTGTCCGACACTTTGCATCGTTAAATTATACATAGATTAATTAGCTCTCATAAAAAATGCAGCATTTGAAATTAGACCACTTGGTTATTTTGGAACCAACTGTAATGAGGAAAACCCCTTCAATAACAAGTAACTAATTGCTAAAAGCTTGTTTCGAGGATATTTCTTTTACTAATGATGCAAAGAAAGTACCATTTGTAAAGATTACTTCAAACTTCACAAAGAGAAATAGACTAAAAACCCAAATATAAAACGCTCAAGTTATCAAAAAAACGTGCTTAATGCATTCCAACCTTTTCATCTCCTATATGGCTTGTTGAGTTTCAAGGACCAGAAGAAGATGAATCTATTCTTGATGAAATTGAACACGGTTGTGTGCAAAAAGGATAAGGTGCTTCTAACCCTAGGAATCTACAACGACGTGCCTCTCCGCTGTGACATGCAATAATGAGTTTGACCATAATTTATGTACATTAAGGTATCAAAACTACAGGTTCCAAGTTATAGAATGCTCCATCAATATGTCTAACTGCAAAATGATTTTGTTTAGATAGGTTTGCCACAATTACGAGCAAATATATCTTGTTGACTAGAAAGTGTTAGATAAAACATAAGTAACAAAATATTATACATAGAAGCATTATGGATGTAAGTATTTAATGTTTCTTGGTTAAACGATCACATACTTTGTCATTGAAGGAAGATACGCAGGAGCGTGTGTCCGACAGTTTGCATCGTTAAATTATACATTGATTAATTAGCTCTCATAAAAAAATGTAGTATTTGAATTGAGACCTCTTCGTTATTTTTGAGCCAACTGTAATTAGGAAAATCCCTTCAATAACAAGTAACTAATTGCTATAAGCTTGTTTCAAAGATATTTCTTTTACTAATGGTACAAAGAAAGTACCGTTTGTAAAGATTTCTTCAAACTTCACATAGAGAAATCGACTAAAAACCCAAATATAAAACGCTCAAGTTACCAAAAAAAAACTTGCTTAATGCATTCCAACCTTTTCATCTCCTATATGGCGTGTTGAGTTTTAAGGAACAGAAGAAGATGAATGTATTCTTGATGAAATTGAACACGGTTGTGTGCAAAAGGATAAGGTGTTTCTAAGCCTAGGAATCTACAACGACGTGCCTCTCCGCTTTGACATGCAATCATGAGTTTAAACATAATTTAAGTACATTGAGATATCAAAACTACAGGTTCTAAGTTGTAGAATGCTCCATCAATATGTCTAACAGCAAAAATATTTTGTTTAGATATGTTTGCCACAATTACGAGCAAATATATCTTGTTGGTTAGAAAGTGTAAGATAAAACATAAGTGAAAAAATGTTATACATAGAAGCAATGTGCATGTAAGTATTTAATGTTTGGTGGTCAACCGATCACGTACTTTTTCATAGAAGGAATATAAGCAGGAGCGTGTGTCTGACACTTTGCATCGTTAAATTATGCCTAGATTAATTAGCTCTCATAAAAAAAGTAGCATTTGAATTGACACCACTTCGTTATTTTGGAACCAACTGTAATGAGGAAAACCCCTTCAATAACAAGTAACTAATTGCTAAAAGCTTGTTTCGAGGATATTTCTTTTACTAATGATGCAAAGAAAGTACCGTTTGTAAAGATTACTTCAAACTTCACAAAGAGAAATAGACTAAAAACCCAAATATAAAGCGCTAGAGTTATCAAAAAAACTTCCTTAATGCATTCCAACCTTTTCATCTCCTATATGGCTTGTTGAGTTTCAAGGACCAGAAGAAGATGAATCTATTCTTGATGAAATTGAACACGGTTGTGTGCCAAAAGGATAAGGTGCTTCTAACCCTAGGAATCTACAACGACGTGCCTCTCCACTGTGACATGCAATAATGAGTTTGACCATAATTTATGTACATTAAGGTATCAAAACTACAGGTTCCAAGTTATAGAATGCTCCATCAATATGTCTAACTGCAAAATGATTTTGTTTAGATAGGTTTGCCACAATTACGAGCAAATATATCTTGTTGACTAGAAAGTGTTAGATAAAACATAAGTAACAAAATATTATACATAGAAGCATTGTGGATGTAAGTATTTAATGTTTCTTGGTTAAACGATCACGTACTTTGTCATTGAAGGAAGATACGCAGGAGCGTGTGTCCGACAGTTTGCATCGTTAAATTATGCATTGATTAATTAGCTCTCATAAAAAAATGTAGTATTTGAATTGAGACCTCTTCTTTATTTTTGAGCCAACTGTAATTAGGAAAATCCCTTCAATAACAAGTAACTAATTGCTATAAGCTTGGTTCAAAGATATTTCTTTTACTAATGGTACAAAGAAAGTACCGTTTGTAAAGATTACTTCAAACTTCACAAAGAGAAATAGACTAAAAACCCAAATATAAAACGCTCAAGTTACCAAAAAAACTTGCTTAATGCATTCCAACCTTTTCATCTCCTATATGGCGTGTTGAGTTTTAAGGAACAGAAGAAGATGAATCTATTCTTCATGAAATTGAACAATGTTTTGTGCAAAAGGATAAGGTGTTTCTAAGCCTAGGAATCTACAACGACGTGCCTCTCCGCTTTGACATGCAATAATGAGTTTGACAATAATTTAAGTACATTGAGGTATCAAAACTACAGGTTCCAAGTTATAGAATGCTCCATCAATATGTCTATCTGCAAAATGATTTTGTTTAGATAGGTTTGCCACAATTACGAGCAAATAAATCTTGTTGGTTAGAAAGTGTAAGATAAAACATAAGTGACAAAATGTTATACATACAAGCAATATCGATGTAAGTATTTAATGTTTCGTGGTTAACCGATCACGTACCTTGTCATTGAAGGAAGATACGCAGGAGCGTGTGTGCGACAGTTTGCATCGTTAAATTATACATATATTAATTAGCTCTCATAAAAAATGTAGCATTTGAAATTAGACCTCTTCGTTATTTTGGAACCAACTGTAATGAGGAAAACCCCTTCAATAACAAGTAACTAATTGCTAAAAGCTTCTTTCGAGGATATTTCTTTTACTAATGATGCAAAGAAAGTACCGTTTGTAAAGATTACTTCAAACTTCACAAAGAGAAATAGACTAAAAACCCAAATATAAAACACTCAAGTTACCAAAAAAACTTGCTTACTTCATTCCAACCTTTTCATCTCCTATATGGCTTGTTGAGTTTCAAGGACCAGAAGAAGATGAATCTATTCTTGATGAAATTGAACACGGTTGTGTCCAAAAGTATAAGGTGTTTCTAACCCTAGGAATCTACAACGACGTGCCTCTCCGCTGTGACATGCAATAATGAGTTTGACCATAATTTAAGTAGATTGAGGTATCAAAACTACAGGTTCCAAGTTATAGAATGCTCCATCAATATGTCTAACTGCAAAATGATTTTATTTAGATAGGTTTGCCACAATTACGAGCAAATATATCTTGGTTGCTAGAAAGTGTAAGATAAAACATAATGACAAAATGTTATATATAGAAGCAATGTGGATGTAAGTATTTAATGTTTCGTGGTTAAGCGATCACGTACTTTTTCATTGAAGAAAGATACGCAGGAGCGTGTGTCTGACACTTTGCATCGTTAAATTATGCATAGATTAATTAGCTCTCATAAAAAAAAGTAGCATTTGAATTGAGACCTCTTCGTTATTTTAGAACCAACTATAATGAGGAAAACCCCTTCAATAACAAGTAACTAATTGCTATAAGCTTGTTTTGAAGATATTTCTTTTACTAATGGTACAAAGAAAGTACCGTTTTGTAAAGATTACTTCAAACTTCATAAAGAGAAATAGACTAAAAACCCAAATATAAAACGCTCAAGTTACCAAAAAAACTTGTTTAATGCATTCCAACCTTTTCATCTCCTATATGGCGTGTTGAGTTTTAAGGAACAGAAGAAGATGAATGTATTCTTGATGAAATTAAACACGGTTGTGTGCAAAAGGATAAGGTGTTTCTAAGCCTAGGAATCTACAACGACGTACCTCTCTGCTTTGACATGCAATCATGAGTTTGACCATAATTTAAGTACATTGAGGTATCAAAACTACAGGTTCCAAGTTATAGAATGCTCCATCAATATGTCTAACTGCAAAATGATTTTGTTTAGATAGGTTTGCCACAATTACGAGCAAATATATCTTGTTGGCTAGAAAGTGTAAGATAAAACATAAGTGACAAAATATTATACATAGAAGCATTGTGGATGTAAGTATTTAATGTTTCTTGGTTAAACGATCACGTACCTTATCATTGAAGGAAGATACGCAAAAGCGTGTGTCCGACACTTTGCATCGTTAAATTATACATAGATTAATTAGCTCTCATAAAAAATGCAGCATTTGAAATTAGACCACTTGGTTATTTTGGAACCAACTGTAATGAGGAAAACCCCTTCAATAACAAGTAACTAATTGCTAAAAGCTTGTTTCGAGGATATTTCTTTTACTAATGATGCAAAGAAAGTACCATTTGTAAAGATTACTTCAAACTTCACAAAGAGAAATAGACTAAAAACCCAAATATAAAACGCTCAAGTTATCAAAAAAACGTGCTTAATGCATTCCAACCTTTTCATCTCCTATATGGCTTGTTGAGTTTCAAGGACCAGAAGAAGATGAATCTATTCTTGATGAAATTGAACACGGTTGTGTGCAAAAAGGATAAGGTGCTTCTAACCCTAGGAATCTACAACGACGTGCCTCTCCGCTGTGACATGCAATAATGAGTTTGACCATAATTTATGTACATTAAGGTATCAAAACTACAGGTTCCAAGTTATAGAATGCTCCATCAATATGTCTAACTGCAAAATGATTTTGTTTAGATAGGTTTGCCACAATTACGAGCAAATATATCTTGTTGACTAGAAAGTGTTAGATAAAACATAAGTAACAAAATATTATACATAGAAGCATTATGGATGTAAGTATTTAATGTTTCTTGGTTAAACGATCACATACTTTGTCATTGAAGGAAGATACGCAGGAGCGTGTGTCCGACAGTTTGCATCGTTAAATTATACATTGATTAATTAGCTCTCATAAAAAAATGTAGTATTTGAATTGAGACCTCTTCGTTATTTTTGAGCCAACTGTAATTAGGAAAATCCCTTCAATAACAAGTAACTAATTGCTATAAGCTTGTTTCAAAGATATTTCTTTTACTAATGGTACAAAGAAAGTTCCGTTTCTAAAGATTTCTTCAAACTTCACATAGAGAAATCGACTAAAAACCCAAATATAAAACGCTCAAGTTACCAAAAAAAACTTGCTTAATGCATTCCAACCTTTTCATCTCCTATATGGCGTGTTGAGTTTTAAGGAACAGAAGAAGATGAATGTATTCTTGATGAAATTGAACACGGTTGTGTGCAAAAGGATAAGGTGTTTCTAAGCCTAGGAATCTACAACGACGTGCCTCTCCGCTTTGACATGCAATCATGAGTTTAAACATAATTTAAGTACATTGAGATATCAAAACTACAGGTTCTAAGTTGTAGAATGCTCCATCAATATGTCTAACAGCAAAAATATTTTGTTTAGATATGTTTGCCACAATTACGAGCAAATATATCTTGTTGGTTAGAAAGTGTAAGATAAAACATAAGTGAAAAAATGTTATACATAGAAGCAATGTGCATGTAAGTATTTAATGTTTGGTGGTCAACCGATCACGTACTTTTTCATAGAAGGAATATAAGCAGGAGCGTGTGTCTGACACTTTGCATCGTTAAATTATGCCTAGATTAATTAGCTCTCATAAAAAAAGTAGCATTTGAATTGACACCACTTCGTTATTTTGGAACCAACTGTAATGAGGAAAACCCCTTCAATAACAAGTAACTAATTGCTAAAAGCTTGTTTCGAGGATATTTCTTTTACTAATGATGCAAAGAAAGTACCGTTTGTAAAGATTACTTCAAACTTCACAAAGAGAAATAGACTAAAAACCCAAATATAAAGCGCTAGAGTTATCAAAAAAACTTCCTTAATGCATTCCAACCTTTTCATCTCCTATATGGCTTGTTGAGTTTCAAGGACCAGAAGAAGATGAATCTATTCTTGATGAAATTGAACACGGTTGTGTGCCAAAAGGATAAGGTGCTTCTAACCCTAGGAATCTACAACGACGTGCCTCTCCACTGTGACATGCAATAATGAGTTTGACCATAATTTATGTACATTAAGGTATCAAAACTACAGGTTCCAAGTTATAGAATGCTCCCTCAATATGTCTAACTGCAAAATGATTTTGTTTAGATAGGTTTGCCACAATTACGAGCAAATATATCTTGTTGACTAGAAAGTGTTAGATAAAACATAAGTAACAAAATATTATACATAGAAGCATTGTGGATGTAAGTATTTAATGTTTCTTGGTTAAACGATCACGTACTTTGTCATTGAAGGAAGATACGCAGGAGCGTGTGTCCGACAGTTTGCATCGTTAAATTATGCATTGATTAATTAGCTCTCATAAAAAAATGTAGTATTTGAATTGAGACCTCTTCTTTATTTTTGAGCCAACTGTAATTAGGAAAATCCCTTCAATAACAAGTAACTAATTGCTATAAGCTTGGTTCAAAGATATTTCTTTTACTAATGGTACAAAGAAAGTACCGTTTGTAAAGATTACTTCAAACTTCACAAAGAGAAATAGACTAAAAACCCAAATATAAAACGCTCAAGTTACCAAAAAAACTTGCTTAATGCATTCCAACCTTTTCATCTCCTATATGGCGTGTTGAGTTTTAAGGAACAGAAGAAGATGAATCTATTCTTCATGAAATTGAACAATGTTTTGTGCAAAAGGATAAGGTGTTTCTAAGCCTAGGAATCTACAACGACGTGCCTCTCCGCTTTGACATGCAATAATGAGTTTGACAATAATTTAAGTACATTGAGGTATCAAAACTACAGGTTCCAAGTTATAGAATGCTCCATCAATATGTCTATCTGCAAAATGATTTTGTTTAGATAGGTTTGCCACAATTACGAGCAAATAAATCTTGTTGGTTAGAAAGTGTAAGATAAAACATAAGTGACAAAATGTTATACATACAAGCAATATCGATGTAAGTATTTAATGTTTCGTGGTTAACCGATCACGTACCTTGTCATTGAAGGAAGATACGCAGGAGCGTGTGTGCGACAGTTTGCATCGTTAAATTATACATATATTAATTAGCTCTCATAAAAAATGTAGCATTTGAAATTAGACCTCTTCGTTATTTTGGAACCAACTGTAATGAGGAAAACCCCTTCAATAACAAGTAACTAATTGCTAAAAGCTTCTTTCAAGGATATTTCTTTTACTAATGATGCAAAGAAAGTACCGTTTGTAAAGATTACTTCAAACTTCACAAAGAGAAATAGACTAAAAACCCAAATATAAAACACTCAAGTTACCAAAAAAACTTGCTTACTGCATTCCAACCTTTTCATCTCCTATATGGCTTGTTGAGTTTCAAGGACCAGAAGAAGATGAATCTATTCTTGATGAAATTGAACACGGTTGTGTCCAAAAGTATAAGGTGTTTCTAACCCTAGGAATCTACAACGACGTGCCTCTCCGCTGTGACATGCAATAATGAGTTTGACCATAATTTAAGTAGATTGAGGTATCAAAACTACAGGTTCCAAGTTATAGAATGCTCCATCAATATGTCTAACTGCAAAATGATTTTGTATAGATAGGTTTGCCACAATTACGAGCAAATATATCTTGTTGGTTAGAAAGTGTAAGATAAAACATAAGTGACAAAATGTTATACATAGAAGCAATGTGGATGTAAGTATTTACTGTTTCGTGGTTAACCGATCACGTACTTTTTCATTGAAGGAAGATACGCAGGAGCGTGTGTCTGACACTTTGCATCGTTAAATTATGCATAGATTAATTAGCTATCATAAAAAAAGTAGCATTTGAATTGAGACCTCTTCGTTATTTTGGAACCAACTGTAATGAGGAAAACCCCTTCAATAACAAGTAACTAATTGCTATAAGCTTGTTTCGAAGATATTTCTTTTACTAATGGTACAAAGAAAGTACCGTTTGTAAAGATTACTTCAAACTTCACAAAGAGAAATAGACTAAAAACCCAAATATAAAACGCTCAAGTTACCAAAAAAACTTGCTTAATGCATTCCAACCTTTTCATATCCTATATGGCGTGTTGAGTTTTAAGGAACAGAAGAAGATAAATGTATTCTTGATGAAATTGAACACGGTTGTGTGCAAAAGGATAAGGTGTTTCTAAGCCTAGGAATCTACAAGGACGTGCCTCTTCACTTTGACATGCAATAATGAGTTTGACCATAATTTAAGTACATTGAGGTATCAAAACTATAGGTTCCAAGTTATAGAATGCTCCATCAATATGTCTAACTGCAAAATGATTTTGTTTAGATAGGTTTGCCACAATTACGAGCAAATATATCTTGTTGGCTAGAAAGTGTAAGCTAAAACATAAGTGACAAAATATTATATATAGAAGCATTGTGGATGTAAGTATTTACTGTTTCTTGGTTAAACGATCACGTACCTTATCATTGAAGGAAGATACGCAAAAGCGTGTGTCCGACACTTTGCATCGTTAAATTATACATAGATTAATTAGCTCTCATAAAAAATGTAGCATTTGAAATTAGTCCACTTCGTTATTTTGGAACCAACTGTAATGAGGAAAATCTCTTCAATAATAAGTAACTAATTGCTAAAAGCTTGTTTCGAGGATATTTCTTTTACTAATGATGCAAAGAAGGTACCGTTTGTAAAGATTACTTCAAACTTCACAAAGAGAAATAGACTAAAAACCCAAATATAAAACGCTCAAGTTATCAAAAAAACTTGCTTAATGCATTCCAACCTTTTCATCTCCTATATGGCTTGGTGAGTTTCAAGGACGAGAAGAAGATGAATCTATTCTTGATGAAATTGAACACGGTTGTGTGCAAAAGGATTAGGTGTTTCTAAGCCTAGGAATCTACAACGATATGCCTCTCCGCTTTGACATGCAATAATGAGTTTAAACATAATTTAAGTACATTGAGGTATCAAAACTACAGGTTCCAAGTTATAGAATGCTCCATCAATATGTCTAACTACAAAATGATTTGGTTTGGATAGGTTTGCCACAATTACGAGCAAATATATCTTGTTGGTTAGAAAGTGTAAGATAAAACATAAGTGAAAAAATGTTATACATAGAAGCAATGTGCATGTAAGTATTTAATGTTTGGTGGTCAACCGATAAGGTACTTTGTCATTGAAGGAAGATATGCAGGAGCGTGTGTCCGACAGTTTGCATCGTTAAATTATAAATTGATTAATTAGCTATCATAAAAAAATGTAGCATTTGAATTGAGACCGCTTCGTTATTTTGGAACCAACTGTAATAAGGAAAACCACTTCAATAACAAGTAACTAATTGCTATAAGCTTGTTTCGAAGATATTTCTTTTACTAATGGTACAAAGAAAGTACCGTTTGTAAAGATTACTTCAAACTTAACAAAGAGAAATAGACTAAAAACCCAAATATAAAACGCTCAAGTTACCAAAAAAAACTTGCTTAATGCATTCCAACCTTTTCATATCCTATATGGCGTGTTGAGTTTTAAGGAACAGAAGAAGATAAATGTATTCTTGATGAAATTGAACACGGTTGTGTGCAAAAGGATAAGTGTTTCTAAGCCTAGGAATCTACAACGACGTGCCTCTTCACTTTGACATGCAATAATGAGTTTGACCATAATTTAAGTACATTGAGGTATCAAAACTACAGGTTCCAAGTTATAGAATGCTCCATCAATATGTCTAACTGCAAAATGATTTTGTTTAGATAGGTTTGCCACAATTACGAGCAAATATATCTTGTTGGCTAGAAAGTGTAAGCTAAAACATAAGTGACAAAATATTATACATAGAAGCATTGTGGATGTAAGTATTTAATGTTTCTTGGTTAAACGATCACGTACCTTATTATTGAAGGAAGATACGCAAAAGCGTGTGTCCGACACTTTGCATTGTTAAATTATACATAGATTAATTAGCTCTCATAAAAAATGTAGCATTTGAAATTAGTCCACTTCGTTATTTTGGAACCAACTGTAATGAGGAAAATCTCTTCAATAATAAGTAACTAATTGCTAAAAGCTTGTTTCGAGGATATTTCTTTTACTAATGATGCAAAGAAAGTACCGTTTGTAAAGATTACTTCAAACTTCACAAAGAGAAATAGACTAAAAACCCAAATATAAAACGCTCAAGTTATCAAAAAAACATGCTAAATGCATTCCAACCTTTTCATCTCCTATATGGCTTGGTGAGTTTCAAGGACGAGAAGAAGATGAATCTATTCTTGATGAAATTGAACACGGTTGTGTGCAAAAGGATTAGGTGTTTCTAAGCCTAGGAATCTACAACGATATGCCTCTCCGCTTTGACATGCAATAATGAGTTTAAACATAATTTAAGTACATTGAGGTATCAAAACTACAGGTTCCAAGTTATAGAATGCTCCATCAATATGTCTAACTAAAAAATGATTTGGTTTAGATAGGTTTGCCACAATTACGAGCAAATATATCTTGTTGGTTAGAAAGTGTAAGCTAAAACATAAGTGAAAAAATGTTATACATAGAAGCAATGTGCATGTAAGTATTTAATGTTTGGTGGTCAACCGATCACGTACTTTTTCATAGAAGGAATATAAGCAGGAGCGTGTGTCTGACAGTTTGCATCGTTAAATTATGCCTAGATTAATTAGCTCTCATAAAAAAAGTAGCATTTGAATTGACAACACTTCGTTATTTTGGAACCAACTGTAATGAGGAAAACCCCTTCAATAACAAGTAACTAATTGCTAAAAGCTTGTTTCGAGGATATTTCTTTTACTAATGATGCAAAGAAAGTACCGTTTGTAAAGATTACTTCAAACTTCACAAAGAGAAATAGACTAAAAACCCAAATATAAAACGCTAGAGTTATCAAAAAAACTTGCTTAATGCATTCCAACCTTTTCATCTCCTATATGGCTTGTTGAGTTTCAAGGACCAGAAGAAGATGAATCTATTCTTGATGAAATTGAACACGGTTGTGTGCCAAAAGGATAAGGTGCTTCTAACCCTAGGAATCTACAACGACGTGCCTCTCCGCTGTGACATGCAATAATGAGCTTGACCATAATTTATGTACATTAAGGTATCAAAACTACAGGTACCAAGTTATAGAATGCTCCATCATTATGTCTAACTGCAAAATGATTTTGTTTAGATAGGTTTGCCACAATTACGAGCAAATATATCTTGTTGACTAGAAAGTGTTAGATAAAACATAAGTAACAAAATATTATACATAGAAGCATTGTTGATGTAAGTATTTAATGTTTCTTGGTTAAACGATCACGTACTTTGTCATTGAAGGAAGATACGCAGGAGCGTGTGTCCGACAGTTTGCATCGTTAAATTATACATTGATTAATTAGCTCTCATAAAAATATGTAGTATTTGATTTGAGACCTCTTCTTTATTTTTGAGCCAACTGTAATTAGGAGAATCCCTTCAATAACAAGTAACTAATTCCTATAAGCTTGTTTCGAAGATATTTTTTTTACTAATGGTAAAAAGAAAGTACCGTTTGTAAAGATTACTTCAAACTTCACACAGAGAAATCGACTAAAAACCCAAATATAAAACGCTCAAGTTACCAAAAAAACTTGCTTAATGCATTCCAACCTTTTCATCTCCTATATGGCGTGTTGAGTTTTAAGGAACAGAAGAAGATGAATGTATTCTTGATGAAATTGAACACGGTTGTGTGCAAAAGGATAAGGTGTTTCTAAGCCTAGGAATCTACAACGACGTGCCTCTTCACTTTGACATGCAATAATGAGTTTGACCATAATTTAAGTACATTGAGGTATCAAAACTACAGGTTCCAAGTTATAGAATGCTCCATCAATATGTCTAACTGCAAAATGATTTTGTTTAGATAGGTTTGCCACAATTACGAGCAAATATATCTTGTTGGCTAGAAAGTGTAAGCTAAAACATAAGTGACAAAATATTATACATAGAAGCATTGTGGATGTAAGTATTTAATGTTTCTTGGTTAAACGATCACGTACCTTATCATTGAAGGAAGATACGCAAAAGCGTGTGTCCGACACTTTGCATCGTTAAATTATACATAGATTAATTAGCTCTCATAGAAAATGTAGCATTTCAAATTAGTCCACTTCGTTATTTTGGAACCAACTGTAATGAGGAAAATCCCTTCAATAATAAGTAACTAATTGTTAAAAGCTTGTTTCGAGGATATTTCTTTTACTAATGATGCAAAGAAAGTACCGTTTGTAAAGATTACTTCAAACTTCACAAAGAGAAATAGACTAAAAACCCAAATATAAAACGCTCAAGTTATCAAAAAAACTTGCTTAATGCATTCCAACCTTTTCATCTCCTATATGGCTTGGTGAGTTTCAAGGACGAGAAGAAGATGAATCTATTCTTGATGAAATTGAACACGGTTGTGTGCAAAAGGATTAGGTGTTTCTAAGCCTAGGAATCTACAACGATATGCCTCCCCGCTTTGACATGCAATAATGAGTTTAAACATAATTTAAGTATATTGAATTATCAAAACTACAGGTTACAAGTTATAGAATGCTCCATCAATATGTCTAACTGCAAAATGATTTTGTTTAGATAGGTTTGCCACAATTACGAGCAAATATATCTTGTTGGCTAGAAAGTGTAAGCTAAAACATAAGTGACAAAATATTATACATAGAAGCATTGTGGATGTAAGTATTTAATGTTTCTTGGTTAAACGATCACGTACCTTGTCATTGAAGGAAGATACGCAGGAGCGTGTGTCCGACAGTTTGCATCGTTAAATTATACATAGATTAATTAGGTCTCATAAAAAATGTAGCATTTGAAATTAGACCTCTTCTTTATTTTGGAACCAACTGTAATGAGGAAAACCCCTTCAATAACAAGTTACTAATTGCTAAAAGCTTGTTTCGAGGATATTTCCTTTACTAATGATGCAAAGAAAGTACCGTTTGTAAAGATTACTTCAAACTTCACAAAGAGAAATAGACTAAAAACCCAAATATAAAACGCTCAAGTTACTAAAAAAACTTGCTTAATGCATTCCAACCTTTTCATCTCCTATATGGCTTGTTGAGTTTCAAGGACCAGAAGAATATGAATCTATTCTTGATGAAATTGAACACGGTTGTGTGCAAAAGGATAAGGTGTTTCTAAGCCTAGGAATCTACAACGACGTGCCTCTCCGCTTTGACATGCAATCATAAGTTTGACCATAATTTAAGTACATTGAGGTATCTAAACTACAGGTTCCAAGTAATAGAATGCTCCATCAATATGTCTAACTGCAAAATGATTTTGTTTAGATAGGTTTGCCACAATTACGTGAAAATATATCTTGGTTGCTAGAAAGTGTAAGATAAAACATAAGTGACAAAATGTTATATATAGAAGCAATGTGGATGTAAGTATTTAATGTTTCGTGGTTAAGCGATCACGTACTTTTTCATTGAAGAAAGATACGCAGGAGCGTGTGTCTGACACTTTGCATCGTTAAATTATGCATAGATTAATTTGCTCTCATAAAAAAAAGTAGCATTTGAATTGAGACCTCTTCGTTATTTTAGAACCAACTGTAATGAGGAAAACCCCTTCAATAACAAGTAACTAATTGCTATAAGCTTGTTTCCAAGATATTTCTTTTACTAATGGTACAAAGAAAGTACCGTTTTGTAAAGATTACTTCAAACTTCATAAAGAGAAATAGACTAAAAACCCAAATATAAAACGCTCAAGTTACCAAAAAAACTTGTTTAATGCATTCCAACCTTTTCAACTCCTATATGGCGTGTTGAGTTTTAAGGAACAAAAGAAGATGAATGTATTCTTGATGAAATTGAACACAGTTGTGTGCAAAAGGATAAGGTGTTTCTAAGCCTAGGAATCTACAACGACGTGCCTCTCCGCTTTGACATGCAATAATGAGTTTGACCATAATTTAAGTACATTGAGGTATCAAAACTATAGGTTCCAAGTTATAGAATGCTCCATCAATATGTCTAACTGCAAAATGATTTTGTTTAGATAGGTTTGCCACAATTACGAGCAAATATATCTTGTTGGCTAGAAAGTGTAAGCTAAAACATAAGTGACAAAATATTATACATAGAAGCATTGTGGATGTAAGTATTTAATGTTTCTTGGTTAAACGATCACGTACCTTATCATTGAAGGAAGATACGCAAAAGTGTGTGTCCGACACTTTGCATCGTTAAATTATACATAGATTAATTAGCTCTCATAAAAAATGTAGCATTTGAAATTAGACCAATTCATTATTTTGGAACAAACTGTAATGAGGAAAGCCCCTTCAATAACAAGTAACTAATTGCTAAAACCTTGTTTCGAGGATATTTCTTTTACTAATGATGCAAAGAAAGTACCGTTTGTAAAGATTACTTCAAACTTCACAAAGAGAAATAGACTAAAAACCCAAATATAAAACGCTCAAGTTATCAAAAAAACTTGCTTAATGCATTCCAACCTTTTCATCTCCTATATGGCTTGGTGAGTTTCAAGGACGAGAAGAAGATGAATCTATTCTTGATGAAATTGAACACGGTTGTGTGCAAAAGGATTAGGTGTTTCTAAGCCTAGGAATCTACAACGATATGCCTCTCCGCTTTGACATGCAATAATGAGTTTAAACATAATTTTAGTACATTGAGGTATCAAAACTACAGGTTCCAAGTTATACAATGCCCCATCAATATGTCTAACTACAAACTGATTTGGTTTAGATAGGTTTGCCACAATTACGAGCAAATATATCTTGTTGGTTAGAAAGTGTAAGATAAAACATAAGTGAAAAAATGTTATACATAGAAGCAATGTGCATGTAAGTATTTAAAGTTTGGTGGTCAACCGATAACGTACTTTGTCATTGAAGGAAGATATGCAGGAGCGTGTGTCCGACAGTTTGCATCGTTAAATTATAAATTGATTAATTAGCTATCATAAAAAAATGTAGTATTTGAATTGAGACCTCTTCGTTATTTTTGAGCCAACTGTAATTAGGAAAATCCCTTCAATAACAAGTAACTAATTGCTATAAGCTTGTTTCGAAGATATTTCTTTTACTAATGGTACAAAGAAAGTACCGTTTGTAAAGATTACTTCAAACTTCACAAAGAGAAATAGACTAAAAACCCAAATATAAAACGCTCAAGTTACCAAAAAAACTTGCTTAATGCATTCCAACCTTTTCATCTCCTATATGGCGTGTTGAGTTTTAAGGAACAGAAGAAGATGAATGTATTCTTGATGAAATTGAACACGGTTGTGTGCAAAAGGATAAGGTGTTTCCAAGCATAGGAATCTACAACGAAGTGCCTCTCCGCTTTGACATGGAATCATGAGTTTAACCATAATTTAAGTACATTGAGGTATCAAAACTACAGGTTCCAAGTTATAGAATGCTCCATCAATATGTCTAACTGCAAAATGATTTTGTTTAGATAGGTTTGCCACAATTACGAGCAAATATATCTTGTTTGCTAGAAAGTGTAAGATAAAACATAAGTGACAAAATATTATACATAGAAGCATATTGGATGTAAGTATTTAATGTTTCTTGGTTAAACGATCACGTACCTTATCATTGAAGGAAGATACGCAAAAGTGTGTGTCCGACACTTTGCATCGTTAAATTATACATAGATTAATTAGCTCTCATAAAAACTGTAGCATTTGAAATTAGACCAATTCGTTATTTTGGAACAAACTGTAATGAGGAAAGCCCCTTCAATAACAAGTAACTAATTGCTAAAACCTTGTTTCGAGGATATTTCTTTTACTAATGATGCAAAGAATGTACCGTTTGTAAAGATTACTTCAAACTTCACAAAGAGAAATAGACTAAAAACCCAAATATAAAACGCTCAAGTTATCAAAAAAACTTGCTTAATGCATTCCAACCTTTTCATCTCCTATATGGCTTGTTGAGTTTCAAGGACCAGAAGAAGATGAATGTATTCTTGATGAAATTGAACACGGTTGTGTGCAAAACGATAAGGTGTTTCTAAGCCTAGGAATCTACAACGACGTGCCTCTCCGCTTTGACATGCAATAATGAGTTTGACCATAATTTAAGTACATTGAGGTATCAAAACTATAGGTTCCAAGTTATAGAATGCTCCATCAATATGTCTAACTGCAAAATGATTTTGTTTAGATAGGTTTGCCACAATTACGAGCAAATAAATCTTGTTGGTTAGAAAGTGTAAGATAAAACATAAGTGACAAAATGTTATACATATAAGCAATGTGGATGTAAGTATTTAATGTTTCGTGGTTAACCGATCACATAATTTTTCATTGTAGGAAGATACGCAGAAGCATATGTCTGACACTTTGCATCGTTAAATTATGCATAGATTAATTAGCTCTCATAAAAAAAAGTAGCATTTGATTTGAGACCTATTCGTTATTTTAGAACCAGTTGTAATGAGGAAAACCCCTTCAATAACAAGTAACTAATTGCTATAAGCTTGTTTCGAAGATATTTCTTTTACTAATGGTACAAAGAAAGTACCGTTTGTAAAGATTACTTCAAACTTCACAAAGAGAAATAGACTAAAAACCCAAATATAAAACGCTCAAGTTACCAAAAAAACTTGCTT